>CM023481.1:165225702-165825702 GCA_013339685.2 Hyalomma asiaticum
AGAGGTGATGGCGTCCAGAGCAGCCTGGGGGGTACTGGGGGACGCCTCCCTGTTGTTGACTGCCGCTGGGGGCAGTGGCAAATTGGCGGAGAACGGGCGGCGCTCGGCTAGCCTAATAAGCCTTTCGGCGTGTTCTTGGCGTGTCCGTAGTGCCTCGACCGTGTTGATGAGTTGAAACATGCTGGAGCACGGCACGCTTTCCGCACGCTTTCGTGCTGTCTCACGGTAAGCGGAGCGTCGCGGTGAGGCGGACGGTGCTGTACCCTCGGGCATGTCCGTAGCGGATTCTTTATCTCCAAAGTAGAGGTTTCGAGTTGCAGGTAGCGCGTCCCTCTACGCTTCCCTCGTCGAGACAGGGGCGCGTCTCCCGCGTCTAGGAGCCGTGCACATGCGACGCTGGCACACCGGTGGAGACGCTGGTGCCTGCGCCCACAGGCGCGAGACGCGGGTGTCCTTCGCGTTCTGTCACAGCGTTAGGGTTAGTTCATAGAGTGCGGCCTCGAGAGGTAGAGAGTCCGAAAGTGGCGATAAGCGTTCACTCACTGTTTGGCGGAGGGTCTCACTCGGTTCCTTGCAACTTGCGAATTGGCTAGCACAGAAAGACAAGAACTTGGCCTGCTTTGACCACGAAAAGCAGCTTGAAAAAGTGGAGCCCATAAGAGGTGCGCTTGCACTCCTTGGCCAGGCCGTGCTGACCGCGCGTCGTGCAGCTTCATTGGGGCTCTTACAGCCTAGGTAGCGAGCTTTGGTTACCCTTGCCTACTTTGCCGTGGCCACCTTTGACAGATCGACGACTTCGTACGACACGTAAGTAATAATCCCCGTTATTCGGAGCTTTGCAGCTGTTACGTGCTCTGTCGCATGTAATAGCCAGAATTTTCATTTGTGACACCTACAGTAGATAAGTAAAGCATGCAAAATTTACATTTGTGGGACGAAGAACAAAGAACTTGACGAGAACTACATACATATTGAATTCAGTTGCACGTTGAGTCTTTCATGTATGTGCCCCTTTTGTAAATGTAGTTTTCATCGTGCAGTTTTTGCTCTTTGTCCCACAAATGCTGCATCGAGTAGCTCAACGATTCATGCTTCTACATGCAAGAGTGGCCTGACAAATTGAAATCCTTGTTGCAGAAGATTGCATTTTCAGCACACATACCACTGCATGCTTGTTTCGGGGGTATTGTAAATCAGGCTGCAAATTCTGTTAATGGTAAATGTAGCTGCTTCTCTTTATTTCAGGATTTCCCATCTAGAGAGACAAAATGGAAGGGCAGACCCAACGGGCAGCAGTTGTACAGCTTCAAGAAAGTGGCAATGTACACCAGGGGCAATCGTCGTATTACCAGCACTCCGGAAAATATATGCTCCCGTTATCATTGGCAGTGGTGAAAGAAGCACCTTCAAAATAAGTCATTGCTGCAAGAGAGAAAGGTGGCAGGGTTTGAGTGACATTTGTACCAAAGTTCATGGTGATGGCTGCTGTTACTTTCCTTCATTTATATTTCATACCACTTCTGGCTACAGCACAGCACTGCATTAGCGGACACAGCCTAAACATGTACTGCTGCACCTACTAACTCATCCATCAGCATTACCATGAAACCCAAGACTTTTTTCACATGTGGCAGTGCCCTTCCGAAGTGACACAGCATGTGTTAAAATGCACTTGCTCAAAACGACACTGTAGTTTTCTAGTTGTGTACAGGGGTATAACATAATTAGTACGATCTGCATGTGTTCATTGTACCTTGAAAATCTTAAAGCATATGTGCCATTGCTGTCCAAGGATGTCAATAAGAGTTTGATTTGTCTTTGCCAGCCATTCAGTCTTATTTAATGACTGTCTTCAAAAGTTTGTACTAGTATTACCAGCTTCTGAGCAGCGAATTGCCCCATAGTCGCGTTGTCTCCCTCTGCTCGTGTCAGGAGCGAGCAGGAAACATTGTCACGTGAGCCGTCCTCTGCTTTTCGTCATTATCATCTTTGACTAGTACTACAGTGTGTTGGAAAAGATATTGCAGAAGTGGACCTTCCGGGTAGAAATGAGCAATGCCTTTAAATATTGCCACAACCATATTGCCATGCACAAGTGCAGGGCCTTGGTCATATTAAAGCAATGGGATATTGTAGCCATACGAAAAGACGAAGGTGTTGACATGGCCATGGTGGAAGCACACTAATGCGGTTAAATGCAACAGAGGATTAAACTCGTGCATAAGACCTTGCAAATACTGGATAATTGATAAGATGATCTTGTACAATGTGTGTGGCATGAAGTAATACCAGTGCCTCCAGTGTGATAATCTAATAAATCTGTCGCCAAATCCGTGCTATGATGTACGGGACGCTATCGCCGGAAATAATTTTAAGAACCAACGTCTTGGTTCCCCGAAAAAGATCCAACGAAAGCTTGGACAATAAGATTTTTGGTCCCCTTTAGCACACTAGCAAAACGCCAGCAGTGGTTCAAAGACCGAGTCAGAGCCAAGGGTGGTCAAACAAAACATATTTTCATCAAATAGGCAGTCACTCAAACGTACACAACACGGCTTTCACAAACTCAAAAACAGATGGGTCGCAAAGTTACACAAAGCCAACCACACTAACAAGCTCATGCACTGCATCAAAGAACAAAACACAGAGTCCTATTCACCAAGATACTCGGCGTCTTCTCACCCGAAGCTTGCAGGTGGCCTGTCAGCTGACTCGGCGTCTGAGTCACGCACGACTTCTTGCTTCTTATTTTTACTTGCAACTCTTCAACTCTCTCTTCGTCTCTTCTTCCCTCCTCCGCGCGGCCCGTGTCCGACCGCTTATATAGCCCTGGGAAAGGGCACTAGAAGGTTCCGTAGGGCCACGTGACCCAAAGCACACACACAGTTGGGAACCTTCTCGCCCACTCTCGAACCTTCTTCGTTGGGGCGGCGCCTCTTCTCTCTCTTACTGCGCGGGGAGCGTCGGTGTGTACTCTCCGCCTCCCCTCTCTCCTTACGTCTGTCCCGCGCGCGCGCTCGCTCGCCGCGATAAGAAAGCTTCTACAACATTCTGGCCTTTTGTAGGCGCGGCGTGACTTTTGAGTGCCTCCTCCGAGCGCCGTTTTTTTTTTGTTGTTGTTGTTGTTTTGGGCTTTCGACGCCGGGTTTTACTTCGAAATAGGCACTATTTTGTGACACTGCCCCCCACTTTAAGAATATTATGAAATAATATTCAAAAACACACAATATAGTGCACACACAAATATAACCACACAAAGTCCCACAAGTCTTCTCACAATCAGTAGCACATAAGTCCACTTGAGAGTTCAAACACGTAAGTCCACGCACGGAACGTCGCGACACTTTCACAATGAATCGCGCATTCACGTCACATAAAAATACATCACTTGAAAGCTTCACAACTCATCGCGTACACACGCGTAATACAGTAACACTGAATACATGCATTTTCTCCAAGTTTACAAAACATTCAAATGTAACACACACATCGATACAAGAGAACATTGTTTCACTCAACATGAACACTTGCAAATAGTCACAACACATGCTGGTTCATCCTTCTAATGGGCAGTTAAGTTCAGGATCTCGAGACTGCCTTTCTCTTGCGCCGCTGTTTGTTCTTTTTCTTTTTCTTCCGGGTGAATCTGGGCGTTAGTTGTTGCGAACGAACCTTATCCACTTGTTCGCAACACTGCGCTGGCTCCGATGAGATTTGCAGTTCTTTCTCATCTCTGTCGATCTTTGGGGGTTCCTTGCACAGTGCCTTATTCCCATTCTCCGAACTTGCATCAAAAGTTGGGCTGTTAGTGCAGACCCCATCTGACTGTATCTCCATACACGGTGTCACGGTAGTGGCAGCATCTCGTCGTTCGCGAGGCTCCTTGGTTTCGAATGAAGCTTGTGCTGAACTCTTCTCGAAGTCCGGCATTACGGAACGCTCAACAGGCTTCCGTTGGAATTGAGCTCGAACTGCAGCTGCTGGTGGTTCCCGATGAGGTTCATTCTTCGGCTCTTCACATCGAGGCTTCGGATCGTTAGGGCCTCGTGCACCTTTGATATTTCCCACGATCAGATCATAAAGTGGGTTCTCCATACACAGAGCCGTAACCATCCCACTGTAGTAGGGGGTTTCCACCTTGATCCTCGCTTCAGGGAGCCTCCTCGCTGTACCATCAATTAGGCAAACGATACCTTTCGCGCCTGTGAGCTCGTGGTTCCGGACCAAATTACTTCGCACAATTACTGTGCTGCTGCCAGTATCCCGTAGCACGCTTACACGCTTTCCGGCTACTTTTCCAGTAAGTACGGGCATATTCTTATCCGGTGCACCAGGGCGTGCAGTCGTTATGGCACCAACAATCGGAACTTTCTTTCCGTCCTTAAGTTCCAAAAAGCCTTGAACCTTTTCATCATCTTCCTGTTTCGGCGGGGTATATACACATGCTACCTGCTGAACTTCTTTCATTTCATTCCGACACGTGTCAGCTTTGTGACCGGTCTGCCCGCACTTAAAGCACTTCACACTGGGGCGAGAAAAATTTGTTCGGCAGTCACTAGCACGATGTCCCAGCCGATTGCACAGGAAACACCTCGTAACAGGTTTCGGAGGGTTTCTTCTTTCTTCATGTGCCGGTTGCTTCACATCTTCCATTCCCTCCCTTCTGATCTTGCCAAGATTGGTGCCTCCTTGCGCTTCCAAGAATTGGTCGGCTAATTCCGGCATGTCACTGACAGACTCAGCTTTTCTCTCTTTCAGATAAAGAGACAGGCATCGGGTGGCAACTGACGAGAAATTGCTCGTTAATGAGGAGCTCTCTAAGCGCACCGTACTCCTGTTCAATTCCTGAAAGTTCAGTCCACCGATCAAAATGATGGCTGAGTCGCGCAGCATACTGCGTAGCAGTCTCTCCATCGGCGGGCTTTCCCGTCCTGAACTTGTCTCGGAAGCCTTACAGTAAATCTGAATCGTTTCAGCAAAGCGGCTTTAACTCTTGCATAGTTCGAGGCATCCGCAGGCGTCAACCTGCCATACACACTGAGTGCTTCGCCGCTCAAACAAGTGCTCAACGCCGTTGCCCATCGCTCCTCCGGCCAATTCTGACTTCTAGCAACGGTTTCAAATCTGTGCAAGTAGGTGTCTAAATCATCCTTTCTCTCATCGAACGCCACAAGCAGCTTGCTTGGATTCAGTCGGAACGAGCACTCTTCTCTTTCCGTGCTGTCGACTCGAGCGGGCGTGTCAACGCGCTGTTGCAATCGGAGACGTTCCAGCTCCACCTCATGCTGCCTTTGCCTTTCTCTCTCAGCCATCTCCGCTTCTCTCTCTTCTTTCGCCCTTTCAGCCGCTATCCTCTCCTTCTCAATCTCCGCTTTCAGCTGCTGTTCCATTCTTTCTCTTTCGTCTTTCATTTGTCTCCCCATCGCTTCCCTTCCTTTTTCTTTCGCTTCTCTTTCTTCTTTCGCTCTTTCCGCAGCTTCTTTTTTCTCTTGGTTCACCCATTTCCGTAACTCAGGCTCCAGACAGACCCATCTTTTCACCAAGGGCAATCAATTTCTCAAGATCCATGGTGCCCTTACACAAAATCTAGCCGCTTACACACACAAATCTCTGCCTATACGTCAACTCTCAAAATATTCTCTGCACACAGATTAGCGAGAACGTGGTGCAACACACAATATCGTATACGCCAGCACGTACACAACCCAAGGCTCGTCCTCCGTACTTTGAACACACTTAAGCGCCAAAGAAGTCCTAGTCGCGGACGCCAGAAATATTGTCACCAAACCCGTGCTATGATGTATGGGACGCTATCGCCGGAAATAATTTCAAGAACCAACGTCCAAAAAAGATCCCACGAAAGCTTGGACAATAAGATTTTTGGTCCCCTTTAGCACACTAGCAAAACGCCAGCAGTGGTTCAAAGACCGAGTCAGAGCCAAGGGTGGTCAAACAAAATAAATATATTTTCATCAAATAGGCAGTCACTCAAACGTACACAACACGGCTTTCACAAACTCAAAAACAGATGGGTCGCAAAGTTACACAAAGCCAACCACACTAACAAGCTCATGCACTGCATCAAAGAACAAAACACAAAAGAGTCCTATTCACCAAGACACTCGGCGTCTTCTCACCCGAAGCTTGCAGGTGGCCTGTCAGCTGGCTCGGCGTCTGAGTCACGCACGACTACTTGCTTCTTATTTTTACTTGCAACTCTTCAACTCTCTCTTCGTCTCTTCTTCCCTCCTCCGCGCGGCCCGTGTCCGACCGCTTATATAGCCCTGGGAAAGGGCACTAGAAGGTTCCGTAGGGCCACGTGACCCAAAGCACACACACAGTTGGGAACCTTCTCGCCCACTCTCGAACCTTCTTCGTTGGGGCGGCGCCTCTTCTCTCTCTTACTGCGCGGGGAGCGTCGGTGTGTACTCTCCGCCTCCCCTCTCTCCTTACGTCTGTCCCGCGCGCGCGCTCGCTCGCCGCGATAAGAAAGCTTCTACAACATTCTGGCCTTTTGTAGGCGCGGCGTGACTTTTGAGTGCCTCCTCCGAGCGCCGTTTTTTTTTTTGTTGTTGTTGTTTTGTGCTTTCGACGCCGGGTTTTACTTCGAAATAGGCACTATTTTGTGACAAAATTGGTAGAGAATACCAGACAGCAACCAAAATGCAACATCTTTACCATTTTCTCAATGAGCCCCTCACTAGGCCTGGCCATTTTGAGCTGACAAGTACATTGCACGCTCATGTTCATATCTGCCTAGAACTGCATCGTTAAATGCTGTGGAAGGTGCTCAAATTTCAGACTGAGCGCTGTTTACCCTCCCCTTGCAAGCATCATGCACCAAATGGTGGATGATGATGCCACACGCCGTGTCACCACAGTGCGCCTGTGTGTCGCTACAAACTGTCACACTTGTTCAGATCGTGCAGTGGCTGCTCAAATCAGTCGGGAGGCCCCTGGCTGCTTGGAGAGGATGACCAACTGCGGCCACAATAAGGTCTGTTCTATTCAGAAAAGGTGCACGGAACCGCGCACAAAAAGGTGCAGGTGGTGTCGACACCCGGTGCAGCAGTTCCCGGCACCCGTTTTCGCGGTGCAGATGGAGCTCCGTCCGCCGCCGCCCAAATGTGTGAATCGAACGTTGAGGTGCAGGCCTGTCGTCTGCTGCACGGCCAGCTCGATGAGTTTTTTGTTTCTAGTAGCCTGCTTGTGCTCGCTACAACTATGCATGGTGATATGCTACAACAAAACCTGCGCGCGGGCGTGCGAAACAAGACGTGATATTTATATTATGCGCATCCACGCATTTGCTGACACGAACGACGCGATACAATCTGCATCCTACCATTTGTAAAAAGAACAAGTGAAGGTGAAAAGAAGCCGTCATCGTGCACGTGTTCAGAGAAAAATGTCAAACATTTATCACTTTCACAGAATTACTTGCTGTGATTTCGTCGCGGCGTACGTCCTAACCATCTCCATTTAGACAAGCCGACGCCGTCGTCTGCACGCGTCGCCCGACGGGATAGCGAGGCTGCACCAAAACGCTGCACCCACAAGCTGGGAGGTGCAAAGGTGCACGGCACCGCGGCGGCACCTTAGCTGCACCCCGCCACAATCGAGGACTGAGGTGCAGCGGGCGCCGCTGTACCGCGAGGAATCGAGGACGGTGGTGCAGCGCACCGCGAAAAGGTGCAGAAGGTGCAGGGAACCTTGGCTGAATCGAAGCACACTTCGTCTTTTTTTTTTTTCCCTTCCTCTGCCACACAGCATCGCCATATGTCGTACTGGCAGTGATTCGCCACCCAATATCCTGGTGTAGTGCCGCTTCAAACATTTTTACCTCTGATGATAATGATCCAATTTGAAAAGTTCTTGCAGTAGGTATCCCACCCTTCTTGCTCCCCCCCAATGGGGCACGTAAGAAACCCCAGCGTACAAACTGAAATGTGCCGTGCAAACTAAAAGATGTGTGCTGCTGCATCATCATGACTTAGTGCATATACGTGTCGCAAAATGGGGCCGTTATTTTCTATAAAGCTGTTCTACAACGGTGCTTTGAGGAACGAAATTTGAAATGCATCTCTGTCACAGACTACGCCCTTTACAGGAAGTGCTCATAATATCCTGCAACTTGCAATAGATAAACCCTCAAAATGAATTTTCCTCGAGTGCCTGGTTCTTCTGAACTGCTGCCTGCACCATATATATATATATATATATATATATATATATATATATATATATATATATATATATATATATATATATATATATATATATATATTTAACCAACCAACAAACTATGAAGCCTAGGAAAGCATAGGAGAAGTTATTGAAGCTCTTAATTGTAGTGTGTATTATACTTGTGGAGTAAGTAGAAAGGAATTTAAGTGGACGAAAAGACAAACCTGCCTTCTGTGGGAACCGAACCCACGACCTTCGGATAAGGCGTCCGATGCTCTACCGCTGAGCTGCGGCAACGGCCTGCAGCAAAGGCGCTGTGTCTGTCTTTCTCATTTACAATACACAGTGGTGTTCGGGTCGTCTCCGCAGGAAACTTCATGCATCTGCTGATGCTACCACCGCCGAATAGTATGTCACTCGTGAACGTTAAACTGCACATTACTGATCCGTAGTTTATTTTGGACGCATTCCCATACGCAGCATGTACAAATCGAGTGACACACATGCTTCACACTTAGACGGTGAGAATATTCTTCGAGGCGTGCTTACGTGCTCACTGCGCACTCGGTATGAAAGGGACCCTGCAACACTTTTTGAACACACCGAGCAAACGGTGCCAATCAGTCGTTGAGGCTTCTGTGAAGGTGTGAGCAAAATGTTCTTGTGCTGCAAGCAGCAGTGGATTTGCTGTTTCATTTTAAATACATCATGCAATCGCCTGCTATTGTTCCAGTAAGTGACGTCACTAGCGGCACCGACCCACGAGTTGCCTGCTCTACTTGTAGACTGCCTCGAGCAAGGTAGTCGGCGGCCTAGTGACATTTGTTGGAACGAAGAGCAGGTGAATTGCAGCTGTGTTTGAAACCAAATAAAAAATTCCCTGATGCACGCAGCTCAATAATATTTAGCTCACACGTTCACAATAACTTCCATGACTGTTAGGCATCGTTTGCTATCGAGATTCCAAATGTTGCAGGGCTCCTTTAGTAAATGGGACCTTCAAGGTCGCGCGATCGACGGGCACAGTGACTGCGCACCACAGCTGTGCATAACATCAACAAATTTTCGCTGTACGTGCCTTCGATTTCGCCTGCACAAACTGCCTTCCATGGCCAGGTAATAGTGAAGTTAGTACAATGCAACGAAATATGGCTTATTTGGGGTAGCGAGTACGTCGCGGGGTAGGAGGATAATGTCAAACGTTCCGCAGAAAACTGTTGAAAGGCACCGTGGCTTTGATTTGACGATATAGGTATAGGCATGCACCGCTAGATCCCGGCACCGGACAAGCTGTCGGCGCCCGTAATATATAATAAAAATAACCAAAATACGTCCAAACGTTCATGTATAGCTCGTCGAAACACGCCGCTCACCCATAGCCCGACGTATTAATTTAGTTCGTTGTTCGTCCATAACGAAAACAATCCTTGCAACCGCGATAGAAGTCGGGGGTAAAACAACAAAGCAAGCAAAAAGTAAGCTGTCCCAATCTACCAAGGACTTAAATAAAAAAACGCCAACAAATGAAAGTAACTTCATCAAAAGATAAGATAGAATTAGCAGAACTATCGAAATTGATCAGTAAAGCCAGACAAAGAGATGTAAGAAACTTTAACATGAGAGAAATAGAGAAAGCAGTAGAGAAAGGCACCAGCATTAAATCGGCCAAAAAGAAACTGCACTTAGGACAAAACAAAATGCATGCGCTAAAAGATAACCAAGGTAACGTTATCAACAGTTTCACCGAAATAGTAAAGGTAGCAGAAGATTTCTACTCGGAACTGTACAGCTCTCAGACAGACCATACAACCTTAATAGAAATAGAACCAGAGAACACCGAAATTCCATGTATAACCGCTGACGAAGTCAAAAAAGCTGCCAAAGGCATGTCCCGCGGTAAAGCAGCTGGTGACGATGGTATAACAGCCGACTTGATCAAAGACGGAGGAGATATTGTACTTGAAAAACTTGCATCGCTCTTCACGAAATGTATCAAGACATGTAGCGTACCGCGCAGCTGGAAAAATGCTAATATAATCCTTATCCACAAGAAAGGTGACATAAAGGACTTAAAGAATTACAGACCAATCAGCCTACTCCCAGTAATATACAAGCTATTTACAAAGGTAATTTCTACGAGGATAAGAGAAACACTCGACTTTAACCAACCGAGAGAACAAGCTGGTTTTAGGAAAGGTTACTCGACAATGGAACACAGCCACGCTATCAACCTAGTAATTGAGAAGTACGCGGAATATAACAAACCTCTTTACATGGCGTTTATCGACTACGAGAAAGCATTTGACTCCATAGAAATACAAGCAGTTCTAGAAGCTCTACATCGACAAGGGGTACCTGGCGTATACGTGAAAACCATAAACAACATATACAAAGATTGCACAGCCACACTACTCCTACATGAGAGAAGCAGAGAAATCCCGATCAGGAGAGGTGTGAGACAGGGAGATACAATATCCCCGATGCTATTCACTGCATGTTTAGAGGAAGTCTTTAAACGTCTAGACTGGGTAGAAAAGGGCATTCGAATAGACGGAGAATATCTAAACAATTTAAGATTTGCAGACGACATTGTGCTCTTTAGCAATGATGGTGACGAATTACAAAACATGATTGATGACCTAAACAGGGAAAGCATTAAAATTGGATTAAAAATGAATAGGCAAAAGACCAAAGTTATGCTCAATAGCTTAGCTAAGGAACAGGAATTTAAAATCAACAATGAACCCTTACAATGTGTAAACGAATATGTATATCTGGGACAGTTAATATCAGGAACTCCTACCCAGGAAAATGAAATTCTCCGTAGAATAAGGCTGGGCTGGAGCGCATTCGGAAGGCATTACGAAATCATGACCGGACACTTACCGCTCTCATTAAAGCGAAAAGTATTCAATCACTGCATTCTCCCAGTACCAACGTACGGTGCAGAAACATGGAGAATAACGAAAAAACTAGAGATGAAACTAAGGAGCACGCAACGTGCAATGGAGAGAAAAATGATAGGGGTAACGCTAAGAGATAAAAAACGTGCGGAATGGATCAGAGAACAGACAGGAGTAGCCGATATTATCTTATCAATTAAAAGAAAGAAGTGGACCTGGGCAGGACATGTCATGAGGACAAAAGATAACAGATGGACTGTAAGAGCGACGGAATGGATACCACGAGAGGGAAAACGCAACAGAGGTAGGCAAAAGGTTAGATGGAGCGATGAAATTAAAAAGTTTGCGGGCATAAAGTGGAACCAACTCGCTCAGGATAGGGTGGATTGGAAATCGTTGGGAGAGGCCTTCGTCCTGCAGTGGACCTAAACAGGCTGATGATGATGTTCGTCCCCTTATCACCTGTGTCCTGCGCTATGAACCCAGCAACCTGGTTCAAGTCTTCACTCCCCAGTCCGTACCACGTGAAACACTGGACAGCTTATAACGAAAGGGAAGGGGTCAAGGGCTCGTTCTTTATTTGTTAGAAACAACTTAATGAGCAAACAGACAATTCATTGTCTGTTTGCTCATTAAGTTGGAGAGCTTATGGCATACCATAAATCTACTGTGCACAACAGCGTCCCTGTAACAATACTGTGGAACCAGATAACAGGTCGTGTAATTGTTTTGATATTTGCGGTCTGCAAGAATGACGAACCCCAAAATGCAGAAAACCGCAACAGCGTGGACAATGAGAAATAATAATAGCGAACATTCGCAAACGAGTCACACGCCTCTGACAAAGTTTAAATATGACCGAGAACGAGCACAACGACACTCATGCTCACATGAATGCTGAGCTGCGAGAAGTCATTCCACCACCAAAGACGTCATGATTGCCTGCGGCAGTTCTGCTGACATGCCACAACAAACAGTGCGCGATTTTCACATCCACATCACGTGCACGTAAATTTCACAGCCCTGAACTCAAATCTCACGACTGCAATGCCACAGTGAAAGAACGCGCGGCAGCGGTTGCTCTACAACACGCGATATCACATGCATGTATTCGTCTGTGTAAGACACGAGTAAATTACTACTATCCCACATTGTTGTACAGGCGTTGCACTCACTACCCGTAAGGACCAAATGACAGGATGGTGGGAACGAAGCCAATGCACTCCTTACTCACTAATCAGGCTAAACACGCACATAGACCTAAGGAAGTTTCAGAATGCATTTATACACGGTGATCTGAATAATAAAACCACAGTTGCGTTGCTTTGTGTTTAATGCGTCAACTATCTTAGAGCTTACACAGCATTAATGCTCCTTGTATCTGTCACAGACCGATTTGCCCTATCCGCGGAACACATTAGTGATCTCACAGGCATCATGCTAAGCCATTCAAATGTGGTACTTACATTTATTTTCGGCGAGACGTATTTATTGGTGTTACGGGATCCAGTCACAGAAGCGCTGGGATTGTATCAGGGTTAATGCAAGGAGGAAAGTAGAAAGAACATAATCCCACCACACAAACATACGCAGCAGTTGCAGCACGGTAACGGAATTTTCTCCAGAAACGAAGGAAGAGCCAGCCGCCAACAACTTCACTACACTGACTCCACCGCCATCCAGGCAAACGAGGTTCGCTGCGTTTGCTTCACGTCTCCGCGTGTCTGCGCGAGCCTGCGCCCTCTCGCCTCATCTCCCCGGCGACCGGCGAGAAGGAGCCAGACATTCTGGCGCCTCCCTCGCGGGCCCCATTGCAGCTGGCGACATCTCGGCGCCGTGTATTGTGCCGACGCCCGCCGACGCTTTGAGCCATGCCCAGCGTTTTTATCTCCCAATGGGGAGGGAGGAGGGGGGGGGGGGCGGTATTCTTCCACGTCTAGTCTCCGTCTCGGGTAGGACGTCTCGAAGACGGATTCATTGTCCCTCTGATGTCGCTCCGGCTTAGTTCGCGTGGCTGACGTCTTTGAGACGTCAGCCACGCGAACTAAGACGTTAATCCCTCAATAAGACGTCTTTTTGGTCTTGTGTGCTAGCTGGGAGAGATGTCAAAAATTTTCTAATAATAAAAGAATTCATTATCTCTACAGTGAGATCACTTATTAAGGCTGCAATAGAAACAATTTTAGCGCCTGCATCGCATAATAATCCTTGGAAATAACATTGAGTTTCACGGCGATTAACTCGGAGCAGTAGCGCACCCAGGATTTCTGTCAGGGGAGGGAGGGGGGGTTCAAATTTTCACGAAGGGCATGCGACTTGCGCACCTTGCGCAATACGTCATTTCCTTGCTTCAGCTGGAGGAATCGTAAAGCAAATAAAATGCCAAATAATAATAACATGCATGATGATTATTATTTTTATGATTGTTTTCGGCGTTTTGCAGAGACATTAGCGCCACATTCTTCTAGGACATAGGAGCAGTTACAGAGGGGGATAGGTCGGCCTCAGGGGGGGGGGGGGGGGTTACAACACCCGATACCCCCCGTAGGTGCGCCACTGACTCGGAGTGAACGAAAAAAGGAACTGTCATAAAATGGCGAGCAAATTTTTGACTACCAAACTAAACGAGCAGAACCAGTTTTGGACTTTAACGAACACGTGGAAATTTTTTCAGGCATATTTATGATGGTCGGGAAAACGCTGGTTGATTTGGCATAGAATATGATCCATACCCAAGTTTTCTCCGAGAGCAACTAATTTCTCAAGATCCATGGTGACTGACCTTCAACAAAATCTAGCCGCGTGCACAAATAAATCTCTGAATATACTCAAAATACTTTCCGCACACGGGTTAGCAAGAACGTGATGCAGCGTGCAATATCGCTTACGCTAACACGCACACGACCCAGGGCTCTTTCTTTACTTGGGCACGCTATGCACCAAAGAGGTCGTAGTTGCGGATGCCAGAGATGATGTCTAATTCCGAGCTATGGAGGCCCGGGAGGCAATCGCCGGGAAATATTCCAAAAACCGACGCGTCACTTCCCCGAAAATGACCCATGAAAGCTTGGACAATTAAGTTTTAGGTCTCTCTGGTGCACTAGCAAAACGCCAGCAGTGGGTCAAAGCACGAGTCAGAGCCAAGGGTTATCAAAACAATATATTCTCAATAAAATTGGCAGTTACACAATCACAAACAAGCAGGGCTCTTCAAAGTACCGTTAGGTGGCCGTGACGATGATGAAGCAGCAGACTCTGAAGCGTTGACGTCGAAGTGTTTATCGGGCGAGGGATGCCCACCAAATCAAAGAAAATCACACGGCGGCACGATAGCGCATGGACGGTCGTCGGCCGACGACAAAAACTGACCAGCGGCGAAACGCGTCGGCTTTTATACATTCGTCACAACGCGTTCTGGTGTGTTCTAGAGGCACTCAGATGTGCGCGTCGGGCATGCTAAGTTTGTAGAACGGTCGACACCATTCCCGAAGCAGCATGCAAGATAGGCGCGGCTTGCGCTGCACGTCACGAGGAAATGGCAAAGGCGCTCTTCGTGAAGAAACCAAGTGCGCGTTTCAATAAAAATGGGTTACAACACTGCACGGCTCATACATTACGATAAGAGAATAAAATAAAAAAAAGCGGGCAGACGCCGCTTTTTATTGACCTGGTGTACCGGAATATAGGTCATTCGGCAAAAGACCAGAGTCGCGCCGTGCTGGTTTTAGCCAGCCGTCATCCTGTTGCGGTGAGGCTTTC
Organism: Hyalomma asiaticum; assembly: GCA_013339685.2. Taxonomy (NCBI): domain Eukaryota; kingdom Metazoa; phylum Arthropoda; class Arachnida; order Ixodida; family Ixodidae; genus Hyalomma; species Hyalomma asiaticum. Next base: position 165,240,552 of record CM023481.1, read on the forward strand.
GCTGTTGCTGCCGTTTTTCTTCACGGGATTGGATTCAGCGCGGCGCCTCTGATACGATGTCGTGCTTCATGACGACGTGGGCGCTATCTTGTGACGATCATCACAAATTCTCTGCTACAGTATTCCTCCCATGATAGCACATAGACAGGAGCTATATGGCCAACAGAACATATATAAAATGTCTCTTTTCGGTTACCTGCGTCTATTCGCAACTCCAGAAAAAGTGGTTCATCTGGCAACGTTGCTGAGAAAAACAAAGATAGCTTCTATATCCAGGGTCACGGCCGCGCTTCCGCTTAGCGCTGTACTAAAGTTCCTTGAATGCGGGTTCGAATCACGTTGCTTCGTCGAATGCGAAAGGGTTCTTGCTGCCGGACATCTGATATTAATCGGTCTAAAAGATTTGAGAGGCGAAACAGCGGAAATAATTGCTCTGTGCGTTCAAACGTCGCACTTGTTCGGAGACCCGCATCAGATTTTCTTAAGGACAAAGAGCCTTTCCAGCGAGCCTGAAGTTGAAGAAGGCAGTTACGTGTTCATGCGTAGCAGGCCTCTCCGAAAGATGCAAGCACTTGTGCGCAGCAGTGCTCCTTTGAGTACAGATGCGCCACTTATAAAGGTGTTAAAAGAGTGCAGTTCTATGCACGGTGCCGGAAGACAAACTTAGAGGCGCGGTGAACAGGTCGAGGGCTGAAAAGTTGGAACGAGCGCAATAAATCCTGAATTGTCACCAGATGAACTCGAAATGCAAACGCGCTACGTTAAACGATCACGCATTACCTCCATAACCACCAAACAAATTACGAGGCGCAGCGCGCGCATGGTACGAAGGCGGCGAACGAAGGAAAAGCGCTCGCTTTATATCTACTTACTACAATGAATGCGGACAAAAGTACGTCAGCAATAATGTTACCGCGGTTCAAGTTGAGCATATATATAGGCACGCTCAGAAAACGTTACCAGATATACACGTATAAACGATGTCGCTATCTTGTTCACGCGCTTGCCTAAACTCTACACTCCGGCTCTTCGAAAAGCGCGCATGATAATAAACGTGCGCACTCACAATCTGTGTACTCACCGGGGAGGAAGAAATCGTCGCGAGTTAAGTGCCTGGACCAAACTAGCACAGTTCCCGTCACCTTCTTGCCGATGTGCAAGATCCTAATCCATGTTGCCCTGCGGGAAGCGTCGTCTGCTTCTTTGGGGAACCGATGAAACGACGTGTTGCTATCTCTGCATCGCGATGACACGCACCGAGGCACGCAACAAAAGTCTTTTGATGAGGATTCTTTCTTCTTCGGGCTGCTTCGAGGAGGCATGGCGTCGATTAAGGAACTATAGAGCTGTTTTACAGCCCGCGGTAATACGATACCATGCCGCGTTTCGAGGTCGACGTTGGATAGGCTGGTTCCAGGAGCGTCCGCTAGGAGTGAACGAGCTAGCTCAGGTGATAATGTGCCTTCCCGACTTCCACTGACGATTTAGCCCGCTCGATCGTGTACCAAACCCCCAGCATTAGAGTCACGCAATAAAGTGAGCAGAAAATTGGAAAAACTGGGCCGAAGCCTCGCCCGAGAACAGGACACCCTATAATGCTAAATTCATGCCAACAACTTTATCTTTTCACCAGCAGCACTTTTTTATAGTGAATCTATATACCTTCTACGGTCGGAACAATTTGTAAGCGCCCGCAGGGGCGTCTGCGTGGGCAGGCGTTTGGTGTGTGGCGACACCACGGACCCGAGTCAACGGGGCGGGGGGGTTGCGACCCCCTCCCACGCGTCGCCGTGCGTGGCTTAGCCGTGTCCGGGGAAAAGAGGATCCTGGGGGTTGAGCCTACGCCGGGTGATTGGACCTTTAAGGCCCCCCGGAAGAGGCAACACAACCCTTTGGCCCCGGCTTCACGTAGACGGCACCCCCGGGCTGACCCACCCGGGGGAAATCGGAAGTCGCCTCTTCCTGTCCTTCTCTTCACTCTTCGTCTTTCTCTGTTACTTTTAATCTTTCCTGTCTTCTGTTCTCTTCCGCTTACTTCCACCTTCCTGGCGGCTAGGGTTAACCTTGTGCATCTTCCCTCCCTTGGGCACAGTACATTCGGTTATAGTGGCAATGTACGGCTGGCGTCTGCTGTCCTTTACCTTAAGTGCTGCAGCGTCCCCAAGTTGGGCTCCGTGGTGGGTGGCCGCCATTGCTACCGAACAGCAAACACATTCACATGGGAACCCCTGCCTTTCCCCGTCTTGATCGTCACCCTCAGAAGAGGGGGCGCACCGATGAATCCCTGCACAGTTTCGGTAAACCATATGACATTTTCCCGCGGTTTCATGCATTTCATAGCGAGAATACAGAGAGGACAGCGAGAGAAATTTCTCCATTTGTTGTGGCAAAATGTTTAGTTGAGAACCTTGGACCTGGCTATAAGATCACCAAAATGGCTAGCGGTGAGCTCTTGTTGGAGGTTAAAGACCAGCCACAATATGAAAACTTGAAAACTCTTCACCCTCTTGGACATACACCGATCACAGTTACACCACACAGAACTATGAATACCTCCGAGGAGTTGTTTCAGACGTAGACCTACTTGATTTGACAGAGACCGAACTTCTGGAGGGCTGGAAAGACCAAAATGTAACCAGCGTACAACGCATCAAAATCAGACGTGACAATAAAGAAATTGCAACTCAGCATCTTATACTGACATTCTTATCCAGTATCCTGCCCCAGACCATCCAGACAGGCTATATCAAACTGAATGTGCGACCCTACATTCCAAATCCTCGTAGATGCTACCAATGCCAGCGGTTTGGCCACGGCTCGAAGAGTTGTCGTGGTCGGCAAACCTGTGCTAAGTGTGGTGTCCAAGGACATGCCTCATACCCCTGACACACGGGCATGCTAAAGTACTTTAGGTAAGGGGACATCTGCCGGAAAGGCGTTCATGCCCAGTGACAAACGACAAAGGAGTATCTACTTCCCGGCAAAGTACCTTTGCAGAAAGGTAGATCGGCGATCTACTTTTCGAGCGTGAAAGGCGTACTCTCGCCGACAGCGTACACGACTCGTAAACGGGAGATACTTTTCACAAAATTATAACACCCCGCAAGTATTTTCTTGCCTTGCGTATAAGCTTTAGCTTTTAGCCGTGTAATGAGATCTGTAGGGCCGCAGATTTATTTTTACCGTACTCTCGTACGCTCACATCGCCGCCATGCGGGATTCCGGCAATCATTATCTTTTTCGTCGTGGCGTGAAACGAACAATCAACATTATTAGCCATCAGCAATAAAAAAAAATCACAGCATATCCACGGGGTGAATGATGATGAGTGGGCGAAGCTCCGGAGGGAATCATCGGTAAACCGTGAATATTTCGCGTAAATCGCCCAGTCGATCATCATGTAAAGGCGTGAGAAACACTGTATTCGTACTCCTGCGCCATAACTTATCATTTTGCCAAGTAGGGAAGTACCCACTACGCCATAATTACCAGTGCCTCCGTAATGGGTTCAAAGCTACAAAGCACGCAGCTCTGTGTTCTTTCAAATGGTGCCTCGACCTCGTTATACAATCCATTTTCGCGTCGTGTAGCGGTGTATTACTATTTTTCAACGTAACATTACGTTTGTTAATGCGATTCTGCGGGAGACATTATACCTGTTTAGGTCTTTTAGCGATAATTTTTCAACCAGAGAGGGTAGAAGAAGAAGCCGTTTCGAACGGCCACGTCTACAATGAGCTCTGCTGGAAACAGCGCATCGGCCCTCGGCCGAGGATTCCAATCACCGTCAACGACTGATTCCGGTAATTATAAGATCGTTCTTCCTCGTCTACCCACTGGGAATACCGTTCTCAATTCAGTTTTCCTGCATGCTGACCTGGCAGGTCGCCCGTATAGAGCGCCGGACTTTCGCGATGCGATCCTTTCAGTGCTGAACCCCTGTGATATTCTAGGAGCAGGACAGTATCAGATGAGTCATTTGTGGCTAGTGACATGTGTCAGTGGCATTGCGAAACAGAAGCTTGTCGATAAAGGCGAGCTATTGGTGAAGGGCCTGAAGTGTCTTATCATAGACCCGGAATGCAAGAATATCAAGATGAAGCTTCTTTGGATTCCGCCACACCTCGAGCAGAGACGGATTGTTGAAGCGCTAGAACCATATGGGACTGTGCAATCTGTCACGAGAGAAATGTGGCGCTGTGATGGTATGGAAAGTTGGCAAATGACTAATCGTGACGTGGCCTTTACGCTGAAAGACGGAGTCACTGCCAGTAATATACCTCACCTACTGAGCATACACCAGTGCCTCGTCCTAGTTCCCGGCCGACCACCACTTTGCCTATGATGCAATAGAGTTGGACATATCCGGCGACAGTGTAGGACACCACGCTGTAATAATTGCCATCGCTACGGCCACCATGCAGAAGCATGTGTTGGTACCTACGCTGACAAGCTTCGTGGAAATAGACCGCCTGAGGATGAGGCCATCACTGATCATATAATGGATGTGAGTGAGGTTGTAGACGCAACCGGGGAAACACCCGCTGCGGCCCAGCAACAGGAGCAGACAAACGTTCCATCGGCGGATAATAGCCTCCGCTCAAAGCCTACCAAGGAGGATGTTATCAAATCTCCTGACGACGATCCAACTATGTCATGGGCAGATGTGCCACCAGTGCAGGACCGCCCACCGTCGGTGGAATCAGCATCTGCGTGTGACGCTGCCAAGAAGCGTCCAGCACCAGCTGACAATCCATCACCCGCGGAAAAGGAGGCACCGGTTACCAAAGTGACCAACTTGACAAAACCGCTGCGGGGAAGGTCGGCTGCTGCAGGTGTGTCTTGTGCTAAAGTGCAACAGAAAGTCGCCAGTGCATCACCTCATCAAGAAGGGAGTGGTGCGGATATGGAGCAGCCTTCAAAAGCTGCACCAACTTAGGTAATCATGGCTGGCGCTCTTCCCTTCCAATTAGGTACTTTAAACGTCCGTGGCTTACGCAGTAAGCGACGGCAAGTGCAACTTCTTCGTTTGCTACAGAATAGAAAATTAGATATTGCTGCTATTCAAGAAACAAAAATTGAATCCGATGAAAACACGAAAGTAGCTTTAACTCCCTTCTTATCTGAGTATAATGTTTGTGTAAGCCATGCGATCGGATTTTCTGCTGGTTGTATGTTATTTGTCAGAAAGCACTTGCAATGGGATGTGCAGCATTTCTTTACGGATATGGAAGGGCGCCTAATATGGTGTGATGTTGATATTGGTGGTATCAGCTTTCGGTTTGTGTGTGTTTATGCCCCAAACAAGCCACGGGAACGAGAACGTTTCTTTTTATCCTTAGAACATCATTTATGTACTGATCGGGCACTGGTTCTTTTTGGAGACCTCAATTATATGTAGCGCGCAAGATCGTACATCACTGCAGCTGAAACGTGATCCAAGTAGTGATGTGTTATATCGCCTCATGTGCGATTACCAGCTTGTTGACATTGGATAAAATGAAAAGGCAGGATGTCGCTATACACATTTCCAGGGTACTTCACATGCAAGGCTCGATCGAATTTACGTTTCGCTTAATACGCTATCTCTCATTTCTGGTTACACTGTGCACCCTGTATTCTTTAGTGATCATTGCCTAGTGTCAGCCTCGTTTGGGAGTCGTCGATACCAGAGTAGGCGTATGTCCTGGGAGTTGTGGAAATTTAATAACCAATTACTTTCGCGGGAGTTCTTCCTAAAGCGTGTTACTGAGCTTTTAACTATTCTGTCACATCGCAAAGACTTGCCTCTCTTTGCTGTATGGGAATTATTCAAACAAGAAGTTAAAATGATAGCCATCGAAGAGTCAGCGATAAAATTCGGCAGTAAGGCCATCTGGGCCTGGCGTCTTGTTTCTCGCTAACGAATCTATGCATGCAGTTACTTCACTGATATCAAACTTTCCATTTGTATAGTCACGCTCATCCTGATTCAACTGTGGTAGCAACGTTATAAACTTGTTAGCAGAGGCACCTTTAACCAATGGCTCATGATTGTGAAAAAGTGTTTCATAGTGTGCGAAAAACGCTCGAGTTATTAGAGCAGGCTCACTGACAATAATTCCATCATACTCTATCTCTACAATTTGTTTAGACAGCGCGTGCTGGCGCTCATCACCTAGAGACTATACTACAAGGCTGTTCTTCTAGAAAACGGGTCGCTCGCGCACGTACAAGCGCACCTTTGTATTTTTCTGCGTACAACGCTTGTAACTGCGCCTTGGTGCTGTGGATTTCATCAATATATTGTCCCGGATGCAAACATTCAAGTTCGTGTAATTCACTCAGGAGTCTATACAATGCCTTGTAATTGTTCTTAAAGAAAGAACAATTACAAGGCATTGTATAGACTCCTGAGTGAATTACACGAACTTGAATGTTTGCATCCGGGACAATATATTGATGAAATCCACAGCACCAAGGCGCAGTTACAAGCGTTGTACGCAGAAAAATACAAAGGTGCGCTTGTACGTGCGCGAGCGACCCGTTTTCTAGAAGAACAGCCTTGTAGTATAGTCTCTAGGTGATGAGCGCCAGCACGCGCTGTCTAAACAAATTGTAGAGATAGAGTATGATGGAATTATTGTCAGTGAGCCTGCTCTAATAACTCGAGCGTTTTTCGCACACTATGAAACACTTTTTCACAATCATGAGCCATTGGTTAAAGGTGCCTCTGCTAACAAGTTTATAACGTTGCTACCACAGTTGAATCAGGATGAGCGTGACTATACAAATGGAAAGTTTGATATCAGTGAAGTAACTGCATGCATAGATTCGTTAGCGAGAAACAAGACGCCAGGCCCAGATGGCCTTACTGCCGAATTTTATCAGTGTTTTCGCTCAGTGTTGTCGCCGTTGTTACTTCAGGTGTACCGCGAGGCCTTGGACGTTGGGTACCTACCTGCTACAATGTATGAAGGGCACACTGTCCTTATAGCCAAAAGCAATGACGAAACTAAATTGCAAAAGGTCGATGGCTACCGGCCTATTTCCTTATGCAATGTAGATTATAAAGTTTTTGCAAAGATGCTAGCGAACCGCTTTACAATACGTGATAAGGTCAGTGGTTGGTGAACACCAAACATGTGGCATCAGAGGTCGATCCATTCAGACAAACATCCATGTTGCGAGATCGGTGCTAGAGTGTGTAGCTGAGGGGAATGGGCAGGTTGCGATGGTACAGGTAGATCTGGCTAAAGCGTTCGACAAGGTGAATCATTCGTTCCTGTTCACTGTACTAGAGCATATAAATATCGGATCCCAGCTCCTGAAGGGTATCAGAACATGTTATGCTAATGGCTCAACGAGGCTCATAGTTAATGGCTCGCTCTCTGATCCGATCAGGCTTTTGTCATCAGTAAGACAAGGATGTCCCTTGTCGCCTCTTCTGTTTTGCCTGTATTTAGAACCACTTTGTCGGAGCATTCTGAAAGAACAAAATTTTCTAGGGTTTAAATCCCCATCAAATGAGATTCGGGTTCTCGCGTATGCAGATGACGTGGCCTTTTTCTGTGCGGATAAACTGAGTGTAAGAACTGCCCTTGCAATTACAGAAGAGTTTTGTGCGGTTTCTGGAGCTAGTGTTAACTATGAAAAAAGCTCAGGTTTTTGGTGTGGGCTATGGGCCACAATGCCGTCACACTATGCCGGCATTCAGTGGAAAAAAGATCTATGCTACTTAGGTGTCCCTCTCTCACAATACAGGAATAGCAACAGTCATTGGTCGGGGGAAGTTAAAAAGCTACAAAGTAAAGTGAGATCTTGGCAAGGGCGCAATTTGTCGATGTTCAGCCGCGCTAAAGTATGCAACGTGTTTTTAGTTACCCGTCTCATATACGTGCTGCAAGTACTGCACTGCGCACGACTCCGAATTCAGGCATTGCATCGTGCATTTGCAACATTTATTTGGAGCTCCAGTTATGAATCCATGAGGCGTGACAATCTGTTCGTCCCACTTGATCGGGGTGGCCTCGGATTGGTCCATCTCTTTGTCAGACAAATTGTTTCTCGACTGTTTTTCTTTCGAGAAAGCGACCATCCGTTATTGCGTGAAATGCTACAGGTCCGATTAGTTCAGCATCTTCCTAATATAGTCGTTTCATCCGATGTCATAGGTATTTCACAGGCTCCTTGGGGCTTCCTCAAGGAAGTTGTAGATTCATTCCTTTTCCTGAAAGTTAGATTTAGCCTAGAGTATATTTTCACCGCGAGCCGAAAAGCGATTTCTGTTGCACTGGTGGACTCGATTTTCCCAGATCCTTTGTATCGGACACCTTATTTAAGTCGGCCTTATCAGGATGTACTTAGAAGGGTTTCAAAAATGTGTGTGCCTCCCGGTGTTAAAATATTTTTCTTTAAACTTCATTCGGAAACTCTCCCTGTCAAAACCTGGTTGAATTCGAAGGGCTGCTTCGTGCCATGGTCCACGAACTGCCGACTCTGTCCACGTGCGGAAACAATTGATCACTGTTTTGTAGATTGTACAGACGCAATATTTTTTTGGGACATTCTCCAGCGGACTCTTAAAAAGGACATTGACATCAATCCGTTCACAATTAGATTTCTACCGTTTAAAACGACTGCCGGTCCACCCTACGATATGTTTGTAGTACTTGGTTTGTACAGCCTATGGAGATCGAGACTTTGTGATCGCCATGCAGAAAATCCGCGTTCCACAAGATCTATCTACCGAGAAACTGTGGCCTATGTCAGAAGTGTGTACGCTGCCCAGGAAGTACCTCCTGACTGGATGCACTTGTTGGACGTCTCTGTGTGTTTGCCAGAGTTTTGAGTGTGTAGGCGTTATCTCCCTGTGACCTCAGTTATCATTTCCATGTAATAAAGAAAAAAAAAAAGAGGCGTAGCTCAGTGGTAGAACGCTCGACTGCCACGCCGAGAGCCTTGGTTCGAATCCAGGTAGAGGACATAACTTTCGGAATTTTTTTTTCCTAAAAGTAGACGTGGCTACGTACATCACCAACAACGAACACCATGGGATGTACAGACCCACGCCCTAAGGAGCTTCGCCCCTAAAACGATATTTTAAAGATCCACAATCGCTAAAGGTAATTAAATGCGGAACTTTTTAAAATATGTTCACTATCTTGCTGCTTTAACGAGGAGCGCCATTTTTTGCGGCGTTCGTCTTAGGAACCACCTAAAGGAGTTCACGTGCTGCCGTGTGTCATCGGCGCAACTACTTTCTGCAGAGGGTCCTTTAGAGTAGAAAAAGGGGTTCACTACAAAGGACTTTACTTTCGCCCGTCTGTCAGGGGTATCAGACAACTGTGAGGGCACACCTCACTGTATAAACTGCGATGGTGAGCACCCGGCATACTCTCGTTCCTGCCCAAGCTGGAAAAAGGAAAAGGATATAATAACCCTCAAAGTATGTGAGAACATATCATTCAGACAAGCGCGCAAAAGGATCTCACCATTTCATACCACCACACACGCCGATGCGACACGTCAGGGGGCAGCGTCGCACCGGCATCCGCCACCAGCCCGGCTCGCACGCAGTGAGTCGTTGGCTGTGGCAGCCGCCCCTAAGGTGGAAGCAGCCTAGGCCGCCCCACCCTCCCTCAACTCGGCCACACCAGTGGCCTCTACTAGCTCTGGCAGCAGCCAGAGCAGTGCAGAGGCAAAGGAGGTGCAATCAACCTCGGAACTGGTGGGGGCAAAGGCTTTGTCCCTAGGGTCAACGAGCACTGTCGCGTTCACATATGGAGAAGCTCATTCGGCGGGCCACAAACCTTTCTGCAGCGTTAGCTATACTGGCCGAGCTGGAGCAGTTTCGCGTGCGCTTCCGAGAGCCGTGCTGCGCATGCGCGAGGAGCAGTGATGTCACACAGCTGGCGCCGCCGCCACGCGCGCCGCACCGGTCTGCGCATTCCAGAGGAGTGACGTCATAGCGCCTCTCAATTTTCGCGCATGCGGGGACGTATCAGCCGGGGTATACATACAGCGGGGAGGAGGAGGAGGAAAAGAAAAACCGAAGGACAGGGAGGTTAGCCAGTTGTCAGACCTGCTGGCTTTGGCGCTTAGCCGTGTCCCCAGTATGGGAGACAGAAATTAGCGTCTCTTCCTTCCCAATAAACCACTACTGCTGGCTGGCGTTTGTGTGGTATAGCCATGGAGGAGAGCCGTCTTTGTGGCAATAGAGAAGCAACATGACGTTGAGCAAAAATAAATATACGTGCGTCACATAATGCGTATACCGTGTGTGTGTGTTTGTCACTGAAGCAGCAGTAAGCATGATAATCAAGCTAATCCTAGACAACCAGTAAAGCTAAGAATAATCGGCTAAACCTTAGCTAAAGCTACGTATATCCTGGCATAGCCGAGCTAAGCCACTGTAAAGAAAAATTTTTTTTATTGAGCGGCCGTGACAATGGGAACACCCTCCCACGCCTCCTCGGTAAAGATTAGTTTGCAGCTGCTTTCAAAAGGGTTGTTTGACGTGATTCGAAACCCTCGCGTGTTTGGTACAGCTTCGCTGGACATTCACTTTTGAAAGGCGGGGTGGCGATAATTTTTTTAGGAGCGAAGCTGCTTAAGCTAGCTGTACTTTGTCAGGCGTGCCAGCTTTAGCAGCGAAGCTGTTCACGCTGGCCATAATTTGTCAGGCATCATGCAAAACATGTCACGTGACATTGCGTTGCGTGATGTTGGCGGAAACATGTCACGTGACATTGCGTTGCGAGATTTTGGAGGACATGACACTATGTTACGTGATTTTGGGTTCCCACCAAAGTATCACATCACTATCAAGTGATCATCACTTCAAGTGATCATCACTTCAGATCTGCCAGCTTGGCTTTGACCTGGCCTTGCGCGGCCTAACGGAAGCAGCGTACTTCGTCTCGCCGCAAATTTCTGCGTCACGTGAACACCACGCGCGTTATATAGCACTGGATTTCACAGGTGGTATGCCGTCACGAACATCGATCTCTCTGCTCCAATCGTCGCTCATGCTTGAAATATCGGCCAGCACCGCTGTAATTTGGCCTTGCGCGTCCTAGCGGAAGCTGCGTGAATTTTTTATTTAATTCTGCATGCACAGCTAAGGTCCGATGATTATTACGTGTCCTGCCGACAGACGTTCACTGACAACGGCGTAAAGAATGAAACAAATCGGGCAGTGTGTAGTATGGAGAGAGAGAAAGAACTTTATTGACCAAGGGATCTTCGGTCCCCTCACGGTCCCACTGCACTACACGTTCATGAGTTCGTGGAGCTCCATGACGTGGGCAGCCCGGTCAGTGGTGATCTTGTGCCTGACCGAGTCCGTCGAGCGCATCAGGGTCTCCCATTCCTCCCAGGTGGTCAGAGGCTCCGGGTCCCGCGGGGGAGGGCCCGCTGGGCATTCGAGGAGAATGTGGGTAAAGGTAGCGTGGGGTGGGTGCACTGTGTGCAAGACGGGGCATATGCCCTTGGGTGGATGCGGGACACCAGATAGGGGGAGGGAAGGGTGCGGGTCTGGAGGCGGCGCCACAATATTTGGTTATAATTGTTCGGAGAATGGTGGGGTGGGGGATACAGCTGTCGTTCGGCGCGATAGACCTGCGTCAGCTCACTGAAGGAGTGCATGCGCTCGCGGGAAGAGTCCGACTCCGATTCCGCCGCCGCCCGGTTGATGAGACCTCGGGCGTGGTCATTGGCGGCTTCGTTGCCGGGGTTCCCGAAGTGCGCAGGCACCCAAATTATCTCGACATAGCGGGGCGGGTTTATCGAGGGCGAGTTGAGAATTGCGAATGCTGGCTCGTGAACTCGGCCACGCACGAAATTTAGGAGTGCAGTTTTTGAGTCGATAAGGACGTACCAGGCACTTTTGCCTGCTAGGGCAAGCGCGATTGCCTCCTCCTCCGCCGATTCTGAGGTGGATACGTCAGGAAGGTGAAACGTAGCGACAGATTGAAATGTGCTCTCAACGACGGCAACTGCCGCGTCTTTATCCGTGCAGGCTGCGTCCACCCCTACAGCGTCGGCTTCCGATCCGTATGATTTGTGGAGAGCTTTTGCACGGCGGGCCGAATGACATGTGGGGTGGGTGTTTCGAGGGAGAGGCTTTACGAGAAGCTGTGTGTAGATGGGTCGTGGTACTGGTAATAGGCTGCTGGCATGCGAATTTGAAGAGTGTCAAGTATGTGACGCCCTGTCATAGATTGAGCAACGCGAGTGTACTGTGCCTGTCTGTGGGCCTCTATGAGTTCGTGTGTGGTATTATTGAGGCCAAGGTGTAGGACTACCTTGTAGGCTTTGCGAAGCATAGCGTCTAAGGTGGCGATTTCTTCTTGACGAAGTCGGAGGTATGGGATTGTGTAGAGGAAGCGACTTAGGAGGAAGGTGTGAATGAGACGGCACAGGTCGTGCTCCTTCATGCCATAGTGTTTGCCGGAAACTGCGGATGAGGTGCGAGAGTGCCTCAGCCGTTTAAGTTTCCGTATAGTGAATGTGTTCCGGCCGTCGTTCTGGATGTGAAGGCCCAGCACCCGGAGTGTGGTGACCTCTGAGACAGGGCGTCCGTCTAGAGTAATTGTGATAGGGGCTGTGGGAAGTGTGCGCGGTGAAAGGCGAATAGTTAGCAGCTCAGATTTTTCCGGGGAACAGGTCAGACGCATGCTTTGTGCGTGTTGCCGTGTGATGTTTGCGGCGGATAGCAACGTTTCCTGTATGGCGCCATCACTGCCGTGGGTGGTCCACGGAGTAGTATCGTCTGCATAAAGGGTGTGACGAAGGTGGGGGATGGTGTTAAGAACACGGCAAGAGGAATGAGTGGCATTAAACAGGAAAGGGGAAAGTACGGAACCTTGCGGAGTGCCAACGCCGCTAGCCGATATGAACCTCGGCCACGGCCGCTCGATTAGCAACGCACGAGGTGCGGCCTGCTACGTCGCGCGGCGAACAAAAGCGGAGCTGTGAAGCGAAAGTTGACAGTTTTCGCCGCTTTTTCGGAGGGGGCGCCACTGCTACGGGACAACTCTCCCGGCTCTCGCCGCGCGGGCCTCTCTGCGAACCAGTACGGGACGAGTTTTCTGTGTGTGTCGACGAAATTCTGCACCTCGCTCGCACGCCCTGTGGCTACAACGTGTCGAGGTGCTTCTATTGTGCCACTGCCTCCTATAATTTTGGTCGTGCGCGGCATTATGCCGAGCAACTGTTGCGCGCCGCTGTGTGGCACAAACGCAAGGATGGACCCTCAGATACGGTACCACAAGTTTCCCTGCGACGTAGATCGCCGTAAAGTATGACTAAAAAATATTTATCGACAGGGAATAACTGGGAAAGGAAGCGTGTGCGAGCCAAATGGCAGGTCGCTGGTGTATTCACGTCGCTTCCCTGACGGTTACTATAAGTCCACGAAGCTCAAGCTATTGCTTCCAACGGCTGTTCCGACGGCAGTTCGTGCGCTTGTCATCAACACTTCTACCAAATTGTGATATGTCGCGAACTAACGTGTGACAGGGGTGAACAAAGCCACACCGAGGAGACCTGTGAGGTGTTTCTGAGCAAACTGCAGCGGCAGACAGGGTTGGAGACGTGAACGCAACTGCTGAGCGGATCAAACTCGCTTACAAGCCTCTGTTACGGAAGGTGCGACTTTGATGCAACGAGTCGCCTTTCCGTGGATGTATACATATTGTAACTTCTAAATAAAGAAATGAGCCTGACACCACCTTCCTCGACCTTTTTTTTAATCAGCCAATCCGAACTAGTTCCGTCCTTACATAGAAATAAAAGCACGCGTCTACAAAGCGGCTGAATGTTCATTTAGTCGTAGATGTCTGCCTCATATTTATAAAAAGCTGAAACTAAAAGACTATATAAGAACATTATTTGGCCAATTCAGTAAGTCGTATGCAAGCATTTGTAAGAACGTCTAATAAGACGAAGATCTTGCATTTCAGCCACTATAGAAGAACGCCGCGCCATTGCTCTATCGTGTTTATTTCACAGGTAGATTTATAGTAACAAATTTCACAGTTTGCCGCTTCATACTCCTTTGCGCACATCTCGACGCATTCACAACGCGCGTAGTTTCATGCGAGTTCATGGTCGCACACAGGCATTTAACTCATCACCACTACCTGGAGCTATCCATTGCTAACCGTGACACATTCCGTGATAACCCAATTTTGTTGAGCTTTATCATTGTATAACGTTCTACTGCTTGTAATATCTGTCTTGTTTCTTTTATATTTTTCCCTTTATTTTTTTATTTAATTTTTGTGTATTTTTCTGCTTTGTATATACGAATGCCCCCCTTACTCAATGCCCTTCAATGGGTCTGTAAGGAATTTTGAATAATAATAATATTAATAATAATATCAATAACAGGTTTTTCTCTCGAGCAAACAAGCGCATCGGCTGTGCGTCCCGAGAGAAAGGCTTGTATGTAGGCGTACATGCGGGCGCCGACATTGAAGGGAGAGAGAGCAGCCATGATCGCTCGGTGTTCTACGCGATCAATGGCCTTGGATAAGTACAAGGACGTTTTGCAAGGTAACTGTTGCAGGATCAAGCGTATATACATCTATTCCGGCTAATACTGGCTTCAGCCAGCTTCCGTTGCTACTACCTTTTCCGAACATTTTATAGTGCAGGCCTCTATGAAAGACAACACAGTGAAAGAAGACGCGCGGGAGAAGCCTTTGCCGCGACACACACTGTCCACCGCACCTGTACACGGTCCTAAGCGAGCGTACCAACTGCCGAGTTGGTCACCTTTAGTTCCCGTTTCCAGCCTTCTGCACATATGTTTGTATTATTTTACAATGTTTTATTGATTGGTTATTGCTTTTATACGGTTTATGTTATAGACATGCGTCTGTATGATTTTGTATGATCGGAGTCTTTAACAACTGCCAGCTTGTTGAAAGTTCCCGCGCACTCTTAAAGGGCCCATGACAGCTATTTTTTTGTTGGAAACTTTTATGTTCTAATGAGTAGAACAGTGTCTTGTAATCACGGCATGGAGTGGCAAATTCTCCAGCGTGAAGTCACAGCATCGTTAATTTTGTTCAGTTTTAATGAAGCTTCGAAACGCGCGCCAAAAACTGCAAGAAACTAGCGCCGCGGGGCTGGCGCGGCGGCTGTCGGAAGTGAGCGCATGCACTGATCACTTGAGCTCAAGATTCGGTGACGTTGCGGAGAGCGCGAGCGCCAGACCAGCTCGCCACACTCGCTTTGCATCATAGCGTGTGTACAATGCACGCTTGAGCGACCAACACGGAGAGGAAGCAGAAAAATACGGCTTTTGGCGTGGCCTCCGCGATCGGCTGCGAGAGCCGATCTTGGAGGCCACGCTCGGAGGCCATAGCGCGGCGCGCCCGTGTCTCTCTGTGACGTCACGATATCAACTTACAAAAGTGAAACGTCACAGATGGCCCACTAACTGCGTCACACTAGTGGCGATGTCGCGAGGTGTTGCGAGCTCGGATGAGCATTCCCGCTTACTTTGAAACCATATTAAAATTACTTAGAGGCGACGTTCGCCGCTAATACTTGGTCAAGATTGCCTTCGTATGCAGGAAAACCAATTAACGCAAGCATCTCGCGTTTGAAATTTTGGTGTCATAGGACCTTTAACGACGTCAGGGGCTACATGTGACAAAATTCGAGTTTTACAAGAACTCTTAAAACTACATCACTCACGCCAGTTCGCTGACGAACAACTGCTCTGCAACGAACCACCATCGTGCCTCACACGTGTCACCTGCCCCAACCTTTCTCAACCTCTCTCTTGGGGTCATCAACACGCGCTTGTCGCCGTCGACGACAGGAGACGGTCACGAGATGTTCAATGCAGAAAGAAGCATTTTCTTGGGTATTTTCTAAGTTAATTTTATTGGTTTTTCACTCCTGCGTTCTGTGGGATTCGGCCTGCAGGTAGGAGGAGGAGAAAGACTTCAACTTGTAATGCATTCCTAGCGCCAACAAAAGAAAAGGGAAGACAGACGAGAGGACAGCAGATAGGCAGAACGCTGGTCTTTATATATTCTCTCGTCTGTCTTCCCTTTTTATTTCTGTTGTTAGCGCTGGAAATGCAGTACAAGTCTACATTCCTACTAGCCCACAGCTAACAGTTTTGAAAGCCTTGAACGACACACGGCGGCGGCTGGGAATTCTTTGGCGGTGAGGAGAGGAAACGACAACTCAAATGGGCCGTGACCGTTTGTGCGTCGTGAGTCCATTACATCTCCGGGACATGCGTTTTCCAGAGAACTCCGCCGGCGTGGCTAAAGTTGACGCGCTAATTCCTCAGCAGTGAAGCTGCTCAGGCTGGCCGCACTGCGGAACTCTGGCGACGACACGCTGTCTGCGCTGTGACCCAGACTTGAATCTAGGGCTGACGGGACGGTCAGTTTTCGAGCGAGTGAATTCATGTTCACCCCGTCGGTATCCCACGAAGCCAAGGGCGGTCCAGCGCTCCTCTTGGCGCAGCGTTAATGATAGTGGTGCAGTGGCCGCCACACGTGGATCAAGGGACTGATGAGGCTGCAGTGAAGGCCAGCCATGATGGTAGTACCAAAGTTGTGCCGATGATGCGCCGTACATGAAGGCAAGCATCTGGTTTTTAAAGTGTTTCGCACTTAAAAATACCACGTGACCAGGCGTTTGCGCGCAGCGACGTCAGCCGGATGTGGTTTTCTCTAGGGAGGAAAAACAAACAAACTAGGAAGGGGCGTGACGTCATTAGGTTAGCCTCGAACCTTCTCTGAATCCTTGTGCGTGGTCCCTCTCGGATAGGATTAGGCCCCACATAGTTGTCGGACCGCTCGAAGTCGTTTGTATGAGAGAACGTTTAGTGGAGCTTGACCATACAATTATCTACCGATTGCCTGTGACGTGACCGAGGTCCATTTTCTATGATTCTCTCTTTAAAATTTTTTATGACTAGGCTTCAAGATTCTCCCATGACGCCCTCTTTTTCTTCCTCCATGCGTATATACGAACCAAATATCGATGGTTTGCACGCACACGGATGTACTGAACCACAAGAGAAAATGATAAGGGCCCGTGGCCACACATTTCACCATTTCGGCCTGTTTATGCCGGTGTTGGGATGGCCAATTCTATAGCTATACCTACTTGATGTCTGCGTGCATCATTGATGGTTCGTTCGAAGCGCGTTCGAGGGCCCTAATGTCAGTTTGTGCAAGCGCGTAGTCACGTGGTGTTTTTTTCCCCAAATCTCGCGCACTTTCATGCAAGCCCGAGAAAAAAAATTAAGATCCATGTACGTATTAACATGGAAACACGTCATGGGCACACTAATTAACCCTACTCCACAACTTCTCCATTGAACATTTTGCGTTTAAAGGAACAGCCCGAAAGATGGCTGAATTATTATTACTAATAATTATCTGAACTCATTAGAAAATAATTCTGACATTCTCAAGGCAGCAGTAAGTAGTACAAAAAAGTTCATTGCGTTCTCGTAACGCGCACGGGGATTTTTAAAATCTTGACGCAAGTTAACGGAAACACCCCGTAAGCAGAGCGTGCTTCCCGTAGCAACTTCACAGCATAATGCTCTTGAAGATTTCATGGAAAGTGTACTACTGTAAACTGTATGTGCAAACTCTATGTGGAATAGCGTGTAAATTACTCCAGTATAGACAGGGCAGAATCGCCGAGAGCATCAAGCGGCCTTCGCGTATTTAACGCAGCGGCAGCGCGTAGCGGAGCTCCCTTGCTGACGTCATACGTAAGAGGGCGCCACTGAAGGATACCGCGGAGTTTATAGTCGCCTCCTTGTTGTCGTGCCATAACATACGCTCGAGTCATTACCCAACTTGTCGTTCAACAAACATGTTAGCTCACCTGGCAACGCTTTGCATAACCTCAAAAGATTATGAATAAATATATCTGCCGCTGTGAAATGTTTCGTGTTAACTGTTGCCTGTGCGCGTAAACTACGGCCTTTTAATTTCATTATCGTTGCGTACATTAATGCTAGTTTCAAGAACTTTCGTAGTTAGCTTTTCCCGAATACCACGAGAGTTTCTCGGCACGGACGGCACCGACCACTTGTACGCTTCATTGTCGTGTTTTCTGTCTTCCTTGGGGTCTGGAAGACATTCAAGGCGGTGCCTCCACGTGGCTTATGCGATTACAACTGCTCTCTCGGCAGCGAGGCAGCAGATGGTGACGGAAACGAGCCCTTCCAGGATAACACAACGCCATGCACCTTTAACACTGCTTGATGCATTATAGATTGCTACTCGTCTCCTATGGGTTCAACTCGCGCTAGTGCTTGGGCTCTCCCGTTGCAGTCATAGATTCACTTGTTGCGTCATGTGTCTCCCAAATAGCGGCTGTCCTTATTTGTACCACTACAATGGTCGCTCTGTTCGTTGCCGTACGCGAAGCACTCAGCGTAATTGCAGAGCTGACGGGTTGTTCTTACAATTTCTGAGCCTACATTCATGTGTAATTGTAAGGCTCTTGTCTCTTTATCGCAGTCTCATTGCGATAACTTGCAATTTTGCCCCTTGCTTCCTTCTCAACTGAATTGTTTACCACGCTTAGATCTTTCTGACGCCAAGCAGAAAGGTCCCTCAGGATTAAAACTTCCCATAGTCTCCTGTGTTCGTATTCCTTCTCCGACAGAGTGGCATATGTGAGAAATAAAATATTCATCATGATTTGAGAGGAGGGTATACATTGTGTATATCCGACAGACTCACGTAGTTAGCGCCCTCGTGTCAGAATGTGTAGTTTGCGTTTTATGTTCGTGTGTTGCGTGCGGCACTGACGAGCGCAGTACTGTGCGTATGTCGAGAAGGATAGTGTCGTTCTCGCCCCATCTTTTCGTCCTTATGGCTCGAGCGAGTGCAGTGGAAATGTTCTGTAGGCACTCCCATCGCTCTTTAAGTAGAGTTTGTATACTTGAAGCAATCACACTTCCTTTATTTCCTGCATTTAGGATGCTGACGGCCGGGGTTAGAAAACCTTGGCAGTGGCTTGACTATAAGGCCCAGTACAAATGGCAGGCATAGCCAACATGTCTAACACAGTCAAAGAAAAGGCGCAAACTTATGGAAAAAATGTTAGTGACATAGCACGAACATACAGCAGAAACAGTAAATACATTATGAATTATAGCGCGCTCTAAGACAAGGATGAAGAAGAGGCACACAAACACAAGCACACGTTATATTTATTCACGAAGGAACACAAACTTATACACATGCAGAGCGATTGTGCCTGTGTTTGTGTGCCTCTTCTTCGTCCTTGTCTTAGAGCGCGGTGTAATTCATAATGGATTTTTACCAACTAGCTGCAGTTGAAGCCTTGCTACATGGAAACAGTAAAATATCACAATAATGTGAAAAGGCTCAAACTGAGTGAAACACTAATCTTAGCAACAATGTTAGTAGAAACCTAATAAATACCACACAACAACAACAACAACAACAACATCATCATCATCATCATCATCATCATCATCGTCGTCGTCGTCGTCGTCGTCGTCGTCGTCGTCGTCAGCAGCATGTCTACGCCTATGCAGGGCAAAAGCCTCTCCCATATATCTCCAATCATTCCGGTCTTGTGCTAACTAACTGCGACCACTTTATCCCCGCGAACTTCTTGATCACACGCTTGCCTTCTGTAGGGATCCACGTACGTTACCCGACCAACGGCTATCTTTCCTTCTCATTACATGGCCTGCCCACGTCCATTCCTTCTTGATTTCGACTATGATGTCATTAACACGCGTTTTTTTTCCCTGACCCACTCAGCTATTTTCTTGTCCCTTAAGGTTATACCTGTAATTTTCCGTTCCATGTTGGCTGCCTCGCCCTCGATTTAAGTTGAACATGCTTTAGTGAGCCTCCACGTTTCTTCGCCGAAGGTAAGTACCAGCAAGATGCAGCTGTCATACACTTTTCTATTGAGCTTGAATGGCGGCCCCGTGTAACACCCTGATTCCCCAATGCCTGCATCACCGCGGAAGTTTCAACAGAGCCAATGCTTTCTCGTAGGCTATGTATGAAGGCTATATATAGGGGTTGGTTATAGTCCGCGCATTTCTCTCTCGCCTGATTGATAGTGTGAATGTGGTCTATTGTTGAACAGTCTTTACGAATCCCTGCTTGTTGGTTAGGTTGACTAAAACATAAGGTGGCACAAATTCTATTAGACGACAGGCAGTAAGCTGATCAGCCTGTAATTTTTCAAGTCCTTCATATCACCTTTCTTATGGATTATGATGATCACATTCTTCTAAGATTCCGGTACGCTCTCGGTCGCAAGGCATTGTGTATACAGGTTTGCCAGTTTTTCTAGTATAATCTGCCCACCATCCTTCAACAGATCTGCTGTTATCTGTTCTTGATGATGATTTGTGGGGTTTAACGTCCCGAAACCAGCTCTGATTATGAGAGACGCCGCAGTGGAGGTCTCGGGAAATTTCGACCACCTGGGGTTCTTTAACGTGCCCTGGCATCGCACAACACACGGGCCTCAAGATTTCGCCTCCATCGAAATGCAGCCGCCGCGGCCGGGATTCGATCCCGCGACCTTCGGATCTGCAGCCGAGTGCCATAACCACTAGACCACCGTGGCGGGGCGTTATCTGATCCTCACCAGGAGTTTTAACCACTTGCAATTCTTTCAACGCTTTCGTTACCCACCTCTATTGGACTACTTCCTCGTTCAGCATTACTCTAGAAGTCGCGGCTATATACTGTACAGATCCCTGTAGAACCCCTGGGCTACGATAATTATCTTATCCATATTTGTGATGACACTGCCTTGCTTGTCTCTCAGCGCATATGCCTGGTTTTTGTCTATTCCTAGATGTTTCTTCAGAGGCTGCCTCCGTTCTTAACAGCATGCTCCCTCCTCTCCGTATTATACTTTCGTATGGCAGCTGTCTTACGCTTATTGATCAACTTCGAAAGGCTCCACTAGTTCTATTCTATCATTTCGGTTCGCGAGTTTCAGGCTTCGCCGTTTCGTAATCAAACATTTCGTCTCCTGGAAAAGTTTACTAGCATCCAGTTAGCAATCTTACCTCCTACCTCTATTGCAGTATTCGCGATGATGCGTGTAACATTATCGCTCACTTCCTGAGCCGTAAACTATGCTTCCTCGGTTAGAGACGAATATCGATTCTGGAGCGCGATCCTGAATTCTTCAACTTGCCGTCTTATTGTTAGCTCATCGATCGGCTTCTTTCGTACTAGCTTATTACGGTCCCTCCTCAATTCTAGCCTGATTCGCGACCTTGCCATCATGTGGTCACTGCACCTAACTTTTCCAATCATTACATAACCTGCACGACGCCAGGATCATCGCATAGTAGGAAGGCTATTTCATTTTTTATGGTCCCCATTCAAACTCCTCCACGTCCACTCCAGATTGTCCCGTTTGCGGAAGAAGGTATTCATGATGCGCAGATTATTCCGTTCTACGAACTCTACTAATAAGTCCCCTCTGTCATTCCTACAACACACGACGATAATGCCCGACTGCCTTATCTCCAGCCTGCTTCTTGCCTACCTTAAAGGAGTACTGACATGATTTTGCGGCGGCGCAAAATATACATTTTTCGTTTCCTAGCCATGTATTGTTAACGCCCTCCGCACACGGAAGCCAGGAAACACGTACAAAATATTTTAATTTGGTTTTAAAGTTGGCGTCGCCCAGCACAGCAAGCCAGCCCCATTGCAATGGACACTACGATGACGTATGAACACGGGCTCTTAAAAATCGCCGAAATCGCGGTCAGAGTCACTGGACGACCGTGAAATTGCCGTTGTTTGCGTGCCTCAGGTGTAATTGACCAAAGACGACAGAGTTGCAGCGACGCTATGAAGAATTTCTGTCCCTACGTGGCTCAGACGTCGTGCGACTATGTTGATACGTCACTAGGAAACCGCCCCCTCGAAATCGAAACCGAAAGTCAGCTTTTAAGGGAGCCGTATTAAAAATATATTCATTGTGTTTTTGGGGTTTTCCACGCCAGTGCTTTCATTTACAGCAACAATACGAGAATGTCAAAAATTCGTGTCAGTACTCCTTTAACATTGAAGTCTCCCATAACAATGGGGTACTGCGTCTTTACTTTAGCCATTGCCGATTCCACATCTTCATAGAAGCGATCGACTAGCTGGTCGTCATGGCTGGATGTAGGTGCATAGCCCTGTACGGCCTTAAATTTGTACCTCTTATTAAGCTTTATGACAAGACCGGCTACCGTCTAGCTAATGCTATAGTAGTCCTCTATGTTTCCAGCTACGTTTTTGTTGACCAGAAATCCCACCCCTAGTTCTAATCTGTCCACTAGATCACGGTAACTTATAGGACGTCCCCATGCTTAAGCACTGTAACGGCTTCACCTTCCCTCCTAACCTCATTGAGCCCTATAACATCCCATTTAATCCCCGCTAATTCTTCAAACAGTACCTCTGGACTCCCCTCGCTAAAGTTCTCGCGTTAAACGTTGCCAGGGTCAGACTCTAATGACGGCTTGTCCGGATCCAGTGATTCTTGCACATAATACATGTGCACAAATCCTGGACATAATATATGTTAACGGAGTGTTAGCGATTCGCACGCCTTTTTTTTTTTTTTTTTGCCAGAGCGTAGTTGGACGTGTCCCTCAGTCAAGTAGAAACCGCTTAATCGTACGCCTTTCTGCGCATGCTTTGTTCGCCACTTGAATTTACGCCCTAAAATAGCAGCGAAAAAAAAAAAGTAAAGCTTACCTTAGACTATATCATATTCAAGAAGCACATGCGTGTTTTCGCTTTAGAGGTCGCGGGAATTGAACTCTTGGCCTCGAGCTTAGCAAGCCGACACCCTATAGCCGCTAAACTGCCATGGCGGGTGTTCAACAGGCTTGAAGACAGACTGATTATTATTATTATTATTATTATTATTATTATTATTATTATTATTATTATTATTATTATTATTATTATTATTATTATTATTATTATTGGTTATGGTAACATAAAACACACAAGGATATAAGAGGAAGAAGGAAGGAGCAAGCTGGCAACTGTCACCGAGTGGGGCACAACACCTGCTTAATCTTTCAGGAGGGGGGAATAGATAGATGTGAAAGAAGGGAGGAGAGAGGAAATTAGGTAGAAAAAAGAAAGAAAAGAGGAAGTGAAGACTGATATAATTACCACAGTTTGCAGTAATTACGGAAGCGTTCAGAACTTCATCACCTCATTTACTTTCTGCATAAAAAAAAGAAAAAAGAAAGACTGCCTTATTCGAAATGTTCGGCAGTGACGGAAGATGAGCGTACTGGACAAATCTGGTGTCGCCTAAAGCCACAAAAACGAAGGTCTGAGAAATTCATGCACTGCTCACCATTTCCATGGTATAGCTGAAAAATATCTGCGCCAGAGTAACCTCCGCTTAAAGCTTTGTGATAATTTGGCATCGAATCCGTATATAATTGAAATACGCAATATGCCATTATGCCCCAAAGATCCCTGTTTAACCGTGTATGTACCGTTGATTGTTGCCAATTGTTTTCCTGTACTGAATATTTTTCTTGCCCCGCCACGGTGGTCTAGTGGCTGTGGCACTCGGCTGCTGACCCGAAGCTCGCGGGATCGAATCCCGGCCGAGACGGCAGCATTTCGATGGAGGCGATATGTTGAGGATCGTGTACTGCGCGATGTCAGTGAACGTTAAAGAACCCCAGGTGGTCGTAATTTCCCGACCCCTCACTCCGGCGTCTCTATATAATAATATAGCCGTTTTGGGATGTAAAACCCCGGAAATCAATCAATATTTTTCTTACATAATATTCCTGCACTAAACTTGGCCAATTTTCACTAAATTTGACCGGTTCTGGTTGCGACGGCAGCGTGTTGATCGGGCGAAACGTCCACGTACATTGATTTAGGCACCCACTAATGTGCCTTGAGTGCACGGTATAAGTTACAATCCGAAATTTCCCGCTACGGCGTCATCACATCGTAGTTTCGACACGTATAACCAGAAAAGCCTTTGAACCAATATCACTGCTGAAGCGGTATAGCTGCTGAGTTACTGGTTTCGGCTCAAAAATGGGCATTCCGCCAACAAGAATACTTCGCTTTTATGTATGATATATAAAAACTTGTTATTTCAATTCAGGCACAACAATTTATTCTCAACCATGTCTCAATATATTTGCATTCCGTCACCCCTCAATTACCCCCATTTCTGATCTTGCAGCTTCACACTTCTGTCGTTCAACGAACACACCATTGTATGCGTATCTCGGGTGATGCCTTTCTTTATGTTTCATATCGCTCCAGATAGCCGAAGACAAGTCAAGATAAGTGATTATTAAGGCGTCAATGATGTCGCAAGCAAGTCAGAATATGTTTCTTTTGGTACAGAAACAATCTTATAGTTACCATAAGAAGTAAACATATACGAGCGTACTGATAAGGCGCTCTGTCCTTGCGCATCTGCTTCACTTTTACCTTGAAGCTCTATTAGGTTGGTGAAAGATTGGTCGTTTATTCTTGAGCTTCAGACGTTGTTGACCGTAACGCCTACCGAAACACAGCAAAATTGCTTAGCTTACGAATAATTATAAAATTTTCAGGCTGGCAGTGTGTGTTTTCTGTGGCTGTTATTTTCTCCGTGGTTTGCCTACGAACAAGAATATTGGCTTCAGGAGTTTGGCCATATTTCTGCGAGCACGATTATGCTTTCCTTACGAACGGAATCTTTCCCTCCTGCAGGGAAGTGTTCACTATTGAAGTGCCAGCAAGATCTCAAAGAAGGCGGTAAGGCGGTAAGTACAGGCGTATTCAGAATACGCTTGTGCATACACAATGATTGTTTCATGCGCTGTTAGCGTTCACGACGTGGCGGAATATGCCTTGGACACAGTCGTGTAAAATAAAGAGAGTCTTTGTCAGGCGCAAAGTTTATTTTGAAGTAATAACGCGGCTCTTGTCTTCTTCTTCTTCTTGTTCGTTTTTGTTTTCGTTTTTTTTTTGTTTTTGGTCTTTCGCCTGACGTTGACAGTACATATCAGAAAATTGCATCACACATAAAAAAAACGCGACAAAGGTGTGCTATGATGGTGTAGTTATTAGTTACGTTTGCTTGTGTAAAATATTCAATACTTACAGAAATACACAGAGATTGATACACAAACATTATCAACATCTCTACCCGAATTCATTCAGTGTTGTGCCCAGTGCTACGTTACCATTCCAGACCTACCCAGGATAGCGGCAACAAGTCCGCAACAATGTTTGCAGGCTATGAGAAAAATTCGGTGGAATAAATAAAATGGAATGTTTGTGAGGTGCGCTGATGATCAGCAATCCTTCCGTAGGCTTTCTTGCGGTGGTACATAATCTTTCCAAGCTGAGAACCTGCAACGAAAAGTTCACGTCAAAATATTTTTCCATTTCACTACACTCGGCCTCAGATGTTCCTGTCAGCACAGTCGAGGGCTGCTCAGCCAATAGGAAAGTTGAAAATTATTTCAGATGTATTCATTCACGCTGCATCATATGCTCGGTGTTTCCATTGCGTAAAAGAAAGAAAAAAAGAAAGGAAGGTATGGCGACACCCCCACCCCCAAAGAGGGTGCCTGCCGCCCCAGATTTATCGTGTCGTCGTTGTGCGCTGTGCTGCCCAAGTTGTAAATAACTGACGCTTGTATTTGCTTTGATTTTGTGTCTTCACTGTCTGGGCGCTCTGACAGTAAAGTGTTCGCGGTCATTTTGCACTGTTTCCAAGAGCCGCTCTCAATTTCTCGGTGCTTTGGGGCAAGCAAGGCTGAACCGACTGGACGAGCAGCTAATGTCCCGGTATTAGCGACAAAACATACATGTTGATTTGTCCTTAGCGTGAGTCCATGCAAAGAATGGCATATTTCACAATTTATTTATTGCTTACAAGGCAGTGGACGAATAGCATGGACGAGTTCGGATCGAAGCGGGTGGTCGCATCTGCACGGGCGCTGCCCCGATCAAACATGCGTGCGACATACGTGCGAAGCGTGATTCACGCGTCACTTATAGCTATGGCGTATACACGTAATTTAACAATAAACACGTAATATAATAATTTCTGGGGTTTTACGACCTAAAATCATGACATTATTATAGGAGACGCCGTAGTGGAGGGCCTCGGGAAAGTTCGACCACATGGGGTTCTTTAACATACGCGCTGACATCGCACAGTACACAGTGCCGTTTGCACTTCTCCATCGAAATGTGGCTGCCGCTGCCGGCGTTCAATCCCGTGACCTTCGGCTCAGCAGTCAAGTGCCACAGCCTTAGACCACCGCAGAGAGTTCACACAAATGCAAATGACTGAATGCTTAAAATTGTAAATCAACTACATACAGAACTATGTTTTGCTGCGCAAGCATGCAACTTGCTTACACCTCGTAGTTTTGTTAATGCTGCAAGGTAGTGGTGAAATGCAGTACAGAAGTCTGGCGATCGCGAGGAGACAATGAACTGGGCGATGGTTCACAAAACCTCTCCACAGAGAAAACGGTTCCCATACATCCATGCCAGACTGCCAGTGGTGGCCGGCTAATCGTGATAAGGAACGCAACACCGCTTGAGCATGGTAATTACAGGCAGTGACCACAAATGAGAAGTATGGTGCATATGGTTATAAAAATAGACAAACCTTCTCCCCTATTTGCTTCAGTTGATCAGACCTGGTAGACAGTTCTCCCGCACGAAGCCAAGTGTTCGTTCACCTTTGCTGCCCTCTGTGCACTCTGTAAAATGTATTGGAAAAACGTGATCCGGCAGACCGTTTTTGCCTGTGTGTCTGTCTTAATTTTTTTTCTTTAGTCAAACAGCATGGATCGATAGATGAACACGTACCCTAAATTTCTGCACCAGGAAAGCAGCCTAAGGGCGAGAACAAAATACAGAAAATGTTACTAACCGTTGGTAATAAAAATAACTGCTGGTAATAAATAACGTAACTGCTGGCCAAAACCGGGGTTATGCGATTATGAAGCACGCCCCCACCGAAATGCGACCGCCGCAGTTAGCATTGAAACCGCGTTTTTTTCGCGGTGAGCAGCCAAGCACCGCAGCTGCGATGTTGCTTCGGTTATTCTTGCTTCTTATGCCGGAAAACTGTGTGTGTGTGTGTTTTGATCAAGAGAAATGGGGCGCGTCAGACTTCTATCGCAAGGACTTTTATTCGAACAAGATTATACACAATTAAATGCACGTGTTTACATCTTCCTATGTTTCCACCTTTCTCCGCTCTCTATCTTTCTCCTTTGTGGTGAGTAGCGGGCGAGCTGTGTCTTTCTCTCTTTTGCTACCTTTTCTCGGATATGTGGACACTCGTGCAGGGATTGTTGTTGTTATGTTATTTGGGGTTTAACGTCCCAAAACCAGCTCTGATTATGAGAGACGCCGTAGTGGAGGGCTCCGGAAATTTTGACCACCTGGGGTTCTTTAACGTGCACTGTCATCGCACAGCACACAGGCCTCAACATTTCGCCTCCATCGAAATGCAGCCGCCGCAGCCGGGATTCGATCCCGCGACCCTCGGATCAGCAGCCGAGTACCATAGCCACTAGACCACCGTGGCGGGGCCCGGGCAGGGGTGCTTCACCGATACCCTATAGTCAAACGTCGATTATTTTATCTTTACACTGTGCTTTTAGCTACCTTAAACAGGATATGTAGCCGATGTTCTCACGCTCGCAGCTGGCAAGTTTATCTTTTCTCTTTCTTTTTTTGGCTATGTAGAGGCATGAACCATCTGCTTGTGAACTGATCTGTCGCGCTTTCGCACACTTTTCTATCGTTTTTTTTTTTTTGCTAGTTTCGGTACTAGCGCCCATTGGAAGCTCATAAATGACTCAGCCAAATTTATTCTGCAACGCTCTGTTAAACCAAAATGGTAAGTTGAGGCGTTGGTTTACGTTCAAGATGCTATACGAGTTGGCATAATAATGCGCTGCTTTGACGAAATGCTCTGTTAAACAATAACGCGAAAGAATTTTGCAGGGCAAAGCGATTTTCATAACAGGATACCATTTCACATTAGCAATGCAATTCTCGTAATGTGACAGCATTTTGTATTGCCAAACCAATCCCAATAACGGGAAAACATTTTGCATTGGCAAAACAATTCTCATAACAGAAAAGCGTTTTGCGTTGGA
This sequence comes from Hyalomma asiaticum, assembly GCA_013339685.2. NCBI lineage: Eukaryota > Metazoa > Arthropoda > Arachnida > Ixodida > Ixodidae > Hyalomma > Hyalomma asiaticum. Next base: position 165,268,735 of record CM023481.1, read on the forward strand.
AAAGCACTTGATTCACAAACCATTTGCTGGCGTCGCCTCGCTGGCATCGATAGTTGGTCGCAAAGCCATTGATAGTTGAGCTGCTTCACGGATCTTCGGAAGAACACGTTTTTGAGGTCGGTCATGACGGTTTTCTCCTGCAAATTTATAACAATGCAGATCTACACGCGACAACATCCTCGTGATTATTTCTAGTTAATGCATTCAGTATAAGCGTGGGGCGCTTCCGCAAAGGTAAGCGTGGTTTTGCCGTCTACTGTATCTTATTATCGCCGATCAGACCACCTCGATAAGTGCCAACTCGATAACACAAAATGGATACGCCAAAAGTGGTACGCAAAATGATACGCCGTCATATATTTCTTCTGGAGAACGAGCTCCTAAAGGCAAAAAAAAAGGTATGATGTAGTGCCATTAAGTACAACGTATCTTCGTCTATTTGAAGAATACTGGGCGAACCTAACCTACCTTGCATGATAAATTCGTGTAATCTCGGCACACCTTTTGCGTGACGCCAGAATGAGAATCACTTCTTGGGCACAAGTATATAGAGATGACCACAACAGATTTCAAAACACATCGGCAAAAAAAAAAAAAAAAGAACAGTGCGATAAGGCACGTGCAAGAGCGGACATGGGACGAGCCCTGAGCACCAACAACGTCTTTTTGTTTTGCGCGCGCAATGAGTCAACTCTATCAGCATGAAGCTCTCGTTCTTTTTTTCTTTATCTCTATAGCAGTCTTTTTTTTTAGCAGTTTTACATTTTTGTTATTAACCGATGCGTTCGCACAAATTCTGCTCGCGCTCGGAACTTAAGGATTTGCGGAATATGCGCAGGTGCCCGTGCATTTGTGCAAAAACGCGCGGGCACTCACCGTTCGGGTCAGCACCCACTCCTATCACGAATAACATTGCTTGTACAGAGTGCACATAGCTGTAACATCGTGTTTGGCATTGGAACGTCCATGGCTACAAGAAAGCTGTGTTTTTAAATTTTTTTTCCTGAATGTAGCACCGTCATCATTGATTTGATTTGTGGCGTTTAACGTCCCAAAACCACATCTGATTATGAGAGACGCCGTAGTGGAGTTGTCCGGAAATTTCGACCCCCTGGGGTTCTTTAACGTGCACTGACATCGCACAGCACACGGGCCTCAACATTTCGCCTTCATCGAAATGCAGCCGCCGCGACCGGGATTCGATACCGCGACCTTCGGATCAGCAGCCGAGTGCCATAACCACTAGACCACCGTGGCGGGGCCACGGTCATCGTCGTCAGCCTACTTTACGTCCACGACAGGACGAAGGTCTTTTCTAATGGCCTTTAATTTTCCTGTGCCGCGCCAGCTGATTCCACTTGACGCGTACAAATTTCTCAGTAATTTCATCACCTCAACTCACTTCCTAATAATTTCATCAAGTCTCTGCCGCCCTCGGCTGCGTTCCCCATCTCTTCGTATCTATTCCGTTGCTCTAACTGAGCCGCCGCTATGTGCCCTTCGCGTAATCTGCCCAGGCCCACGTTTTTGTCTAACGTCGACTATCTGCCTCTGTCTCTTCTGTGACCCACTCTATTGTTTTCGCATCGCTTAATGTGACGCCTACCATTTTCTGTTCCATCGGACGCTGAGTAGTTAATTTTTTCTAGTTTTTTTTTTTTACTTCCCAGTTTCTGCCCCTTATTTTAGCGCTGACAATATGTTACTAATTTTTGTACACTTCCCGCTTTAGGGACAGCGGATAGTCGCCGATCATGAGTTGGGAACGTCTACTGTGCCGACACCATCCCCTCCTAATTGTTCTGCGGTGAATATCCTTTACATGAATGGGTATTAGTGATTGACCTAGATATGCGTATACCCTTGCACGGATTCTAGGGTGCGCTTGCCAATCGCAAACTCACGTTATTTCACCGGGCCACTCGACATTAGCGGTGTGTTTTACATATTTATCGCCTGCAAACCGTAAGCTTTCGAGCTATTCTGCGTCAGCCTTTGTTCCTTTTTTTTTTCTTTTCTTACCCAGTAGTTTGAATAATACTACTAAGCATCTAACGAATAACACTGAGGAGATTGTATGCCCCTGTCTAAACAGTTTCACAACTGGAATTTTCCCGATTTTCTTGCGAAGCATGGAGCAGTGCTCTTGTGGAATCATTGTAGATGTCGGGCCGGGTACTAGCATACATTTTAAGCACGCCCCTGAGTGCTTAAAAGCATTATCCGCATCAAGCAGTTACTTTACACAAGAACATATTCTCATCTGAAGAGAAGAGGGTAACTTAGCGATTACATCTGTTACACACGGACATCTCCAAGGGTGTAATGTGATATACGCCCCTGAAAGTATTTCTCCACGTAAAAAGTTCTTTACAATCTACGTGAAAGTTGGAATTGCATGGACACTTGACGTCGGCGTTTTGACTGTAAAAAGACTTGAGGTGCGCTTTATTCTTAATTTAAAACGTTTGAGATAGAAGTAGCGCTGAAATGTAAGACAGTTTATCCTGTTATGACATAATTATAAAGAACAATAATGACGAAGTAAGCGCTAAGCTTGGATGCAACAATCAAGACAGCATTACGCACTGAAAACGACAAGAAAAAAAGAAAAAAAGACACCAGTAAGCTGAAGTTTTTTTTTTTTAACGCAGTGGGTTATTATTCAATAATAAATCTTAACGCTGTCACTAAATATAAGAGAAAAATCAAAGCAGAGTCGATATGCTGCTGAAATGATCCGAACCTACAACCTTATCATGTCGCACCGTGCCGAACACTCTTAGGTTGCGGGTTCGTATCTCGCTAATGATGCGACGGCTGTTCTTCCACTTCTATTACAGTTTTATTCCAAACATTTAAAAACAACTTTCCCAGTGCTTCTATACTTTACAGGTTGCCGGGTAAGGCGAATCGTGCGCGTCAAGCAATTGAGGAACTATGCCTAAAGCTGCAGCGGCGATGGAACTTTTGGCGGCATGGTTGAGAAGAGCAACATGCATGATATTACCGCTGCAGTTAGCTTCCTCGCGAAGCAGGACCAAAATCTTGCACGGTCTGGGTCTTCATCGTTTCCTGTAAAATAGTTTCCCAAAAGATCATCCACTAGATAGCATAACACTCCAATGCGTAAAATTAAAAACGGCCCAGTGAACATTTTCATTTAGGAACATTGTGCCTGCAGGAATTTTACGCGTTTTTAGAATCCAACCGTATCCAACATCCGCAGTTTTGCCTCATGTAGCAAAGGACCGGATTAAAGTGGCCCTCCTTTATTCACACGAAGTTATGCGTTTTGTTACATATGGGCACACCACCGGCATATGTGCCTTTCAGTGGTGCGACTTCGAGACAGAGACGCTCGTCCAGGACAAGCCGTGGTTCGCAACAAAGTTATCTTTGATTATCGTAAGTTTTTTCTTAACTGGTGTAGCCGATAGCAGAGAAAAAAGAACAATGTAGCGGCGGTACGAAAGTACAAAACAATACGCTTTTTCCTTTTTCACCTTTATTACATGCTGGGCATACAAGTGGGTTGTTGAACGAGAATACTATGCTGAAACGTCCCATGCAATCCGACTGGCAGGTGCAACCACCATTATCTGTCAAGACGTGATAACGTGACGCTAATTTCAACGCATCCCTTTAACAGACTTGACGAAAACGGCGCCGGAAATGGCAGAATAAACGGTAAAACTTGCCAACGGCGCTGTTTTAGTCAGCGGTGAAACACTTCACTGGTACGCAGTGCAGCATGCCATGAAGACTACAACGCAGCGGGAACGCCGAGTTCTCGATGCCAATTAAAGATCGAGCATGGAGTCCCGCGTGCATTTCAACCATCTCATGAAGTTTGGCCGACGGCCGCACTCACCGCAGGGACCCGCGTGTGTCGCCGCAACGAGTACCAGGACCAGGAGGAGCGCGCTGCGCGGTGACATGCTGAAAGACTGGCGCGGCGGCGGCCGTTCAGGGCTCTATATGGGTGGCCCCGAATGGGGTCACACCTCGGTTCGCTCCGATGGCTGGGCGGCTGTCAAAACAAGGCATCCGCAACTGCTGCCTCACCTCCTCACACTGTGTTGCTGAAAGCAGGGAGTGTCAGCATGGGTATTTTGCAAGAACGTGCAGCGGCTAATGGAGCACGAACAATCTCTTATACAGTGCGGACCACAAACGCTCCCTACCGCGGTAACGGCAAATTAACTTACGTTAAACCTATTGAGAGACATACGCGGCTGGAGTTATCTCCCCGTGTGTGTGTGTGTGTGTGTGTGTGTGTGTGTGTGTGTGTGTGTGTGTGTGTGTGTGTGTGTGTGTGTGTGTGTGTGTGTGTGTGTGTGTGTGTGTGTGTGTGTGTGTGTGTGTGTGTGTGTGTGTGCTTTGAGTTCACAAGTTTCTATGTTTACTAGAAATGCAGCAGTTCCTACGACCCACTGCGCCTACAGTTCTTATATTCGGGACGTTTTCTTGAAGGACTGCTTAGTTTCAAAAAAAGCTGATAGAGTTTAAAGCAATTGTGCGTTTTAACACCTTGTCGCATGGTCCATAGCGTATGACGCACACATGCTTGGACCCAATTAGGGTCTTCGGTATTGTAAATAAATAAATAAATAAATAAATAAATAAATAAATAACATATTTAATCAAAGGGAAACTAAAAAATTCTCGAGGAACGCAGACCTCTCACGCAGCATCATTATGACCTCACATGGGAAGTTCTACGGTATACCAAGATAAACTGTTTCTTTCTCGACAATTTCAACGTTCGTACGAACCGATGCACAGTGCTATCCGATGCACAGTGTTATCCGATGCACAGTGCTTCCGCTTCTTTACGACAACAATTCTTTCAATAGCTTGGTGTGTGTGTGTGTGTGTGTGTGTGTGTGTGTGTGTGTGTGTGTGTGTGTGTGTGTGTGTGTGTGTGTGTGTGTGTGTGTGTGTGTGTGTGTGTGTGTGTGTGTGTGTGTGTGTGTGTGTGTGTGTGTGTGTACTCCCCTTCTTATCGTTCTAGTCCTCTCTCCCGCACGCCAGAGTAGTGTATCAAGCCGCGTATTTGTTCTTTTTAACCTCTACTGTTCCTTCGATTGGTCTCGTTCTGTATCCTCTTCGGGTCCACCGCACACTATAGCATGAGGAGTTGTTGGTGCGAACCTGATCGGTTCAGCGCAATGCAAGTTTCGTAATCCAAGCAAGACACAAATTCAGGGGAAGATGGAACAGCGGATGCGGCCCTGGAGCCAGTGTTTCAGCAGTACTCAAAGCGGTTAGCTGGGCTAGTTGGAATGTCGAGTTGTAATGCATTTCCAGCGCTGACGAAAGAAAAGGGAACACATATGAGAGGACAGTAGACATGCAGAATGCAGGAAGACCAGCGTTCTGTCTGTCTTGTGTCCTCTCATCTGTCTTCCCTTTTCTTTTTTGTTAGCGCTGGTAATGTATTAAACGTGCAAGTTGACGGCAAACTGCCCTTACGGAGGCTATTCTTCTGTCATCTTGCCGAAAAGTTGGCTCAAGCGACATTCCCTGTTCAGTGGTCTCTGCTCATGCTAAGCTTTGCGCTATTGAAGAACTTTTTGTTATGCACATGTGTCATTGATCTGCTGTACCATACCTTTATCTATGCAAACTGCAAGTTCGCGCTCTTGTGACCGTGACCTGGGCCCCTGAGCCGTAGCTGGGGCGGAGGCTGATAGGGCTTAAGCCCACGCTGCTTGAAATGATTTTGTGCTGTCATGCACCGCCGACTAAAACACCCACCAGATCCCGGAACTGGCATGGATTCTGCCTGGAAGGATTTTTTTTTTGTTTCATGCTCAGGAATAACATTCGAAAGCAGAGAGAAAGGTTGCGTCGGGACGACTTTCGGAAGTATGACTCACTTCAAAAGCTACAAAACGTCACACCCCTCCCCCTCCCTCCCACCCTTTTTTATTTCCACATCTTTCGCCTCTTCGGCCTGTCCTTGTCTGTGTTGTGATTGCACCATCGGTGGTTCGTTCTTAGCACGTTTGAGGGGGCTCTCATACTGCGCGTAAGCAGTATACGTGGTACGTTTTCAAATCTCGCTACCACGAAAGGATATTCTGGCTACGCCACTGCCCTTAAGGTATTCTTCATGTTGTAATATTTTCAAGGCCGAGGGGTCTCCACTCAAAGGTTGCATTTTAACACAGCATCAAAGAGATCGTCCCCCCTAAAATTTGCGTTAACCATAATGGGAAATGGCGGTGGCAATCGATGCAAAGAATGAAACATGCTGAATAACGCTCAGATTGGCGCTAAGTTTCACAGGGCTCCTTTTTTAAATAATGTAATCGGTCTGAAAAAAAATTTTAGTCGGGTCGGGAATTCAGCTTAGGCCTTCCACGTACGAGGCGAGCACGCTCCGAAAACCCCACATCGACTCGGTGACAGGTTCGGCTTATGAGTACCAGACGCGCTCAGTGCTGCCGCACTTTCTGCTAGCGGAAGGCGCTTGGAGTAGCAACGAAGTTTGCCCTATGCACAGGCTACGCATTTTGCCCCAGTAAGAAAACTTGGAATAGTTCCTATGCCTTTGAAAACCGCCTGCATTGGGAGTGTGCCAAAAATAGAAATTGAGAAGAGGAGGAAGAAGGAAAAGTGCGCTCGCTCTTCTGTGGCTTAGAGTTACTGTATATGCTCCCTACGGAAGCAGAGTTGCGCACAGGTCCGCCATCTTGCACACCCACTCGGGATAAGCAGGAAAGCCGCTCCTCTCGAACGTAGGAGACGGCGCGGCTCAGTGGCGGTATGCGCTTTCTTGCTCGTTCATTGCGCCGTCGCTGGCTGGAAGACTCGCTTACAAATAAAGAAGGTGATTCGAACAAACAATTGATTTATCAGTTTAGCCATCGCCCCGCCACGGTGGTCTAGCGGTTATGGCACACGGCTGCTGATCCGAAGGTCGCGGGATCGAATCCCGGCCGCGGCGGCTGCATTTCGATGGAGGCGAAGTGTTGAGGCCCGTGTGCTGTGCGATGTCAGTGCACGTTAAAGAACCCCAGGTGGTCGAAATTTCCGGAGACCTCCACTACGGCGTCTCTCATAATCAGAGCTGGTTTTGGGACGTTAAACCCCACAAATCAATCAGTTTAGCCATCAGTGGTGTTATAAATGGTTCGATATGGCCCTCACTATCGGTAGAAGCTTTTTTTTAAATATCAGTAAAACGCCATCCTGGGACAAAAGTTGAACAAATCGCTCGTTTCACGTCGTTCTTGACCGCCAGCGCTTTAGAAGATAAAACATATACATTAAAAAACGACGAGCACGGATAAAACAAGTAAGAAAGGTTATCTGCACGGAGAATTTTACGCACATCTAGGTATATTTTGCGTAGCAGAAACTAGATACGGGCTTCAAAATTTTGTGCTGCGCCGCGGTATGCGCTACATCTATATACCTGTATATACGTGAATCGTTATGTATATTCACACGCGCACATTTTTTTTCTTTCCGGTCCATTTTTTTCAACGGCTAGCCAGCTGTTATTAAGTGGGCATGCAGCTCTATATATCCTAAATGTTTACGCCTACTCTACCGCAAAAATATTGCTTATTAGTTGTAATTTCTCTATATTATCAGATGTTGTGCATGGCTTGTGTAGGGATGTTCATTCTGAAACGTACTGGGTCGCATTGAGCCGCCGACATAATCAACTGTACCCATTTCGACGCCCGGCCACGACGATTTAATCATTTCGCGTCGAATGTCATTGCTCATTATTTTTATTTACTTATTTATTTATTTATTTATTTATTTATTTATTTATTTATTTTTTGGCACGGTTGACAAGGCAGAGTTTATTCATGAGCCTTGAAAACGGAAGCGGGTGAAAAGAAAAGCTGACCACTTACAGTACCGATATCCATTTTAGTGAATCGCAGATTTGGCAAAATAAACAACACACCACACTGCCACATGAACCAGCTGAGCTCTGCCAACGTCGGACTCGGGACAGCGGCGGCACGGCCGTGGTAGCGCGGCGAGCGTCAGCGCACGCGCAGCCGTTCAGTTGGCTTTCCCTTAAAAGGATGCGATTGGAACACGTGAGCCCTCTTGGCAAGTGAGGGCGCGAGCGGCGCGTTCTGTCAGAGGCGCAACTCTGTTCCCCAAGGGGAACATATATATAGTAAGTCTACTGTGGCTTTGCATTCAATGCCGCCTGCCAGTGATGAATGCTATTGGATTACACCACAAAACATCACTCATGCTGTTCCTACTGTAAACCGCAGGCCACAGTATAGGTCACTGCACCTCGGAATGCCCAAATCCATCAGGCTGCCCCCTACCCTTCACCCTCGCACTCTTCCTGGGAGGCTAACGTGCAGGTACAGCGTCGCCTGATACAGCGGACACTTGGTGTGGCGAGAGCCAATGGCGCCGTGAACTAAGGGTTTCACCCTACGTTGCCTTACGCTTCGACTTTGCGTCTCCACAGCGATACTAAACGCCACAGGCGAAACGTCACAGACGAAAGCAGTGGTGACGCCACACGCGATAACGGCTTCGCAATGGCGCATGTAATACTATGCGTTCGAATAGCACGCCAGTGTGTATTAAGGTGAAATGGTGGACATGAGTTAGCTTATGGGCAACCAACGTTGGCGTTGAGACTTCGCTTGTCAACGGAAGTACTGCAGAATGCGTACAGGAAAAAAAAAAGAAAAAGAAACGGCTTTTAGTGTGTATCGTGCTGCGATTTCGCGTCAGATATATCACCGCTCATATCGAGGCACATGTGTCGATCTGACGACCTGACCAGCTATCAGTGCAGTTAAGAACGCATGCGCTTCTCTCAGGACGTATGATCAGCTTGACCGGACGCATCGGTAAGTAAACACTGATACAGGCATGAGTCTTTTATCAAGTAAATTTTCGCACCATTTTTGTGGGCCTCTCTAGCGGACGGCGGCAGCATGTTCTATAGTAGCCATAGCACAGGTGCAGGATCTTGCACGAATTAGCTGCACAACCTTATTTTTACGCATAGGTATTGCCCTGCCACAGTGGTCTAGTGGTTATGGCACTCGGCTGCAGATCCGAAGGTCGCGGGATCGAATCCAGGCCGCGGCGGCTGCATTTCGATGGAGGCGAAATGTCCAGGCCGTGTGCTGTGCAATGTCAGTGCACTTTAAAGAACCCCAGGTGGTCGAAATTTCCGGAGTCCTCCACTACGGCGTCTCTCATAATCAGAGCTGGTTTTGGGACGTTAAACCCCGCAAATCAATCAACGCATAGGTATTTTCCATGCCACTCGCGCGTCGTTAGAGTGCAACAACATAGCTAACCAATGCAAAAAAAAAAAACATTAATAAATATATAGCATTTTGTGTGAGCATGGAGGCGTAGCATATCCGAGACACACGTGCACTTGGAATGGTCAGATGTCGAAAACTATATATAGTCGTTGAGTTGGATTGTCTCATTCTGCCATTGACGAAGCCGGTGAAGACTACAAGAACTTGTTGAGCGATCCGGACAGCTGACTGTAGGCATGAATTTTTGGTAACTGCGCAAAAAGCCCTGAACAAGGAATACGTCACCACAAAACGCATATCGGTATCGTGTTTGCTGCCTGGCATCGCCTTTTTATGGCACTGACAGCATAATTATTAGCGTGACTCGGCTGTGGCTCTATTCAATTCGGGATGAACTCTACTCAAAAAGTCCAGGGCATGGAGCTAAACAACTTACGCTGTCTTTGTGGCACTGGCATAGTTTGGTGTACAAATAACGCAAGACTGCCATTTGTTGGACAGCATCATTTCGTTCACCACGATGGACAAGATTGTAGCCCCGCCGCGGTGGTCTAGTGGCTATGTTACTCAGCTGCCGATCTGAAGTTCGCGGGACCGGATCCTCGTCGCGGCCGCTGCGTTTCCACGGAGGCGAAATGTTGAAACCCGTGCACTGTGCGATGTTATGCACGTTAAAGAACACCGTGGTCGAAATTTCTGGAGCCCTGCGTCTCTAATAATCATATCCCAGTTTTGGGACGTAAAACCCCTGAAACCAATCAAATCAGGATGGCACGGCTACGTCCACATTTCCAAAAAATAATGCTGATTTTCTTGCTGCAAGCGACAATCAGGGCACGTGACACCGAGTTCAAAACTGACCCACGTGCGTTTCTTCGAAGGATGTCGTGAACATCAAGAACACTATCAGTCTCGAAAGCAGCAGCCACCGCCGACTGGCCTCAAAACAAACTTCACTGATAACGAAAAAGAAAACTGCTTTCTTTCGATCACTACGAGTAAAACGTCCCCCCACCCCCTTGATCCTTCGTCCTCTTCCCGGCGCAATGCACAGTGCAGTTGACAGTTCATCAGGAAGGGTGTAAAACGCGGAGAAACGCAGTGCTTTCGAGCCAGCCCGTGTGCGGTCTTGTCAGTGCAGGGGCTGGAATCGGCGGTAATGTGCCCGGAGTTGCATAATTGAAATCGCTGGCCTCGAAAACCTCAACAATGATCAACAGTGAATTGATTCAGCTTGTGAAAACCTTTTTGACAGGACATAAGAAGGCTGAGCAAGAACGCATCGAAAGCCCATCGCCGGCACAGCTGGCCGTCTTTGACAAGAAAGCAGCAAAAGTAAGTCTGTTGTTCGCATGCGGGAGTCGCCGCGTCTGACCACCGCTAATTTGGGGCAATAACTTCTTTTATTAACGTGAGTTTGTAGCCCCAAAACGTTAGGAAAACCTAGTTTGTCAAAACGAATTCGGAGCCCCCACTACGGTGTGTTTCATAACTATGCCATGCTTTCTGCGCATAAAACCCGAAAATTAAAAATTTCACACAGCACTCTGTCAAAGGGAATAGAACGCGGTACTCGTCAGCTGCGACGCCGGTGGCTTCTGCTGCTTAACATGTGTGTGCAGCCTAAGTGGCAGTAAACAGAAACAGACAACGCTGTTTATTCACACGCAATTCATATCGAAGAACAGCTATTCTGTAACTTTTGTGCAAAAGTGCTATGTTTGAGCAGTGCCTCCTCTAGCTATACATGTATATGCCTTGAATGCATGGGACGTCCATTTCTCACAGAAAGCGTCTAGCCGCGCGCTGCGCTGCCATGGGAGAGCGCTCACCACCTCTGCATAAATACGCACAAGCGTTTAACCGTGTGTGTGTATTTAAAATGTTTGCTATTTTTGCCTTTGCAGTTGACTTTGTCATACATTAGGTGGGTGTGTCGTAGTTTGCATTTAGTGCTGTTGGTGTAATGTAATGGTCGTGCTGATGGTGTTTTGTGGGTATGGTATTGGTTGTGCGTGTGTGTGTGTGTGTTTTGGGAAGTGTTTGCGAACGTTTGTGCGCTTATTTTTCGTTTGCGGTTATTTTTTTATCCCAATGAGCAAACACAGCATGGGCAGATAAGACGATAAAATGTCCCGCGTCGAAAAAGGGAATCGGTGTAGGCGGATGAGAAGATAGAAGCCGAGGGCATGTGCAGGCAGTTCGGCAAAATTACTTCTAAAGGCAAAATTACTCCTAAATTACATATAAATTTTACAATTTTCTAAAAGGCATATAAATTACATTACAAATTACAGCTGGCCAATAGTAATGACATTACATTACTATTACTTCAGAAAAGTTGAGATTACATTGAAATTACTCCAGCGAATGTTCATAAACCATGCATTTACTCATGCAAACTTTTCATTCAGCACTTATACATCGGAATTAGCACAGAATCTGTCACAGCGACGAGTTGTCTTTTTGTTAATTACGTCTCTTTTTCACTTGTCGCGATGCTTGTGGGACCTCGCCTGCCTTAAATTAGTTTGGTGGCGTGGGGACGGAAACTTCGCCAGAAAACCTATTTCACTTCCGTATAAGGGAAAGCCCTCTCCGTTAGTGCGGCGTGGCTACGCGTTTTAAACCCCTGCACAAGGCTGCTGAGCTGTCCGACTGTCAGCAAAGCGTGGTCGTCGTCAACTCCCTCTGTCTTGAGCGTCGAAGGCCGTGGCCTTTCAACAACGGTATTACAGGCTTCGGGTTCGCGTGATACACGGATTTTCTTGATTTCTGTGGGCCTGCCACTCGTATTAACTTGTCTGTTTTCGTTTTCATCTCTTGGTAAGTTTTAATGTGTTTTAGTCGAAAGTAATTAGGTAAGTGATGAGTGTTTCTCTTGAAATGATTCGCTTGATGTAATTCATCGCGTTAAATTACAAGCCCACAGAAGCAATTACATTTATCGTTACAAGAAAATTAATTACTGTAATTACATTGCTGTCAAGTCTGCAATTCGAAGTCGAGGCGAAAATGGAGGAAATGAGTTCATATTGCGCTCATAAAGCAAATAAGAGAGATTTAAAGCAATCGAATAACTTTCGTAGGTTGCCAATGTCGTAAAACCTTACTCCTGCGCCGGTAGAGAGATGAGGTCATCGACACCTAACAAGGGAAGCCACAACGGGATGCTGACATTCCAAAGGCAGGCGCAACGGATAGCACGAGTTATCGGTCGGGGGTTCGCCTAGCTCGTATAATTTTGAGTTTGTGCACGAATCCTCTTAGGAGAGAGTTAGGGGTGCCTGTTAGAAAACCTGGTTTCAGGTCCTACACTTGGAAATTCAGTTGTGTGCTTCAAGTCGGATGTACAGTCCGTACTAAATGTAATGCGAAGGACTGTGGGAGGCCTCACATTTCGCGCTCGAAGGGAGACATCAAATTAGGCTGGAAAAGGTGATATATGATGAGCAGGGGGCTTTCAGGTTAGAGAAGCTAGAAGTGAAGTCACGTTAGTAGATGGACTGAGAAATATTTAAGTACGTGAGTATATGAGGTGCTTTGTCGCTCACCTGCACCTGAGGGCAACCGAATTCTCTTTCGCACGGGTGCATTGATTATCGGTTGTCTTGGCTTCCTGCTACCAGGGCGCTCCCCGCCTTCAAGCTCTGGGAGAACGTGGTGCTACAAATATTTGTTTATAGGGAGGCCTTGTACCACCAGGTCGGCCTGTCAGCTTCGTCACTGCAGTATCGCTTGTACTAGCCACAGCGTCCACAAGCTGGAGCTCCTATGCCACGAAGCCTTGCGGATGAGCCTGGGCTGGGCCTGGCGGCCTCTCCAGGCTGCGTATTCTGCAGCAAACCAAAGGCACTCGAACACCTGGTGCTTTCTAGCACCGTCCACAGATCATAAAAGTCATCTACTGCACGAGAGTGGCTATATGGGCTTTTTGGCGGTTTATGACGAAAAAGCTTTGTTAGCGCAGCAAAATATGAACAAGAGGAAGATACGAGATAAGGACAAGAGCTAACAAGAACTTTTCGTCATCTACCGCAGCCTGACCGTACCCTGGGCGCCTCCGTCCGGTACGTAGGTAAACATTCTCTTCCCACTCCACCACCATGGTCCTGTTCTACATAGTATGAAGTATCTAGGCTTTACGGTGTTCGCCTCGACACTGTATGGCTTACATACGCATCCAGCTGCAACGCTGTCGCACTACACGAAAGGGCAGCTTCCACAGCCGACCTGAACATCAGTCTTCCCCATAAGTCGAAACTTCCTCGTCCCGCTGCTTCCCGGCCCTTTTCACCACTCCTATTCTCCCACTCCCCTCATACTCAGGCGTGAAGCCGTGCTCCAGCAAACGTCATGCGGGCGTGTAGGAACTAGGTAAGCGTCGAGATTCGCATGACAGCCGTCAAGATTATAAATGAAAGCAAGGATCTCGACGCATTCACTCATCTGGATATCGGGTCACACTGGCATCGAGGGAAATGAACTTGCCCGCTGGGTGGTCACTGCGCACATAACGTACCAGTGCTAACATACCCTAACAATGAGGTGAGCGTGGAACACGAACCGGTTGACTGGAACCGACCGGAAATGCTTGAATATTGCAGAAGGGCTAAAATTCAATTCGCCCCAAAGAGGCAGTTTATGTCGGCATTAACACTGGAACAACACAATTGATATTACAATGTTCTTCATACATTTCGAGGCATTGCTTTCTCTTTTTGGAAATTAAGCTACAAAGGTGTCTCATATGTATGCTTATATACATTTGTGGCCTATGTAATAAACAAAAATCAGGGCATATGTATTCGTTACTGTATGAACAGGCCAGTGCGTGACGAAATGAACGTATCATTTACAAGATCGTGCCTCCATTCGCTAGACAAATCACGATGAAGTATGAATAATCCTTCAAAAGTAGCCCGCCACGGTGATCTAGCGGCTATGGTACTCGGCTGCTGATCTTAAGGTCGCGGGATCTAATCCCGGCAGCGGCGGCTGCATTTTTTGGAGGCAAAATGTTGAGGCCATTGTACTGTGCGATGTTAGTACACGTTAAAGAACCCCAGGTGGTCGAAATTTCCGGAGCCCTCCACTACGGTTTCTCATAACCATATAGCAGTTTTGGGACATAAAACCCCATAAATTGATAAAATCAACCCCTTCAAAAGTATTGAAGTTGCAATGATTTTAAAATTACGTTGTCGTAAACAGAATGATGATTTGAGCTAGTTGGTAGTCAGAACCACATAAAAGGAAAAAAAGCTTGCGGCACAAACTAAGCAAAGACCCAGATGCACGATCGGCACCTGACTATTGATTGTATTCCTGTGCTCTCGTTTGATTTGCATGCCCAATTTCTCTTCATTTATAGGTTGCCATGATAGTGTGCATTCATAGAACATCTTCACCGTCATATCGGAGCTATTTTGATTTGAGGTTCAGTGAAAATTATAGGTCAGGAAAATAGTTGGAGTTGTGCAGATAGGAACAGATGACGAAACTCTGCGCGGGCAAGATGAGAGGGAGAGTCTTGAAGACAATCATGATTGTGCAGGCAAGAGGTTTCTACCAATATTTTTATTCCTTATCTTGTTCTAAAAGGCAAGGAATAACTCGGTACTTACCCGATATTAGAAGACAACTTCAGGTAAATTTTGTGAAAATGCTGTTAGTTTTTCTTTCCAGGTAAACGCGTTCATGAAATATTTTATACCTCGGACTGCAAAAGGCACGCCGCCACTATACATATACGCAGAAGCAGTGAGCTCTGGAAGAGCGGATAGTAGCACAGTATAAATACCGGTGGTCGCGATATCTTGCGTGTTGTGTATTGTAAAATTAAGTCAGCGGCGTGCTCTACGTGCGTACTATAAATACTTAAGGAGACATGGTGCAGTCAAATGACATCTTGAACAAAAGTTTTTGAGGTTAATGTGTACACGAACCATACCGCAGTAGAAGACTCCGAATTCTGAGGCTTCCGAACGCTTTTGCGTTCTGCCCCGATCAGAATGCGGCTGCCGCATTCTACATCGTAACGTCTACAATATTCTTCACTATGTTGCTTCGAACATCAATATAAAGCTTAATTCATTAGCTTTATTACAGTGCCGGGAGTATTGCGCTTGCGCTTCATAGTAATTCTCTCTGAAATAAAATAATAAAATGCTCAACTACTAGCTTTACTGGTACATATCGTTTGTGTAATGTTTCGCGATTGAGTGCAGTGCAATTAAACAGGTGAGGCACAATCTGGCTATCTTAGTCACTGCATACGGATTGAGCGCACAAATAGTGAGCGTGAAGTGTTTCTCCTTTTGGCTTTCTTCTTCGCAGGGGTACTACTGCTTCGCATGGCATACCTCGTCAGGCGAAAGATGTGTCTGCGGGACTGCAACCATCTCGCCGAAGCGGATATCGAAATTTGTGAAGCGCCATCACGGTGGTGTAGGTCTTTCCTGCCTGAGGAAGATATGCCTTTCAAATTGTACCAGCGGCGCCGAGTGGAAGGCAGTGGTATCCAGGGACATCCAAAAACTCAGTTACATGTGTCCGCACCTCCGCGAGATTTCCTTCAACGGCTTTAGCTTCGGTGCCGCGCATCGGAAGCGACGCGTCAAGCTGTGCGACTTTCCCAAACAGCTGGCGTCCCTCTCCTTGCGCAGCTGCGTTCTCGACATGAAGACGTTCTTCGCCGCAGGACTCGCCTCAACGAGCGAGTTGACAGTCCTTGACCTAGGTCGATGCTTCTTTCTTAATGATAAGTTCCGCAGCGAAAGGCGAGTGGCCTGGCCTCTGTTTCCTTCGCTCGAGAGACTGTGTTTGGAAGGTTGCCCATTCCTGATCTCCGAAGCTCTTCTTAGCGACGTCCTGCTTGGATGTCCGTCGCTTCAGGTGCTGGACTTGGAAGGCACGTCTCTGCAAAATACTGCCGACATTGCACTCATCGGACGATGCTTGCCGAGGCTCAGAGAACTTTTCGTTGGGTGGACTGACGTGAACGACTCTTCATTTCTAGCATTGCAGCGAGGATATTTCGATGAACTTAGTGCGCTGTGTCTTGTTGGAACCCAGGTGACGAACTTGGGTGTGCTGGCAGTCTGCGGAATTTGTCCGCGGCTGCGCATAATCAGAGTAACCATGGGACGCTGGGCGGTCAGGAATCTTCAAAAAATGGATATTTGTCACTCAGTCAGCATTGAGATTGCTTGCTTCCGGAGTGACAATGTGCACGCGTTTCTACGTAACGAAGGGTGCGAGCACTTCTGGCGAGCAGACGAATCGAGCACTAACTTGATGAAGGCAGTAGACAAGCTGGACGCACATACATCACTACTCTGCTAACTTACACAAATGCTGGATAATTTCCTTTTTGTATATGTATATATTATATAAGCACACTTACTTGCAAACCTATTGCTATTGTGCTTATCACAGACACATGTAGACTCGGCACAGAATTCCGGTTGTGTGTGCTTCTTTTACAATGACAAATATCTGAATGTCGACGAATTGCAAACTTTAGCTGATACACTATATAATGCACACTACTACTACATGTATGCTGCCACAAGACAATTTGTGCCTCGAAATGGAGCGCAATGCTACGACATCGTATTTCAACGTTCACACTTTGTAAGCACAACTGAGTGACGCAAAGGGATTTTTACTCTAGTTGTAGCTGTGCTCAGTTCACTTAAAGGAAAAAAGATATGTATATGTACACATGACCACGTTTATGCAATTCGGTGCTAACAGCGCCGGCAGAATAAAGTGAACGTTTGAATACCGTTAACTCCCTCTCATTGTCCTTTTTTTTTTTTCGTCTCTCGGCGACATTTTAACGCACCAAGAATGGGAGCCTGTGTATTTCCCCAGACATGGCCGACTAGGGGCAAGTGGGAAAACACGAGCAGGTCTGCATATTTACAAGCAACTGATTGTCACCGCATTGGAACTGGTATGACAAATACGAACTTCCGCACTGGACAATGACTCTGCCACGGAAGAGCAATTCTCATTTCCGCCGAAGCAGCTGCGGCGACTGAATAAACCATTCTAGGTCTCTCATTCAAGCTGCAACCGCATAATGCGCACAGTTCGCGGTGTGAACGACACGCCAGCACGCGAGGTTCCCGGGCGAGGTGCGACGCAAGGGAAGAGGAAAAAAAACACACATTTCTTTATGGCACCGTATACAGCCACTAAATGTAAACCGTTGCGGTGTATAAAATAACATTCTCGAATCGTGTACCGCGGTCGAATGTTTACTAAATGATAAACACGTGTTTTATTTGCGCCTAGGAAGCTGATCAGAAGCTGTTCATTTTTTTTTTTGCCCTTCTCATCTTTCATTTCCTTGCGTTGTTACAGTGAACGGCGGCATGCCCCATAATCACATCGAAATTTTGCCACGTAATGCCCCTGCACTCACTACAGTGAACGCCGCTCGCGAAGCCCTTCGGAAGTTCCACAAAATTGACAAAAGCATAAAAACTCGCTGCGTGTAATCATTCTACGAACCCACAAACCTTCATAAGTGTGCGTCGCGGTTACACCTGCGTCGCCGAGCGCATTCTTGGTCACTTCTCCTGGGCCACGGTTGCAAATTCTACCCTGCTCCTTTTGGCTGGCTTACTGCTGGCTCCTACTGTTCGCATGTGCGATATATATATATATATATATATATATATATATATATATATATATATATAGAGAGAGAGAGAGAGAGAGAGAGAGAGCGAGGTAGGGTCGGTGGCGTGAAGACATGAGCAGACCATCGGAATTGGCAACAAAATGAGGAAAGCGTTTATTCAACGTTTCAGCCGGAGAATGGCCTTCATCAAGAATGATGAAACGTTGAATAAACGCTTTCCCCATTTTGTTTCCAATTCCGAGGGTCTACTACTGATCTAACTCTATATAGTGCGTTTCTGTGTGTGCATGTGTATGTGCCAGGCCATCCAATTTCGGTCTAATTCCGTAAAACTATTTTCTTTTTTTTTCGGGGGGTGTCGAGAAAAGGAGCAGCCTGGAAAAGACGGGGTGCTTAACCAGTGCTCAAACCGGATATTTTGCAAGGTAAAACATATTGGAAATATAGTCTTGGTAGTACATTATTTTTGTAGAGAGCAGCGTTGGACGAACAGCGAATAACATCTCCAGGGTTTGTGGAAACGTGTTTTCTAGTATTCTCATTTTTTTTGCTCTGAAGTTGAAGAGGGCGCTCTGAAGCACCTAATATCTTTATTTTTTTTATGAGGTTAAGCTTAATTCACCTCCATTTATCGGGCTACGTGATAGAAGCCAGTAAAGAATTCACAAAAGAAAGGTACTACGCTTGTAGGAGTCTGGATAGCAGCGTCCGCAATCGCGATTCGACACGAGCACGTAAACACGCGCGCGCGCACACACAACGGCGTCTACTATGCCATAGCAATTTCGTTGCTGTATCGACATTTGCTACGGCCATTGACTGAGCTGACGCTGTATGCTCGCGTTTTTCGCCTTCTTGGTTTTACAGCGCGTATTAGGCATTTGTCACTGAAACAGGTGCATACGATTGAGCGCCACCATTAAGACTGCTATCCATAAGCGTATAAGCAGCTGTATGCCTCTCACCATGCCATCACTGAAGGAGGAGCCATGCGCTCTCCAAAACGTCGGATTCAATAAATGTTGATGGGCCTTCTTCCTTTTTTAACGAAAAAGTCGTTATATTAGTACAATGGATAAATGGGCTAGTTGGTACTGCATCTTTTTTAGAAAAACACGAGCGCAAAAAAGGACGTTCACACACAGAGAAGGATAGAGAAGTTAAAACGACTCGCTATAACAGGATTTTTCACGCGCGTCGACCTTACTCGCCGAGAAATTTTAACAACCATGACGTGCTGGATGTCGCGATCAGCAAAAATAGATAATCCCGGACATATTGAGACCAAATACTGTACGAAATCCTAACGCCGGTAGAAATTAACGAGAATGTAAGGCTTGGAAAGAATGTACGTTTAACGATAGGGGGCCGCTAAAGGTCGCAGGTTCGACGCCCCCCCCCCCCCCCTTTTTTTTTTTCATTAAAGCTCCTCCTCTAACCCTTTGTTATACTGCTCGAGATTACGTCGGTAGAGGGGCCCCGCGACGGTTGGGCACCTGAAAGGCTTTCAGTCATTCAAGTGCCGTTTACGACTCACTCCTACACCAGAACAGGAATTGACCTCCCTGGTGAAGTACTTGGCCACCACCTCCCACACGATGCCTACAATTAAACCCTCGCCCACAGTGTCCAGTAGCTGCAGAACATCTGTCCACGGCGGCGGTCAGCTCTGTGAAACAGCAGAGGGCCGTAATAATCCCTGGACACGGATAGGCCGCAACTGGAAACTAAATCTTGGAACGTTCAACGCAAGATCCTTGTCGAGCGAAGCCTATAGGCTAGCGGAGCTATACTCGAGGAACTAGAAGGCGTTAGTTGGGACGTCATTAGCCTTACCGAAGTTAGGAAAGCAGGTGAAGCTCACACAGTATTAGACAACGGACACGCCCTCTGCTATAGAGGGTTACCCGAAAAGAGAGAATATGGCGTTGGGTTCCTAATTCTTAAAGATATAGCGGGCAACGTAGACGAATTCTACAGCATGAATGAAAGGGTAGCATGCGCCGTCATAAAACTAAATAAGCGGTAATCCAGGGCTATGCGCCAACAACGAGCTATGACGACGAAAAAGTAGAAGAGTTCTACAAGGATATCGAATTAACAATGAAAAGAATACGGGCACAAAACACAATAGTCATCGGAGATTCTAACGAAAAAGTAGGAACGAAACAAAGTGGAAACTAATCGATTTGCAACTACGGTGTCGGCCAGAGAAATAACCGTGGAGAGATGCCAGTACAGTTTGCAGAAAGAAACCGGCTCCGAATAATGAATACTTTCTTTAAGAAGCACAAGAATAGGAAGCGGACATGGAAAATCCCTAACGGGGAAAGAAAAAAAAACGAAATTGGCTTTACAATGCACGAACAACCAGGCATAATTCAAGAAACACAAGTAGAAGCAGGCAAGATAAAATGTAGCGACCACAGATTAGTAAGGGCAAAGATTGTACTTAACCTAAAGAAAAGTAAGAACTAAATTAGTTGCTAGAAAATAAAGGCATACCTACAGGTAATCAAAGCAAAGAACCAAGAATTAAAAGTTGCACTAAAGAACAGATTCGACGCGCTAGACGAAAACGATGAATATTTAGAAGTAAACAAAACCATAACGAAAATGATCTTCCAAAGAGCGATAAAGTCGGGGGTAAAACACCAAAGCAAGATATAAGCAAGATGTCCCAATCCACTAAATACTTAATAAATAAACGCCAGCAGATGAAAGCGACTTCGCCAAAGATAAAGTAGAATTTGCAGAATTATCAAAGCTGGTAAGTAAAGCCAAGCAAAGAGATGTAAAAAACTTTAACGTGAGAGAAATAGGGAAAGCAGTAGACAAAGGCATACCAGCATGAAATCAGCCAAAAGGAACCTGCACTTTGGACAAAACAAGATGCATGCGCTAAAAAATAAAGAAGGTAAAGTTATCAGCAATTTCAACGAAATAGTAAAAGTAGCCGAAGGTTTCTATATATACTCTGACTTTTACAGTTCTGAGATAGGCCAGGTAAACTTTAAAAAGCAAATCAGAGGAGAACGCTGAGGTTCCATGTAGAACCAATGACGAAGGCAGAAAAGCCGTCAAAGGCATGTCCGGCGGTAAAGCAGCAGATGAAGACAGCATAACATCCGACTTGATCAAAGACGGAGGAGACGTTATATTTGAAAAACTTGCGTCGCTCTTGACGAAATGTATCAAGACATCTAGTGTACCGCTCAGCTGGAAAAACGCTAACATAATCCTAATACACAAGAAAGGTAGCTTAAAGGAGTTAAAGAATTGCAGACCAATTAGCCTACTCCCAGTAATATACAAGCTATTTACATAAGTAATTTCTAATAAGAGAAACACTCGACTTCAACCAACCAAAAGAACAAGCTGGTTTTAGGAAAGGCTACTCAACAATGGACCACAGACATGCTATCAACCTAATAATTGAGAAGTTCACTGAATAAAACAAACCTCTTTATATGGCCATTATAGTCAACGAAAAAGCATTTGATTAAGTAGAAATACTAACAGTTCTAGAAACTTTACGTCGACAAGGTTTACCTGACGTATACCTGCGAACCATAAGTAACATCTACAAAGATTGCACAGCCACACTACTCATTCACGAAAAGAGCAGAAAAATTCCGATCACGAGATGAGTCAGACAAGGAGATACGATCTCCCCGATATTATTCACTGCATGCCTAGAAGTGTTCAAACATCTGGACTCGGAAGAAAAGGAAAGCAGAATAGACGGAGAATATCTCAGCAATTTAAGGTTTGCAGACGACATTCTGCTCTTTAGCAATGACGGTGACGAACTACAAAACATGATTGGGGACCTAAACCGGGAAAGTATTAAAATAGGGCTAAAAATGAAAAGGCAAAAGACTAAAATTATGCACAGCGGTCTAGCTAAGGAAAAGGAATTTAAAATTAACTATCAACCTTTAGAATGTGGGAACGAATATGCATATCTAAGGCAGTTACTGACAGGGACGCCTACTCATGAAAAATCCTCCGTAGAATATGGAGCGCATTCAGAAGACATTCGCAAATCATGACTGCAAACTTGCCACTGTCACTAAAGCGAAAAACATTTAATCACTGCATTCTCTCTGTACTACCGCATGGTGCAGAAACATGGAGGTTAACTAAAAAAAAAAAAAAACGGGCTGATCCCTCTGTCAATGGAATCGGTATAACACGGAAGTGAAATGTATCTTCGCATAAGCAGTTGAATGTTTATTGTTACATCGAGGTGGACTTGCCCGTTGGTATCAGTGTTTCGTTGTACGGCACCGTCTGACGTGCATGAACCCACGCTTACACATCGCCTCCATAACATCAAGGGCCAACCCTTTGTAGTAAATGAAGTCCTTTATCTAATAACTGGGCGCAGTCGATTGTTTGGCGCCAGAGCCGTTGCCGTGCTCTGGCGCCTAACGCAGCAGTTTTCTTGCTCACATCCCGCTCGAAGAGCGGTTGGCGGGGAAACGCCACCCATGAAGAAAGGTGCCCACTGAATCAGCGCCCTACCACTGCGCCATCGGCGCAAGCTGTACGAGCGCTGTCGTGTAAACGGCTCTGCACGCGTTCATCGGGGCGGACTTTGGAACGCGCCTGGAATGGTGCCGCTATCCAGGAGAGACAAAATGAAGCTGCAGTGCTTCACTTCGCCTCTCTTGGATGGCGGCACCGTTCCAGGCAATGCGCGCCTGGATGCGCGCGTGCTTCGCTGGACGAGACAAGAAAGCGCGCGTTCGCAGGGTATCACGTATGTGCGGCGTTAGCACAGTGGTAGCGCACCGGACACCTTTCGCCGTGGCGCGGTGGGCTATGAGGTCGATTCCCAGCGCATCAACAGAAGTTTCTCAGAGTGTTTCTCTTTATTGTTCTTACGTGTTCACTTAGCTGCATCATATCCATTACGGTAGTGATGTATGGGGTCGTGGTGGACCCCGGCATAAAACACCTTCATGTTAAAATCTAGAGATTAAATTAAGGAGCACGCAGCGTGCAATGGAAAGAAAAATGATAGGTATAACGCTTAGAGATGAAAAACGAGCGGAGTGGCTCACAGGAGAGGAGTATAGTGATATTCTTATATCAATTAAAAGAAAAATGTGGACCTGGGTAGGGCATATCATGCGGAGGACAGATAACAGATGGACATTAAGAACGACGGAATGGATACCAAAAGAAGGAAAACGGACCAAAGGCAGGCAAAAGGCTAGATGGAGAGACGAAACTAAGAAGTTTCCGGGCATGAAGTGGAAACAACTCGCTCAGGATAGGGCAAATTGGAAATCGTTGGGAGGCGACTTCATCCTGCAGTGACTTAAAATAGGCTGCTGCTGCTACTGATGATGATGGTGATGAATGAATGAATAAATGAAAAAGGCCTCCTTCAAAATCTACGATGTCTACACTAGCTGGTGCAGGAAGTTAGAGTAGTCATGCAACACGTTTTGAACATAGCTAGATAATGCTGCAGTCTGTATCAAATGCTCTTGCGAACACTTGAGCCAAATATTACTGCGCTGCTTGCAGCAGAGAATTTGCAATTAGGCTTTAAAAACAGCCAGAAATCGCTTGGGATTTTGCAATTTCACTTTACAAAGAGCTAGATATCGCTTTGCTCCTTTCTCGAATAATCACGTATAGACGACGGGACTTGTATATTACCTGGACTGGAGGAACGACGTGATCATTGGCTGTGTTCACGATCGCGGAGACATTCTCAGTAATATCTATATTGTTGGTTGCGTGCTCAATATACAGAATTCACCGTACACTCACGCCGTACCGATGGTAAACCAGCGAAGCTAGAACGTGCTGACCCGGTGTTTATCACTGGTTAATCCCGGCGGTTCATTAAAGTCTTCTTCCCTTATTGATTGGCATTATCACCATCACGTATTAATAGGTTGAGGGCAAGAGCGGGTCGAGCGCAAATGAAGAAAGATTAAGCGCTCTTGAATGCCGGTGCAAGAGGAAAGCGCGCGCGCAGCGCGGCCGCAGAAATGCCCGCTGAACGAAAAAGTGTGCGTGCAAGTGCCGGTCAATGCCGGTGTGCGTGCAAATGCATGTCATGAGCGGCATGATTTACATGCGACGGTTTTGGCGCTCGCCTTGCCGTTTGGTTAACGGGCTGTATGCGAAAATTGGTGTGCCACAATATGACTGCATGACCGAACATAATTGACAGGTTATAACATGAAAATCATGACATGCATGTCATGAGCAGCATGATTTACATGCCAGGGAATTGGTGCTCTCGTTGCCGTTTCGTTAAAGGGATGCATAGGAAAGTTGGTATGGCACAACATGACTGCATGATGATCATAAATGACAGGTAATAACATGAAAATCATGATATGCATGTCATTAGCGGCGTGGTTTACATGTCACAGTCTTTGTGCTCTTGCGGCCGTTTCGTTAACTTCATATCTACCAAAATAGTTATATGGAGACAACAATGCAGATCCATTTTACGTTCTTGATGCGTGCTTCGCATTTCCTTGATTCCCACTGCACGTGGGATCTGCCGTATTTTTTTTTTTTAGATGCGGGGCATCTCTTGCTCGCGGGTATGTCACGCGTCAACCAGCGTCCGCACTCACACTACGCATGCGCGACTCTCCTCTTCCTTCCCTCTCTCCAACAACTGCTGCAATAAATAAAGCGGGTAGAGAGCGCGCGCGAGCTTCGCTTCAGTAGTATCTCCTCCTTCTCCGATGAAAGAAGTTGGTGGTGTAGTGTGATGGAAGCAACAGTTCCGTCAGCGAGTGGGTTGACGCAAGTACGCATCAGCATCAACCCACACTCTGACAACGGTCACGCGATGCGTGGTAACGAACCAAGTTAACAACGTAATAACACGCAAGCTTCACCGCAAAGGTAACATCGAAAACACTGCAAACCTGTAAACACCGCCGTTAAATGCACCGTTGAAACTCCCAGCGATGCTCCGCATCACCCCATGATCCCCTTCGGGGAGATGGTGTAATTTTTTTGCTTATGAAGACTTTTCTTGTAGTAACAGTGGTATGCGTTTTTTTTTATTGTACACAAAAAGTATTTCAACAGCGCAGCCGTCCTTGGTCGCCCTCGCGGTGCTGTCGAGCTGCTTGGTTTCACCCACTCTTTCCCTAGGCCCACTACTACATGATGGGGGTTGTGCGGAGCCCAATGTACGATAAAGGTAGAAAAAATTACACCATCTCCCGCTTAAAGGGGGCCATGAGGCGATGCGAAGCTGCACGGGGGGTGCACACCGCGTTTGCATCGGTTTGACTTGCACTATCCAAGCAGTGGCGCACCGACGGGGGGGGGGGGGGGGTTCGGGGGTTGCAACCCCCCCCCCCCCCCTTAGGCCGACCTAACCCCCATCCCACTCCGTAACTGCTCCTACAAGAATGTGGAGCTACTGTCTCTGCAAAACGCCGAAAAAAATAATCATCATCATTGATGTTACTACTATTTGGCATTTTATTTACTTTTTTTTAACTTCTTTTGCACACGCAACAACTGTGTAATCGCATGCCCGGCCCTTCATGAAAAATTGAACCCCCCTTGGCAGAGATCCTGGGTGCGCTACTGGATGGAACTGTTGGCAAAATCACGGTGGGTACGATATCATATCGCCCTGCGACACTCGCGGTCCTTGATCGTATCGCTGTGGGCTACGGTTGACGACGCGTTAATTCGGAAACGCTTCCGCGCTTCCCCAGAACTCCGTCGTGTCTTCGCAGCTGCACCGCGGCGGCCGCCATGGCAAAACGCGTGTTCTCTGGCCATGCTAGACCAAGCTGTGGGAGGTGCCGCGGCCTCTGATTGGTTGGCGCGTGGCGGGCGCGTCGACGCGAGCCGTGCGCGACGCGATAATATCCGACACTGCTAGATACCCTCTCGTCGACGCGTCTCGGTCCGTCAGCCCCCTCCGAGGGTGACGCGCAGCGACGCATTTGACGCTTTTGACGCGTAGGCGCGTGCCGGCGAGTGCCTGTGGTTGGGCCTTGAAGGGCGCGAAGTATTCTCCATCAAGCGAGGGGAGCTCTCGGATACCAACTTTGACAAACAACTCATCCTAAGTTACAATGAGTTTTGCAAATAAGTTCCCCGACACTAAAGTGCATTAACAAAAAACGTTGATGCAACAAAAATAGTTAAGGCGTACACAAAGATTTCTGGCGTTGGGCTTGAGTGTGCCCCTTTAAGATTTCGCCCGTCTAGGGTTTTACCACGTGAAATTTTGACTACTCGCGTGCCTTCGCACGCTTTTATCAATAAACTGTATCATTTAGGTTGTGATGTTTTCACAGTAACTGCAACTGTAACTGCAGAACAGATTTACGTTTTGTGCCTCGGGTAACCATAGCTGCAACGCTGTTACTTTGACTGGTAACGCGCCTATGGATGGATTTAAACATCCCACCCCCCTCCCTTCCTTCCCGTTGGTGCGCCACGGCGCGCACGGAACGCCTGCTTCGAAGCGCGATGTCCAGAGGATGGGCTACCCACAGCGCTGGCTTCGGGGAGCGACGTTTGAAATAATCTACCGCGCTCCCTGCAACATGTGCGCATGTTGCCGTGCCAAGTTAGTTGTTGTTTTGTGGGGTTTTACGTCCCAAAACCAGTTCTGATTATGAGAGACGCCGTAGTGGAGGGCTCCGGAAATTTCGACCACCTGGGGGTTCTTTAACGTGCACTGACATCGCACAGCACACGGGCCTCAACATTTCGCCTCCATCGAAATGTAGCCGCCGCGGCCGGGATTCGATCCCGCGACCCCCGGATCAGCAGCCGAGTACCTTAGCCACTAGACCACCGTGGCGGGACCGTGCCAAGTTAGTCACGGCTCCTTTCAAGTGCGGCTTGATCAGCAACCCATTAGGTTTTAACTCACGATTTTCTTTTTTTTTTGCGCAGCGGGACAGTGTGTGTGTAGAACTTTATTGAGATCCTGCAGATTTCTGGCCTGGGCTCCAACCTAGGAGCAAGCGGAGAGACCGTGTCTCCCAGCAGCTTCCTCGGCCTGCTGGATCGCCCAGAGTTGTTTGTCCAGGCTTGAACTGAGCAGCGCGGCACGCCAACGCGCACGAAGGTCTTCATTGGAGGCCGCGACCCCAGTGTTGCTGATTATTGCTGGACATGCCCATAGGATATGATCTAGCGTAGCTCTTGTGTTGCAATACTGGCAGAGATTGGTGGTATACAGGGTGTCCCACGTAACTTGAGCCAAGAATTTGAAAATGAAAGGCATTTCAGAGGAGAACTGAACCAAACGTATACTATTCGTACTGGTCTATAGATACTCAGGTTATTTTTTATTTCCCCCTAAAGTAATTAGTTAATTATTTTTAATTAGCTAACTCCTTAATTATGGGCTGAAAACCCAAAATATGAACACTGAGCTGTAGAGCACCTTCATAAACCACCGACTGAATTGTTTCCTGTACGATATGTCTTACGGTGTTAATTTTTCCGCATTCTAAAGAAAGCCCGCGAAATTTGAAAATGAGCCACGTGACGGACCGCGAGCGCACTGCTATAGTGCTGGTCTCAAGCGTGCAACCGGTGAACAAGGTCGCCTGCGGCTGCCCCGGGGAAGCGACATGATGCTTTGAAGGTGGTCGATGTTTGGGCGTCCGTCTTTGGTTCAATGACGGTGCACATTCACGCTGCTGGCCGAGCGCTGCCGAGATAAGCGTCCAAGACGGATAAATAAAACAAGAAAATAGCTTTATTTTCTTGTTTTCTTGATCTTCTTGATCTTCTGTTTTCTTGATCTTCGTGAATCAGAATCAAACTGCTGTTTGTTTTTTTTCCTCGCAGTTTTGAGCGCTTTACCACCGCGGCAGCGCTCGGCCAGCAGTGTGAATTTGCACCGTCATTGAACCAAAGACGGACGCCCAAACATCGACCACCTTCAAAGCATCATGTCGCTTCCCCGTGGCAGCCGCAGGCGACCTTGTTCACCGGTTGCACGCTTGAGACCAGCACTATAGCAGTGCG
The DNA here is from genome assembly GCA_013339685.2 of Hyalomma asiaticum. Lineage (NCBI taxonomy): Eukaryota > Metazoa > Arthropoda > Arachnida > Ixodida > Ixodidae > Hyalomma > Hyalomma asiaticum. The sequence continues at coordinate 165,296,692 of CM023481.1, forward strand.
CTCGCGGTCCGTCACGTGGCTCATTTTCAAATTTCGCGGGCTTTCTTTAGAACGCGGAAAAATTAACACCGTAAGACATATCGTACAGGAAACAATTCAGTCGGTGGTTTATGAAGGTGCTCTACAGCTCAGTGTTCATATTTTGGGTTTTCAGCCCATAATTAAGGAGTTAGCTAATTAAAAATAATTAACTAATTACTTTAGGGGGAAATAAAAAATAACCTGAGTATCTATAGACCAGTACGAATAGTATACGTTTGGTTCAGTTCTCCTCTGAAGTGCCTTTCATTTTCAAATTCTTGGCTCAAGTTACGTGGGACACCCTGTATAATTCGGGATGTATGTGGTTCATCATGACAGGGTTCGTGTAAGTTCGTGTTTGGAGCTGCCGCCATTGAACGGACTGGGCCCGAGTAAGCTTGTGGTGAGGTGGTGGGTACTCCCGCCTTTGCAGTCGGTAATGTTGAGTAATCTCGCAGAATTTAGTGAGCCGATCGTCCCATTCCCACACCGCCACGGAGGAGTCCGTTCGGGTGGTTGCTGCTTCGAACGCGGCTCGGAACGTGAGACCTCGAGCCACGTTGTGCACCACCTCGTTTGGATTGTGCTCCGGCTTACCTAGGGGGGTGTGGGCTGGGAACCAGAGGATCTGTACGCATTTGTCTGTCTCGCGAATTTTGCCTTTATTTAAGATCCGCAATGCCTCCGGGGAGATTCTGCCGTTCGCACAGTTTCGCACGGCCGTTTGCGAGTCGCTTATAATGTAGTAGGCGTTGGTATGGGCTATTACCAGCGCAATAGCCACTTCCTCCGCCGTTGCTGCGTGCCTTGTGGCGAGTGAGACGCTTGTTTTGCATTGGTGTGTGTGGTCTACGACTGCGGTTACGAAGCAGTGGCGGTCTGCGTGCTGCATCGACAAAGACCGCATCCTAGTTGCGACCAAAGATCTTGGTCATGGCTGTGGCTCTGCTGAGACGTCTATCCAGATTGTATTCCGGATGCATGTTTTTAGGTATGGGTGGAACTGTGATCTTAGTTCTGATATCGCGCGGTATGTCGTGTTTGTAGCCGTGTTGGACATGGTAACGGATGCCGAGATTCTCTAGAATCGTTCGGCCTGACTTAGTTTTGGCCAATCTTTCGAACTGCGAGATTTGTTGCGCTTCGATAAGCTCGTCAAGGGTATTGTGTAGGCCCAGTTGAAGGAGCAAGTCTGTGCTGGCGTTTTGCGGCAGCCCTAGTGCTTGTTTGAATATTCTTCGAATGAGGCTATTGAGTTTTGACTATTCTGCGGCGGTCCATCGGTGATAGGCCGCCACATAAGTGATCTGGCTGAGTACAAAGGATTGGATGAGGCGGATGATACTAGCCTCTTTCATTCCTTTGTGTCTATTGGGGATTCGTTTAATGAGGCGCATCGTGTTTGATACCTTGGCGTCAACGTGCCGAACTGTCTCGCCGTTTGCGCCCTTACCCTCGATGATCAGCCCCAAAACTCTAATTTTATCCACGGTTGGTATGATGATGCAACCATCGCTTGTTGTGAGTGTTACATCGACGTGGGTCTGCGTTTGGTAGTGCTTTGGTGGTCGGCCTTTTAGTGTCGGGCGATATAGCAGCAGCTCGGATTTCTTCGCCGAGCAGGATAATCCCGTCCCTCGAAGATACCGTTCCACTGTGTCAATCGCCTCCTGTAATCTCTGTTCTATAGATCCATCGCTGCCATCACACACCCAAAGGGTAATGTCATCGGCATAAATGGTGTGATGGAGTCCAGGGATTGCCTGTAGGTGCGACGGAAGGCCTAGGAGCGCGAAGTTAAACAGTATGGGAGAGATCACGGAACCCTGCGGGGTGCCCGCGCTTCCCATGGTTATCTCGGACGACATCAGCTCTCCTACAGTGATGGTGGCCGTCCTATCCGTGAGAAAAGCTCTAATATAATTGTACGTCCGGAGCCCCAAGTTTAAGGCGTTGATTTGATTTAGGATGGTGCCGTGTGTAATGTTGTCAAACGCTTTCTTAAGATCTAGGCCGAGAATGGCCTTAGTGGAGCGGCCTGTGCTGTCAATGATGTCATGCTTGAGTTGCAGCATGGCATCCTGGGTCGAAAGATACCTGCGGAAGCCAATCATGTTGTGTGGAAATAGGTCGTTGTCTTCTAGGTAATTTGTTAGTCGAGCTAGGAACATGTGTTCTATCAGTTTGCTCATGCACGACGTTAAAGAGATGGGCCTCAGATTGTTAATGTTCAGTGGTTTGCCTGGTTTAGGGATGAGGATCACATGGGCCTTTTTCCACTGCGGAGGCAGGCTGCCGGCGGTCCAGCAGCGGTTAATATATTTTGTGAGCTGCGTGATGGATTCGTCGTCGAGATTGCGCAGTGTCTTATTAGTAATGTTGTCGGGGCCCGGGGCAGATTTCGTGTTAAGTTTGTGCAGGGCGGCACGGATATCCGCCTCGGTAAATTCATCGTCTAGAACAGTGTTGGCCTGCCCTGTGTAATCTGGGTGCTGCTGAGGAGGAGCCTGAGAGACGTAGATGGGCTCTACTTCTCTAAGAAATTCCTCCTCTGTGCCCTTGTACGCGTGTATGAGTTTGTTTATGGTCTGTCTATGGGCGGTTTTGTTGTCTGCTGGATCGAGTAGGAATCTTAGAAAATGCCACGTTTTACCTAAATGTAATTGTCCGTCCATTTCATTGCAGGTTTCATCCCAATGTTGCCGGCATAGTTTATTTGCATACGACTCTATCTCCTTATTGAGGAGCGCTATGCGTTTCCTGAGGGTTCTATTGTATTTCTGTGTCCGCCACCTCTTTTTGAGCGATTGCTTTGCCTCCCACATGTGGAGGAGCCGGCTATCGATCTGTTCAAGGTGTGCTTCGGGAGGTACAATTTGTGTGGCGTTGTTAACATCCTTTTTAAGCGTGTGAGTCCAGTGTTCTATGTCGTCGATGGGTTGAACCTGGTTCTCGCGTGATTGGCGGAACTTAGTCCAATCTACCATCTTGAGCTGTCTTCCTGTGTGTTTACGTGGGCCGCCCTGAACACGTATCGTGATGATGTAGTGGTCGCTTCCAAGGTCCTCAAATGTGTTCTGCCAGGTAGTTGTCGATGTGTTTCTAGTGAACGTTAGATCAGGTGTTGAGTCTTTAGTGGAGCTGGTGCCCGCGCGGGTGGGTGTACTAGGGTTTGTGATAAGTGTTAAGCCCTCCTGCTGCGAGTCAAGCCACAGGTCTTTCTGCCTTTGGGGAACACATAAGAGTATCCCCAGGCAGTGTGTGGTGCGTTGAAATCCTCGCCTATTATGATGGGATTTCGCTCGGCGATGTTGAGCGCGCGTTTAGAAAGCGTGAGAAACCTGTGCTTTTTGTGTTTGGGGTTGCTGTATATGTTGAGAATAAAGAGACTTTTGTGTGCCTTGCGTTGCGGAACAAGTTCAATAAGTATATTATCTATGTTGGTAATTTTCGTATCGTGTTGCTTGACTGTAAGGTTTCGCCTGACTAAAGTGGTAAGGGCGGTCGTCTCCCCTTCGGCATAGCCGAACGAGCGATAGCCTGCCAATTTAGCGAGACCATGCGTCTCTTGTAATAGAATCACGTCGGGTTTATCTTTATCACTAAGGAATTGGTATAAATTTGCTTTCTTTGCGTAGCTTCTACAATTCCATTGCCAAATTGTGTAGGTAGGATTTTTAGCTATGGTGAGGCGTGGGGGATAGGAATGTCGCCGGTTGTATGACGTTATAGGGCGACGATGTAGGTTGCTGCGCACTCGCCATGGGTTCCAGTCCGTTCGGTGGCGGGCGAGGCGTCAATGCCTCCAACGCGAGCAGTACGTCTTTGTTGAATGCATTCATTTTGCTGCTGGGTAATTTTGGCTATATTCTCGACGCGTTCAGTAAGGGTTGAAATCACTCTGGATGAGTTGTTCATCCACTCATTTAATGCTTTTATTGACTGCTGAATTTCTATTAGCACTTTCGTCTCGGTTGTTACTCGCGTGGGTTTATTTTCATTGACCTGCTCTTCGGCTCTGCGTTTGGGCGGTGGGGGTGTAGCCCCTTCCTCCATTTCTTCTGTGGGTGTGACAGCTATAGGTGGTGGCGGTATGGGCGTAACCTGCTGTGTTTGTTTATAACGTCCTAATTCTTCTTTGAGAGTCCTGTTTTCTTCGCCTAAAGCTAGCATTTTCTAGTTGCATTGAGTTAACATATGTTTTAGCTGCGCTACTTCGGCCTCTAACTTTTTCCATTTTCCTTGAGACGCGGCCTCCTCGGACCCCGAGCGCGCCCGCGTGACTACGCCTGCCCAGCTCACCTTAGGCGGCAGGTCCAGGCAGGTCCAGGCAGGTCCGGCAGGTTCAGGCGTGTGGTTCCGAGATCTTGACCGGGACCGAGATCGGGTGCGGGATCTCGAGCGGCTTCTTGCTCCGGATCGGTTGCGGGACCTCGAACGGCCTCTTCGTCCGGGTTGCTCGGCGGGAAGAGGGTCTCGGTGGTCGAGGTTGTTGTTGGTAAGCATTGGAGTCATCGAGTAGTCTTCTACTTCTTGGTGTTGCATCCTCTCCCACTGGCGGCGCTTCACCAGGTAAGGCTTCTTATAGCGTGCCCTGCACGCCTTGTCTGCCGTCTGGTGGTTGCCACCGCAGAGCTGGCACTTGGGCTGGCATTGGTGTTCTTGCGGAGGGTTCGCCACTCCGCAGCCGCGGCACAGGCGGTCGTTCGGGTTTGGGCATACGTCTGCGCGGTGCCCCAGGCGACCGCACTGATAGCACGTCTCTATCTGCTTATTTCGGTATAGAGAGCACCGCAGCAGGGCTCCACCATAGCGGACGTGCGTTGGTACTCGGAGGCCGGCAAACAGAACGATCACCGTCGTTGTGTTGCTGAGGCGTTTTTGCGATGGCGGTTGGGTTTTTTGGCGTAATGACGTTAGCAGTGATATCCCTGGTGTCTTCTAGCGGGATGCCGCGTATTACGCCTTTCGGCGTACAATCGGGCGCTGCTTCGTAGGCGTTAGTCTCGAACGTTTGGTTGCCGATTTTGATGATGGCGATCTTCTGGTATTTGTCAGCATGCGCCTCAATGGGTGTGCTCACGACGATGATGTTCTGTTGAAAATTGGGACAGATGGTGTCCTCGTCTTGGGCTTCTCTTGGGATTTCGGCGGCGTGGTAAATGCTTGTTGCCAGTCGGGCCGCACCATGTTCGGCAACTCGGAGGCCACCTTTTGGTCGAATAATGATCTTATAATCACCTCGGGGTAGTTGAGGCATACGGCTTGATCTCTCGATTTGTCGTAGGCGTCGCTCGCATTGTTCCTTGCTGTTATTGCCTCGCTGGGCCTCCGCACCAGTGACCGGTGGCCGCTCGATGAGTAGCTTCCTTGATCCTACGGTTCTCCATCCTGCGCTTTCTTCGAATTCTTTGCGGGAAATGGTTTCCCCCGCCACTGTGACCTCCATTCTTGTCGGAAAGTCGGGCGTCTTTGGCGCGTCGACTGCCGTGGTGCAGCGTTCGTGGTAGCTGCGGCGGCATGCGCCGGACCGATGTGAGGCCTAGCTCGCCCACCGATGTGGCTGACTTGGAAACGAGCGCAGTGTTGTGAAAAATCGTGCCCCCACCTTGAACTTGATGTCAGGTGATTCCTGGTGACGAGCTGAATCTATGGATGCCAAATTCGTGTGGGCGCCCAATGATTTACGCTGCAAAAGCATTCGTTGAAACAGGCGCCGACACGACACGCGTCCGCTCGCTCCGGCGCAAGCAGCGTCTCCCGAGCGAGACAGTCTGTCTCATTTATTTTCTTTCTGAACCGCCGCCGCAGTGACGCGGCTCTGGCAGCCCAATGCGTAAGTGGTGTTCGATCACGAACACTAAGTCGATATCTTTGGCTATAGAAGTGGCATTCCACATGAGACAGCTCTGCGTGTTCGGTATAAATTGCGTACCTGGTTTCGTTATGAACCTGTACATACCGGGGGCGCACATTTACAGGGGCACACATTTCAGCTTTTGTAATGGATCATTTTCACGGAGTGGGAATTGAATTGGGGGTGGTGGGGAAGTGATGCCAGATGGCCAGAATATAAAAGTCAGAGGCCAGACCCCTTAAAAGGGTCGTGAAACGTTTTCTGAACATTTTGTACTAAGTGCGTATTCGGGATCCTGACCCTCCAATCAACAAACAATATGCATTGTTCCGTTGCACCGTGTGCGTTGATTTAGAGCGATAAAAAAACGCGGTTTCGGTTTCACTGCGCGCGTTCCCCTCAACTCTGCAGATGACGTCATCTTAGTAGCCGTCATACCTCCGAGATTGGCGCGCCCTCGGAGGCCATGGGAAAACAAACCGTGCTGCCGCTTTTCTTCCGAATGGCACCGCACGGTTTCCAAGTATTTTCTTCCTTTCTAGCTTTCAAGTAAATCGATTCCTTTAGAGCAAACGCGAGTTCACTGTGCCTTTGAACTTAAAAATATCTTAACTCAACGTCACCAAATAGTACCACGCCGGCCGGTAGTGTCGCACAGTCGTTTTGGGAGCGCAAGAAAGCTGAGATTTAAAACGGGCGTTGTTAAATGTGCACTGAATATTTCGCCGAAATATTTCGGAATCGGCTTGTCGAATGCGTATTGAAGCAGTGAAGATTACAAACCGGCATCTCCAAATTCTTTTCACGACCCCTTTAAATATTAGATTTTCCAAAAAGTCAGTAGATCTAAAAGATCACAAGGTCACATTATTTTGTTGCAATAAAAATGCATCATTTAAGTAATATGCAGTCGTACTGTTAATTACAACGTAGCAGCTATAATGTTTAAGTATAACGAGTTTTGTTAAATAAATTTTGTTCAGGTGGTCTGCGTGTCAACTCAAGATCATGATATGACCACTCGCTATATCTTCTCTCTTGTGCCTGTTTTTGCTATAGGAATGAATTCTGGGGTCGTATTCCGAGTTGCCGCTTCGTCATGGGACCTGTTAAATTCTACGCCACGCGAAGCACACTACCGGCACTGCTACATATACTTGCAGTATAATAGATGCAGAAATCGGCCATCTCAGAATACGGTCCTTGCTATGTCAGAAAAAAGTTACCCCAGAATAATCAAAACAGTGTTCGTAGTGCGACGAAAACCGAACTGTTGATGTTTTGTTTATTAATTCCAGGTAAACATTTGAGTCTCTGTTTGTCGATCACAAAAGCTTTGAACATTTCCTGAATTGCATTCAAGACGTTGCCGTTCGCTCGGTGGGAAGAAGACAACTTTTGTCATATCCACGGTCATTCTGAACGATTTTGTGGTAAAATTACCATAATCTGGCTTTCATCGGTAGGATTTTTTTATCCGCGAATCAGCAGATATGACTCACGAAATCAGTATGTATATGGCATCACTGTGTATAATGAGTGAAAACCAAGGGTTTAGTGGTTTTCATTGATTCAGTGATGGCATATAACTTCCTTTTAGGGGTTTTCACTCATTCGTTCTTGTAGATGTCACTTCAAGCAAAAGAAATGGAAGTTTGGCAAGTAAACAAAGGAAAGTAATATAGTAATAAAAAAATAGCGAGAGGACGAGCACTCGTCCTCTCGTTTCGCCTGTCGCGCTAAAGAACTCCAGTTACGTCTGTTTCGAGCAGTGATTTCTCAACACAACCCCTTAATTTCTAGGGAGAGAGAGAAGCAACTTTATTGAATACTTAATTTCTAAAATAATTGTAGCGAGTTCAAAATACCCGCCGCTTTACGCCCCCATTTGACATTTAGAAATATCCCCTGCTGGCTTCAATTCCTGGGGACACCCCTAGCTTCGAGCTTCGCTTGTTACGCATTCCGACTGCGTCGTGTCCAAGTTCCTAACCTGTGGTTCATGCAGCTCCAAGTGTAGTAGAATTGTAACTCTAATGCAGCGGTCTGTCAAACGTGGAAGCGAGCTTTGAACATGTGACACGCGATGCTTTTCTCCTTTGTTGTCTGGCAATAGATTCGTACCTAAACAAATTGATAAAACAGAAGAAAGAAATGTATAGACGACTGATAACAATATTTAGATATTTTAGGACCATAATCAAAACGAATCATTTTGTTTTTTGCACCAAATCCGAAAGCGAAACTGCGCAAACGACCGCGCGAGGGACACTCGTTCCTCAAAATTGGCAGGAACCTACGTAACTCTTGAGTGCCAGTGTTGTCAAAAAAAGCTAAGCAATAAGTGGTTACTGTAATTTGTTCTGCTTTAGTTGCAGAGCGCGCTTTATTGCAAATATCGTGATATGCGAAACTCGAATTTCGGACATCGTGGTGAGTAAGGTTGTTGCGCCACATGATTTAAAGTCAGTCAATGCAAGAGTCAGGCAGCTGTTAGCATTTTCTGGCATGGGGGCTGCTTGTTTTATGACCTATTCGTGCAGTGAAAATGTGGTATCGTCTTGTCAACGTCAAGTCTAGTAACATAGTTTGTATTTCATGCTTTTAACAGTCGGCACGTACAGTATAGCTGTGCAGTTTCGCTAATTTACAGGCCATCTGCTGGTTTCTCTGGGTGCGTAGTTTTTTTTTTTTTTTTCACTCGAAACAACCAGATTGGGTACTTTTTCTTCTTCCCTGGTTTCCCTGGTTGTGAAACAGCAAGTGTTCTTTGAACGATGACTCGTCTTTGAAGTGGAGATATGCGAGTAACAATGATGGTGAAGATATGAAGAAAGTTGATGTCAAAACAAACGAGCCCTACCCCGCATTTGCCAGATACTCGCCCCCGCTGACAGGTGGAATATGACTGATTTGTGGGGTTTAACGTCCCAAAACCAGCCCTGATTATGACGCCGTAGCGGAGGTCTCCGGAAATTTCGACCACCAGGGGTTCTTTAACGTGCACTGACATCCCACAGCACACGGGCCCGCAACATTTCGCCTCCATCGAGAAAGGTGGAATAGGAGGCCTGTGGTGTAGGGGGAAGTGATGGAGAGCTCTGTGTGCCGTAAACCTGTAAATTTCGGGTAACTCAAATTATTTTGAAGGGTGCTGCACTCGGAGCTCAAGGAAGCCAACCACGACCGCTGTGTGTACTACAAAGCCATCTTAATTTTGTTATGCAAACAATTTCGAAAATTTGTGCGGTTTTGCTTTAACACACACAGCTGTAACGAATTTGAGGATAAGGTTAACATATTGAGCATGTTGTGTAGAAAACGCACAGTGTCAGTTTTCCTCATCTGGGTTAAGGAAATGTGGCACAGTTACCTTTGCGGGATGTGCTTTCAATGACATGCTATTTGCTTTCATTTTAGTATTGTATATTATTAAAGTATGCATTGCATAAAGCATATTATTCGTTAAACTCTGCTGCTTCAGGAGACATCGATATTCTGTCATCTAATTGGGCTTAGTTCCTGTGTTTTGTTGTAAATTCGAACACACATGTTAAGGCTATGTGAGCTTTTCTCGGCACAGAGTAGTTTCACAATATCTTGCTGCTCTTAACGATTATTGTTGCTACGTAGTCACATAAATGAGCCATGTTAATGTTTTTAGGTATTGATAATTTGAACTGGTTTCACAGTGTGCAGCGACACAGTGTCTCATGTAACTATGGATCTCATCGATATTATGTGTATTTCTTGTCAAAAAAAAAAAACAAAAACCTCCGCATGTGCTACTTTTCTGTGGAAAGCGCTGTGTCACACTGATAGTACCAAAGCCATTTAAGTTTTATCTGGAAACACGGAGTGAGTAGTGTTACAGAAAAATGAGTGATGCAAAATGTATGATGATTATTGTTTCTTGATGTGCTAAGCCCAGAAGGTGGAAAGTTTTCTTAAAACATGTGATAAAAGCCTCCAATGTGCCGTCGAATCCCGGCCGCGGCGGCTGCATTTCGTTGGAGGCGAAATGTTGAGGCCCGTGTGCTGTGCGATGTCAGTGCACGTTAAAGAACCCCAGGTGGTCGAAATTTCCGGAGCCCTCCACTACGGCGTCTCTCATAATCAGAACTGGTTTTGGGACGTTAAACCCCACAAAACAACCAATGTGCCGTGTTGCTTACATAGGATAGAGAGTGTGAAGTATGCTGCTTTGGGTAGCCTTATTAATTCACCTTGAATGTATGGCTTGTTACTTGCTGTACTATAAACATTATTCATTTAGCGTGAACAGTGCACTTAATTTGGCGACATAAATTTAGTAAATTTTATGCAGACCTTATCAGAGTTTTAGGCACTTGTTATTGTTTGTCATGCTATAAAATTGTGAATGTATATATGTGTATGTTAGTCTGTGGCTGTTTCCCTTTTTGTATATGTTTCTATTTATGATGCAGATGTAAACAAAATTTAATGGTATCTGGTGAACGCATGCCAAACTGCATAATGAATGAGAGTGCTTGCATAATGCTAGTGCGCACTAGAATATGGGAGGGGGTCAAGAGCAGGCGCTACAATAAGGAATTTTTTACTGAAGAGCTAGATGGCACCACTGTTGTCTTCATGTGCGGTTATGGCAACCATGGCCACATCTTCACATGAAGATAACAGCGGTTCCATCTAGCGCTTCAGTAAAAAAAATCCTTAGTGTAGAGTTGCCATGGTTATGGCATCAATGGCCATGTCTTCATGGGAAGACAACAGTGGTGCCATCTAGGTTATGGCAACCATGGCCATCTCACATGCATTGCAGCGTGTGGCTGCTGGCAGAGAGGTGGTCATGTCTCAAGTGAAGCCACATAGTGTTGCTGCTGTATTCGCGCAAAGCCTTAGACAACATTGTATTGCATTTCATGATTTATTGCACTAAAGGGGAGATAACATGTTTGTTTCATGGAATACCCTGCTTATGGCTAGTAACATCAGTGTTGCAAGATCCACAATAATTGCTTAATGTTAAGAGTGTGAAATAAATACAGCCTTTGCGAGAACTTGTGTGCCATGCTTGTGAAAATGATATGTGCCTGTCAACCGCAATGCATCCCACGGTGCTTAAAAAGCTGTAGAGGTCAAGACACATTTAAACTTGGGGAAATTGGCTGTAAAGCATTAAAGGAGTGTAGGCGCCAAAATAGAACGGTAAACTGACTGCAGCATAAGCTTTATGCGATTACAGAAAATGCTGTGGCGAATTTTGACCCAGGAAAAAATAGCCTAATATTGAATTTTAAAGTCTAGAGGTGAAATGTGGCCCCCTTATACAGAAACATTGTGATACTATACCATCAGTGAGGCATCACATCAGAGACAAAGAGTAGTAATGTTGGGAATGTTTACAGTAATAATGATGACATGACATAAAACATGGGCACACGAATGCACTTGTGGAACAGTGCAGAAAACGCATCAGGTTGCTGTCATCGCCGCTTTGGTAGTTCATGTGCTGTTAATGTCACTCGATGCTCATCTGTCTGGTGATTACTTAGTCTCCCACTCTTTTGGAGGGGTTTTTGAGATTGTGAACTAGCCCCGCCACGGTGGTCTAGTGGCTATGGTACTCGGCTGCTGATCCGAGGGTCGCAGGATGGAATCCCGGCTGCGGCGGTTGTATTTCGATGGAGGCAAAATGTCAAGGCCCGTGTGCTGTGCGATGTCAGTGCACGTTAAGGAACCCCAGGTGGTCGAAATTTCCGGAGACGTCCACTACGGCGTCTCTCATAATCAGAGCTGGTTTTGGGACGTTAAACCCCACAAAACAACAACAGATTGTGAACTGTGCCATCAAAATGGTATCATAATAAATTATTTGTGGCATAGTTGTACAGATGCCAGCTGATATATTGGTTCCCAATAAATAGCTTTTTATGAAATATAATAAAATTATCACTGAATCTATTGGTGTCTGCACTCCCTTAAGAATAATTGCTGAACTCTTCTTTGAAAGTTCACATGTTTTGCCAGAGACCTTCAATGTGTTTGACAAACTAAACCAGTGATTTCTGTTCTGTTTTGTAGTAATCTGGTAAGGGTGATGTGTAGGCAAAGTGAAAAGGCACTTTGCCGGTTGGCTGTGCCATTCACAATAAATACTTTATTCTGGCATAAATACCTTATTCTGTTGGACATGTCCACCGCAGCAGCATTCTTGTGAATTTTCATTTGGCCAGTAGTAATGGTATACCTCATAGGTATTAGTAAAATAAGCATAGCTGTTTTCAGTTATTTTGGTATGTGCAGTGTCCATGCAAATATTTGCTTGAAACACTAAAGCTTTCCCACGGATGAAGTACAAAGAGAGAATGATAAAAACACTTGAACCTGTGGCTGCATAATATATCCTGTTTAGAAATGTCTGTGCTATTGAGAAAGCTTCTAAAAACAGGGTTAAATTCCTGAAAAGCCTTTGGCGTCGCCTTTTCAAAAATGTATGACAAGGCGGTATGGATCAATGTTGCATGTTCCAGCTGCCCAGGAATTAAAAAAAATGATGAAAGATTGCAGCTGACTGATTTCCTGCAAGGCAGTCCATTTGCAACACCCATGTAGATGCTGAATGCACCATACTTCAGAGTAACGACATTTGTGTACACATATGCACAGGCTCTCTGCCGAGTATTCCTTGTGCAGATGGCATTGCTGAAAAAAACCAACAAGCCTCCATTCATGGCAAAACAGTATTTTGTTTCATTTGGTGTAACAACAGTATTTCGTTTCAATACGGTGTAAGAAGAAAGATGATATATAGTAAATGAAGAAAGGAAGGCAAGAACAGTAGTGTGTTTGACAGACTATGTCACATCAAGCATTTGTACATGTGGTGTGAGAGTACACCCTGAGCAGATGGCAGCACTCAGATTGCGATGCCCTGCCAGCTCACCACCTGTGCCAAACGCTGAAACAAAGGAGTTCGAGGTGAAGATGATTGCAGCACTTCCACAAAATTTTAGAGTTCTCTGCTTTACTCTGACTGTTTGCCGCTGGCTCCATTGGACCCACCCCCCTTGCCACTTCACTTCAGTAATGCTGTGTCATAGTACTAGCCATTTGCTTTAGGAGGCTGCTCAAGCATGCAGTTTCTCAAGTGTTCACAGGTCATATTAAGTGCTGTACCTGCCTGTTGTACAGTCCGGTGGTTCTTTAACAGTACCGTGTGGCTGTTGATTGGCTGGCAGTTTAATGCCATTCAACATCGCAAAGCGATTAGATGTGCACTGGTGGAGCATGCACACCAAGATCACTTGAAGTGAAAGTTTCACCTGCTAAGCCCTTCCTGCAGGCATGCCACGACCCCCATGATTAAATTAATGGAAATTTCCCTGCTTATTGCTTGCATCTTTTTAAACTTGCACTGATTTAATCGTGCCAGGGGCTGCGTTGTGCCTCTGAGAAGAATCTAGCATGATACAGCAGCACATGAACTTGGTTCACATGTGCTGCTGTTGCATATCTCGTCGCTTTGTGCCATTACAAGGCAATGGCTGACTGTCCTGTCGATGTTTGTATGGTACTGTTGAAGAATTGGCCAACTGTATAGTGGTTTTAGTGCTTTAGACATGTGAACAACGAACTGCTAGCCAGAGAAAACACAATTTGTTTGGAGATCCACTTACCTAAATTGCAGTGACTTGTCTGCAGTGTTAAAGTCACCCAGACTAATTATAAGATGCTTTTTTTTACTGCTTAAAGCCTTTTAGTGTACTTTGTGTGTTTTAGGTGTTAATTTTGTTTTTACTTGCACCATGACCTCAGGATAGCAGTAAGGATGCCGCCAAAGTTTAGGAGATATCTTTCTGAGGAAGATGTAACAGAGGCTGCTGAACCTGAAAAGGCAAGTTTTTAAAAAGTCTTGTTTTCATTGTGCTTAACCCTACCAGACATTGTACAATTTTGTATGCCAAGATAGTGAATCAGGAGCAAAAGTACTGAATACGTAACAGTATTTAAAATTTGTGATGTTGTTCTTAAAAAATCTTCTGACTGTGCCTGCGTTACGAATTAGAGTAATCCTGTGTGTAAAATGTTTTAGTAAGTTTAACAAGTTGCATAGCTGTGTGCTTGTTTTTGGTCTTCAAATGGCTGCATAAGCGCTTTTCAAGTGTAGTATACTTGAAATGCTTGATGTTTTCATATCTGACGTACCTGTGGAGTGCCATTACGTGGAGTTCACATTCTCTATCGTTCTAAAATATAGGCAAAGCTTGTGAAAGAACATAATATTCAGAAACACTCCTGTAGCTGTCTACATTTATTGGTTCTGAAAATGTGACAATATGGTGAAGATAAAATTTGGATGTACATAATTATTTGGACAAAAGGAGATCAGTATAGAACATGTGCTCCTTTTGGAGCTGTGTATATCGGGTGATTGAGAAAGTGTGTCCAAAAGTCTTATAAATACAGAAAAGCAGATATTTGTGCACTTTTTGCGGAGTTGCTTTGGTCATGGTGGCATGCGCTGCAGAATGGGTGAAAGCGTCATTTTCAACAGTAATTAACAAAATTATACTAATTAACTTCTGAACCATAACAGCTAGATGCTCAAGCTTAATTGAAAAATGAAAGTTATTTATGCATGAAATCCATATTTGGTGCAATATTTGCAAAAGGGCGATGCTACTGATTTCTACAGATCAATGATATCCAGCTAATTTCATCAGGGAAGCCAAAAACTGAGTGGTCAAAGAGCGCAGTTGCCTCTACCTTCAGTAGTGACGCAATTGTTCCCCTCACATTGCCGTGCGACGATGAGCAGGCTTTGTTATCAAACAGCGATTTTTATTGTTTCATTGCTACACCTGATTGCATTTGCGGGACAGCCACCCCACAGCAGTGCATGCTTATAGTCGCACAGCAGTGCAAGAACAACTGGGTCACATGAGCCACTACTGAAGGTAGCGGAAACTGTGCTCTTTGACTACTCAGTTTTGGTTTGTTGTGTCCAATTAGCCGGACTTTTTGAAATATTACAACGGATATGGGTTCCCAATATGAATAACTTTCATTTCTCAACTACGTTTGAGAGTCTAGCTGTCTTGGTTTATGAGTTAATTAGTCTAATTTTGTTAAGTGCTGTTCAAGTTTTACTTAAATTACTGTACAAACATCTACTCTTCCATATTTATAGGATTTGTGGATACACTTTATGAAACACCCTGTATAAGTATGTGCCAGTTGTATGCCTTTTCTTTTGCAGGAAAAGCTATTACAAGATGAAGAAGATGAAGATTTTTTCCTCAAGTATGTGTTGCCACTATTATCTTATTACTGTATAATTACTTTGTGAATGAAGCTTTATTTAATAAATTATGCATCTCTAGTGAAAGTGGTAATTATGCCCTGCACTATAATTTATATACTGATGAGAGGGAGTGCAGATTCTACAGAAATAAACTTGAATTTACAGATAACAACAACAAGGAAGGGTGTCTAGGGGAAAAAAAAAAGCACTGCTTTAGTTTGGTTCTAGTTCAGTGTGCTCTTAATCTTGTTTCAGTTCAATTCTGGTTTGCAGAAATAAAGAACCGTGCCAAAACACCAAACTGGTTCTAGAACCGGCTTGGCATAGTAAAGTTCACCCTGCAACAGTGACATGTTGCACAGTGCCATTGACTTGTACGTGTGATGAATGAGCAAGTTTTGTAAGAGAGAATAAATCCACTCCGTCACCAATGGGTGACATCGATAGATGCTTTTACTTACACATAAATGAAGTTTTTATGTTCTTTAGCTGCAGCAAGTATGTTCACAAGTATGGCTATTTTAATGGCAGTGTTGTTGAAGAAGTTTGCAGCGTATGATGCTGCCCTTCAGTTTACCCATCTTCCTATGTTTCTTAGTCCCATGTCTTTTTTGTTTTTTTTTATTATTCATGCTCATTCTGTGGACTGGTAGAACTACAGGAATTTATAGGAGCTCTTGAATACCGAAGTGTTCAAGTCATTTGAATATGCGTATTAGGAAAGAACGAGGCAAATGGTCACAGCCTAATTGAAAGGTTTCTTCTCAGCAAGTGACACACTATTATTTAACAATATCAAATTGTGAATATAAGAGAGACTTCAGATAGGTTTAGCACATGCACAGCAATGGCAAGTGACAATCATGAAGTAAGGTATCTTATCACTTTATTGCACTTAAAGGAATGTGCATCTTATTCACTGATACAACTATACAACTTGTATACCAACTTTCCTAATCTCATAATGGAGAAGGGCTGGGGAGGGCAGGGGGAGGAGTCTATTTAATTTCAGCGCCTTACTAATGCAGTGATAATAAATACGCGAGAAAATAGGATGTTTGTAATGCCTTGATGCTATGGTTAGTTTGCAAGGTACATTATTTATATGTATATTAAGGAAAACTCCACATGTAAGGAAAATTTTACATATACTAGAAGAAGTAAAAGCGAGTAGAATGAAGAAGAGTGTTTTGTAAATTATCGCTGTTTGTAAACTTCTTTCTAAACTCGATGGCACCTAGTTGTCAAAAAAAAAAAAAAAACCAAAAAAACCCTCTAGGTTTGATAAATCTGCAACGCACATGTGGGACGCTTGTGAACATTAGGGACTGTTCTGCACCCCAGATTTCAAGTTATTTCTTTCTGTAAATGTGTAGAAAGAAATAAATCAAATCATATCAAATTTGGAGGATGTAATATTAATTTATTGCTTTTTTTTTATTGAAAAGGGGCTACACTACATTAGGCTGCAAACTGCTAAATTTCTGATGTACCAGTTTCTCATTCACTTAAGTAGCCCCTGAACCGCATCTGATGTTTTGCACACATTTTAAATAAATACACACATTGCATGCAGCATACTGTGACATTCAGCTTTGTGAACATGGCACTGCTATGTGCAGTGGGGCAGCCACATGTTATGAAAGAAATTTTTTTTTCTCTGGGCTTCTCATTCATTTTGCATCTTAGGATGGTGACAGTGTCCTGAATGTGATGCCACCACCAAAGCAAGTGCTGTCAAATGTTTGGTCAGCTAGCGATGATTACATCAATGTGTTAAGAGCCAGCTGTATTTTCGAAGAAGGGAGAGCAGTTTATTGAAAGCATGTTACTGATCCTTCTGTGCAGCATTTATTCAATGAGCATCATTCAGGATACAGTGAGCTGTAGACGAATTTATGTCTGGTGTGTTCTTTCCTGGGCTAGTTGGCAACGTGCACTGGTTTGAATTGCAACCCAAACCATTATTCTCTGAAATGTCTTTCTAACCCATAGCTTTAATGTGATAGTGTTAAGGAGCTCATGTTGCAGAAAAGCCATTCTTGGTGGTGTTGACTGTAAGAGAAAAATAACGAGGGATGCAAAGAACAAAAACAGGTCAGAGAATGCCTGGATTAATGCCGAATTTCTCATGGCAGCTGCTGCCAACAAAGTAAGAGTGATTGTGCTGAATAGAAGTATGGGTAAAATTGAGTTGGGATGGAAATCGAAAGCAGGCCTTCCGGGTGCAAGGCAAGGGTGCTCCAAAAATGCCACGGTGGTTTGGTAATTCAGCCTGAATAAATGGCAGTATATAGTTAGCGGGCTTGTGTTCTGCAATTTTTGCCCAAGTGCTGCCATCATCGCTGACCCAAGCGGCCGCTTCCACAATTAGAAGTCCAGTATTCTGTACAACTGCTTTCAGGGGACCAACATCAAGTGGGAAAACTCTTACGATCCAAGATAAAAAACTGCGAAGGTAAGCCTTATTGTTCGGTGGATCAGGTGGGCATTATTCAATGTCATTGTCACCCATGAAATTTTATCGACACTGTGCATGTAGGGAATGCGAACAGTTCAAATAGTGCAAATCTTGTAGCAAAGCTTCAATGTGGGCTCCACTTTTAGTGCTGTCCTGGAATTAGCTTTGAGGGCCTCCAAGTATGCGTGTGTCCGTGATATGGATCAATTGTTTAATGGTAGAGCACCAGGCATTATGACTCTATGTACCCTGTCAAATTCCTCACCTGTCCATCATGCTTGAGAATGTTTATTAAGATATATATATATATATATATATATATATATATATATATATATATATATATATATATATCTTTTGTATCTACTGTTCAGCTCTTTTTTAGACTGCTGTATAAATGGCAAGTTGGCAAACTCAGTAATCTAAGCACTTTCTCTTTTTGCAGCCCAGGCTGCATTTTATAAAGCAACAATTTTCTCTTTTCTGTAATTATATTTACGTGACAGCAGTTAAAAGCTTGTGACTGTGTTTATTCCATCATTCTGAGTGTTTTGTTCATTAAGCTATCATTGTTATTGTGCTGTAAATTTTAATGCTACCTCCTAATTATCACCTGCATCCTTGACATGTCAAAATAAAAAAAAAAAAAACATCTTACCACCTCTGCTGGGAATTGAAGCCTTGCTTTGGCTGCAGTGTGCAGTTCAAAGCCAGATGTACTGACTGCTCTTAATGCCATGATAGAATTAAGAAATTGCTTAAGGGTGCTATGTTCCTCTCAGCTTCCAAGTCGAGCAGCATTGGGGCGTGTATTGGAAAGACCACAGCTGGCAATACTTTAGCGGACAATTTATCACGCATGCATTGCAGAGAAATTAAGGCTGTGACAAGGCCTCCTGTGAGAATGTGCCACAGTAAATGACTTCAGAGCCAGAAATTGCTCTTGAAGGGACTGCCTACAATTCTTCACTGCTGTTCTGTTTTTTATTGCAATAGAAAGCGTACCATTCGAAGTGTCCAAGCTGTCGTGACACTGCATACGAGTGTGACACGTATGTGCGTCGCAATAAACAGTCGACGAGCTGTGCTCTAGGTGAGGAAAGGAAAACAGCCACTCTTTATTGTGCTGGTCGATAATATACATTTCGGGGGACATCACGTGGTAAAGGTAGCTCAGCGCACGCAGTTGTCGCCCAGCTTATCAGTTGTGACGTTACACGCCGAACACGGGCAGGCGACAAAAGCACATCCCCCCCCTCCCTTTTTTTTTCAAGCACAGGAACATCCGCACACATCGGAGAGAATATATGTTGTACTAGAAAGACGCAAAACACCAAACCACTCATCAAGCCCGATCTTAAGGGTTTGTTCACCACACAGGAATATTCGCACATACATGGTAGAGAATATTTGTTATAAAAACCAAAACGCCAAACCACTACTCATCAAAGCCCACTCATATGGGCTTCTTCACCACTCTACCAAACCACGTTACAGTGGGAGTGGGTTCATTATTGGCCACAGCGCGAGTCAGAGGCACCGCTGAATCTGTTGCTGTTGAGCCATCTGGGCTGGGAGCCAGTTGTGCCACGCTTGGCTGCTCAGCGTTTTCTGGAAATTCGTAAGTTTCCATGTGTGCCCTTTCTTTTGGGAGATGGTTAAGCATTCTTTTGTTTCGGTGGACGTCAACACCGTCGTCTGTTTGCACTGCATATGACCGCGGTTTCGGTGCTGGTGTGAGGACTGTGGCCTTGGATTGCATGTCTGTCACCCAGACCAGGTCACCTGCTTCTAGCTTGGAAAGCCGTCTAGCACGATGTCGTCGGTTGTACTAGCGCATTGCCGCCGCCTGATCTCCTGGTCGCTGGCCATGACTTCTTTCGGGCTGCTTTTCCCCGGATTTCGATGACGCGGTAGCATTGGGACTCTTGTCCTCAGTCGCCTACCCGTAAGTACTTCCGCAGGACTGACTCCAAGAATGCCGGACGTCGCCCTGTAAGCCAGCAATGCCAGGTAAGAGTCTTCAGACTAGAATGAGTTGGTTAATCGTCTGAACCATTCACTCCACTTGCCCGTTGACCTGCGGGTACCTTGGACTCACGGTGACATGGCGAAAACCGTATGACACAGTGAACTGTTCAAACTCAGTGGCCACGAACTGAGGACCGTTGTCGGTCACCACACACTCAAGGATTCCATGCCTAGCAAAAATATCAGTCTATCAATGACTGTTCCAGACTTTGTGGAGGGAAGATTGGCTACCTCAGGGTATCGTGAAAGATAATCTACTGCGACAAGGTATGCCTGGCCGTTGATTAGGCACAGGTCTACCCCCACTCTCTCCCAAGGAAATGAGGGCGTTGCGGCTGCTATTATGGGCTCTGCTTGTTGTGGAGCATGCTGTGTGCAAACAGTGCACTACATCACAAACTGTGCCAGTTTGGTGCTCAACCCTGGCCACCAGACAGAACATTTAGCAACACTGCGACAACGCAAAATACCCTGGTGCCCATCATGCAGTTTGCATAGCACGTCTATTCTTAGAGACTCTGGGATTACAAGCCTGGGATTACAAGCCTTGTTCCTTTCAACAAGAGACCATCAATCATACTAAGGCATGCTCTATCTTGCCACTAAGGCACGAGGAAAGAAGGAACATTTGGTTTCCTTGGCCAGTTGTTTTTACACAGCCTGTGCAGGTGTTTACATATGGGGTCATTAATTTTAAATTCTCTCACTCTAGACAAAAAATTGTCCCCCGTTTCCAAGCCATGCAAACACACATTAGAGTATGCTGTGGCATATGACATACTCAAGCCTTTTTCAGAATCTCTGCGTGCAACTGGGGACTGCGAATTGACTGTGACTAGCGATTTGCCGGGAACGTAGTGGACACTGAAAAGATAGCGCATTAGGCGTAGCCGGAAGCGTTGAATTTGTGGGGGCATATCATCAATGGCCATCTGTCCTAGTAAAGACACTAAAGGCTTGTGATCAGTTTCAAAGGTAACGTGTAGGCCACGGATGTACTCGTCATATCTTTTGGCTGCCCACGTCAGTGCTAGCGCTTCTCTTTCTATCTGGGAGTATCACCGTTCTGTGTTCATGAGGGATCGAGATGTGAAAGCTATTGGTCTACAGTGACAACCTTTCTGCGTTTGAAAAAGGACAACTCCCAATTCGAACGAGGATGCGTCCGCTGAAAGGACGGTAGGAAGTGCTGCATCATACATGGCTATACACTGCACAGAACAAATTAGCCCTTTGAGCTCGTTTAGCGTTTTTGCTTGGTCACATCCCCAGACCCATTCGCTATCTTTGTGCAAAAGAGCACGCATCGGAGCAGTAGTTTGCGCCAGGTGAGGTAAAAAGCGACCTAGGTGATTGGCCATGCCGAGCAAACTTCTCAGTTTGGTGACATTTTTCGGTACATTTAGATTCTTTATAATGCTAACCTTCGCTGGATCAGGCTCAATTCCATTCTCATTCAGAATATGGCCCAGAAATCTCACTTTATTAATGCCAAACAGGCACTTTTTCTTGTTCAGAGTCACGTTTGCGCTAGCTAGGCATGACGTAACATCTGCGAAACGTTCGTTGTGTGGGGCTTTCGTATCACCAAACACTAAAATGTCATCCATGACGTTGACAACACCTGGCAGGCCATGTAGGATTTCAGACATCCTTTTCTGGAAATACTCCAGAGCGGACGTAATTCCAAATGTTAGTCTGGTAAAACAGTACCTCCCGAATGGAGTCAAGAACGTAGTTAGTTCTTCAGAGTCCTTACTTAGTCGGACTTGGTGGAACCCCGAGTATGTGTCAAGCTTCGAAAACCATTTCGCACCGGCCAGAGAGTATAATGCTTGATCCACCGTAGGTAGCGTGAAGCGCTCACGAATGACGTGCTTATTTAACTTTGAGGTTGACGCATACTCTCAGTTCTCCTGACTGTTTTGTTACCAGGACTATTCCTGCGCACCAATTCGTGGGGCTGTCTACTTTTCTAATTATTCCCATGGGCATGAGTCTCTCGATTTCGTGCTTTAACTTTCCCATGAGCGGAAATCGGCACACGCCGCAGAACGGTTAGGGCATGCGGAATGGCGCCCGGTTGTAGCCAAATAGTGTATTCTCCTGGGATAGTGCCTAGACTACGACCCATGCGCGGAAAAAGTGTCTCGTATCGTTGCCTGTCTGCACTAGGCGCATCGGCAAATTGAACGACACTTAAAGCTTCTAAGGCTGGCAGCCTGAGAAGTCTGTTGCAAAGAAGTCTAACGACATAGCATGTTTGGTGGGCAGTCCTCCTTTTCCACGCAATCTGTGCGACAAACTTGCCCAGAAAATTGAGCTTGTTTCTACCAGCCCCCTGTAACACCTCGTCTGTGTTATCCAGGTGGGTCAGCAATCCTGGAGATGTAGAAGGTAGAACCGACACTTCTGCACCCGAATCAATTTTCGCAAGGATAGGCACAGAGTGTATCAGAACACGCGCATAGCGCACTTTCCCGGCTGCGCATCCTAATCAACTTTAGCAAGGATAGGCACAGAGTTTATCAGAACATGCACATAGCGCGCTTTCCCGGTGGCGTCAATCCTGCCAATGAAAGTTTCTCCGGTATCGTGTTTGACGGTCGAGATGCGTACCTTTCTTTCTGCTGACCCAGCTTTCTTGAGGCAGGCTGTTGCAAAATGTCCTTTGTTACCACAGTAGTGGCACTTGGAAGCTCGGGCTGGGCACGTCGACCTCAGGTGTGCGTCGCCGATGCAGTAGGGACACCGTCCCCCATTGTGCTGTGGGCGTTTCTGGTGGCTCACGGCGTCCACGGTGGCGCCTTGGTCCTGAAGTCCTGGCAGGCTACCAATGTGGACACCTTCCGGCCGAAGGCTCTGCTGCTGCTGTCGCACGGTTTCCTTGAGGCGAGCCTTGTCCAGTGCCGTAGCCAATTTCAGCTGCGGATCCATCTGCAAGGCCTCAGATAGTTGAGCGTCCCGGAGCCTGACGACAAACTGGTCCCGGATGAGTCTCTTCTTCATATCCCCGAAGTCACAGCGGTCCGCCAGCATGTGAAGTGCGGCTGCGAACTGATCTACTGACTCTTCAGGCTGTTGCTGGCACTTTCATAAACAATGTTCCGCTCTTTGACGAAATGACTGTCGAATTTCTGTATGACAACATATAACTTTTTGCTTCTTCAATGGTTAGCCCAAATGTAGCAAAGACTTTGCAGGCTTGGCGCCCCATTGTGTAAAGTAGCGTGCATACCTGGGTCTCTCCCGAACGTTTCTTGAGAGCTGTGGCAAAGCGGTAGTCATCGAAATGGTCTATCCACGCCGGCCTCTCCAACGTTTTGTCGTGGTGGCTGCTGGAGCCCCGGGATTACCGTTGCGGGCTTGTTTGCCATTTTGTGGGAATGCTGCAGTCTACAGCCTCAGCAAGATAGTTGACCAGGATCCCACTTCTGACACCATGTCGTGACACTGCATACGAGCTCAAAGCGTCTGCGCGTCGCAATAAACAGTCGACGAGCTGCGCTCTAGGTGAGGAAAGGAAAACAGCCACTCTTTATTGTGCTGGTTGATAATATACCCTCCGGGGGACATCACGTGGTAAAGGTAACTCGGCGCACGCAGTTGTCGCCCAGCTATCTGTTGTGATGTCACACGCTGAACACGGGCAAGTGAGAATGTGCCACAATAAGTGACTTCAGAGCCAGAAATTGCTCTTGAAGGGACTGCCTACAATTCTTCATTGTTGTTCTGTTTTTTATCGCAATTTAAAGTGTACCATTCGAAGTGTCCAAGCTTGCATTGGTTTTACTGGAAAGTGAATACAGTCGTGTCTGCTTCCGTTCCTCCACAGGCGAGGCAGTTTTCAGATTGACATAGGGTGGCCTTAATGCGATGAAGCCTTCCTCATTGAGGTCAAAAAGATTTAGTTGTTCGACCCTTTTGACATCCCATAAAAAAGACAGCACCACGCTGTTGACTACTACAAGGCCACACATGGGTTCAGATGGTTCACGAAAACGAACTCAAAGGCAGCGCCAATACTTAATGTGTAAAAAAGAAAATTGCTGTCCGTCGCAAAGGAATGCTGCCTATAAAATACAATTGTGAGTGATAATTTTCTCTTTTTAAGGAAGATAAATGAATATGTGTGGGTTTTTCTTCACATTTGGAGTTCGATACATAACCAAGGATGGTGCCACTCGGTTTTTTAATTTATGACTTTTAGGGCCAAGTTAGAAATATAATTAGTTTTTTATGGGATGCACGCATGCTTGTTTCCGTCATGTAAGAAACAACCTTCTCATTTCCGCGACAACCGAAAAAATTTTACGAGCGGTAGATAGTCCCTTTAAATTAAGTACTACCACCAAGAGCATTCTTGGAAAGTCAAGCAGCTTCTTCTCTGCCAGTTCTTGTGCTCTTACCAGTCTCAGGGTACTATATATTTCTGAATGCCTTATGTAAGCTGTTGTGCTGTATTATGATGTGACGTGTCTTGTGGGATTGGAAGCTAGAAACATTCATGTGTCTTCCCATTCGACGCCCTATTGCACCTGGACATTGGGATGACTTGTTTGGGGGCTAGTTGGTTCTGGGTCATCAAAAATTTTATACAGCTCAAACAGACAATGGCAAAGGCACACACGGTTGCTGTGTGTGTGTTGTCTTTTTGGATTGTGATTTGTACATTTACAGCGTGGCATGTTAACCATATACTTCACTGCGTGCACCACCAGCTATGTGCAAATTGTAGTATGAAGCACCATTAAACACAGCCTCTGTTGCTGATTATACTTAGAGTGTGCGTATTGCAGGAAAGCTGGGAGCTTCTTTTTCAATGAATGCCATTGTCGTGTATGTGCTATCTCCAGGTAAAATAGACCCGTTCTCTTGATGAGCCTTTCTTGGGTGCTGTAATTTAGAACTGTTTTATGTGTTTGATTTATGCTGTTAGGAGTGCAGGAAAGATTTTTTATTGTTTTATACCAGTATGACCATTAAACCAGTGTGAGCATTAGAGAAGGTACTGTTAATGTCTAGTATATTTGTTTATTGTGATTGCTTAGAGCATGTTATACAGAGCATGAAGCAGAAGAACTGATGTGATAATGTTGAAGCTGATGCTTATTTGTTTAACAAGTAGCAAGTATTCCAAAACAAAACTTATTTGAATTGTGGTTCTGGCTTTGGGTCCTGGTCTCCAGTTGGGTCAAGCAGGTCTTTAATATTGCTCTATAGCAGCGCAGTAGCTTGATGGCTGTACTGTGTTTCAGCTGACAGCTAAGTTACCTGTTTGATTTCAGGTTACAGCAGCTGCATTTTGATTGATGTTGAATGTAAAAAAAACACTTGTGTACCAAGTGTTGGGCTCATGTAAATGAATGCCAGATGGTTCTAAGCTGGGACCCTGCTCTAAATGTTTTCTTCAATTCTTCATTGATTATGATGAAATTAGCTGAGTTTATGCATATGTATCACCTGATATTACATGAGCAGTTATTTTTCAAATACGATGCGTAGTTTTTAAAATGTAAAGATTTATTTGCATTGTTGGGAGCATGATTAGATTAGACGGAGTTAGAGTGCATATCAGCTTATCACTGAAATGTGGAATGATAGCTGTGTGTATACCCGGCGACAACTTTCTGTGGCAGCACGGCCAAGGCTACGTGGGCGGAGCCTATGCACATGTGCTACTGCGCCAAGTAGTCCGACCGCTTCGACGGGTGTTTCGGTTTCACCAGCGCAGGTCGCTTTTCCTTACTTGCGCGTAAACGTTGTGCACCTGTGCGGACAGATTTTGATTTGGCAACGCCTGGTACGACTGCGAAGCTGTTGGACTCGCGGCACGCGGCGGTGTTTCCTCCGTAAGCGACGTTGACGAGCTGCAACCGGAGGACGCCATCTTTGACGGTGAGGAATGCGGTGAGGTAAAAAAGCGACGGAAGCCAAAGAAACCCACAAAACCTGAGAGAGCATGAAACGAATTTTTTTCTACTGCGCTACGTTTTTATTCACTAATTGAAAAATAAATCCGCGAAAAATGTAAGTGGTGAATGGTAAAATCTTAGTTACCGAGAACAGTATACAAACGTTTTCGTTGGGGGACTACATGCTGTGGCGCAGTAAGACAAGCGTGCTTCGGCTCCGTAGCCTTGGCTGTGCTGCCACAGAAAGTTGTCGCCAGGTATAGTAGTACACGAATGAGTACTCTAAATTTAAGATCATAGTGGTATGCTGACTTGCATTCTGGCTTTTTCAGTTTAGGAGAAAATCTTACTCTCTGCAAGGCAAATGAAATGTTGTATATCTTAAAAACCACGTGTTGAAGTAGTAAAATAAATGCATATTTAAAACCATCACGTAAATATACATGAAGACATCAGCATTCATCAAAAGCTCAGTGTCCCTCCTTAACTAATCTGCACTTTTACTTATCCCATCTCATCGTTACTTATTTGTTGTTGAGAAGTAAAGATGAGATCTTTAATTATCTGTTTTCACTATGCAAGGCTGGCAGCTCGGTGTTTGGGGCACTAAACTCTGACTGCACAGCAGGATACAAGGCACTATCAGCATGTGTATGTAATTAGATTCTTCGAGCATATATTGGACATGCCTCTGATTATTTCTGTCTGTTCTTTGCAGGGTGCAATTTCAAGTGGATGAAGTCTCGAGCATCATGAAGGACAATATAGAAAAAATTATGGAACGAGGGGAAAGGTTGGAAGACCTTGAAGAAAAATCGGGTATGATGAAAACTGCATTGGGCTTCTCCGCCCAATGTAGCACTCGCTTGCCACAGTGGCCCAGTGTCTGTGGTGTTTCACTGCTGCTTGTTTCCCAGTCATGGCAGCAGCATTCAGGTGGCTTCCTTCTGCGAAATGTTGTAGAAAAGTGACTGACATGAAAATTGGACAGATAGCCTAAAACGATGAAACAGGGAAATTTCACTAGAGCCTGTTTCCTGTTTTTCATTAATCTGTTCATCACCTCAAGCTTTCATCTTCCTCTGAATTTCTGTTCTTTGGAAAAAGAAGGTGACACTTCTTGTAATGAAGCCATATAAGAAAGTTTAAATTCAGGCCCTTTAAAAGTAAATGTGTGTGTGGTGCTTGAATGCAACAAATTTATCAGCAGCAGCCACAGAAGTGTTTTGGGTGAGTGGTGGCTTTGTTTGGGTCATTGCAAGGCATGTAGTGCAACAAATGTAATAAAAGCTGTCAAGGACTAAGTGCTATTCCACCTTGACCCACATACTGACATGAAACAATCTGACAACAGTACATTCAGAATTTATTTGCCTGCTGGTCTCCTAATTACAAAATTGTCTATACGTGCACTGCGCAAAGCATGTCTGTTCAGCTGAACATCTGCTTTGTGCTTCTTCTGCTCTGCAGAAGCTGTGAGGCGTGAACCTATGTGGCCACTTCTGTCAAGACATGACAATTGCATTTTTATGTTTGTTCATTCAACATTTGTTGCTGTTGATGTCAAAAAAAACCTTGTTTTATATGTAATTAAATGCACATTTCAGATTCTCTTGCCACAAATGCTGATCAGTTTTGGTCTACAGCAAAGAAGATGCAGAGTCGTATGTGGTGGCGAAACATGAGGGTGAGTCGTGCTTACTTCAATCAAAGGTGCCATGCAACAAGTGCTTAGAACAGCCCAGTTTTTCATGGCATTCACTGTACATATCACAAAAGACAAACAAGGTGGAGATGTAAAAGAATTAGAATTTGATACTGTTTGAGCATAAGGTCTGAATGAGTACAACAAATGTTTTGGGTCTTATGGTATCAACATGAAGCTTAATGCCTTGTTTTGTTCGTACCTGCCTCAGAAACCATTTATAAAATTTAAACAGTTAAAGCTGCAATTATTGTAATGGCAACAATAACATTAAGGAGTACTGACACGATTTTGCGGCATACTCCCGCGGCCGACGAAATTGCGGAGTGCTTGGTGTTTCAAAAGCACGAGTTGTCAAGATGGGACGCTTAACATCTGAATCGAACGCCATCCTCAGGAGGTGCGCTCACACGACACCATCGCGACCGGGAAGCAGTTCCGTCGCATTACACAGCTTCCAGATTTCACGAGCCTGTTCGTGGTTTCACTCGAAGGCGACGTTTTCAAGGCGAAGTCGTCGTGATAGTTTGGTGGCCGCTTTGTCGATGGAGTGTAGGTGCAAGAAGTTCCACTTGTGCAGTTGTGCTGGGCGGCTATGGAAAGTGTTGCCACTGGCGGTGCAGCTGTGGGAGGAGGCTTGTCTTGAGGGACAGGTGCTTCTAGCTGCAAGCTGCGTTCCGAAGAGCAGGCCTCGACGTTGCTTGAAATCGTCTGCTTCTTGATCGAATGTTCAGTGCGCTTGCGTCATTGCCTGCTATTGCTGGGCAGCTTCGAAACATTCGAATTAGAGTCTCTGTAGCGTCTGGACCTCTTGCCTCGCTGCTCCTGATGCGAAGTGGTTGAACTCCTCTCGTCATACCGCGATACCGAAGTAGGTCCCTTGCATTTCGATGAGTAAGACCTGGCACTGTACTTAGAAAAGACAGACGAAGGTGGTGCTCGGCTTTCCTTCTCGCCGTCGTCCTTCATGATCGTCGAGGGCAAACCAGCGAAGGTCAGCTCCGATCTTTGTGCGCAGGACGCGAATGAAGAAATAGAAGGAGGTGCTACTTCAATCAAAGACGTAGGCGATGGCGGTACGGCGGTCGTCACTGCAGCAGGCATAGGTAATAAAGATCTAACAGCAGGTATTGGCTCCTGCACTGTCGACGTCGTGCTTGTGTCCAGGAGCGCTGCATCGTCGTTCCTATCCTGAATAGCAGCATGTGCGGCTGTGGTACTGTTGAGTGGCAGTGCACAGAGCTCCGTGGGCTTCAACTTCTTTAGGACAGCGTCAGACATACTGGAGGTTAGGTCCGCATGCCGAGGCACCGTGGGCTGGACGACGCGTGAGAAGGCCAGTGCTGGGGTCGAAAGGCACGGCAATACGCGAATCGGGACGTGTTGTGGCGACGACGATTGCGGCGTGACCAACGGTCTTGCGGTGTAGGCGAAAGTGACGGGTAGGGGTGGTGGACGCGACTGGGTGGCGCGGTGAACATCGGACTGGACGAAGCTTACCTTCCGGTCATATTCGAAGGCTGTGTCCATGTCTGCTTCCAGGTCAGCACCACAGAGCGTGGCCTGGATCTCGTTGTCAAGGGCGATAATGTTCGAGTGCATGTACACGATGAACTCTAGGTGGTTTTCAGGCATTCCCGTCGGGGTTGTGGGTTCTTCAAGCAGGGTGTTGAGGGTCGAGATGGCCTTGATAATCGCGGTGCGGAGGAAGCTGCGCTTTGTCCGCACTTGATCCATCTCCGAAAGGCGAAGGGCCAGACGACCGGGCAGGTTTCGGCAATCAGAACGAATGTAACGAAATACGAAGGAGGAGAACCGGACCCGACCGTCTGGCCTGTTCGAACGAATATGGCGCAACTATCGCACGAGCCCGCCCGTGGCCCCTGCTCGCGCTAGCCGCCCCTTCGTCTTCTTTATTTGTAACATATGCCGGTTGCGTACATCAACAAGCAGTCCAAAATGACGCAAGAACTCCGCTCCCAGGATAGCAAATTTTACGTCGGCTACCACGAATATCCACCTAAATGTCCTCTTGAAGCCCAGGTCTAGTGAGAAAGAGTGGTGCCCATACGTCGGTATCGTGTTGTTTACAGTTTGCAACGGTGACGAACGCGGGCCTTTGCGATCGGCTGGTGACGCTGGCACCACACTCACTTCTGTCCCAGTGTCGACCAGGAAACGGGTGCCTCTCTCGCAATCAGTCAGGAAAAGGCTGACGGGTGACCTTCCCCTGAGCCGGTGGCACCTGTCGCCCTCAGTGCTGGCTCGTGACGTTTCCCGATTTCTCGAACGGCGGCACGCAGTTCCGTGCAGTGGTACCAGCACAGCTGTCAGTGTTGTGCAGCACGCTGGGGTGTCCTTTGGCTTTCACTCGCCTGTAGCGCCGCGATGGTGTCGGCAAGGCGAAAAACTTCTTCCCAAATTTCCAGCAAGGCGGGCGATTACGAGGCTTCGGTGAGCACTGTGGCAACTGCTGGCGTGGTGACGGCCATAAGTCGGTCGGCCAATTCGGCGGTCTTGAAAATGTCGGCTTCTCCGGAGGCCGTGACACCTATCTGCACAGTTATGGGCAGTCTCTGAAGGAAACGCTCCCGCACCAAGTGACTGTCGAGGCTTGCTTTGGTGCCTGCTATTTGCTGCATGTGGCGCAACAGTTGGCTGGGTTGGCTGTCGCCCAGTTTGGCCTCGTGTAGCAGCTGTTGTAGGAGCTGCGGCTTTGAAGGGGTGATACGGCGAATCAGTGTCTCTTTGAGCACTCGAGACGCATGTTCTGCTGGTGGGACAAGTAGAATGTCGCGCACCTCGCTCGCTGTGGCAGGTGGAATGTTTGCCACAACACGGTGGTATTTGGTGGTGTCGGCGGTGATGTGGCGTGCGGCGAACTGTGACTCCACTTGGACGAACCAAAGTGCGGGATTGCTGGTCCAAAAGGGAGGAAACTTCACTTCTAGCACAGATACTGTTGGGCTGACGACGGCGTCGTGGTGCTCCATGTTCGGGGCTGCGGGTCACCACTTGTTGGTACGCGTGAGCGTCGAAGGGACAAGGCGTGTTGGGTACCGATAACAGCTAGTTTTTATTCTCCGGTCAACTCGGTGGACTGGGAACTGGTTCCCCTTTCCTCTCCCTCTCCGCACTGCCTTTGTTGCGGCGCAGAGGGAGGAAATGGAATGTCGTTCTTCTACACTCTGGCAGTGCCATGGTGCAGTTTAGCTGTTCACCACAGGCTGTGTGCATTGTCATCTCCATGAGATCAGCCCTTGATTTGGGTTGTTTACATTTTTCTCGTGCAGCTATCATAGGCAAGGAGGGTGGGAAAGAAAACATGAAGCTTTCAGCTTTTAAACAAACAATGCCAAGTTGATGTTGGCTCTACGTGGTGCCAAAGATGGCAGATATGTCCATCAAGTCTAGCGTGATTATGATCTTGAGCTTCTTTTTCACCATCCACACAGACAAAAGTTATGTTTGCAGCAACTTTGAAGGTGTGTCTAACGAGATACTTTGACACAGCGTAGGCTTGGCATCGTAGACGCCGAAACATGTTTTATTGAAATTGATTTTTTTTGTAGTTTTTGCTGATCATCTCCAGATCCTCCTTAAGTGCTGACCGTGTTACTGGCGAAATCACTGCGCAGTTTTACGAGTTTCATTGAGGGCTTATTTGAGATATCCAGGGCAGAAAGGTGGAAATAATTGGGTTGCGGACTTTTAAAGGTCCAGAAGTTGAGCGTGATAACAATGTACATTTTCATGTATACTTGTTGGCTTCTTTTGGATCATGGAAATATTTTGCATGCTTCCAAAAAATTTGTGTCAGCAAGGTTAACTGTATAGCATGTTTTCACAGCTTTGGCAAGTATACTTGTTGAATCCTATCATTTATGTATTTGACAGTATTAATTCAAATCTGCTTACCAATCATTTTTCTTGTGCATTGTCAGAATGACAAACCCCAATTGATAGTTTTGCTGAAGGAAGTGAATTTTATATTGAATTTTATATTGAATTTTATATTTTGCCTGTTTACAGGTGAAAGTCCTACTGGTTCTAGTCATCCTGGCAATTTTGCTAATCATATTCGGTGAGTTGCTGATTTTTAAAACTTATGATGTTTTAGCTCTTTGGTGTACGTAACAGTTTAAGTTCCAGTTTTGAATGGTCCTAGGTATTCTATAATGCTGTGTATAGGTCGCTCTTATCTTTTAGAAAAAGTCTGTCTTGGATTTAATTAGGAGAGCCAACCACTGTGTGGGGAAGCCTGTGTCAACCATGGCATGCATGAGGGCATACCAAGGAGAATTGTCCAGCCTATGATAATTACCTTGCCCAAATTGTTTCAGATGTTGATGTCAGTCTAGTATGCATGGCACTTGATGTGCATGTTGTGTGTATGCCCATTTTTATGTCTATTTCTTTTTGTTTTCTCTTGACATTTTGTATTCTCTATATACCTAAGCAAAAGGGGAAGAGCCATCACTCCTGTAGGCTGATAACTAAATGTACAATAACGTTGGAGCTATTGTGATATAGTAGACTTATTTTTATTATCAAAAACATTTGCAGTGCCCTTCCGTGATATCTTTTTAAAGGAAATAATTTTACCTTGCGCTGAGCAAAGCTTTGAAAACATAAAATAAAATTGTTTATGGTCCTTCTATGGAAAGGCTGACGTAATTTTTGTTTTGGTGTAGTATTTTGGTATGTAATGTGAGGAAGAAAATTGTAATTTAGTACATAAAAAGCAACATTACAAATTCGAAATCTCATTGGAAGAAATAAAGGATTTATTCAATGCATATTTTAGCACTTTTTGTGATACACATATTGTAATTTCTCGCTATATTTACAGTTACATGCAGGTACCAAATGAAAGCTTGGGTACTGTTTTAATTCGAAATGCCTGGGTTACGCTAAGCTTGAACTGAGAACTATACACACACAGGTGTTCTGATTAGTTATGAGTCTGAGCCCACATAGTCCTGAAACGTGTCTGAACTGAAATCAGACCTGAAAGGAGGCCAAAGGTGATTTAGCGTTGAAAATGAAATGGTTCAAAGATATTGGCTGATTGTACAAGTGCCCTTAAAAATCTAGTCTGTCTTTGGGGATTGCATCTTTCAATTGTTTGTTTTGACTGCTGGGCTTACAGAGCAGCTTGTAATGAAAAAGGAAAAGCATAACTGTGTTTGCTCAGAACAGATGCGACATGGACGACAATCACATTGCACCAAAACACTCACATACATGAGCACAGATAAATGTCGACTAGAAGCCGGAAGCTGCGATTGCTGCTGGGCTTCTCACATGGAAGCTGATCATGATAATGAAGTAGTACTGTATTTACTCATATAATTTGCTTCCTCACGTAATTTATGCACCCCTACTCTGTAACAAGATTTGCGAAAAAAAATTGTTTTCCTTAAATATTTAGCGCTTCCTCTGTCACCTGCGCCAGTGCAGCGGCATGCACTAGACACGCCACCTGTACGTCTTCACGCTGCCACGGAACCCTTAATACACCATTGATTTTGGTAACTGAGGTTTCGCTTGAGCCAATCGTCCTTTAATTGGTTGTTCATAATAGTGGGCTACAACACCTCTACAGAAGAAATGAAACTTTCAGTCATGGCTTTTGTAGAAGAAAAAATTGGCAGATCCCACGTGCAGTGGGAATCAAGGAAATGCGAAGCACGCATAAGGAACGTAAAATGGATTTGCATTATTGTCTCGCTATACCGAGTTTGGTACATATGAAGTTAACAAAACGGCCGCAAGAGCACCAAGGCTGTGGCATGTAAACCATGCCGCTCATACACGCATACCATGGTTCTAACGTTATGACTTGTCATTTACATTTGTCATGCAGTCGTGTTGTGCGAT
Organism: Hyalomma asiaticum; assembly: GCA_013339685.2. Lineage (NCBI taxonomy): Eukaryota > Metazoa > Arthropoda > Arachnida > Ixodida > Ixodidae > Hyalomma > Hyalomma asiaticum. The sequence goes on from CM023481.1 coordinate 165,329,854, forward strand.
AGCAATTTTGGTATACATCCCTTTAAGGAAACGAGCGGCATGTAGATCATGCCGCTAATGACATCCATGTCAGGATTTTCATGTAATGACCTGTCATCTATGATCGTCATGCAGTCATGTTGTGCCAAACCAATTTTCGTATAGGCTCCGTGCAGTCGAGTTTTCCATGTGCGACATCAGCGCCAGAATGCACTGCCTGGCGGAGAGAAGAAGCAAAATTGGGCAGACTGTGACAGGAAAATACGTGAACGCGATGCGCGTCTCCAACTCTATAGCAGCAGTGACCGCCCGTCCCACCTTGTTTCGTTTTATTTCCTTTGAGACACGCGCTCCAAACCTGCGGCAAACTGTTCCAAAGGGCGACGCCGCGAGCGTTTGTGTGATTCGCAGCACGCCCGGAAAGCAGCGAGGAAACGCGCGCGTCGCTGTCGCCTCGGTTTCCACCGTGCGCGCGCGTCTCATACGTGCGACCCAAGCGGCCAATGTCAGTGATACTGAGCCGTCCGACGAGAGCTACGTAGCGCGCTCTGGTCAGTAGACGGAGCCCATACATCCCATTAACGAAACGGCAGTATAGCGCCAGGACCATGGCATGTAAATCATGCCGGTCATGACACGCGTGTCATGATTATAATGTTATCACCTGTCATTTACGTTCTTCATGCCGTCGTGTTGTGCCATAGCAATTTTGGTATACGTCCCATTAACGAAACGCCTGGCATGTAAATCATGCCGCCCATGACATGCATGTTATGTTTTTCATGTTATGACCTGTCATTTATCTTCGTCATGCAGGCATATTGTTGCACACCAATTTTCCTACACATCCCACTAGCGAAACAGCCAAGAGAGCACTAAGACCGTGGCATGTAGATCATGTCGCTCATGACATGCATGTCATGATTTTCATGTTATGAGCTGTCATTTACGTTCGTGATGCAGTCATCTTGTGGCATGCCAATTTTTGTATACATCCCGTTAACGAAACGTGTGGCATGTAAATCATGTCAACCATGACATGCATATCATGATTTTCATGTTGTGACCTGTCAGTCATGTTCGCCATGCAGTCATGTTGTGGCATACCAATTTTCGTATACATCCCATTAACGAGACGACCAGGAGAGCACCAAGACTGTGACATGTAAATCATGCCGCTCATGACACGCATGTCATGATTTTCATGTTATCACCTGCCATTTATGTTCGTCAGGCAGTCATGTTGTGCCATACCAATTTTCGCATACATCCCATTAGCGAAACAGCCAGGAGAGCACCAAGACCGTGGCATGTAAATCATGCCGCTCATGACATGCATATCATGATTTTCATGTTATGACCTGTCATTTATGTTCGTCATGTAGTCATGATGTGGCATACCAATTCTCGTAAACATCCCATTAGCGAAACGGCCAGGAGAGCACAAAATTGTAGGTGGCTAGATAGATAGATAGATAGATAGATACGCTCAAACTCACCGAAGTTCGCTAAGAAATGCTTCGCATTTAAAATCACCATACCACCACCAACTACTGTAACGTTGATGACCGTCACGCTTGATACTGGAGTTTTGGGAAGCTGCTCACAGCGCCCGTGACGACTATTCAGAGTTCGACGTTTCTGCTAGTGATTTAAAGTCCACACGATGACCAGGTTTAGGTAGTTTATGTACATGTTTTGTTAAAGGGGTCATGAAACGGTTTTCTGAAAGATCTTCACATTGTGTGTATTTGGAATTCTGGCCCTACAGTCTATAATATATACATTGTTTCGTTGCATCATCTGGGTTGATTTGCACCAATAAAAGTGGCATTTCGATTTCCCGGTGGGGGTTTCCCTCACCTCTGCAGCTGACGTTATCCTAGTCACCACCATGGCCCCCGAGATTGGCATGCTCTTCAAGACCATGGGAAAACAAACCGTGCTTCGGCCTTACTTTTGTACGGTGGCACCACACGGGGTCCCACTATATTTTTTACTTCTAGATTTCATATAAATTTATTGTTTTAGGAAAAACGAAAGTCAGCGAGATGTTTACGTTTTTAAATTCTGAAGGTGACGTCACTGAATAATGCCTATGCCTTCTTATAGTATCGCATGGTCATTTTGGGATCACAAGAATGCTAGGATTTAAAACAGGTGTTATTGGATGTACACTAAATATTGCACCGAAATATTTTGGAATAAGCATGTAGAATGTTTTATTGAAGCAGTGAAAATTACAATAGGACACCTCGATAATCTTTTCACGACCCCTTTAAGTGAACTACTAGTACCTGCAGTTTTGCTGTAATACTTGAATATCTTCGTAATGTACGGCCTGTTTAAAGTCTGTTGATTTCCCCTGTTCAAAGCCCTAGATTAGCGAAATAATTGTGCACAAATTATATGAGTAAACACGGTACTATAGTTTTCATAACTAGCAGATGTTGGGCACTGCAGTGCAACACTGGGACATAGTAGTGCTTTCATGTTTCTTTAATCACTGCCACAAATTTAATATTTTCTTAAAAAGCTAGAATAGCCGAATAGGACATACGGTGAGGTGGCCAGAGCGGTTTCTACTGCAGCTGCCATGAGTGGCCGATGTATGAGGCAAGAGATGCGCCGTCATTATATAAACCAGATTAAGTACCTTTCGCAAATGCTTTTGCACACCGTTTATGGCACTCTAGAAGAAAATATGGGCACATTGATCATGCAAGTGCGCAGGATTGTTTTCATATATAAGAAGAACCGGTATATAAGACGCACTGGTGAAAATTTTGGAAGAAAACTGCGTCTTAGACACCGGAAAATATGTTAATTGAAAGGGTCAAACAGTTGAGTGTTAGCCACTAAAGCACAGTTTAGCAATGCTGATGACAGCCAAACTTCCCCATTGACAAGGCAGTTGTTTGGACAGCCTAGTAATGCATTGTTAAGTAACAGTGAATGTGTCTTGTCTCATTTGGTTTATGTTTACATTCATAAAAGAATGCCTAGTTTGATTTGTGCAATTTGTAGGCCCGGATGGTTCCGTCTGAAATAGGACTCTTGCAAATTCCCTTGTGTGGGCATCACACTAATATTTGACTGACGTGCACAGGAGCCTCCATGACTGATGGACACTGTTTTCAGACTATGTCAAACATAAAGAAGTGTTGCAGGGCACCTTTAAGCATGGCAGCAGCAGGAATTGGTGGTTGTGTGTAAAAGCATTATTATGCTATTGTGGGTACTTGGCGCCCATCCGTTTTTGTTTTTTTTTAAGAAATTGGGGTGGGGGGTTATTATCGGGGTGTGGGCTTATTATGTGCTTGACAGGGACACGTCAGAAACCTGAAAATTGAATGTTGTGGCTGAAACCTTGGTCATGGAATGCCACAGTGATTAATGACTACCTACTCAGTGCTGGTCACCTTCGCAGGCTACTCATTATGGTACTTGAAAGAGGAGCTGAAAACTTCCCTAGGCAGTTCATTGCACTAATTTTGGATTGAGTAGCATATTTCTTTAGTAATGTGCTAGGCTATTAATCATGTATGTCTCAAGCACATTAAATTCTTTCATTTTTCATCTTTTCAGTGCCGATAATAGTGCGGAACTCTTGAAGAAGTTTGCGCAGACCAAGGTTGAACATTTTCACTATAAGCAATGTTGTAAATTTGTTGCTTGAATTCATAGCCTGTATGTACCAAGGTATCTTTATACTTCTACATGTATTGCTTTATTTTTTTACTTGTAGAGTTTTGCAAATGCTGGCTTTCTATGACACCCCACAGGTATATTTCTGGCAACTCAATTTTGGCATCTATTTGTCAATGTATTCTACAGCATTACTGTTCATTCAAGTGTGGAGAAAGCTATCTAGTCATGTCTTGGCACTGGTACGTTGAATGGCAATGGCAAAATCGTTTTTTGAATGCAGGCGTCGTAAGCTGAAGTGTATATAAATTGCTTCATTATGTATTGAATGACAAACTTATTGGCCAACAATACATTAGTGATGTGCTATCACTACTGTACTTCTTGGTGAAAAATTTTGCTTCTCAAATGACTTCTGTTCAGTGTGCAAGGGTCAGATGTAACCAACTGTTAATTAATTCAAAGGCACAGAAAAGCCTCACAGCAAGTTGGTATGGCAAATTAGGTAAAAATATGTGCACCATATCAATTATAGTACTGCAACAATGCGGTCTTTACAACTATTATTTCACAATGCATATACACTTGCACCTCCTTATAACGTAACGGGACACAAAGAAATAATGGATATAAGTAAATACTGAAATTCCCCTTGAAATCCTCGTAGACATACGTGCATTTGAAACCTCGTTTTAATGAAGTAAAATTGACCTTTCAATGGATATAATGAACTAAAATAATCTCCGAAACCGAAAATCGGCGCGTGTTCATGCCAACAAAATCGCTTTCGCGATGTTCGGCGCGGTGATTAAAAAATCCCGCAGGCCAACAAAACTACCGCACATTGCTGCGCATAGCCGCATGCAAGCAGTGGCACACACGAATATGTACCGTTGCCTTCCTACGTTCTGTTGTAGTCCTCACTTGCAATCCCTGCTTCTTTTTTTTTTTCCTTTTTTCTTGCAGTAGCTATATGTCAAGGCATGGCTTCTGAGATTGCCACGATGCAATCTCGAGGGCTGTGCTAACTACGCAGCCAGACAGCAGGCAGTGGGGATTTGAGGGACAAACACGATGGTGTGCTGTTGCTTGCTTGCGATGGTGAGAAATGAATAGTGCATCCACTTCTCGTTACAATCACCCGCGAATGCTTCTGAGAACTGATGCAGCTGGGCATGGAAGCTTGGCCACTTTGCTTCGGATGTATACCCACGCTGCCCTGAGCGCAATGTAGAGTACTGCTTGTTAGCACGCATGCTCTGGCAATGTTCTGCATTACAAAACACCTCTTTTAATAAACGAGAGGACTGGGAGGATGCCTTTAGAAGCAGTGGTCCCCAGGACCAACTAAGGGCTGTCCAAAGAGCTCACGAATGGGCAGAGAGGGCCTAGGTCGTCTGGCCCCCAACATGGGTGCAGCACGCAGCTACAACATAGTGGTTCCTTAGAACCTCAATAAAGTTTGTCTGTCTGTCTGTCTGCCTGGGCGTTGCCTCCAAGAGCATCGACGACATAGCGACCTCAGGAATCTCAAGCCTGCCAAGCCAGCGCCGGTGTGGTGACGTTTGTTGGCCTACACATTGAGTGCGTCGTCGCAGTGATGATGGCACACTCGATAGTTCGCCAGATGCTGCTCGTTCATGACGAGAGTGTTTTTGCTGTTGACTGTTCGATGGTGTCACTGTTTCTCCGGTTTCGCGGTAACGTGGATGAGCCGCGCACTAAACGGAAGTGACAGTTGTATTGCAGCAGAACGTGGCCTGTCGCACCGGCTGCTGAATCGCATGGTGCTGACGAGTAGATTTTTTTTTATGCTTTTAGAAGCCTTCATCGCATGCGTGGCTCTGTAAAGCATTACTGTAGGCGACAGCGTTGCGTTCTTATTTACATGTGAAAATTCTCGCATCCAAATGCCGTGTATAGTAGTTAAGGACAGTAATTGTTATTACGAGCTAATGGATATAACAAAGTACCGTACTTACACGATTGTAAGTCGACTCAAATGTAGGTCGACCCCCCTAAAGTTGCATCCCTCAAAAAAAAAAAAAAAAATCACAAGCGCAGTTCACATCATGTGCACCCTTCATGCTCACTGTCGCATTGCTGGTCATGTTGAAGCATATGGATGTTTGGTCGGCATTGCTGATCTGGCCAAGCAAATACTGGCGGGTGTCACGTTGTTTAAGGAAGTGCCTATGGAAGGCAAGGACCTTTTCCTCGTATGCGGCCGGCAACTTTTGGCACACGCTGGTGCGTCGACGCAGAGGAAAGCCTGCCCTCTTCATAAATTTCAATGCCCAAGCCCTGCTAGCTTTGAACTGAGCCTTTGGTATCCCTGCCTCAGAAGCATAGGCACGGGCTTGTTGCGTGATCATATCACAGGTGACCAGCAACGATCGATCGCGTAAATCAGTCACGTATGCCGCAAGCTTCTTCTCCAGCTCCTGCTGCGCAGTTGTTAGTCTTCTTGGCATGGAGAATAGCAGCCTGTTTGAACGCTGCTGTGTACGAGCGCCGATAGTTCTTGGGGCCCAGGGGCACTCATGACAGACGGCACAATTCAGCACAACACAGAAGCATGCGGCGACACGGCTGCTTAGAAAATTGTACCACACAAAGCGAAGCTCTTCCGTCAATTATTGATGCTCCCACAAGAGCCGTGCGCTCTGTAGATTTTAAAAAAGAACAGCTTTTGTATAAAAACGTGCAATAGCCATGCGCTGTGGATTGAACGGGAAACTTTATTCGCAATGATGAGAACACATTCGCTGCGAAGTGACTCCATCAAAGCCACCGGCAGCGGCTGCCGTGCGATACCAAAACAAACATGGCGGCAGATGGAAGTGGTCGTTCGCGATTTCCATTTATTCGCGAGTACATTACTCGCATTCAAGAAGCGTTTTGTTCGTCCCAAATAAACAAAATGAGTACTAGCGAGTCCTTTGATTCAATGCACGGCGCTAACGTAGCCACAATCATATCACATTAATACACTTCCGAACACGATGGTGGGAGGTTAGTCGTTCTAGGTATGGTGGCCAAAGGGCACAGATCGGGAACGCCAACTTTCAAAGTCCGCATCACCTTTACTTGCGCCAGAATGTATGCAATGGTAAATTAATACGCTACACTTCGGCCATAACCATGGAAACGAGGGTGCAAATCTGTCCCCACCTTGCAGCACCCCTAATTTCTCGTTTCTCTTGCCGTTACTAGTGGCACACGGTTCGACTTCGATTCTAGGTCGACCCCCCAACATTGGATTGTCAAGTTTGAAAAAAAAAGGGTCGACCTACAATAGTGTAAATACGGTAATTCCGTGTCTCCCTTCAGCTTTGTTGTAAAGAGGTTAGAGTACAACCTTGAAACTTCATCAGAGGGTCTGCCTGCCTTGGCGTAGTTATGCTGTCAAAACCCACTATACTACTACGTGCACACCAACTATGACTTTGCATCAAACATTTCAGGCAAAGGCCTTGCGAGTCTCAAGTGGAGGTGACCTTAAAAGAGTTAGTAGTGGCCTTTTTGAAAACCCAGTGTCACCACAGATCACAAAAAAAAAAAAAATGTCATGTGACTGTAGGAAGCCCATGAATGAGCCATAACATGGCTAGGCATCCACCAGAATGACTGTGCTTTGAATTAAGAATTGCTTAAGTATGAATGAATGAATTTTCTCAAGGTCATGACTTCATGCGGCTGCACACCATATGTGATTGGGGGTTTGAAAGCAAGTTTGCAAAATCTTCTTTCATAGGCAATGTCAAAGGCCTTCACCTTTAGACCTCCTTATCCAACCACATAAGGGACCTCTAGTAATAATTTATTACTGAAAACTTCCGCATGGCAAGAAGCCTGGAGCATTGTCAATAAAACATTAGTGCCACTCACATTTTAATTGAATGTTGTGTTCGTGGTGGCAATGCAGGTCTGGTGGGTAGTAAGACACGCTGTTGGGCTAGTTGGTTCATTGCAGTTTGGAAAAAAACAAGCCAAAACAGACGCACACAGGAAAATTGAAGACAGGATAGAGGCTGGGATGGAGTGCAGCCTCTATCCTGTCTTCTTCAATTTTCCTGTGTGTCTCCATTTTGGCTGTTTTTTTTTCCAAATCACTGGTGGGTCATGGTGGAATATGCCGTACAGGGGCCTGTGCTAAAGATCAATGCAGAGGAAAGTTCTTGTAATCTGTTATTCATTGTACCACAATGCCATCATTTTGTAGCTTCGTAAAGATTTAGAGGAGCATAACTCCCTGTTGCTTTACCAGTGGATCATGATGCACCAGAAATGTATGATGTACGAGCTTTCGATGGGCTCGTCATGCACGGGAACTAAATGTTGCCACAGTGGATTTAGTTAGTGACATGCAGGCAATCTTTTCTGATCTGCTGACCTCTGCACATGAGGAATATTAAAACATTGACTTGATATATGTGCAGTGGTGGTAGTTGGAATATTCTGGTGAATCCGACTAGTAGTATCACGGGAAATAGTTTTGCATATGGTGATCAATACAGTCGAAGTAGTATTTGTAGTCATGATATAGTATTTACAAGTTCTGCTTTAGGGAGCAGCTTTTTAGGCAGAGGTGAACTTGTACACTGATGAAATGTCTATGTATTTTGAAATTTTCATTTAATCCAAGGCACAGTAATGAAGGCAATGGTTTGCATTGTCTTTTTCATTATATGTAGTATCTTATGTTGCAGTTCTAAAATGCAACAAGGGAAGGAACAGCACAAGCTTGCTTGAAGTATGCGGTCTTATTAACATTTTTATTATCACATAGAGCTGCTTAATTGGCATCTAGGAGAAATGAAAGCCTTGTGATTCGTAATTTTTTTATTTTGTATTTACTTGTGTGGTGCCGATACCATCTTTCCTAAAAAGGTTTTGCAACGTTGATGGCATGGGATAGTATGCATGGAAAACTTTCTTATTGTACTTGCTAGTTGCTGTAGTCGGATACATTTTAAGAAGCTGGAGGGGCCCTGCCCATATGACTGAAGTGTGGCAGCCAGTTCCCTCTGCAACTAAAGAAATAGTCCCACTCGAGAAATGTTGTGCTTCTACAACGCATATTTCTTGGTATTAAAGAGTGTAGATGTTGAAGGCTAGTTTAGTAGTGCTTGCAGGATGTGAATGCTACAGAGCATGGATAATCTTGAGAGAAAAATGACCTTGTGCCTTTTACAATGCGGCACAGCATTTGCTACAGTGAGAGATTGGCCTTTGATTGCAGCCAGGCACTAAACCCACGGTCAGTGGATGGATAATGAAACTGACTCTGGGGCCCAGCGTGCCTTGAGTTCAAGTCAACAATGATGCCAACTCACACCAGACTACTGTCGCTGCAACGAATCAAGGATGCGAAAAAGCTTTAATTTCTGAAGGCTAATATTGGGGGGGAGGGGGCCCATTATGCGAGCACAGTTTTTAGGTATACATGTGTTAAGATATCATTACATTTGGTCACCTTGCTGCCTTTGGTACACTGGGATTTCAAAATGTCATGGCTATTATGCATGCAGATACTAAGAAAGGCCTGTCATTGTTTTATTTAGAAGGAGTTCCTATTTGACAGGGACCTTTATTATACCCTAAGTGACATGCACAAAATGTAACGAAAAGTCCTGACTCTCAAGCATGACCTTAGTAGGGAACAAGCTTATCTTCAAACAGCACCATGAAAGTGACAGGTGCCAATTATATTTGGGACTTGTGCATCCATGCTGGCCCACATTCTTGTGGGATTCTTTCAATATCACAGCGAGAAGTTTGAAAAAAAGAACGAACTAGTTTCTTAACTATGTCAGCCACTTGGACCAAGTCATCACAAGCTCCATGATTTTGACTTTCAGAATGATGCAGGAATAATCACCAACATGAATGTGACAGCCAAAGGAATAATGTAGCTTATGTGGGCTATGCTTACTGATGGTATTAGTGTTAGTGCTTTATGTGTACAACACTCCATATGTGGCATAAATGGGTGATATACACAACATATTGATACACTTCAGATAATGGAAAAAAGTGGTAGTAGTCATGGCCATTAGCAAATATAGTGCCTGACGTACAGTGTTGAGGGGTAGTCATGAATTTGGACTCTGGATCATTTGAAAGCAAGCAGCTTGACAAATAGGCAAGATAAATGCAGACTTTTGCGTGCAAAGTGTGTTCATTTAGTGTTTGTCTGTGCTTTTTTTCTGACTGGTTACAATTCCATGAATAATGACGAAAGGTAGTTTTTCCCTAATGACAATGCTGCCTTTGAAGCTCACAGGTCTATGTAATCTGATATTTTTTTTTATGAGTGGCAATTTATGGAAAACAATGTGCATGCTTATTTAAAGGGAGAAAATATGTTTAGTTGCTTCTACATATGCTTTTGTCTTCCGTTGCTAATCCCCTGACATCCTTACTTTTTGACGTGGCTACCAGGCACTATCCATAGGTTTGCATTGACTTGGGCAGCATGAAAAATTGCGTGTAGCACAAGTTGCTCGAAGGAAGGATGCCAGATTGCTGCAATGGTATAAGAGGTGAAGGGGATAGAAAGTAGTTGCTGCTGTCTAGCACAGACTTCTGCGCTCATGTTTTTGTGTATATTCCAATACAGGGACACTAAGCTCTACTTGAGAAGACTGCCATCTTGGGGCCCATTTCCTTCCATTGTGGTCAATCTTGAATATCAATGTCTATTTGTTGTATGCCTATTGTGTAGGTGGGCTTGTGTTTTGCACTTGCAAATTATGGCAAGTGTTGTCACTAGGCCATTAATATGCCCATATGGAAGTGCAGAGTTAAATTATAAATGAAAGGGGACTGAATTTTGTGAGCAAATACACATAGCTAGTTATTGTGGGATTTTGGTGGTGGAGGCAAAATTTCTATTTTTAAAAGCTGCTTTCGATAGTTCTTGAAGTAATGCAAAAAGATGTCAGATGTATCTTTGGGTGCATTACTCATGGATTGCCAAGCTGTCTTGGTGAGGTTGTGCCGCTGGATGAAAATTGTGCTGCTGTGGCTGGTGGCCTACAGTAGCTTGGTACAAAGTCATGTGACTGTTGTGTATCATCGAAAGCAAGATGCGTGAGCTGAAACTTGTATGTTAGCGCATTGCATTGTATTGGTGACGAAAATAGTGCTGGCTTTTAATTGATGAATGACAGTTTTGTTTACATGTACTGTGACGCTGATTAGTTCCTGTGTAAAGCGCCCTGTTGCTTCTGTGAAGTGGCCACATCGCCAGTAGTGTTGATGATGCCAGCTGAACGTTTATGTATTGTTATAAGGATTAAAGACATATGAAAATACTTTCTGCACTGAGCTGTTATGTGTCTGGTCTAGTCATATTAACATGACTTTACATCCACAAGGACTGACATTTGGGCAATATGGTAAATGACTGACACAGAAAGAGCAGGACATTTCCGAATGGGAGGTTAGGTCGTTATTGTGTGGAAATGCAGACACAGTCGACACGCATCAACGGACCTTGATAGTCCGAGAAATAGTGTCCGTTTTATCCGAAGTCCATAACATTAAGACTTAGCGGACTTCAGCTAAGTGAGGGAAAAACGGGTGGAGGGGGGTCAGCTACAAAAACAGATTTGTTTCAGTGCAAAAACGATGCATGTTTCAATGTACAACTAAACACATGGCGTAGCTGCAGTGATGTTATAGGCACGTTGCACATCTAACTCCGCCGACGACACTAGTGCCGTTGCGGCGGCGGGCTCGTCACCGTCGGGGGAGCGGAGAGCGGTCGCGCCTGCTTACCCTGTTGACTGCGTCAGATAAGCGGCTGCCTTGTCGCCTTGCACCGCACTAAATAAATTTTTTTAATAAGTTTTTGTAGGCTTAGTGTATCGGAATGATTCTTTGCAGAAGTCAAAGCTGTAGCGTTGTGGAATCGAACATTCTATATTTACAGCAACTCGCCGTGGAAGAAGTTTCAGAGCTTCCCAACGCGCTAGTAAGTTTTACATAGCCGCGAGTTGTCAACTGTGCCAGATTATTTCATTAAAGAGAACTTTGTGTTTGCAAGAATTACATATGCTGGCATATTAATTAGGCTCGCCTCAATTAGCCCCAAATATGCTTAGCTTATTTGAATATACAATTACCTGGGCATGGTTGCTATGGCAATGCGCGACTCGACGGAGTCTTCTGCGGATTCCTTACCTCAAACAGCTTCGCTGTTACAACACAGCGACCGCGATGGGTCGTTCGCGTTTGCATATGTACCCGTGATGGAGGCTTTGTGGATACATTTGACGCCAACTGCTTCTTCAATCGCCAGGAATAACTGCTTGAACAGGCGACAATGAACACGCCAGGTCAAACAGTCGAACCGAGGAACGGCTTCTCAGAGGCGAGCTATCAACTTAGCGCGGTTTCTCTTCGTTGACATCGCAATTAAATCCTTAACTAACTAGCAACACAAGTGCTATTGCACCGATTTTTTAGCAAGTGGTTCACTAAATTTCCACCTGGCAGCCAAGTGCGTGTTTTTCGAGAGAGCTTTCATCCTCAGTTTGAGGAATGCGAAGGCTCGTGTTTTAAGCGCCAGCTCTTTAATTCAATTTTTACATCATGCGTACAGCCTGCCTGATCCAGCAGCTTATCGTTCCTAGTACTTATACCTAAGAAAAGGTTACAAATGTTCAGCTATCTATGAAAAGACGAAGGGCAGTAACGCGAGTACTCATGTTGCGTCTCTCCACATTACGTTCTCGTCCTTCGCTAGCGCTTCACATTTTTTTTACACGCTCTATACGAACGAGGACGAACATCGTACGTGTTCTAAATACGTGTTGAATTCCGTTTTAACAAACTGCTATTATGGCTCATGACACGGCGCTCAACGCGCGCACCACCTTCACTCGCCTCGGAGTATCGAGGGCAGCCCGCGGAAGCTCCCCCGACGCTAACGAAAAACTGGCCACAGTGGCGCTGGTGGGCTATGCGATGGTGGAGGCTCCTGGCGGGTGCAACCTGCCTATAGCTGCACCAAAATGCAGGTAAGTGCTGCCGTATCCTCCTACATGTTGGCAGTTCTGCGCCAGAAACGCGCCAAGTGCGTGTTTTCACATTCTCAACACGAAACCAATCGCCCAGAGAAGACCATCCTAATTCGCGATGGCGGTAAATTGCATATTCATGCTGGCACCGGTTGACAAATGGGCGAGGTGCATGCGGTTCTCGCGAACGTACCTTTCAAATCGCGCGGCGTTCAGACATCGCGCCCTCCACGATCAGCACAGTTCTGTATTTCGCTTCGCGCTTGTCGTGCATCGGCGCTCAATTTAGTGATGAGCATGTGTAGACGTAGAAGCGTTGATTATAAACGCGGTTGGCTCTCGCCCATCTTGCAAACGGCCGCTCAGGAAACGGATGTCAATGAGACCAGTGTTATATATATAGTTTCCAGGCACTATGCCAGTGTCTTATACACAAGCGGTTCCGATTGGCGGAAAAAGACTTCGCTGCTTGCGGAGGGTATAACAGAGCTCTCATAATTCCGAACTCAAAAGAAGCCGCACTTTCTGTGAAATGCGCGCCCCCAGCTAAGAAATCGGAATTAATAGGCGTTTTTTTTTTTTTTTACCGTACATGAAAAGTTTGTATGTGTGTGTTTTGATTGAAATGCTGCAGCAACACGCTTGAAAAAACGAATAAAGTGGAGAGCAAGCGGTTCGGTGAGCATGATAGCATCGGCGCCGCCCCTTGATCTAGGCAACTCCAGAGATTTGGATGCCAAGGCGCGATATCGTTGCCTACCGCTTTTGTAATAGGTATTGCGGAAAATTTTTGCGTTAGCGTTTGCGAGTCACGCACGCTAAATTTTTGCGGAGTGCTATTCGATAGCGTTCCATAGCTCTTTAGTACAGCGCGAGACGACGACGCGCCGCAAAACGCAAGGCACGCAAACCTTCGCTGCGCCATCTAAATGCGAATAGTGAAAGCGTCAAAACCGTCGGCCGTTGTTAGTAACTTAAAAAGAAACGCAAGCGCAAAAAGAATTATTAAAAAGAACATCATGCAATAATAATTGCACAAGTGTTGCTGTAGTCTGACGAGGCAGAGTTTCGCTTTCGTTGTGCATGTGTAATGTGGTCAAACTAGAATCCACAGCGAAAAGATCGTTGTCTTCTCGAAGCGAAAACCAGCAACACGATTTATTGTGAATCAGCTAGTCCCACAACGCAGCAAAACGACACGACAGATGCGAAACGGGCAGCCGCCAGTTGTAGGGAGCCGCCATGTTCTTCGCGCTAAACAAACTTAGCGAGCGTTTTGCGTCTCCGCTAAATTCGGAAAATAGCGAGCGATCGCTAAACGCAAAGCTGGAATAGCGTGCGTACGCATGCGCAGTCTGACCCCGCTAAATTTTAGCGTTTAGCGGGGCGCAACTTAAGCGCGTTACGCGCGCGGGCTGTGAGGAGGACCTCGCCGGCGTGGCTTCAAATCCCGCCGGCGTCGCTGGTTGCGCTGTTCATCGAGATAAAATTTTGTAAAACGTAGTTAACTTCTATGTCATTTGCCCGCTCATCCCGCTAGCAGCTAAACGGCTGAAAGCTGCCAACCAGGGAACTGAAGCACTGAAGGCGGTCTCCACCTGCTGGCACCTTGAGGGAACGACAGCTCTGACATCCTGTCCACTTAGTGAACAGACAATCTTAGAATACCGTCCTCACCGACCAACGGCTCAGAAAGCAATGAAAGCGCTTTTGGCCTTTCTAAAAACATCTGGCCTAGCCGAGCGCCTATGATATTATATAGGACTGCCCTGTAGGCATTCCCCCTCTCTCCTTCTCTTTACTTTTATTCCCCTTTTCCCATCCCCCAGTGTAGGGTAGCAAACCGGACTCATGACTGGTTAACATCCCTGCCTTCCCTTCCTTATTTCTCTCTCTCTCTCTGACATCCTGTTGTTAAAAACAACGTTTAATCATCAACCCCTCTTTGCAACATATTTCACCGCGTTTTGTCCAGTTCTCACACAAATGCACTCTCGCAATCAAATCAGAAAATGCCCTTCCTTTCAACTTCTGATTGGCTGCCGTTGGGATGTTCGTCCTTACATCCTTTCAGCCAATCCCTTGATCTGCACCCGCCTCTCCCACGTCGATCGTCGATCGCCGGTGCACCTGTCTCCTTCTCCTCGAAGTCTGGCGCCGGTCAGTCGTGGGAGCGTGCTCGGTGCCTAGGTCCCAGGGCCGAGCCGACGGCTCATCATCGCGTACGTGTCCGTCAGTTCCGCAAGAACACGTGTTGGGGTTTCCCCCTCGATGCTGCACGTCGCTTGCTTCCCCGACCATGGTCCTTTGTCCGCTGGCCGCAGCTCTCCGAAGGAGAAATCGGCCGTCACGCCGTCTTTGTGCAATCGTGGCCGCCGCAGGGTGTGTGTGTGGGGGGGGGGGGGGGGGGCGCAGTCCGCGTAGAGGGGCGACAGTGAGGAGCCTTCGGGTGGCTGCTTCGCGCTCGAACCCAACATCCCCCTTGCTTTGGTTTCCCCTTGTGTGTCATCGTTGGAAGTCACCAACCGCTTGGGAACAGTTGTGTGCCAGCTATGGTAAACACGGCCTGTCGTGCTCAACACTACAGGACTTGTTGCACCCGGCTGGTTGCACTGAATGTCACCGCTCCGCTCTTTCCGCCCTCCTCAACTTCATCGAGGACGCGGGGTTGGCCGGGCGGCTATGACAAACTAGCCTGTGTTTTACGTGTCGAGCTTGATGTGTACCTGTGCCTTGTATAGTATGGTGCCTACGTCCGTGTCTCCCTCTTCTCAGTTATACTTTGTCTTCCTTTCTCTGCTTTATACTGGTGTCACACGGGCGTTTCGAAGGCCTTCACACCAACGGTCCATCGACTCAAAGGTCAAGCTTGAGCTGCTACACGGGCGGTTTCGATGGCCGTCGAGTCGATAGTCTATCGAGTCAACGGAGCACCCTACAACTCCTTCGAGACTTCAAAGGCCGTTGAACGACGGAAGCGGAAACGGCGCGAACTCCGAGACTTGGCGCACCGGCAGCACCCGCGCGCGTTAGTGTCTGAGGCCGTGGCCCTGTTTATGTCGTATCAATAAGCAGAATCTTACACCTGTGAAAAATATTGGAAACGTGCCGAGAGGCCAACGCTCTCACTTTACTGCATTGTTCTAGAACGAATAACAAACGCCATGCAGCTGGGGGGAAACACTGCGTGTTGCAACATCTGGTGTCTATCAATCGAACCACTTTAGAGGCTCACGCTAGGGACTTAGGCTTAGCAGTGTCGAAATCGGCACGTCTTCTGAATAACGACTGCAAAACGTAGCACATACTTTGTCCCTTTTGGTACATGGGATTCAGAGAAAGCTCAATTTAAAGTTTGTTTCTTGCCGTCGGTGCGAATAGCAAGCAACTAGTGCGAATTACAATTGAAGCGGGTGCCTTGGTAGCCGCCATGTTGTTGCGAAATCACTCGGCGACTCCACGGTCGTTCAAAACTGCCGTGTAGCAGCGCCAGAATGCATTTTGAGTCGATAGAGTTGCGGGCTTTTCGAAGGTCATCGACTCGAAGGCCTTCCAATGTGCCCGTGTGACACAGGTATTAGTCCCCCTAACCCTTCCCCCGCATAGGACGGTTGAGGTGTCCTCCTCGACGAGAGACAGTTATCCTGTGCTTCTCTCTTCTTTTCAATTAAAGAATCTCTCTCTCTCTCTCACCAACCGCGACATTGCGTCGGCATTACGTTTGGAAGTTGCTTATTGTGTTCGACCCCCAGGTTATACTTTTGTAGCGCCAACGCCCCGCGTGTCAGCCTCGCGCTTTGCAGAGTGGTTAGAGTGAGGAATTTGAGCGGATTGTGATCGGTAATTACCCTGACTCTAGCCCCAAACAACCATGGCTCCAACTTTCCCAGCGCCCAAGTGATCGCATAAGCTTCCTTTTCTATTGTGGCCCATCGTGTCTAGGCCGGCCTAAAGTCCCTGAAAAGGGACTTTAGGCCGGCCCGGGCCGCGTATTTGCTCAGAAAGGTAATAGGGCGCTCTTTGCCCTCGAGGTCTTGCTGTGCCAGGCGCGCACCAACGACGTAATCGGATGCGTCTGTGGCGAGGATAAATTCCTCTCCCGGATCTGGGGGCCTCAAGTCATACCGTCCCACATACTCCCACTGAGTGGCTTCGCTCTGTCGAGCGGCTCACTTGCTGCTGCTAAACTATTTCAAATCTCTGTCAGAGATTTCACCTGGCATTCGTGACACGATCTGCAGTACTCTACGTCCCGGGACGCCTGCGGCCAGTAAAATGAGCTTCTCACCCGCTCTAGCATTTTCCGCTCTCGCCGGACGCCTGCGGCCAGTAAAATGAACTTATCATCCGCTGTAGCATTTTCCGCTCTCCTAAACGACCCGCCCGTGGTGAATCGATCGTGAGCCATTTCCAGCACTTCTTTTTGCCTGTCCGACGGTAGCACCAGCTGCCTGTACATGCGGCCCGCGTTATGTTGCTGGCGATACAATCACTCGTCCTGAACAACCATGTCATGCGTTCCTGCCATTGCTTGCGCCCAAGCATAGCACAAGGTCGAGTCTGCCTCCTGAGCCTCGCGAAACTCCTGTCGTTTGCTTTTGGCCGGCGCGGAGCCCTCGCTTTTTTCCGTTATTACAACGCACAGAGTCGCCTGTTGCTCCTCGCGTGTCTCGTCTGACAGGTCAGCTGCAATTTCGGTCTCTTTAACCATGGACCGCTCATCGTACACCCCGTCGATTTTTACCCTTTCTTCTAGAAGTTGTGCGCAATCGCTATAGGTGTGATCAGTGCGTCGGTCCCCTCGAGTAGCTCATCCGTGAGTGCGCAAAGCACGGCCGATTGAACTGCCTCGGGCGCCACGTAGGGGCTTCCTTCGGTAGCTTTCAGTGGCACGTAAGCTAACTCTGCCGTTACTTCTTGCCCGAACGCTCCCGTCAGCTTTACCTGTGAATCCGTACCATCGTACTTCGGCACTACCGCCTTTCTAATAACGCTTATACTTCGGCTCCCGAGTCTATCACTGCATCGAATGATTGACCTGAGCTTTTAAGCATACCATTGCCAGTACAGGTTGCTTCTGCTTATATTGCCCCAACCCGTCTGTCATTGCCACGCCTGGCCCGAATGCGGACGCAGTCACTTTCGCGACCACTGTTCTGTTTTCTTGATGCGCTGCTGGCCCTAGTGCCTTGCCTTACAACTGAGCCTTTATTGGGGCACTCCCTGGCAAGGTAATTAGTTCCCTAGCGTTCAAAGCATCGTTTTTTCCACCTTACGTCCGCGCAGGCATCTCCCGATGCTTCAGATTTCTTTTGTCCTTCCTCAACACTTGCCTCATTTTGCGCACGCCTGCACTTTTCGCTCTCCTCAAAGCTCTCCGCCAGCTTAACCACGGCACTGGGCGACAAAAACGCCTCCTTTTCAAACGACATGCGCTCTCGCCTCGGGGCCTAAAAATTCTTTCAGGCCATCCGTGACAACTAGCTGCTGGAGTTCCTCGAACGTGCGTATCTTCGAACTCTGGACATAATAGTCAAAATAATTTTCAAGTCGCTCGGTGAACTTATCCCAGTACTCCTTTTCTTCCTTTCGTTACCCCATAAACAGCCTCTTGTACTCCGCTGCCGTAAGCCTGAGACCATCTGAAATGCTCGACTTAAGCTTAAACTTTCCGCTCCTCTGCCGTTAGCCTGTACAGCAGTCCTTGTGCCCTTTCGCTCTCACTGTGGTAGAACAAGCCCGGCCCACCACTCGACCGAAACGTCATAAGAGTCGAGCGTTGATTCTACGTACTTCAAACCACATTGGCACGAGTGCCTCTTGGTTCGGCATTAGTGCCAGTGCACCCTTTAGCAAGCTTGCAAATTTCAGCCGTCTGTGTTCCTCTAAGTCCCCGCCAAGTGATAAGCTCTCACCGCCGTCGTTAGGCTCAGCCCCATCATGGGCTTTCAACCGCTGGCTTTCTAGCATCAAGCACTGCTTCTCCGTTTCCGCCTCAGCAATATTCAGTTGAAGCTGTAGCAGCGCTACCTGCTGTTCCGTCAAAACCTCTTGTTGGGCGAGTTGGTACATTCTTGAAACCTAAAGGCACTTATAAACCACGTCATTTTTCCAAATAAAGCCAGTTAGTCCGCGCTCGTGTGTCCTTGTCTCTCTTCCTGTCTCGTCTGGTTGCGCCGGTGCCTTTAGGTTTCAATACCTGCTGTTCCGACGGGCGTGCCACCACTATGATCCCCTTCCCCCCCCCCCCCCCCCCCGCCGCCGTCGGTGAAAGTTTACCGCCCCGTCCCCGTTCATTTCCGAGCTGTCCTTTTCTCTGTCTCGCAAGTTGTAATGCTTTGTCATTGCCTGCGCCCGACAGCAAATCAAGAGGTACATGCCTGTAAGGGTCGTCGGAATGAGAGGGAGAATATGGTATGCCGAGGAGGCACCGGAAAAGACGCACAGCCAGGTGGTGAACGTGTGGGGGAGGACGCGACCATTCTTGTGATGCATTGTACAGGTGGTGACTGGAAACGGGCTTGACAGGTGTTTGGCGGCCCCAAGGGAAGGAGTAGTTCAGGCAGCCTGTCCAGGAATGTCTGTAGTCACCAGCTGGTTTGGCGCCCTCACTCCCTCCCTCGCAGCATGGTGGGCAGCAAGCGTACCTAATGTATTGTTCACGGTTGTCCTTTGTTAGTACGGCGTCGGAGTGTCGATCGCCGTTTGTGATTGGCTGTGAGGGGTTCAGGGGCGGAGCAACCGGTGTATATAAGGTGGCCCCTTTTGCCTGGCAGGAGAGATCGGAAGCCGGGAGACTGGAAGCAAGACTGGAAGCGGAGGTTTGGAAAGGCTGAAGGTAAGCAGTAGGTTGGCGAGGACGGAGTGGATAGTGCTAGAGAGGACATCTAGCACGAGTCCGGGTGGTGGTTACGGTCGCAGGAGCAGTGCTATGCACTGGGGTCGGCTCTGCCGAATGGAAGCGATCGTTCCACCAAGGTCCTCCCAACCGGGGTTCGGGCGCGGATAGTACTAGAGGGGACATCTAGTACGAGTCCGGGCGGTGGTTGAGGTCGCAGGAGAGGTGCTATGCACTGGTCGGCTCTGCCGAATTGGAGCGACGGTCCCACCGCTAGACCCTACCAACCGATATGGCTCCACCTAGGTCTTGCCAACCGAAGCTACTGTCTGTCAATATGTATGTACTGTGTGCCTGTTACATAAAGTCTCGTGTTGTGTTTGTGTGAAAGGCTGGTCTCCATCTTTCAAGTCGACAACGCGACGGCGGGCAGGTAGCAGGAAGGCTTCCGTCCATCCTTCGCAGCAGCAGCAACGCTAGCTGGAGGAGCTCGGCTCCGAAAGGAAGAAGGGAAGCAGGAAGGAGGAGAAGGTGGGAACTGAAGACGAGTTCCTCACGACAACAAGGTCTCTACATTTCCCCTTCCTGCGGGAAATTTACTCTGCCTGAAGTAGCCTTGCGGTGCGCTCTTTTCCTCCTCGGACTGTGGTGGGCTAGCCTTGCTTCGTTGGCCCAATGTTGCGGTAGTCAGTTGGTGGTTGTCGTCAGTCTCGGCCGATGTCGCTCCCCGCTGTCGCCCTCAGTTCAGCCATGCAGGTCCTGGTCGATCGCGCCAGTTGACTTCTATGTTGTTATTTGCCCGCTCATCCCGCTAGCAGCTAAACGGCTGATAGCTGCGAACCAGAGAACCGAAGGCGGACTTCTTCACCTGCTTGCACCTGAAGGGAACGACAGCTCCGACATCCTGTTGTTAAAAGCTACGTTTAATCATCACCCCCATTTCAACATATTTCACCGGTTTTTGTCCACTTCTCGCACAAAAACCACTCTTTCAGTCCAATCAGAAATCAGGGCTATTTGCATAGCGAGTAACATTGCCAACCTGGGTCTAATTGTCCTCGTTTCAATTACGTGTTTTTTTTTCTCTTTCGCGATATATATGCAATGTATCTGACTTAATTTTCAGAAGTGTTTTCATCGTTATTTAAAAAAAAGGAAAGCTTTGTACTCATCAATATGTATATGACTGATGTTTGGTGAATGTTGGTGACTGGATGCTGTGATTCAATTTTCGCTGTTTCCTTTTTCTTGGTTTCTTTTGGTATTTTGTTTTCAGTTTTTGTTGTTTCAAATGTATGTATTGACTTCAATCCCCCCTATGTAATGCCCAATTGGGCCTTTAGGGTATTGAAATAAAATAAAAAAAAATAAAAAATAAAATGTCTTTCCCTTCAAACCTCTGATTGGCTGCCGTCGAGATGTACGTCCTTACATCTTTACATCCAATCTCATGATGTGCACCCGCCTCTCCCACGTCGATCGTCGGCGCACCTGTCTCTCTCCTCGAACTGCGGCGCCGACCAGTCGTGGGAGCGTGCTCGGTGTCTGGATCCCAGGGCCAAGCCGACGGGTCATCTCCGTTAATTGCGTGTCCGTCAGTCCCGCACAGCACGTGTTCGTGCTGTGCGGGACTGACGGACCATGGTCATGGAAGCAGATCGCTTGCTTCCATGACCATGGTCCTTCGTCCGCTGGCCGCAGCTCTCCGAAGGAGAAATCGGCCGTCACGCCGTCTTTGTGCAATCGTGGCCGCCGCAGGGGGAGGGGAGGAGCGCTGTCCGCGTAGAGGGGCGACGGTGAGGAGTCTTCGGGTGGCTGCTTCGCGCTCGAACACAACAAACGTTCTAGATTTTTTTCTTTTTTTATAACGTAGCTCTTATAAGCCCGTTCCCGCGATTTCGCGACGCCGTTGGTCTCGATCTATAGTGTGTGTGCGTGTGGTGGGGGGCGAGGTGCCTCGTGGCTGCGGTTCCTAATCATCCAGTCAAACTGCTTTTATCGCAGCTTTTAAATTCCGTCTTCCTCACCACACCTCATACATTCCCTGTAGTAGCTTTGGAAAAATAAACTCGCAATATAGAACATTCTCAACCAGTTCTTTGTGAAAAACGAGCGAGGTACAGGAAGAAGGACGCAATGCAAAGGCGCAAGAAAGAGGCGGCATTGGGGAGGAGGATGATGGTCTGTCACTGTACACACCTTTCGTATTAAGGAGTATTGTGGTAACTTGCCGAAATTTGTTTCGCAACGTCGTATTGTACGAACACCGTTGAGTACACTCTCAGTGTAAAAAAAAGAATTTTTCGGTGAATAGACTTTGCATAATAGGCGAAATTTCAATTTAACAATATTTTAATATAATGAGTTCAATCGCTGATTTTAGCTACCTTGGTACATTAATGTATAACTACTTATTTGTGTCAACATCTGATTGCTTCAGAATTGTCCCTAACGCTCATTTTATGGCTTATAAATTCTTTTTTAAAGGTATTCTCGGTTCTTTTTTTTACTTTCTGTGAAGTGAATTTTTGCGCACGACAATGAGCCCTTAGCTGTTCCAAAACGGCTTCGGCCAATCACATCACTATAGGTGAAATATAGTTGTTGAAACAGATCAAGTTAGCTCTTGTTACTAATATGAGAGCAACAACGTTTTTCTGGTATAACTTATTTCTGGTTTTCCTCATGTGCCACAGACGAGTCCCATTTAAACAATGTATTGCCTAAGAAATAAAAAGAAAACACCCTCATACAATTACACAAAATGGTCATCGAATTGTAAAAAGAAAAAAAAAAGAACATTTGGGGAAGGAAATATTTGTGAGGTTAGCTCCCAGTCTCTTGGTCGAATAATCTTCCTTGCCTGTGAAGAAACGTAAGAACACTCACTTGAACGTCACGCACCAATGTGACATTCCCGAAACAGTAATAATTGCTGGGGTTTTATGTGTCAAAACCGCAATATATAGGGTGTTTCAGCTAACTTGAGCCACCCTTTCAAAAAATCCACGTGCGCGTTACGGGGATGCAACCAGCCTAGTATTCATTATTGTCTAGGCCACGTGAGACCATTTTTCGAAACGAGCTCAGGTATTTATACCAATTATTTAGACAACATTTAGACGGTTGTCATAAACGTAATATGTTCAATGGTGAAGTTGTAAATCATGTTATTTAATGTCAAAATGGTGTATTTTCATGCCAATAAGGACAGTGGTATTTAATTTAACTGCCTTCAAAGAAAGTGCGCGAGAGTTGAAAAAGTACCACGTGACTGGCGCTTGCGCAGTGCGATTAGCACCCTCAAACATGTTAAGAACCAACCGTCGATGCTGGATACAGACAGACAGCGCTGAATAGATCGCAAGAGAAATTTATGAGGGGTGGTGATAGTTTCCCAGAACATATATAAGGTCTGTTCGATTCAGAAAAGGTGCACGGAACCACGCACAAAAAGGTGCAGGTGGTGTCGACACCCGGCGCAGCAGTTCCCGGCACCCGTTTTCACCGTGCAGATGGAGCACCGTCCCCGCCACCCAAATGTGTGAATCGAACGTTGAGGTGCGGCCTGTCGTCTGCTGCAGGGCCAGCTCGACGAGTTATTGTTTCAAGCAGCCTGCTTGTGCTCGCTACAACTATGCATGGTGATATGCTACAACAAAACCTGCGTTCGGGCGCGCGAAACAAGACGTGATATTTATATTATGCGCATCCACGCATTTGCCGAAACGAACGACGCGATACGATCTGCATCCTACCATTTGTGAAAAGAAAAAAAGTGAACGTGAAAACAAGCCGTCATCCTGCACGTGTTCAGAGAAAAATGTCAAACATTTATCACTTTCACAGAATTACTTCCTGTGATTTCGCCGTGGCGTACGTCCTAATCATCTCCATTAGACTAGCCGACGTCGTCGTCTGCACGCGTCACCTGACGGGCTAGCGAGGCTGCACCAAAACGCTGCACCCACAATCTGGGAGGTGCAAAGGTGCACGGCACCGCGGCGGCACCTTAGCTGCACCCCGCCACAATCGAGGACGGAGGTGCAGCGGGCGCCGCTGTACCGCGAGGAATCGAGGACGGTGGTGCAGCGCACCGCAAAAAGGTGCAGAAGGTGCAGGGAACCTTGGCTGAATCGAATAGACCTATACTTAGAGGGAAACGTGGCGCTAGTGTCTATAGACCGTTTTCTCATGGGCGCCGCCATGTTGCCTTGCAGGCGGAGCCGTCTCCGATCTGGCAACCCACTGGCTTGTGCAAACGCTCGCTTTTGCATCGCCTGTATGGGGGCAGCTGCATTTTCCGTCATTTTTTAACACGAAAGAGTTTTATGCCGGGGTCCACTGCGACTACACTGAGTCAGTTCCGTACCGGAAGTGATGCAATAAAACATACATGTACGAACAACAACGTTCTCCCAAGCCATACGAACGCGGCTTACATTCTTTCGTATCTCACTTCTTTCACTCTTGCTCGACGCGTTCGTCTGGCTCTTCGCGCGCGCATTCAGACGTACTTTGCCTAGAACGGTGGCGCTATCAAGGGGAGGCTAAGTCAAGCGACAGCCAGAATGGAGAGCTGAGCTGCCCGTCTCTCCAATCCGGCCGTGGCTTTAGTTCGCCTCTCCTGGATGGCAGCACCGTTCCACGCCCGTTGCAAAATGCGCCGTTCGTCGCGTTCATCGCAGATGGAGTTCCGAGCCGTCTCCGTCTACTCTTCGAGTATGATGGCAACAACAAAACTGCTGCTTCAAGTGCCCGAATGCGGTAACGACGTCGACGAGTAATTGTCGCGTCAGTAAACATGATTTATGCCTTTGTAGCGCGGCGTTTACTATGTACTGTGTCCAGTGTACTGTGTCCAGCTACCACAAGGGGATAGTAACGTCATGGATGCTATGGAAACGATGCGTGAACGTGGGTTCATGCGCGTCAAACGGTGCCGTGCCAGCGAAACACTGATAGCAATGGGCAAGTACATATCGTTGTACAATAAACGTGCAACTGTTTAGCTTAACACACATTTCACTTTCGTGTTATACCGATTCCTGTGACAGAGGGATCAACCCAGACTTTTTTTTTTTAGTTCTGACGCTCTCAATTTCGCTTAAATTGGTGTTCTCTATATAGGAAATGAATCTGTGCAACATCCTGACAAGTTCTGAGCTTGTGATTGTCATTGATATTAACAGAGGACGCGGCGAAAGTGCTGTGGTGCCGTATGTAATATACGGCGAGCTCTTTCTGTTTGCAGAGCGCGCACTTTTTCACACTTTCTGGCCGAGCTGGAGCACCCTTCGGGGATGCAATGACATTTTTCTCGTGAGTCGTGAGTTGCGAGGTGGGGTTGGGTGGTTGGGGGGGGGGGGGGGGCTGACGGTGGTTACACTTTGTTTGCGCCTTCGCATCGGCTACCGCTCGTACATGTCATGCGGTCGTGTGTGGCCAGGCGGTGGGTGGTTTCCGTTCATTCCCTCGGGTGGTTCTTGTTTTCTTTTTTTTTTAACGCGAAAGCGCTTTTTTTTGGCTAGGTTGGCGACAGTGCGCGCCCAGCTGCCGTCCGCAAAAGTCGTGCCCGGAAAGAACGTGACCTCTCCCACCGGAAGTGACGCCGGCTCCAACACTCGCCGCAGCGGCAGTCGGCGTGCGCTCCGCTGCAGCTACCTGAAGCCAGAGTTCTTTGATCATACCAGTTGCCAAACTCCCCATAGGCCCCATGTATCAAAATCCGGACACGCCGAGTGCCAAAACGGCGGAGGTTAGCAGATTGTCGCGCCATCTGTCGACACAGAAACTGACTACTAAATGGCAGGTTAGTGCGTTTTGTGTTACGGAGCACAGAAAGCTCCGCCGCGTCAATGAAGCGAACCTTATGGATTCACACAGAACATCCGTCAATTTCACCGTGGTTCTGGCGGCACTGGCGTCTTCTGCAGAGCAAGGAAATTCACTGACCTTGTGCCGTCGCTTCTGCTTCTGCACGAACACTGAGGGTTCACGAAGCGTTTTCTCCGTGCTAAGTGCTCTCACGAAAGAAGCAAGGAATCGTCTGTTCGGCTGCCGAGGCCGCTGGTGAAAGCACAAGAAAGTTATTCGAACAGCGGATGATTTTCGGTGAATAATTATTCTTTATTTTTCGTCTTTAAATGTCGATGTGTCATTACGAATCCAGCACCAAGCGCGCATCTGTGGAATTCAGTTCACATGACTACAGCATCGATGTGTCAACACAGCAGCAGAAGGCCTTTAAAGGGACCGACAACCAATTTTTGTGGTACCTGCTTTTATCAGTGCAACTGAAAACTTATCCGGCCAGAGTGCCTAATCACCCAGTAGTAACGCCGAAAACGCCGCGAAACATATAAAATCCGAATTTTTCATTTGCGGCGACTATGGAGTCTTTACAGGCCACGGAGTTGCAAACAGTGGGAGGTGAGGCCGATAGCGATTAAAAGGCCGCAATGGGAAAAGGAAACTAGTGAAGCCCTAAATGTAAAGAAATCAATGTTGCTATGACTTGTGATCTCACTCGCGAATTCAGGCTGTACAACTCCGGTACCGGTTTCGCAGACACGAGAGAAAAACGGCGCGCACATGCGTCGCAGCCTTCAGAGACCGTTCCACGGTTGCGCCGCGAAGGCTAGCGCCGCTTCTCATGCAGTGTCAACTTATTTGTTTCGTACCTCGTGGGCAGCACAGAAGAAGAGAGCGGGAATGCTTAATAATATGCTTGCTCTAACTCTGAGCAATAATTATGGTGCGTATAAACGCATCTGACTACGCACACCAAACCGAAGACTCCATATAGCAGTACAAAGTCTCTACGGCTACGCTTCGCGACATACCCGTTCTTTTGTGATTTTCAAACTCAATTTAAAAATACAAATTCCACTCAAACCCCCTTAAATATGCTTGAATCTATCACCATAATTCATGGTTTTTTCATTCCCGCCAGAATCTAATCGCAGGTTCTGGTCAGTTGTCGGTCCCTTTAATGCAGAGCGTACGTGTCGTCTGCAAGCGAAAAAGCGTATGGTGCAAGTCGACGATCCAAGTGCAGGCGAATTGCAATGTAAGGCGTCTCTATCTCTTGCTCCTTTCTTTTGCCCGTCTTTAGCCGCGTGATAAGAGAGCGATTAGCAACTGTTACGGTGCTCCAACGTTTGTGGCCGCCATTTTCATGCAATAAACATCGCCTCCGAGATCCGGTGAGTATAGCGTTTTCAGTTACGGCTCCCAGATGGGGCGACAGTCTGCTAACCTCCGCCGATTTGGCCGTCGGCTTGTCCAGATTTCGGAACGCAGTTTGGCAACTGGTATGATTGAAGAACTCTTGCCTGCAGCGACGTGCGGCCGCGTCGCCGCGTTTCTTCGCTGGGTTGGCGAAAGCGCCCGCCCAGCTGCGTGGCGTTGCTGTAGGAATACTCGGCGCGCGAACGCGCCAGCTAGCCCATCGCCACGCATGGCGGCAAGCGCCATGCGTGCCGAGTTCAATCTGAAATTGAAGACTCCCCACTGAGGCCATCACGACGTCGAGATGTACGTGCACCGATCTCGCATTTACCAACGACCCATACATTGTGTGAGATGTGATGTTATGTGTCCGCCTACTACTCGGATCACAAGGCCATGGTACACTCTTAAAAAAAAGGTAGTGCTACTTACTAACTTCCAGGTAGTAAGTCACAACATTGACTACTTAAGTAGTAACTGCATGTAGTAAACGGCAAGGTAGTAACTTTACTACCATGTCATTTACTACCTGCAGTTGCTAGCTATAGGTATGGGTAGTAAGCAAAGGTAGTAACATTACTACCATGGTAATCTTTTATCGGGCTTATGATTCGGTTTGTATTTGCTGTTCACGTTGCAATATCAGGTCGACTGTATTGCAAAAGATTAAGATCAAATAAAAATGAGCGCGGTAAGGCATTGTCTGGTCACGCTGATTAGTGCCGACTAATTACATCCTGTTGCACGAATTAACAATTACTAATTACTTCATGTGATTGGCCCTGTGAATACGCTGCACATAGAAATATTTAGGTGACAGCTTAGAACCATGTTGGAACTAGGAACGACAGCACACACTACCGCACACAGAAGATCAAAGCTTCTACGCGATATATGTCCTAACGGCAGCGTTAACGCTGTATATGTCCCTACCTAAGGACGGCCACGTTGTTCCGGTAACCATAAGTGGATTAGGATAAGTAATCACCGTTTTGGATCGAGAGTCTTGTATATTTTCTGTTTCCGTATATGCATGCAACCACGCTGGATAGGGACTCTTATTCAAACATAATCAAATCAATTATAGTTTGCCTAAATTCTGCGTACGCCTATCACAACTACAGCATAATATGCTACTGCCAGTGGAGGTAATACATTTACTAACCTGTTACGTACGGATGTAGTGACAGTTACTACCCCTGACATTTACTACCTCTAACATACATCTAAGCTAGTAAGGGACAAAAGAATGTAGTAATGGTGCCAAAACTGTAGTAACTGTTCCCGTTACTAGCTTTTCTACAACCTTTTTTTTAAGAGTGTAGTGTCTACGTACCCCGGCCGCGTGATACCATAGCAGAGACGGCCCGGCACCACTCAGACGGGGGTCTTTGAGGCCACACCCCGGCCCAAGTACGCCGTCACCAGAACGATAAGAGCGTGACGACACCGGTGAGTGTCTTATGACATCATGTACAACGCAGCGGCGTTCGTATTACTTCGATATGCCCGAGACCTGCCTCGGGCATATCTGCATATACTGCCTGAACGACGAAATAGAAGAGGACATGTGAAGTGTCGACACCACTTTGATGGCATCAAATAATGTTAATAAACACAATCCGGCCTCCCACATTGCCTCATTATTTATAACAACTCGGCAACACCAGTTTTCAGCACCCCTCCGCAACAACAATTTAGCCAAAAGAAATGCTTTCGCGTTGTCATCTAATAGGAATATACTTAGGGATTGTCGAACTTTTTTGTCCGTTTCTTTTTTTCTTTTAACTCTGTAACACGATTGACAGGCGCGGACCAATGTTTGTGTCACGAGAAAGGAACGGGAGAGGCGAGAACGAGGGTGATAAGAAACGCGACTTGCCGAGGCCGTCGGCTCCGGTGAATGGCTAGGCGGAGTCCGCAGGCGAGACATTGCAGGCCAGCTATGCGCTGCGGCACGTTTTTTGTTACCATACATTACAGTGCAGATGGCGGGAGTTTCTGCCACCTGTGAGGCAGATATCGGCGCCCGATGATATCACGCAGTGCGCGCCCATGCTGAAGACCATGATCAGCCTCTGAAGTGAGCTGTGTTTTTCTTTCTCCTTTTTCTTTTTGCTCTCGTCTGCTAAATGCACTGTCGTTGCAAAGTTCACCCTGTAACGGACGGAGCTAATTTGTGTATTATCTGTTGATGAATACTGTACTGTGATGAAATACTGTAAATAGTAAATGGGTACGTGTTTGCCGTTTTTCATACTTCTCCGAGCTGATCGATCGTTGCGGGACTTTTCGGGCACGCTTCTTGAGGTCATAGCCGAGGTTGAGCATCGGTGTCGAGTTCGTTGTGCTATAGTCGCCAAAAATTAAGGGATACGATATTCCCGAGAACTCCCAGGGTATGCAAAGCTTTTACCGTTTAAAATCCATGAATGCCGCTGCTCCTCGTCCAGAGGAAAAAGGTAATTGAGAGCACGCAGCCGCGAACTCTCCACGTCTGGTTATGCACGTCGCATAATTCCTCGGACAAGTTTCGTTTTACTGTAGTTCTTGAAAACCGCACACTGGCTTTCTGTCTACCTCACGTGTTGTCTGGCATCACGATAACCGAGAAAAGAACCGCTAGGTTAGCCTACAACACGCATAACTTGCTCGACAGGTCCGCGCATCCAAGCATCAGCGCGTGCGCTGAAAGCCGCCTTGAACACGCCAAGAGGGAAGGAAGGCGCGGGTGCACGGGTTGCCAGATCGCTCCTCCTCACCTCGCGAAAACGGTCTATAGGAGTTACAGACAAGGCGTTTCAGCCAGCGTGGGAATGATGAGTATTACAGTCTTCGTTCTTCTGGCTTCAGCTTGAAAATGGGCCGTTCACGACAAGATATGTCGTTATAAACGGAAGAATCTTGATGTACGTGCACAGGTGCTTGTTACTTTTTTACGGTTAGAAAAATACGAACGTTCAGAAATTTAGCATTATGATGCGATAATCGCAGTGTTGCATTCTTTACTTTTTTCAAAGGGTGGCGAAAGTTAGCTGAAACACCCTGTATGATTATGCGGCACGTCGTAGTGGAGGGCAGACAAATTTCAACTTCGCGAAGACGAGGACGCAGGAACGCCGAAACACACCCACGAAACGCAGTGTGTGTGTGTTTCGAGGGCTCTGGAAATGTGGACCGCCTGAGGTTTTTTTAACGTGCCCTGAAAACGCCCAGTACATGTACTTTAAACCCTTTCGCCTTCATTAATAATGCGACCGCCACAGCCGGTACTGAACTCGCGTCCCTCGAGGCAGCAGCCGAGCGTCATAACCACTGTACCACCGCGGTGGACTGCTGACACATTGGCATTCTAAAGGCCCTGGTTCCGGTAGTTAATGGCAGTGTATTCGACGTCAAATTAGAACTCTTGCTGGCAAAGTTTCTTCGTAACGGCGCTGAGACCGCGCGAAATCACCGAAACGTTGTTTAATGAACAAATTTTCGCAAAACTACTGTCTTCTAGTTAGATAGCTTATGGGGCATTGTATTGCACAAATGAAGTTAGCGCGCGCGCAAGGCGTAGTTTTTGCTGCAATTGAAGCTATTTTGCACCGGATTTGGGGAATAGGGGGCTCTAGTCGCGCTGTGGAATTCATTTTAAGAGCTAGCACTCTGCTACACTGCATTTTTGTGGAGTTACGTAATTATCTATTAACTGCAGCAGCAATGCATTTTGATGCTTATTTCATTCTTCTTCAAAACTGGCCCAGGGTAGGTAGTTCTGGGCAAAATAGTTTGCTTGAGTATTTGATTACTTGAATTACGCGTGATTATGTTATAGTCGGCAAATAAAATAAAAGTTGCACAGTGAACACTTGTTAATTAGTAGTCATGCCCCTAATCCTGACTTCCGCCAGAGCTGCGAAGCTTGGAGAGTGAAACATTACTATTACGCCTTGAAGAGGACACAGTCGTCGAAAAATCACGCGGTGTTAACTTCGCAAAATAAAACTGTTGCTCAGACTACGCACTGACGCTTTAGAAGCCCACTGTTGTCCAACTTTGCGTGTAGCTGCAAACCAGTTGCTAAGGTGAGCTGTAAAGCTGGATAAGGCTTATTACGTTTACAATCTAGCGCGCCTGCTATTCTCTGTCTTAAGGCCCGTGCACACTAGCGGAAAAACACGCGCGGCGCGCCGCCGGCGGAGAAATGCTTCGGCGGCGACACAGACACACTGCTCGCGGCGAACCGCCGCGGCAGCCCCGCGAAATCCCGCCTCCTTCGGTACGGCCGGTCTTTTTTTACGCACGTGTCCAGACCGGCCGTGCCTTCGGCCAAACCGGCCGAACGAGCGCGAAAGGCAAGCGAGGCACCGCACGGGTACGAAACGAGCCCCCGGGCGGGTCCGCATGACTCCGCGATGGAGCGCGTACGTCACGGACGGGGACGCTCTGATTGGTCTCCTCCCCGGCGGCACGCGGCACGCCGCGAAAAATCGCGCACGGACCGATCGCTCTCGCGGCACGAAAATCCTGACGCGCGGCAGCCTCTGAGGCTTGCGTTTTTCCGCCGGCGGCGCACCGCGCGTTTTTCCGCCAGTGTGCACGCGCCTTTACCTTTAATTACCCTTCATCTAAATTTAGGGTAGCCAACCAAGCACGTGCTTGGTTAACCCCCTACTTGTCTCCCCCATTTCTCTCTCTGCTATGACATTTTGAGCCCGTTTTATTCCTAAAATATATGCTGTTTTTTTTTCGTGCAGAGAAATTTGTGGACACGCACTCATGGTTCGAGACGTGCATTGCACGGTTTTGATTGTTGTGCTTGTTCTGCGAGTAGGCTTTCCTTCAGCAACGCAAGTTGAGGCGTACCTTTATTCCTGCATGAAAATGTAACAAACGCACGTGCGCCTTTCACAGGCACGGCAACTGATCAATGCCAGGAGTAGAAGGAGGACCCATATTTTATGCAGACCGTTACGAACTTCTGGAAGTGGTAAAACTAGAGCTACGCAGTTCAAAGGATGCGCCTCAGTGCAAGCACTTTTCCAAGTGGCCAACATTCTTTACACCCTCCTTTGCGCTGATAATAATTGACGGGGGTTTTGCGTGCCAAATCCAGGATATTATGAGGCATGCCCCGTAGCGGAGGGCTCCGGAGTAATTTTGACCGCCTGGAGTTCATTAAGGAGCACGTAAACCTAAGTACACGGGTGTTATTTTTTTGCATTTTTCTCCCATGAAAATGCGGCCGCCGTGGTCGGGGATTCGATCCCGCGACCTCGAGCTTCGGAAAACAACATCTAGCCGCTAAGCTACCACGGCGGGCGTAACCTCTCTTACACTAACTATCGCCTTTGTTCTCGCGGAACTTGGCGTACGAGCGTTGTCGTGACCTCACCACTGCCACCAGTTGTCGTGGACTCGTGTCGCCTTCAGGCCAGGAGTCCACGGAGCAGGAGAGAAGAGTACGAGGAGTTGGGAGGGTAAATATTTACAAGGCTTATTTACATGGTAACTGAATGCCGAATCTCAATGCCGAATCTTATCGGAATCCCAGTGCTGGGGTTCTCCCGATGATTAATAGTCCGCGGCGCCTGTGACGCCTTCTAGGGAGGACCCAGTTGACGTTTCTCCTCCAATCCGACGTTGAGGGTCCGAAGGGGGAGAAAGTTGTGGACCGCCCCTTTAACTACCAAGGTCGCCGAGGCAATCCATCTCGCAGTCGAACCATACGACGGCAGCAGGACCCCTTTCGGTGAAGATCACTCGCCACCCCCTGCTGAGGTAACGTGGAAGTCGTTACTGCGTATCTGGGGTGAAGATCACTCGCCACCCCGTGCGGAGGTAACGCGGAGTTGTTACCGGCACTCAGCTCGTTCCTGTTTTCGGCAGGTCCGTCGACTTGTCTCCGGTTTTCTGTAGCGGCAAACGAGCTTCTGGTGGCGCCGCTCCGTCTCCGATGCTTCGGTCGCAACAGCGTTGAAAGCACAATAGGAAGGACTACACGGAAGCAAGTGCGGTCCAGGCATTTTTGCTTTTAGTACGGTCTTATTTTGAGCGCCGAATTTATCAAAGGAACGCATAGACAGCAACTCGTCCAACTTTCCGTTTACGAGTGCAGGAGCTCCAGCTGTACGGCACTTCAATGTTGGCTTTACCACTGTAGCCTTACTAATGCAGGGATGCACCCTTTACAGGCATAAGAACGAAGCGGTTGTCCGGACAAACACCTCCACGAGCTTGGTAGACCACGGGGGCTATTTTTTTAAATTGCGAAGCATTTCTTGAGGAACTTAAGTCACTTTGACGTATCTATCTATCTATCTATCTATCTATCTATCTATCTATCTATCTATCTATCTATCTATCTATCTATCTATCTATCTATCTATCTATCTATCTATCTATCTATCTATGTATGTATGTATGTATGTATGTATGTATGTATGTATGTATGTACTGGTCGCCTTGTTGTTCACCTGGCATACCCCAATATTTCGGAGGCAGGGTATAACTATGACGAACATGAATGACTGATCTTTGCACCACTAACATGATACACTCGTCACATACGTCACGATTAACGACACTGCAATCACGCGTACCTTGCTGAACGTCACACGGTCACCTCCAGAATCGAACCACATACCAGACGGCCGGCTTAAAGAGCTCTGCTCTTAAAACAATGAAGGAACACCGTTTGTCTTCGCTTGCGATTGAAATATAGGCATAGCAAGCGCACAGATATACAACTTATCAAGCCGGGGGGGGGGGGGGGGGTTGGTGTCATCGAACACGGGCCCTCGAGGTGTAAGCACGCTACCACTAATGACCTTGATCCTACTCGTCACAGTTTGCTGAATGACAAATAATTCCTCATATGCAGTTTCCTCGCTGACTGCTTCGCATGACACCGATTGCCATAATGCGTGGGATCTGTAGGAGTTCTTTTCAGATGGGCCGGTTAGTCGCGAAATAAAAACTATGGTGAAATTAAAAAGTGTTTTCTTCGGAACATTCAGATACACATTCCAGCTGTGTCTCTGCATAGTCGCCTCTTCGATTTTGTCGTAGCATGGTACCATGGCCTCCTATATATTCGGAGGCTATGGGTTCAAATGTACCAGTAAGTTGGAAAAATGCAAGCGTTCTAGTATTACAGAAGAAAGGAGATGTAAAAGTCTTAGGACGCTATGGGTTCAAATGTACCAGTAAGTTGGAAAAATGCAAACATTCTAGTATTATACAAGGAGGGAGATGTAAAAGACGAACCACAGGCCGATCAGTCTACTCTCAACACTATACAAAACATTCACAAATGTATCTCAAATGAATTAAGAGCCACACTTGAATTTAATCAACGAAGAGAACAAGCAGGATTCAGACAAGGATACTCTACGATAGACCATCTTCATGTGATCAATCAAGTAATCGAGAAATCCGCTGAATACAACAGACCCCTCTCTATGGCTTCCATAGTCTACGAAAAGGCTTTGGATTCGGTAGAGATAACGGCAGTTCTGGAGGTATTGCTTCGTCAAGGTATATGTGATAGTTACGTAAATATAATAGCTAACATCTATAAAGACTCTACAGCCACCCTACTCCTGCGTAAGAAAAGTAGAAAAATCCCAATACAGAAAGAGGTAAGACAAGGAAATACAAATGATTTCTCAAATGCTATTTACTGCATGTTTGGAAGAAATCTTTAAAAGACTAGACTGGGACGAAACAGGACTCAGGATTAACGACGAATATTCGAGTAACTTACGCTTCGACGACGACATGTACTCTTCAGTAATGATGGCGACGAACTAAGACGATGATTGTGGACTTAAGCCAGGAAAGCGCTAAGGTGGGATTAATGATGAACATGCAGAAAACAAAAGTAATGATAGGTGGCATGTCGAAAAAACTTGTCTTCGCGAGCGAAAACCAGACATTAGAAGTCATTCAAGAATACACATATCTAGGACAGCTACTGACAGGAGCACCCACTCATGTTAAAGAAATACACCGAACAATAAGCATGGGATGGCGAGCACACGGGAGACATTCCCAACTCATGAACGGAAGCTTACCGCTATCACTCAAGTGGAAATGACAAAGCTAGTGTATCTTGCCAGTGCTGACATACGGGGCAGAAACTTGGAGAATTGCAAAGAAGCTCGAGAGGAATTTTAAAACCACACAGCGAGCAATGGAACGAAACATGATAGACGTAACGCTAAGCGATAGGAAGATAGCCGAGTGGGTCAGATAAGACAGGGGTAGCCGACAGCATAATAATCGACATAAAGGATTAAGGCGGCAACAACAACAACAACAACAACAACAACAACAACAACAACAACAACAACAACAACAACAACAACATGCCCATGGGCAGGCCATGTAACCATAAGTCTAGCTGATGATCTAACCGATGGTCATTTAGGTCAACTGAATGGATAGCGATAGAGGGTAAGCGTAGCCGTGGACGACAGAGAGTAAGATAGGGTGACAAAACTAAAAAAATTCGCAGGCATCAAATGGAATCCGCTCGCGCAGGACAGGAAAGGATGGAAAGCATTGCGAGAGGCCTTCGTCCTGCAGTGGACATGATGATGATGATGACGATGATGATAATGACATACGCCTTCTTAGGGGCTTCTCACCCTGCAGGTCTGGCTATCCTAAGCTGACAAGCGCAGCGCGCACATGCGCGCCCACGATCGTCTCTGCTAAGAGTTGCATTCCTATATACGCGCCGTGGAAAGAGCTGTAATTTCAAATTGAAAGCGCCGCTATCTGAGGTGGCAGGGGCGACGTGGCATATGTGCGGCATATGTGACGCGTGGCGCGCCGTCGGCTGCTAGGCGAGCACGGCCGTACCGCCGTGCCGAACATGATGCTTCTTATGTCTCTGTATTTGGTGCTCCTATAGTGAGGTAGTGTTCACGTGACACTCATAGTAGTGCGGCGAGGAGACAGACAATAGCGTGAGGGAGGAGGAGGAGGAAAGCGAAAGACGAGCAGGTTCATATGTCTTGTTAGTATTGGGCGCGAGGAGTTACGGAGTCGTCCCCTATCGGGAGTGCATCGCTTGCGTAGTATGAGGGATAACGCGCCGCGCTCTCTCATAGGCTTTGCTGTCGGCGCGGGCTGAAAACGCCACGCGGGAGCCCTTCTGGCCATTTCTGTTCGTAATCTCGAAACGAAAGAAGTCCTTTTCTGTCAATATATTAACCTTGTGAAAGAACAGAAAGCATAAGGTGGTTTACAGACAATATTTTTACAAAATACGCACAGTGAACGCCCATCACGCGCGGTCGCCTTGATGTGAAACAATTTTAACTGCGCCAAGAAGACACCACAGAGACGTAAAAACCACACGCACACACTGAGCGCAGGGTGTGGGTGTGTGTTTGGTGTGCCTTGAGCAGGATTATTGCGTGATAGACAGACACTCACTGAGGGCAAACCATGTGAACGATGTTCTTTTGTGAGCTGTATGTAAACCAAATGCGTCATATCACACCGAAGCCTCAGTGCAGCGATCGTACGAATTCGCTGCGACCGCGTGCGCGTTTGCTTGTATGTCCGTGCACAATGCTTGCTTTTACGCGGACACTGTTAAAATAGCTTATGTGAAATAGCTCTTAAAATAGCTCTTATATAAAATAGCGTCCACGTAATAGCGTGGACGCTAGTTTATATGAGAGTTGTTCAGAATCAATTTCGTTATAACTTGGACATCGACGCGTAAGCGCCTTTCGATGTGCCGTCGCGACGATTTGTTTTCTTTCATTTCTGTGTTCTCTGAAGCTTGAATGTATTTCGCGTCATACCGTACGTTGGTGAAGCAGCACACTTTAACAGTGACAAAAAGAAAAGAGAGAGGAAAACATCATGTGTCGTGTTTTCTTTTTTAACCCTCCCCCGTTTTTTGTTTTTGCCCTCGCTAGAGTGCGCTGCTTCCCCCATACGGTTTGATCAGTTACCAACTAACCCAACTTACAACCTTATCGAACTTTGTTATTTCTTATGTTTCATCGCACGGTATTTCTATCAGTCTTCTCACCGAGCAATTGCTTCTTTTTCTTAATTCAATAGATTGACTGCTTAAATTGACTTGCAATTAAAATTATACGTAGAACGTCGTGGCTATCCAGCGCATCTTGTTTACATCAGGAGAATGCAATCCTGGCTTACAAAGAATTATTGCTAGCATAAATGCTAGCACAATGCATAAATGCTAGGGGTGTGCGAATACTCGAAATTTCGAATAATTTTCGAATAGCGTTTGCTATTTGATTGCATTCGCACTTAAATTTTACTATTCGAACTATTAGAAGTTGGTAATTAAGGAGAAAAAATACGCTATGTCGCGTGTGAAGTGGCCCATTCCCTCACGTAGTCCGCTTCGCCGCATAAGATTTGTGTACTGCGGCGAAGCTAACCCCTGTGTACGGCACCGAAGCTAACATCTGTACTGCGGCGAAGCTAACACCCGTGTAATGCGGCGAAGTTGCTTCAG
The DNA here is from genome assembly GCA_013339685.2 of Hyalomma asiaticum. Classification (NCBI taxonomy): domain Eukaryota; kingdom Metazoa; phylum Arthropoda; class Arachnida; order Ixodida; family Ixodidae; genus Hyalomma; species Hyalomma asiaticum. Next base: position 165,367,088 of record CM023481.1, read on the forward strand.
CTTTCTGTTGCACAATTCTCTGTTGGACTGTTGCCCAGGACTTTGGAATGGCACTGTGGCAGTACACAAGTCATGCAATAAACATTTTTGTCCATGTTTAGAAGAACATTTCTCCATAATGTGACATGGTATTAGTAAAGAAATATTCGAATATTATCTGAAAATTATTCGATTCGATTCGCACTTGACTTGAAATTTTTGCTATTCGCACAGCCCTAGAAATGCATTAGATAAGTCACAGCCGCAGCGCTTGACTCGCTATGCACATCCACGAAACGTGTAGATTATTGCGTTCGGCAAGTCCAAACAATGAATTGAGAATCTGCAGGCGACATCGTGGACAAATATTATGGTGAGGCATAGAAAGGATTATAATATAAAAGCCTCCTCCTGTGTGAGCAGTGAGCGCGAAGCGGATGACAGAGAGGGTGACACTGGGCCGTTATGAGATGGTACCACACTTGGTAAAAGGGAGCGCCGTTTTGGGCTTGCGAGAAATGTGTCATTTTAACTGGGCAGCACGCCCGAGCCAGCATATGCTACTAACCAACCATCGCTGTGGCAGAAATGTTCCTCGCGGACATGGTTGTTGACATGCGAGTTGAAGCCGATGGCTGCTTGCCAGTTTTCGCAAATCCTCATTAAGTTTCTTGTACTGCGGGCACAAGTGACGGCTGACGCTGAGCTTCGTCGCGTCCGAGAGCAGCAGCATACCATGTTGAACGCTTTCAACGGCAGCCGCTAACTATTCTGTTGCTTTCAAGTGCTGCCAATTAGACACCCGAAACGGGAAAGCCTTCCCGCTTAATCCGAACCGCTCACTTGGGGAAGTTTTCACCTCCCCTCGCCGCTTCGGTAGCAAACGACGTAGCCACGTGATCCTTCTTACCACTTCACGCCGACAGCAGCGCCGGCTGTTCCAGTGGTGGTCCTCTATGCCAATAGAGATAACCGTGTATGCTGTTACAAGCTACATGCCTGTGTTTTGTAATTTTTTTCTGCGTCTTAATAACGGTCTAGCGCTTAGTATTGCGGAATTTTTATGATTTATTATGACAACCGAAAACACGGAACCTTATCTTGCGGATTACGGATGTCATAGGAAGAGGTGATGGATGCATTTTAGTTTGGGCGAAAATGCCAGTAGAGCTCCATCGGAACGTGATTGGTATCGCGTGAGGACGTTCGAAGGCTACATTATCGACCTTATTTGCAGAAATAACATCGTGACGTTGAAATGAGAGGTATGTGGGGATGCTAGAAGCTTTATTTCACTTGGAATTAAAGCGACGAAAACTCACATACTATGAATATTTCAGAATTTTGTATAGCGTTGACAGTTGACAGTTATATAAGCATTCGTACACCTGGCGTTTTTAGGTGGGAGTCGTCATTTACAGAGCACTTGCAACGTTCAGGTGGAGAATCGGCAAGCTTTCGTTCACGAACTAATTAGTCATTATCATTTTCTGTGATAGCGCATTAGCGCATTACATACAGTCTAGGGCATATACGGGGATATAGGATTGCTTACACAGACGAACAACGAATACCGCTGCAATTGAGAAAAATAAAGTAAAATGTTACACCTCTTCGAGAAATAGGCATCTGAGATAAGCATGACATTCGAGGTGTAAATGCTACCACAGGGTGCGCCGACAGAAGGTGCCATATTCATAAGTTGATCGAGTGCGTTTGCAGTACAGGAAAAAAAGAAAAGCGAGTGCGAGAGAGCAGTTACGCTGTACAGCTCGCGAAATGGGCAAATTTCTTTCCTCGAGGTGACCAAAAAAGCATGCAGGATTGTAACAGTCGTGGCGGACCGTTTCTTTCTAAATCAGACTCATGTGGTCGAAATTTCGCCTCGCCTCGACAGAGTGGTGATTTCAAAGGAGATGTGCGGTAAGATATTTTACTACTCAGGCCACACTTATAAGGTGCCACGGACATATCACGCTAGTGACTATTCTGAGGCACGTATAAGGCGACGATCGCATTCTAAGAACATTGCTCTCTGTGTTTCGGTAGTGGCCGCTTCGCTCACGTTATTACCGAGGTCGTCCAGCCGTAAACGGATGACAAACGAAAGAAGAAGAAACTCCTGGCAGTTCCGCACGAAGGGCGAAGCATTCACAGTTGTATCGAAGTTTAGGGATGCGCTTAGACTTTTCTGGTGGTATTCAAGCCATACGCAACTACGTGTTGGCGTGACGTACAACGCAAGGCGTACTCCTGCTGGGTAGACGGAAACTGGCAGATACGGAACGTCTCGAAACGTTGGTGTGATATACAGTGCTGCCACTGTGGTGGTGCAGGCGTAGCACCTCGATGCTTCACGGGAGGAGACCTACGGTAAACCGTCAGCGCTAAAGAAGGAAAAAAATGAAGAAAACCAAAAACAAAACAGAACTACCGTCTCGGCGCTGTGGATTGCGCTCGGAAAATTCTGAATAGTTTTCTATTCCGCCTACGGGAAGTGGGCATTTATTTATTTACTTATATGTATATAAACCTACAGAACAATTTTGACTTTGAGGTGACGATGATGATAGTGATGATAGTGATGATGTGGCTACAGGCGGTGTTAGCCTGGCAGACCGCATAGAGGAACATAGACGAACGCCTTCTTCCTGTGTCGGATACGGTAGACATCTTTCTGTTGAATATGCTGTGCCTGATAAAATTGCTTACTACCTTGAACGTCTCGAAGCCGGATAGGTCTGTTTCCAGTGAAGAGGCACAGCGGTAACTGGTGTGATGGCTTGTTATAGCCTCAATGCATTTTCTTGCAAAATATGCGCTTTCGATTCTTGTGCGAATTTTCGTAGGTGTCATGCTGCCATGCTTGCTTCATCGCCTCTGTATTTCACGCCAAGACACAGGTTCTGTGGCGACAGAAACAGCTTTGAAGATGTGACCGCGCTTACGATTGCCGCCTTGGAAGGAAACATTCGACGGCCGATTATATAAATAAAGAGAGACACTAGTATAAGTCTGTAAAGTTATAAAACAAACAAGCAGACACAGCAAACAAGGAGCTGCCGCTACACACTCCTGATAAGTATCGTAAAGCGTAGGACTCACTGAAGATAGTCAATGGTCATTTATGTACCTTGCGTGCGAAGTGTGTTTACGTACGATGCATTTGTGGCAAAGTGAGTGGAACAAACACTGCATTCGGGGGACATGAAAGGCGCGGATGGTTTTGATAACCTCATCGACTATTTCCGGTGAACGGATGGAGGTAGTTGGCATCCATGCGTTCTCTCTACGGTGAAGAGATGCTGAGCGTAGGCTCTCATCAGTCGAAATACTTGCTAAGTGATCGACATACTTGAGTGCCAGTGCGTCTTATTTAACAAAACTTGTTGCTGAGCTGGTTGGTTCATGAAACGAGGACAAAAGTACGCCTTTAAGCAAACCGGGGTTGCAGGGTTGCTTTAACTGAAGGGTTGGTTCAACCCTCCTTTCAACACTTGAGTTTGAGAGTTGAAAGGAGGAGGGTTGAAGGGCTCGTTGCTTCGTTAGACGCTACCTAATAAACCAACAGATAATGAAGCCATGAAAACATAGGGTAGATTAATTGTAGATTTAACTGTAATGTATTATGATAAATGGAAATTAAGGAATTAAAGCACACACACACACACACACACACACACACGCACGCACACACACACACACACACACACACACACACACACACACACACACACACACACACACACACACACACACACACGCACGCACACGCACACACACGCACACACGCGCGAAGCATGCCGTGCCTCTTCATCATATTCGCGTCACTGCCAGAAAAACTCGTTTCGTCTTCTCCTCAAGTTCGGTCTCGTCAACCTGCTAGAAGAAGAAAGTAGAAAGCGGCAGAGGGCGAAGCGTATGCTGCACCCACCCCATTTTGGTTACCTGCCGTCGGGAGTTGAATACCACTCTGGTCCTGGCTCTGGTGTCGTCTGTTTCGATTATGTTTGCCCGGGTGACCAAGAAAACATGCTGTGCCTTCGTGAAATGTTAAGAAGAAGTATAGACGAAAGCCATACATATATTTTTAAATTCCAGAACTGACTTCCGAATGTTTTTCATTAGCTTGAAAAACGAACTCACTCCGTGTTCAGTGCTCCCGCCTTATTTTGTATATTTGCGAGACTCTCTGATGTAAGGATGCATGCAGGTAAAGTAGAAAGGTGTACCCTGGGATCGCTGCATTTGGCGCTAACTGATAAATTTTTTTATTGCCAGATATTGGTCTCCGGCTTGCTACTTTGCACTGTGGTTGGAGGATACATGGTTTAGAAATAGGACAGAGAGTAGGTTCAAAATTCTTTAACGCCTCTGTTTAAACATATATATATATATATATATATATATATATATATATATATATATATATATATATATATATATATATATATATATATACATACAATGGTCATTCATGAAGTAAGGGCCGTCTACACGTAAAAAAATATACTGTAGAATTTTTTTTCGTGGCATGTTTAGTTTTATGCCTTCCTTCGCATTCCTGCAAAATTGTATCAAGTTCAGAGCATCCGTCATAACGCTGCGCCAATTTCCATCATCCATCTCTACTGAAGATCGCAGCTTGGGAATCGCCAGTTCACACCGGCGGTTTGGATATCAGGCGGCTTCGGTGCAGAATAACGATGTCCGTGCACTGACTGTTGTTTTGCTGTTGTCTTAGCTTATGATATACATATTTTGACGGCCGCAACAAATAGTGGAAGCAACCCATGTTCGTTGTGTCGGTCGTGTTTCAGAAAGGCTCGTTCACGTGGTATACTTTCTTGGTTGGCGAGTACTTTCGGCACCCACTTTCTCACAGTGAGTTCAATCACAGCCTTTCCTTTGCAGTCGTGTAGCTAGAGGAGTGCCTTGAAACAGTAAATTTATTCGTCCGAATATAAATCTACTATCGTCAATGAGCTCGGAGTTCTTGGTTGACCTCAACGATTTCACCGCTCCAAATAATGGGCCCCGCTGTTCATCAGAACTTCTTGCACAGCCACTTTTGAAGTTCTCACGTCGTAGCCTAGTGTCACCTTTGCACGATAGCACGAGTCTATACACTACATAGACACAACTCTCTATGAAAATTCCGGCAAGTCATGGTCTTTGCGCACAGCAAAATCAAATCCCACCAAACGCTTCGGGGATGGCGGGAGTGACGATTATCCTAGCTGAGTTTTCCTTCAGACAAATAACTCCTTTACCGAAGCAACGACTTCAGTGGCTTGTGAGCATTCATTAAATAGCGATGCATATGTAGAATTTTGTTCTGACTCAACATTTTCTAAATACAAGCAAACGGCCCTTACTTTTTGAATAACGTTCATAACTTAAGGCAAGGTTGGTGCCCGTGTGTGGCGCCGGCTCCCCTTCTCTTACATGGTGGTTGGCGTCAGAAAGTTATGAACGATTCACAAAAGTGAACGAATAAGCACTCGGACACGGACGCATACTGAGAGTCACTACACTCCAGTATAACTGTCCATGAAACGAGAGGGTTATAGATTACAAATGTTCACGCGACAGACCGTCCACACAGTAGGGTTCAACATGATCACGTAAAGCCCTTTCTAACAGTCTCATATTTGCCGCACCCCAACCACAACAGACATGTTCACGGCAACAAATAGAGCAACAAGTAGGAGATACAAGAAATATGTAACCCATAGTGCCCGTTATTAATAGCATCGAAGGCAACAACTTTATGCAGTTTAGTATCTCTGCGATATATTAGGGTCTTCTAGGAATTATTGAATACTTCAGAAGTCTTTTACGAGGAGCATAATAATTTTTACAGTGAAGAAGATTATGCGTTATGAAAGGGAAAATTAGCATCCACCCGTTTGTAGCACAAGGCTACAAGCAGCTTTCATTTCTGAGAAATCCGTATGGATTTCCTTGTAGCCTTGTGCTACAAACGGGTGGATGCTAATTTTCCCTTTCATAAAACGTTAGTCCACCTTGCGGGTTTCCGCAGAACTCGTTTGCCAAAGATTATGCGTTATGTCTTATTCAGCCTCTTCACATGATCAAGTGGCGTTGTAAGCTTTTCTTATCCCATAAAGGAAGCTCCTAGTATATATGCAGTACCTAGTCGCAGCTAGCCTATGGATTACAGTTTCCACTGGTCGGCTAAACCGAAACGGAATACCGAACTTTATTCCAGGATCACCATTAGACATTTGGGAGTTCTGTGTGGCATTTACAAACCAACTTTCCTCAGACAACTGTCGGCGTAGACCACTTAAAAAAAAAAAGCGTTGTGCGTAATCCGCCGCTAGAGGCAAGAGTGACATGGTACTGTTATGCTTTGCGCAAGCCATGCGATCCGCTATGACATTTCCAAGTCTTCACAGCGATTTGGAATCTGTTGCAAAATTGTATCGTGTTGTAAATTTGTCACCACGGCCTTCATCTGCGCTTAAAGGACAACTCCGGCGATTTTTCACTGTCCACATAACTCACTGAAATTTTCAGCATATATTCTCCTCGGTACTGTAATAATATATGCCGAACCAGGCGGTTGCAAGTCATTTATTTTTCTTGGAAATGAATTTTAAACATCTTTAGCGGTTTTCTCTGCGGGCCACCCTGTGTTTTTGATGTCATCACCTTCAACGCATCTTACCCGAGCCTGCGGGCCCTCAAAAGCACAACGGCGATACTTCAGCGCTGAAATCGCTGCTGCCAAGTTCAGAAAACCTGGCATAACTCAATACATCTTCGAATGACCTCGCCACTGTCATTTTTATGGCACCAGTTCCATATTTCTGATCGTGGGAGGCAGTGACATCATCGCATTCGCTGCAAGAAGCGTCTATCCGTTTTGGTTTCAGATTGAACACGCCTTTCCGTCGGTTATTTAAAATTATTGGTGCGTTTCTGAGCAAATTGAACCACCCTGGCTGCTACAGGACTATCAGTACCATTCGAAAACATCGATATCAGAACATGGTAAAAAAACAGCCGGAGTTTCCCTTTAAGCTTGCGAAGCTATACCTGACGAATTAGCTTCTATTCAAACCCGCAAGACTATATCTGATTGATTTGTGGGGTTTAACGTCCCAAAATCAGCTCTGATTATGAGAGACACCGTAGTGGAGGTCTCCGGAAATTTCGACCACCTGGGGTTCTTTAACGTGCACTGACATCGCACAGCACACGGGCCTCAACATTTCGCCTCCATAGAAATGCAGCCGCCGCGGCCGGGATCGCAAAACTATATGTAGCGTTTTTTTTTTCCTTTGGCGTGCAGACTTTGCAGAATAATAGAACAACAACAACAAAAAATAAAAAAAATGAAAAATAAAGGTGCGCGCGCTCCCTCGCGTGTGTGTTATGTGTGTGCGTGAGGACGAGAGAGAGAGAGGGAGAGAGAGAGAGAGCAGTAAAGGAAGAAGAAGAAGAAGGATGAAATGAAGTTTCCAATATTTTGGCATAGACTACGGTATCCATTTGAGAATTCGCCGTCCCTTGCACACTTGAGCGACATGCACAGATGCTCTATGGTTTGTCTTATCCGCGTTCCATAACTTATAAATGTTCTTTCCATGTGTAGTTCTCTGTTCTTGTAAAGGTACTCCAGTTCATATTGCTGAACTTATACCGCAAAGGGTACCTTAAAAATAAGGATGGTCTTCATACTACGAAGAAATTAACGTGGGTATAGCAGCAAAATTTGCTACGCTCGTTATAACCGACAAGGACGTAATTATTTATAGGTTGTGAATTATTTTAATACGCGACATTGTATTGTCGGACAGTAACTTATTGCAGTGTAAATAGTGGCACGCTTTATAGTATATGTGTAGCTATGTTTAAACAGACATCACGCATTCGCGATGCGCACAGACAGTGTAAGGATTCCGATTGAAGTAAAACTGAATAGCCTTCGTGCAGACCATGCAGTATCAGCTTCTGAATTTCGAACGTGCACAAACGTGAGCACAATGTACCCTGTATATAGTTTAGAGAAAAAAAAAATCTCTACTTGTAACAAAACAACCGCGGCAGTATTTTGCGCCTGCGCTTGACGATCGCATTAAACAACCAAATTTCATTGTTATTCGTTTTGAAGTATGTCCTGTATGTATACGTGCCTTAGCGGTTTCGCACGCGATCACGCTCCTGAAACTCCCGAGACTTCTGTGCTGGCGGTGACAGCGGAATAAAAGGCCGTGTTTCGTGGTTCCAGCGGCACCGCGTTGCGCCGCGTGTTCGCGCATATGTACGCAGCCTGCATGACGAACAGCGTGTGGTGCACTAACCACGAAATTTGGAGACTTCGTCCCATTTAGAAAGCGCTATAGTTTTTCTGTTTCTTCCCCCTTTCTCACCTCTCTGTTCTCGCACGGCAGCTTAGCGTAGCACTGGCGCGTAATGAACCGCGGTGACGCGTCTTCAGCACTACTTTCGTCCCGCGCATCGCGGCGGTTGGCGCGAGTGCACTGTGGACGCGTGCGCGGCCGCTGCAGACGTGGATGCATACGCTGAGAGCGACGTCGTTAAGTGCAGCGCCGACTTTAACGACTGCCGCGAGCGCGCCAACCTACCGATGGGTTTCCGATTACTTTGGCAGCGTGCCCGAGCAACCTAGGCGTATATTTGGGCAACAGGTGGCTCTGAGCGACCGCTAAATTAGGCGCGGCTGGGAGAATTTTTCGAGACCGCGTAGATGAATGCTGTTTCTCCTAATTGTGCGCCACGTTGTGTGTGTTTGTGGTTGTCTGTTAATTATGTGCTGTGTTCTGCGTTGCCGCTCAGCGCGGCGAGAGGGCTATATAGTGGTCAGAATTTGTTTGGTCGCGCGCGCGCGCCGCTGGGCCACTGGGACAGCAGCGGCACTAATGATTTCTCGTTAGGCTCATTCGGTGAGTTTTCAGCTCGGAGGCGTATTGCGCGAGGCGCAGTGCCGGCCAGCCCATCGCCTGGAAGCACCGGCCGCCGCGGCCTTCTTCTGCAAGAATGCTCGACTTGATCACAACGCGCGGCCGGCTCTTGCAACGCGTTTTCAATTCTCGTTGTCTCTAAGGGATAGGGAGCATATACTAGCGCGCGCCATTGGTGCGTGGCATGTTTCACGGTTGTGCGAATGCCTTACCGCACGCGAAAAGATAGAAGCCAAGGACTGCCGTGCTGCAGATGTTGCGGTGTATAGGAGTGTGTACGTCTGTGGCTCGATATTTTCTGCGCCTGCACGCGTTTCGGTACAAGCGACTCGCAGGCGCGGTAAGCTGCTGTGGCCGCGTATCGTGTTCACTGTTCCGTTTTTTACGAATGCGCTTACCTTTCGCAGGAACTAATGGTGACAAGTTGTGTAGCACGCATGCTAGCGCACCGTTGTGGTAACACATAACCCGGAAAGTTCATTTTTGTTTTCGGGTAACCGTGCACTCGAGAATTTTTCGCGATTCTTTATTGCAACAAAGCCCGTATAAGGTTCTTTTTGGATGTGCAGATGTGTCTGTTACCCGAAGGTCGCAACTAAACGGCAGCACCTTCCATATGGAGAGGGGAGATAAGCTGAAGGCGCGGAGAAAAGAACGGTAAAGAAGAATAAGCAAAAGAAAAGAAATTAACAGTGGCGGCAGACAACGTACAAAAACAAAACAAAACAGAACAATTACCTCTCGTTTTCTGCGTAGTTTCAGCGGCTCTGCGATTATTACATTTAGGTGAAGCCATAATAAGCACTCACATTTTCGAAAACGTTTTTGCTGGCTTGGAGAAAAGGTGTTCGCGTTACCCTGCGTCGGCTGGAGGATATTGCGACATTCTTTAAGCTAAAAGCCTTGTGTATCTCACGCGGACACGATCTTGAACAGGGCTGGGCAGAGATACCCGAAAAAGTATTCCGGAATACAGATATCGAAGTACACGGTTTGAAAGCCTTAAATACAGATATTGAGATACATTTGTTATTGACCTAGCGGGATATTTCAGAGATGCTTTAGCAAAAAGACGAAAAAAGTATTCCGGAATACAGATACAGCAATACTGATACTGAAATACTTTTTTTCTATGTGGGGGATGTTCATACTCCGTAAATACATTTAAGTGCAGCATAATATTTGAAATGTTGCAGCGCATAGAAACTTACAATTTATTCGTTATTTTATCACAGTACTCTGAGTGCCATCAAGACATTACAAAGGAGGCCTACACTGTACATAATTGTGAATGACAACACTGTACAGATATCAGTTAAAATAAAAAAAGTTGTGGCTGTTCCTTCAGTCATAGGAATCGGTATAACACGAAAGTGAAACCTGTCTTCGCACATAAGCGGCAGTCTTGCGAATCGAGAGGCGGGAGATGCGTTGGATACTCTGGACATGTGAACCACATCAGGGGCACCTCGACACTGTAAAGGGATCCTCGGTAGTTGCACACAAGCGAAAGCTCTCGAACGACACATTTCTTCAGAGACAACGCACTGAACGCGCCAGCACCGTGCGCAAACTTGCCAGAAACCAGGAGCGTGAAGCCTTGCAAGCGAAGCCGAAGTGTTTGTCAGCAGATCGTTTTGGGAACGCACACTTTGCTGTGCGAAAAGCACATCATTTGCTTGTCTCTGCGTTCCTGGAGTAAAGAGCGTCACAACGCAATTGGCTATCATATACGTCACACAAGATATTATGTAGCGGTCGTGGCTGAAGCACCGCGCCGGCAGGACGCCGAAGCCTGCGCGGCGATAGAAGGGTCGAAACTACTGAAACGCTAAGTGCCGGCGCGCATATTAAGGCGACAATTGTGAAAGAGCGGAACAGCAGCGGAACGGAACCAAATTCCCGCGTGGAAACACGTCACTGGAAACACGTCTCCGCTCATCCCCCCCCCCCCCCCAAAAAAAAAAAGAAAGTAACGACATACACGTGTCCTGCATGGTATCGCGATACGGGCAATACACCGTAAAAGTATTTCACTACCGAGATGAAAAAAAAATTTCAAATGTATCTCGATACAGTAATACAGATACTCAAAAGTATCTCTGAAATACTATCGCGATACTCTGGTATCGCGATACTGCCCAGCCCTGATCTCGAAGGAGTTGGCAGAGGTCTTGTCCGAAACTTGGTTTAGCCGCGCATCGCCCGAGAGACGTTACCGCGAGGAAGCTGATAAGCGTACCGTAGCGTGGCTGGACATTTGTAAGACGCAACTGATCATTACCAGATTGATTACGATGTTAGTCATTAATTGCTTATGTAGTTAAGTAAGTTCCTCAAGATCACCGCTCCATGCGGATATGTATTGCACGTGATCGGAGGTTCGAGAGCAGACTTTCCAAAGTGTCCTTAATAAGCACTGCTGTAAAAGGCTTTCGCCATATGTCTTTAGGCAACCGCACAGAGAACACTTGAGAAGCTTTAGCCTATACCAGTAGGCCGTCGCCAGTCGCTAGTGCTGTGAAAAAAAAATAATAATAAGAGCTTTCTAAGTGTCAAAATGTTCTTGTACGAGTGCTCAGTACTGAACGTTGCAGAGTTCAAACCGCACGCTCGTTGCGTTCGTGCTGCTGCGCTTGAGCACGGCCATTGCCTTCCGCATTGATTGGAATTCCCATTTCACGTTGAGGCGAGAGCCCCATCGCTTTTAGACCTCATATAGAGCGGCACTACGTCCCAACCCGTATTATGCGGTGTTTTTTTTTTTTTTTAACAAGGGTATGGCAAACTAGTTCTGCCGAACCCTGTGGCGCAAATGTTAAGAACGGCAAAAATTGCCATCTACCCGTTCGTAGCACAAAGCTGCTAGGAATGGCTGCTATGGTTTTACGTGTCAAAATCAAGACATGATTATGAGGCACGCCGTAGTGGAAGGCTACGGAAATTTTGAACACCTTGGGACCGCTCACGTGCACTGACAACGAACAGTACGCGGCGCCATTAGCACTTTCTCCTCCATCAAAAGTGCCACCGTCACGGCCAGGATCGAACCGTGTCCTTCGGGGTCAGCGGCCAGGCACCATAACCGGTGTACCACTGCGGCGGGCAAAGCTACAAGGAAGTCATTCTGCAGAAATAAAAAGAGCTGAATAGTATACAACGTTATTGTACTCCATAAGCTCAGTTACTGAAGTGGTGAGTATTATGTACTTGCACGAAGAATCGAGATGCGTAATCGAATAATGAGCTAAGATTTGGAAATTATCTTTGTATAAAGTTATCCTGTGGTACATATTTCACTTGACGAATTGTATTCCATTAGTTTGCACGAGATATCTCCTGGAATGGCACCTTACGGCGAATATTTGACGGCGCATGTTTGGAAACCTACGCCCAAATATGCGCCGTGAAACTTGCCGTAAAGGTGCAATGTTACAGTTACTCGAAGAAAAAAAGACAATTCGCCGTTTTGTCATAATAATTTCTGGGGCCTTACTTCCCAAAACCACCATCCGATTACGAGAGACGCCGTAGTAGAGGTCTCTGGAAATTTCGACCACCTGGGGTTCTTTAACGTGTACTGACATCGGGCAGCACACGGGCCTCTAGCTTTTCGCCTTCATTCAGGTGTGACGGCCGCGGTTATGATCAGGCCCGTGACTTTCGTGGAAAAATCCATAGCTGCGCTAGTTGGGAACAATTCCGGAGCATTTTTAAAAACTCACACCGGTGTCAGCGTTGGTGACTGTCTTCTTTTGCTCTCCGCGTCGCTTTGGCGCTGGCTTTTCAAGATGTACCGTGTCTTTCGAGTCGGCGGCCGGATGCCGTAGCTATTGTACCACCGCGACTGCCATTTGGGCCGGTGCCCTTAAATGTTAGCACACAGGTACTTTCGCCCTCGTGGAAATGCAGCCAGCATGACAGAAGTCTAAACCGAGGTTCCGAGGTTAGAAGCACAACACCTTGCGCACTAAAATACCGCGGCGGTTGCCAAAAGAGAGAACACGCTGAAAGTGCACTGCGAAGCGGCAAATATGGCGTGAGGTGTGCCATAGTCACGTAGGAACTGACCGCAAATTACTGCACTCTCACCATTGAGGGCTCCTCTGGACCGTGGTCGCCCGTAGTAATAGTTTAGCTGCTAAAATGACATGCCTCATCACCGCAGTGACTGTCAAAACAAGAAAAAAGGTAAACACAGTACCTTACACAACGCGTTTCGTCACTGGTTTGACTGCAAACTTGTCTGCTATTCCCGCGCGTTTGTTTTCAGATTTCGTTATGTTTCACCTTACGACAACCTAGTCGGATGCGATGCATGCTTTACATCAAGGTGATGACAGAGTACGAAGTTCGTGCTGTGATTGTTGGAAATAATCGTTTACCTGAGGAGTTTCGGGCGAAACTAATGTCAGAGAAATATACGATCCCAAGACTGGCCTCTACCCAGACCAAGTCTGCTTTTCTACATGTAATGTCAGCATTGCGGGAAAACCAAACTATGACGTTGCGTAATGACAGCGCTTCGGCTCACGCGTGACCCCTTCTCCGCAGCCATTTGGAAAAACAACACACTCCCGCTGTGCCTCGTCCACCCTATTCATCCCAGCCACAGCATACTTCTTCCTGTTTTCCAAACTTAAAGCCACGTTGAAAGGACGTCGTTTCCGAACCATAGAAGAGATTCTGGACGACGCGACAAACTACCTGCGCACTATCTCTCAAAGTACTTTCAAGGAGGCTTTCCAAAAATGGAACAAACGTTGTGAATGGTGCAAGTGGAAGGCGGGATTACTTTAAAGGGGACGTTGCTTAAAGGAGTACTGCCACGAAAATTTTCAGCTGGCGTTTTTTTGCATGAAATGAAAGGCCAAGCCTTCCAGAGCCCAGAAAACGTACTGGTAAGCGTGAACGCGCCATGAAAATTTATTTGCAGCACGCCTTTAAAAGCTGGTTTCGGTTCCTACTGCAGCCTGACGCCACGACAGAGTACGTGCATAGTAATGAGCCCCTCGTGACGTGCTCCCGCAAAAAATCGTGACGCTTTCGCCCAGTGGTATCTCGCGCACAGCGCCTGCAGCAAGTGCGGGGTTAACGATGTACAAAATTTCGTATAGCGACTCCGCGACGACAGCAAATACTTCGGCGCAGTGCAAGATGCAACGTACGGCACGCACGGTGGGTGTCGGAGTAGCTCCGGAGCCCGCGATAAGCTAAGGTGGCCTCCGAAACCCCCGCGGCATTTCAGGGGCGAAATGCCGGCACCATAGCGAGCTTGCCTTCCGATTATACGCGGGCACACACGACGATAGAGGGTAATTCCACTACGCTCACTCGCTTCACAGGCACTCTCAACTACGGCGACTGAACGGAGAGAGCAGACGACCGAGAGTGACGCGCGAGCTTCCATTTTGCATGTTTTTGTACCTGACGTCATCACAACTTGCCATACTGCTGCGTGAAGTCACCAAAATTTGTACTGTAGCCTGACGTCACACTAGTGTCGATGTCAGTAGGCACGCCATGTGAATATTGACTTTGACGTCAAATTAAAATATCTTATCAGCATTTCCTGAGCTTAACATTTGCTCAGAGCTGTCTACGCATATAGGAGAGTTGTATGGTGGAGTAAACTCGGCTTCGAAAATTGGTGTCAGTACTCCTTTAACATGCTGTACAATGAACTACAAAGGAGCTATAGCAAAAGTTCGGCTTATTTTTTAACACACCTGGTACACCGTTATTTAAGGGACACTAAAGAGCAGAACAATTTTAATTACTTTATTTATTTAGTACGCACTGCAGTCCGAAGACCAAGCAGGAGGGGCAACAGGGAACAGTGAAAGGCAAGCGCAAGTAATACATGTTAAAATAAACATTACTACTGCAAGACAGGCGCAAAGTAACAAATATGATTAAATATACACGTGTAGTAATAATTGCGCAAACATGCATCGAAAGCTATATGCACACAAGGGGAGAAGTAAACGCAGTTTATGCACAATTAGTTCAAAGGTAATCAACAGCTTATGCACATAAAGGTGAAGGAAACAACTTAGGTAATGAATGTAGCAGGTATGGCAATAACAGCGATGTAGATTACAAGGAAAGGTGCTACACGCTTCCGTCGTCGGTATATATATATATATATATATATATATATATATATATATATATATATATATATATATATATATATATATATATATATATATATATATATATACGAATGAAAATCGATGGATCCGGTGTAATATGTGTTTGAGGAAGAGGGTAACAAACGTTCGAAACACAAATTTTTACTAACGTTTCGGCAGGTGGGCCTGCCTTCGTCAGAGTAATTGGTTACTCTGACGGAGGCAGGCCCACCTGTCGAAACGTTACTAAAAATTTGTGTTTCGAACCTTTGTTACCCTCTTCCTCAAACACACACACACACACACACACACACACATATATACATATATATATATATATATATATATATATATATATATATATATATATAGAACGAGAGGGAAGGGCGTCAAGGGCTCGCTTTTATTTGTTAGAAACAAGTTAATGAAGCAATAAACATCGCAGCCTAGGAAAACATAATCATAATTACGGATTGGATTAACTTCCCCTGTGCTTTCCTAGGCTTCAATGTTTGCTGTTTCATTAACTTGTTTCTAACAAATAAAAACGAGCCCTTGACCCCTTCCCTTTCGTTATTTCATAGCTTGGGTCTCGCTGCGGCAGACTTGGTGCCTTAGGTAGCATATAAGGGTTTATTGGGCAGCAGCCACCTCGACATAAGATCATGTTCTACGTGACGCCTCCTGGCAGTAAGAGCGTGCTACACTCGCCACCATGGCTACGAGTGGCGCTGCCTAACACTCCCAGGTTTCCATATACATAAATACCCAACAAAGTGGACGGAGGGACGACCGCCTTCGTAGCTCAGTGGGTAGAGCATCGGACGCGATATCCGAAGGTCGTGGGTTCGGTTCCCACCGAAGGCAGGTTTGTCTTTTCGTCCACTTTAATCCTTTCCACTTACCCCAAAATTACAATATCATAATTACGGATTGGATTAACTTCCCCTATGCTTTCCTAGGCTTCAATATATATATATATATATATATATATATATATATATATATATATATATATATATATATATATATATATATATATATATATCGAAAGGGAAGGGGGTCAAGGGCTCGTTATATATATATATATATATTTGTGCGGGAGGAGATTGCCGCGTGTCGGCCCGCAGCAGCGAGTTTCGGCTGACTAGTTCAGAGCCGATGCGCCCGGTAGCGTGTCCAGCCGAGCTCCGGCCCAGGCTAGAACACCCACGCGCGCCGCGCAGCACACGTGCGCACTTCGTCCTCGTTGTCGTCTGTAGTCTCTAGCTGGGCGCTATAGTCTCGAGCTTGGCAGGTAGCAATCCCCACACTCTCCTTCCCTCCGTAGTTGTGATGGCACTGGTCCACAACGGCCGGCACAATGGTCGACGCCCCCACCAGCGGTATAGCCCCGAAAGCTGGGGCACCGAGCTAGGTGGCGAACGAGGCTAGGTAGCGCAGCGCCGGGTATAACATCTTGCAGGATCCCGCGCTCCTGAACCTCTGAAGGTATTGCAGGAACACGCGGGACCTAAACCGAATCCGTGCGCTGAAGCACGACCGATAGTCATCGCCAATCTCTCTCAGAGTTGTGCACCCAGCAGGCAGCCGGTGGGTGTTAGTCGCTCACTCGTGTAGTTGATTGCGGTCGCCGGCCAGCCATCACAGATGAGCAACACTTTCATACACTTTGATCTTAGCCAAAAGGCCGAGAAGCGTGGGAGGGTGTCAGAAGTCGCACCGGGACGTCGAAGGTGCTGCCCACAAGTAAAAACTCCTTGCTGTCGGCTCGGCCCGGCTCAACGGACTGTCGTCTACCGTGCAGTAGTCCCACTACTAGCCACTTTACGCATCATCCTCATTATCGTCCTCATGACCGCCACCTCCATTGGGATCGTCCCCTTCCTTGTTGTAGTCGTCACCATACAGAACTGCATCATCATTGTCATCACCACCGCTATCGTTGTCACCGGCGCCCTCCACGTACTTTTCCTCGGACTACCCATTTTCTTTCTTGTCTTTGTGGTCCGACTTTTGGACCTTCTTCACGTCATCATCTTCCGACACGTCAGCTGAAGCCCGCTTCTGCGGCGACTTCTCCGTCTTGGCGTCGCCGGTGCTCTTTGTCGGCCTGCTGTGTCGCGACGTCAGGCTGCTTGTCTGCGGAACTCATGGCCTTTTCTGTGCGAACTGCGGGAGAGCCAACGCAGCCACTCGCCTTTGTTTGTCTGCTGCACTCCATTGCTCGCAGAGGTCACCAGGCAGATGGGGCGGTGGTCGTCTATAGCGGTGGCGGTGGACGAACACACGGTCCTTCCCGGAACGCAGCCGGGGGCCCCACGTTGGACGCCATTATGGGAGAAAGTTGAAACGTGTTTCCAGTGACGTGTTTCCACACGGAAATTTGGTGCCGCTCCGCTCTTTCAACCCTCGCTTGCGGGACGGCTGTGCGGATGGCGCATGGAACGGCCCTTACTGCGACCTCCGCAGAAAAAGTTTTTCCAGCGCTTCGCTTGAGCTATGCTATTTCTAGCATACCTAATATTGTTGCCGCCAAGTATGTCGATTTCGGTGTAGAATGTGCGTTACTCTTGCTGTGATACAGTATAATTTTTTATTGTAACTGATATCTGTATATATGTCGTTATTGACAATTATGGGCAGTGTAAGCCTCCTTTGTAATGCCTTAATGGTACTCAGAGTACTGTGACAAAATAATGAATAAATTACAAGTTGCAATGAGCTGCAACGTATTATATATTATGTTGCACTTCATAAATGTATTTGCATAGTATGAACATCCCCGACATAGAAGAATGTATTCCAATATCCGTATTGATTTTTGCAAACGTATCTCATTACCTGTACTTTATGCTTTCAAAGCGTGTATTTCAATATCTGCATTCTGGTATACTTTTCCGGGTATCTCTGCCCAGCCTCTCTCTCTCTCTCTCTCTATATATATATATATATATATATATATATATATATATATATATGTGTGTGTGTGTGTGTGTGTGTGTGTGTGTGTGTGTAACGAAAGGGAAGGGAGTCAAGGAAGGGCTCGCTTTATTTGTTGTAAACAAGTTAATGAAACAACAAACATTGAAGCCCAGGAAAGCATAGGGGAAGTCATTCCAATTCGTAATTATGATATTGTTACGGTTGAACAGTGGGCGATGTTTATTTATAGGGCAAGGTTGGCGATGATCAAGCGATGATGGCGTCGATCCGCTGCACATCACCTAACGTCGTCTCCCTTCTCCCCTGTCCCCGGCTCATACCTTGACCGGCTCTGTAGCATTCCCCGGTTCGCAGACGGAACCCGCCGGGCAAGTCCACATCAGTTGGGAAGTTCACGGTGAAATCGCTTGAGCCGCGCAACATGGGCCAGTTGTGTTCGGCTTGACCGGCGATTAGCGGATGTCAAGCGTGCTACCACGTACGTCAAGTCGCTCAAACGATCGACAATGACGAATGGGCCAGTATAGTGCGGTAGGAACTTCTGGCATAGGCCGCGTTTGCGTTGTGGCGTCCACACCCACACAAAGTCTCCTTTGGCGTATGAAACTGGTTGATGGCGACTGTCATAACGCTTCTTAGATCGGCCTTGAGGTATCACGGTGCGAAGTCGGGCGATACGACGGGCTTCCTCAGCAAGGCATAGCATCTTGGCAACAGAGTACTCGCTATGGAAGTCGAACGGTAGTATTGTGTCAGTACTGTTCATCGGCGTACGTGCGTAAAGCAGGTAAAAGGGAGTGTAATCGGCGGTCTCATGCTTCGCGGTATTATACGCATAAGTGATGAAAGGTAGAACGTCATCCCAGTCTTTGTGATCGGAAGACACGTACATTGCCAGCATGTTTGTTAGTGTTCTATTGGTACGCTCCACAAGGCCGTTGGTGTGAGGGTGGTAAGGTGTCGAACGGCGTAGGTGTGAACTGCAGAGACGAAGCATTTCTTCCACGACGTCGGCAACAAACTGGCGACCACGATCACTAATGATGACGCGAGGGGAACCGTGCCGAAGAATGACGAATCGTAGCAAGAATGTGGCGACACATGCAGCGGTTGAAGATGGCACGGCCGCCGCTTCTGCGTACCGAGTCAGGTTATCTACACATACGATCACCCATCGATTGCCATTAGAGGATCGTGGGAACGGCCCTAAGAGATCGATACCCACTTGTTCGAACGGCAAACAAGGGGGCGGCACAGGTTGAAGAAGACCCGGCGGAGTGGTCGTAGGGCGCTTGTAGCGTTGACATTGCTCGCAACCAACGACGTACTGCTTGACTGTATCTCGCATTTTCGGCCAGTAAAAACGCTCCTGTGTCCGATCGAGCGTTCTGGTGAAGCCTAGGTGGCCAGAGGTCGCGTCATCGTGCGTGGTTTTTAGTATATCCAGACGCAGAGTCTGCGGAACCACCAGAAGGAAGCGTGCGCCTTGTGCCGAATGGTTGGTTTTGTACAGCAAGCCATCTCGCACGCAAAATCGACCGCTGGCTTGAGGACGCAGCGCGGCAGTAAAGAGGGGATCCAAACTAACATCATTTTCTTGCTCAGCCCTAAAAGTCGTCAAGTCTGGGAACGTCGAAGAAATAGAGGCAAAACAGTCCTCGAAATGGTCTTCATCACACATCGTTGTCGGCAAAGGGAGGCGGGAAATACAATCTGCGTCTGCGTGGCGACGACCGGACTTGTAGGAGATGACGAAGTCGTACTGCTGAAGTCGGAGGGCCCAACGGGCCAGTCGACCACTCGGATCGCGGAGATTTACCAGCCAGCACAAAGCGTGATGGTCAGTAACGATAGTGAAGGGTCGCCCTCCCCTCGCAGTGCGCGCTGACGTCACTTTCTCCCTCGCCTGCCGCGCGCCCGCCGCAGCGCCCGCAGCTGCCGCCTCGTCCGTTCGCCCGCAACACCTGCCGCTACCGCCGCTCGCTCCCGCTACCGCGACCGCCGCTCGCTACACCGGCGACTCGTCGGTTCACGCGCAAAAAATTAACACCATCTTCCCAAAGGGAACCCTGACGGGATGCGAAGCACCCGCGTTAGCGCCGTTCAACCCGTGACGCCACCCGTGCGCAACGCTGCTGCTTCGCATCCCATCAGGGTTCCCTTTGGGAAGATGGTGTTAATTTTTCACGATGACGATACCTGCAAAAAATCCGGCGACTTTCGCCAGTTTAAATAGCCTCGCTATTTAAACAACCCCAGATAAATTTTTTGCGAAGCGCCGGGGCGGCGATTCAAACCCACGACGTCTTCCCCATACGTGCGCACAGGCCACGCCGCCACAGGAGGGGCTTTTCTTAGAGCGCAAGCGACACGCCATTTATATTTGCCATTTGGAGCTGGCATAATGACAACGCTGTCAGAGCTACCTTCCCCGACAGTGGCTTATTTAGCCTGCACTCACGAGATGGCGCGTACCTCTCGCCGCGTATAGAGCCACTGGAAAAAAAGCCGTGTGCCGCGTGGCTCGCGCAGTGCCTCTTCCCGTAGACGAGGTCGGCGACGGAGTCCCTCGAGCGTAGCAGTGCGCACTGATCGTCGCTCCACGCGCCTTGCGTTTCATCGGCACGCCGTTCGAAGAGCTTCGCCAAACGTTAGTCGCGCTTAAGGAAACGCACGTTCGCATGCGTGTCCACAAGCATGGCACAGCGTGCAGCTGCACATGGGACCAGCTACAGGTCAGCGCCGGACAAAATCCTACAGTTGGGGAAAACAAAGCCGGGGCACACCGCTCTAAATACTTGCCTCGCATTACTCGTGTAGTATTCCAGTGTGTTGCTGTCCAGTATGTTGCTGTCGCGAAACTGAGGATTTTTTCTCGTATCAGTAAATCACCCTCTCACGTTACCAAACGCACCACTCTTGCCCTCAAGAAGGCGCCCGGTATGTGAAAAAGACGCGCTAATTAATACACAGGTGGCGACGCCGCCTCGCAGCCCACGCACCAACACGCTGTGACGTCGTAGGTTTTGAAGGCGCCTGTTATGGTCCACATAATTATTCAGCGGTAAGAATGAATTATGTCGCGTACTTAGGTGGCCCGAGACTCAGCAAGCTTTATGTAGTTTCATTGAGCCAGTGTGGCCAAGCTGCGAAAAAAGAAATGCCTTGAAATTCATGACGCCATGCTTGCGTTGATGTGCTGAGGTTGCAGCGCGAAATTTAAAAAAAAATGAAACCTTCATTTTTCTCTTTTAATATTGAATCCATGATGGCGAAATCAGTTATCAAAGAACAATCTATGAGTATAAATTGATTTACAGTTTCACTTTAGTGTCTGTTTAAAAGCAAAGGCTGGGAGAGTTGGTGGGCTAACATTTTTGTAATCACAGCTCGAAGCTAGACAACACGTGCGCTGGCTCATTTAATAATTGTATACACATTCTTGATAAAGCAGAAAAACGTTCACTTGGGAGCCTGCGTTTTTGTTGCCTGAATCCCTGTCCAATGCTTGCTTCGCCGCCGTTTTTTCAGAGGTGAATGCAGTCATGTTTATTGGCTAGATAAAGTGCGCCTTCATCTCCAATAAAACTTGGACTTGGAGCGTCTTGTAATGCGCGCTAAGTTTTCAAACATCATGGTTGCCCATATGTTCACGTAGCGATGGTGGTGATGGACGGCAAGAATGAAATGCTGTTATGTTCGAATAAGAGCTCCTAAACCGAACATCACATGGAATTATGTTTTGTAGTATTACCGTCTTTCAAGCCGACGTCAAAAAACGTCTTGAAGAGTTACAAAAACAAGTCCCGTTCGGGCGTCATCGGTGGCGGTATAGTAGTCGCAAGGCTGTATGCTGTGCCAGAGTATCTATGGCAACGTAAGGCTATCTGGGCTGTACGCATTAGTCATAAATATTTGTCGCTAGTTGGCACCTCTAAGGGCTCGCACGAGGTATGTGCGTATGGTCACTTTTACGGTAGAGTCAAACGAAATTCAAATGAAGCCGACTGTAATACTACTTATTGCCGACGGAAAGCCGGCAAAAGTCATCTGGAGGGGAATCGCACGATATTGTAGCGTGCCGACTCAATGACTATCACAGCGTGTATAGAAGGGCCTTTGGTTTCCTATATAGTTGACGTTTTGTGTCTTCTCTCTCAAATGTCGTAGAACTTCGAGGAGCATGTCTCCAGCGACCAGCTTCTGCACTCCGCGAAGCGAGCTTTTCAGCCCGGCCGACATTTCGATTCGCCAATTTAGAACAAAGTTGGTTAGCAGACTCCTTCCGTTGTCGAGACGCAACTGAAATCCTTTGTATGTCTCGTTGTGTCATCTTCTTTTTTTTCTTTCTTTCTTCCTCACTCTTCCGATGGGAGCAGCTCGTTGTCGTCAGAAGAGAGTGCTTCGTTAAAGTAAGCGAGAGGGCACAGAAAAGCTGAGAGGGGCGAAGGAAAACCGCGGCGAGCTTCTCGGAAGAGGCGGTCGAGAATTGCCTCCGGATGCCGAGAAATCGAATTTGTCCCGGATGATCTTAGGCAGCCTTGTCGCCGCCGGCGCAGCTCGTCCTCTCGGCCAGCACGCGGACGCCGCTGGTGTCCTCCGGTCGTGCGCTAACGAGCCTCGCCGCCCCCGCGTCCTTCTCGACTTTTGCACTGGGCCTGATTGCTCACGTGGCCCGACGAGACGTTTTGGTTGCGAGCTGCCTCGAGGACCAGCGGCGCCCACTTATGCACCAGCAGACAACAGTTAGGCCCTCTGAGCGGCTTCTTCTCGGCAGCTGCAAGAGTGTGACACGGGACCCGATGTTTGGCCTGGGAGCCTAAGTAAATAAGGTTCAAATTGCCACAACCCACCATTACACTGTTGCTTTCGTGCCTCTCTCCTCACGTGTGTGCGGGCGCGCGTTAGAACCAGTATTTGTTGTTTTAGTCGCGCGTGGTATACAACAAGAGTGTCACGTTAACATCCACGACAAATATCGTGTTTCCCATTGCTTGGAAGGTTTGAATGCCTCTTCGAAACATGTGTGCGTACTTTATGCAAATAAGTATGCAGTGCTGTGCGTCCTCGCTGTATGTTGGGTCACTCGCAAGCCTGCACACCTTTGTACGCCAAATTGTTTAGATTGCAGCGTATTCTGCCATTTACGCTGTACGCGTCATTTCTGCTGCACGAGATTTATGTGTTTGTGATAAGCCATCAGTTACTTTCAACGACGTCTCTCATATACCTGTTGTTTTTGGACGTGAAACCGCGTCAATTATTACTGAACTACTTAAGCACGCCGCATTCTTTATAAACCGTTGCCACGAGCATGAGCGCCTCGCGTGTCCTTACAGAGCGATGGAAATCGCGTTGGCCAAAGTTAGAATGCGCAAGACAGAGGCAGTCATCAACGAAAAATAATGATGAACGCATACGAGGAGCTGGTGCGAAATGTCATATGGAAGAGTAAAAAGCGTGGGGAGAAACAGAATTGAACACAGAATTTAAGACGTGTCAAAAATAAAGTAAGCTCCTATTTTTTTTTATACAAAAGGATATCAATTCTTTTATACATCCATTCACTCTTCTGCGCACGGGCTTTGAGATGTGAGGGCAATAATGATTTTCGAAGCGTAGCGATATGCTCGTTCAAGAGCTAGCTAGAACTATTTATTTTGGCTTTACTGCTAAAAAGAGAAAAAGAAGAGAGGGGAAATTACGAGAAGGAGAGACACGAAAATACTTTCGACTGTAAGGGAAGATAGAAATGCCTGCTGCATCTAGATGACGAGCTTGGCTCACATGAAAGCCGCGAATGGCAGGAGTCAAGCCGCGCGCTCGCACCATCGCTCTCGACACGCCGTCACTCGTCTCAAAAGACAATTTGTTGGCTCAAAATAGATTTCTCCTGGCCGCCGACCGCGTCCGACGGGCCGGTCACCATGAGGAGAAAGTGCGGGCGGGCAGTGTAAATCAAGTATATTTATTCTCCCACATCCCGCTCCTCGGCTGGAGCACTAAAATGGGGAAGTTTGGTCCCGGCACAAAAAGTACGGGGGAGCGTATTTGGACGCGCGTGCTCCGAAGACGAAACGAGCGCGCTCTCATATAAATCCCGTCAACAGAACACACTGGGAGCCGGTATCGCCGGTTGCAGGCAGCACCTTCTGTTATTAGCCGCCATCGTGTTTTGCTCTGTCCGAGCCCCGACTGGCTATGTACTGTCTGGAGAAGAGGTGTGCGTTCGCTCTCGGCACGACAGAGCTGCGTGGCACGCGCTACAACTCCTCGGCTGTGCTTTCCGTGAGGACGTGTGCTCCAGTTGTAGTTCCCATGCAAAGTGGCTATTGCTCAGAAGGGTAGTGGTCTTCTAGTCTTGTAGTGCGTCGCGCCTGATGAAAATCGGGAAATCTTGACATGCCGCGGCTAACTCCTCCAGCGCCAAGTGTCACAATGTGCTTACTTTGCAGTAACGCTTGCTCTAACCGCGCTATCCTTTGTTCTGTATTTTCTTTTTAGGTGGCACACAATAGACCACAGTCTTGTAGGTGAGTTACAATTGTGGTGAAGATAATGGTGTGTTCCGATACTAGCGCCCTCTCTTATTTCAGTGTGTCATTTCTTTTGTTTATTTGTTTGGCCCATTGCCGAACGTGATAGAAACAGCGTTATGCTACTGAAAATGACGTCTCTGCCGCGGCGGCTGCATTTCGATGGAGGCGAAATGTTGAGGTCCCGTGTGCTGTGCGATGTCAGTGCACGCTAAAGAACCCCAGGTGGTCGAAATTTCCGGAGCCCTCCACTACGGCGTCTCTCGTAATCAGAACTGGTTTTGGGACGTTAAACCCCACAAATCAATCAATCAAAATGACGTCTCTGTTGTAAACGCGTGTGTTCCTCGCTATGTTGCACTGCCCCGCCGATCGACACCAGCGAAAGCGTACATATGCAGACGGGGTTTTACTGAGGCTGACATTAGGGACGAAAATGCGTTTTTGAGTGCTCGAGCGGTTTTATACTGAGCATTCGTCTTTTTCAATTTTGTGTTCTGTGAGACACTGAGAAGTGGTCGGCTGCCCGCGTATATCGCGGTTGTTCCAGTTTTACGTTCTGGCCCCTCTGTGAAAGCTGGCTGCCTTCAGCTCCAGTCGAAGGAACCTAACATGTGCGCCGCCTATTTCCGCCACAGTCGTATATTACATATATGTGCTTTCTTGTGTTTACTATTAGATCTTTTTCCTCGCTCTCCCTCTCTCTCTTCATTCGTGCTCGTCGTTTATCGTAAGCTTCTCTTTCCCGTCTGTAGTGCATTTGTAGAAGGGATCACCAAATCCACTCCCTGGCTGTTTGTTCTCTCGCTTGTTTCTGATTCACTCGCGAGGCGTTATGAAGACGTGTACCCTGCGTGCCGAGTCATTCATTTTACTTTCGCCTTCAAGTTGTGCGCACCGTTCCGCGATGTCGTGTTTTATTTTCTTGCCAGACTACCGGACAGGTTCGTAGCTAGATTGGATGTTAGTGGTCGCGTCTCGAGCATACTGGCCTTGTTTCATGCACGCATCTCGGCGCCGTTCGGAAGGTAGACGCTGCCTGAAAAACGCGCCGCTGATGCTCACGCACAACGTGCGCGATAAACAAGACCGCCGTGTCACGTGGCACAGGGTATGCAGCGAATGGTTGTGTACCTCCTCAACCACAACAAAAGTGGTTAAGTTGTTCGGTGCCCTTGAGACGTACCTGAATGCTATTGAGGCGTAGTATTAATTTGTCGCTGGCCTGTGCTGGACACAAGGCGCCTCATCTTGTGGAGACGTAAGGCCGTGGGACGCAAAGGCGCAATAATAAAGTTTGAGATCTCAAGCCGTTTGCGAAATTGATGACGCGACTCTGTATAATCGCGGCGTTTCTTTTTTTTAAATGCGAAGCATTTCTTAGCGAATTTCGGCGACTTTGGGCGTATCTATCTATCTATCTATCTATCTATCTATCTATCTATCTATCTATCTATCTATCTATCTATCTATCTATCTATCTATCTATCTATCTATCTATCTATCTATCTATCTATCGCCTACGACTTTGTGCTCTCCTGGGCGTTTCGCTAATGGGATGTATACGAAAATTGGTATGCCATAACATGACTGCATGACGAACATAAACGGTAGGTCATAACATGAAAATCACGACACGCATGTCATGAGCGGCGTGGTTTACGTGCCACAATCTTGGTGCCCTTGTGGCCTTTTCGTTAACTTCATATGTACCAAAATCGGTATAGCGAGACAACAATGCATGTCCATTCTACGTTCCTGATGCGTGCTTCGCATTTCCTTGATTTCCACTGCACGTGCGATCTGCCGCCTTTTTTAATATAGTGTGTTCTCTCTACCATTGTGTTATTATGTAATGGTACGTATCGCCGTGGTTTTGCATTATTTATATTGCTGTCATGTTCCACATACCGTCTTTTGCGAATGTCAGCATGAGCTTTCTCTCTCTCTCTCTCTTACGCTTCTTTAACGCAATGTATCGCTCTTTGATCTTCAGATTCATACAAACTGAACGACGTTGCATCGAATTTTATACGTATTTTTAGGCGAATGTAATTGGAATGAAATTACAGGTGCTCGACGGGGAACTTGCAGTAGGCTTTGCCGCATAGCTTAACCCCTTCTAAAGAAAGAATCCGCATGAGAACGCAGTAAAAGGCGATGACGGGGGGTCGTTTGAAACATAATGTGGAATAAATAAATAAATAAATAAATAAATAAATAAATAAATAAATGTGGAAAAAAAGAAATAAAAATACACGCATATCCACGGAGTGAATGATGATGAGTGGGCGAAGCTCCGGAGGTTCATCGTAGATCGTGCCGAGTTCCGGATTAATTTAGTTAACGCGCCCGCTACGAATCCTTATGGTTCAACTACGCACAAGTGAAATCTCCCACCGGCACTTCATTGTAAGTCAAGATCCAGTGCATATATATATATATATATATATATATATATATATATATATATATATATATATATATATATATATATGGGTGGCCGGTGAACGGTTCTCCAGTGCGAGCAGTCGGTACTTTTCAATCAAGAAACTCGCTAGAAGACGCTGCCTGCGTCAACGTTCTCTCTCGCGGGTGAGGGCGCGTTGTCCTTCTTTGCGAGCTGGTAGAGCGTTCATCGAAGAAAGAGCGTTTCCGTAGTCAACGCGTGCCTTTCGCGCGCTCTCTCTCTCACAAGACAGCAGATGGAAGAGTGAGAGAGCTCGCGCGCCGGGAGGCACGCGCGGAGGGCGAGCGTGGCTACGACGCGACAACGAAACAGCGAGCGCCGCAGCGCCATCTATTGATCAAATCACGTACCGCAGCGCCATCTCGTGATCATTCTGAGATCATTCAAGAGCGAGCGCATTCAAGAGCGAGCACGAGACCTAGCAGTCTCGTGCGCCATGCGCTCCCATACTACGCGTTCCCAGGCAGGCAGGCACAGAACTTTATTTTGGTCCTGAGGAACTGCAGTTGGACGTCCCCTTCTAGGGGGATCCTGTAGCAGTTGCGGGCCGCTCCCACGCAGGGACAGGAAGACCGTGGCCCTCCGCCCTCTCGCAGGCTCTCTGGACAGCCCGAAGTTGAACCGAAAGGTCGCCGCTTCTCAGGGCTTCCTCCCAGTCCTCTTCTTTGCTGAACTCTGTGTCACGTAACGAAGGACATTGCCAGAGCATGTGAGCTAGTGAGCAGTAAGCCTCTCCGCAGTTCGGACAATGCGGTTCAACGTTGGGCGAGAAGTTACTAAACCTGCCTCACGAAGGGAAAAACCCCGTTTGGAGCATCCTGAAGGCCGAAGACTGCGGACGAGTGAGTTTAGGGTGAGGAAGTGGAAAGACCCTCCGAGAGAGATGATAATGAGTCACGATCTCGTGAAAAGTGAGGAGCGGGTCCCTGTACCTGCCGGCATCCCCGCCCGCGAATTCGACGGGACCGCCGCGGTGAGTGAAACCTCGCGCACGGTCATGGGCAAACTCATTGGCGTTGGGGACATCGGGGTGTACGTTGGCCCCCATGTGGGCGTTCCCATACATCTGAATGAAGCGAGCACCGCAGCGCCATCACGCCATCTAGTGAGCACTTCACGAACTAGACGAGGTGGCTACGAGGGACAACAGAGGATGGAACGATCCACGGCGTATGGAGCTTCGCCCCTAATAGAAAACATTCGAGGAGACAGTTAATTTATATAGGGCCAGGGAACGAAAGAAAAGTGTATGCGCAGCCTGGGATCGGCATTGGGCGGAGCTGCTAAAAACGACGTAATAAAGAAAAAAAAATCTTCCTCACAAAGTGCCATAGGTTCAACCATAACATAATTCGAGCAGTGGACCATAACATGCTCTTGCGTTAAACATTTCCGAGCAGTCGACGGAGATACTCGTTACGATAAATTCCTTATTTTAGCATTAAACTATAGCATAGGGATCGGCCAGCAGTTTGCTTGCAACTTGCACTAGAAAACTGCAGGGAATAATTTTGCTTAGGGTCATGTCATTTCTTTTCTGAACTTATAAGAAATGTCGTTCCGTTGTTGGTTTAAAAATTACTTCTTTAAATATTCGAATGTGGAGGGGAATCCTATGAGGCAAGTAGCTTCTGCTGAAAATGGAAGATGATGTGTGATGAATGGCTGAGGAAATCAGCATGATGGCCGAATGTACTAGCAAAGCAATCTCTGCTGTAGTGGCGGGATGGCCAGTTCGTGCGTGGTTGTAAGTGCCTTACAAGCTCTGGCTGTCGGTGTCTCCGGTAGAGTATTCTGTCGCCGTCGTCACGGTAAGGCAAGCGGTCAAACTATGGTAAAAAGAAACCAACACACAGTTCACAAGGAAAAGTACCACCCGTTCGTATTCGAACCCACCACTACCCGAGATATGACGACAGGAACTGAAAGCTCTATCGATCTCACCACCGACACACACATGATACATGCAACAAACGGGCCTTATATCTTCAATGCACTGCTTTATACAGTTTGCGTCTAAGTGATATCCGCTTAATCAGAGGTGTTTAGCAAGCAAAATTATTCTTCAATTAACGTTGCCTCCCTTCCCCTGCACTCTTTGTTTGCAGCGGTGGTACCGCCATCTAGGAATATTAGAGTGAGGCAGGTTGTCGTGCTAATACCCACCGGCAGCTGGCGCTTCGGTAGTCTCAGAGCGTCAATTGCAGCGGAGATAGCGGCCTGGCGACGTCCTGCCGGCGCGTTGCTTAGGCAATGTACGACCACAGCTGTAACAAAATGTGTCTTGTGTAGCCTGTTGTGTTGTGACGCCTCTGGTAAACAGATGGGAAGACAGCCGCCGACAAGCAAATGATGCGTCTTTCGTTGCAGCAGACTGTTCACGAAACGATCCGCTGACAACCCGTTCACTTTCGCTTGCAACATTTCACCGTTTGCGGACGGATTGCGAATCGCCCGTTAGTGGCGCATCACTGCATGGTTCGCACCTCCACAGGTTACACATTAGTGGACCTGCATGTTTGTTTTTTTAGCTGGCCTTATCAGGTAGTATTAGGCCGGCCTGTAATGTGCCTCTCTTATAAAATTAGCTTCTTCAGCTGCACGGATTAATTCTTCCTGTCAAGAGCTGGGTCAATTAAAGAAGAGAGAGAGAGATAAGAGAAATTCAAGGTAGCTAACCACGCTTAATGTCCCTAGATCTTTCCTTCTTTTTAAGTAGCGGCAAGTTTTGATGTGCCGCTGAAGAATTTCATTGGTCAACGCTCATATCCGGTTGACGGCGGCTTCCGGTCGCCATGTTATTCCTACTCCACGACGACGCCGTGCGCCCGTGACGGCTGCTCGCTACACCGGCAGCATCTGCATTCACTCGAAAGCAGTCACGAGTAGTTAGTTGAGTGTTTCCGTATGAATCTGCCTTCTTCTGCTTATGCGAAGTGTTTCCTGCAGACGACGACCCGTGAGCACGCTCAACAATGCCGGTGTGTAGCGCCTTGGGGTGCCCCGTCCAGTCGAGAAAAGGGTTCGCGCTTTTTTCTGTGCCCCTCGGAAAGCACGACAAAACAAGGCGTGGAATATGGCTGCACAAAATAGGCAGAAAGCATTTCAAGCCCACGAAGTCCAGCAAGCTGTGTAAGGTATGTTGTATTTTCCTTGTACACAGAATCGTGAAAAATGCTAGTAGATTTATTGTTTTCTTTTTAACCTGGTGGGGCGCATGAGAGCGCCCCACGCTTTCGGCAGTTCCGAAGTCCGAGTAAGCGCTTCTATCTTGACGAGTTCATGACTTTTTAATTACGCACATCTGTCCGCCCGCCTTTTAGCACATACTGTAGCACATACTGTATTTACGCGAACCATAGTCTACGCTTACTTTGCGTATTTTTCTACGTTCACAACTCGCGCGTACTCGACTCATGCCGCGGTGCCAGCGTGTTGATAGGAGCTCAAGTGGAGGAATAAAACGTATTGTGCCTTGATTTATGCACATACATCCGGAGGATCCTTTGTGGCCTGATTTAATACACCACTGCAGTTCCCTACATCCAAGGCGCGTGCGTCGCTTTGGACGATATTGCTCAGTCGCATAGTCTCCTTGCTTCGGGGTACTTCGCGGCTGGTTTAACAGAAAAACACACATACCCGCATTTAGTTACCTTTCGCACACTTTACCGGTTCTAAAGGACTGCATCCGGTTATTGCAAGCATTTGCTTAAGAAATAAGCATGGCGTGATATGAGCGGAATAGCGAGGGTCTGTTTTCGTGTCCTATGTGGACTTAACGTCAAAGAAATTCTGTAATAACGCTGCTCGCTTTGTGGCTCTGTGGATTTCTTTTTTATAAAGAGGCGTGTCGCCTAAACATTTGTAGCTGTTGATATACTGGCAAACACAAGCAGGAGAAAGTTACCTATGTTGTGTCACGAATGTGTTGTTTGTATACTTCTAATATTGTGCACGCTGTCAAAGATATCGACTTGTGCTCTGACAGTGCTGTATTTTGCAGCGTCATTTCACTGAGGACCAGTTTGAGCCTGCCATCTGAAAGAACTTCGGCATAAAGAAACTGAAATCCTCAGATGTGCCGCATACCTGTGCCGCCCATAGAAAAGCACCACACCCACAAGGCGCTGGTATAGCGAATAAACTTTCTTCAATGCTGAAGCGTTTGGTTGCTTTGTTGTGTTACTTCAGCATCACTGATGCCAGTGGTTGGATGGATGGAAGAAACTTGAATGAGGTTCGGTCAATGCCCTAACTATATCTGTCCCGTGTTCAAAAAATTGGGGCCCGTATTCACAAAAGCAACTTACGACAAAAACGTTCGTAAGAGAAAATTTCAGCCAGTGCCGATGCTGGTCATATGATTAGAGAGACCGACTGACCAATGGCAAACAGCACTTACGAAAGAGGAGCTTCGTGAATTCGGCCCTGGATTCGGTAAAATATTAATGACAGAAGTGCAGCGATTATACAAAATTATTTGCATAATTGGAAAATCATGTCGCCTGCAATGTCCATTGAATGCTCGTAAAGGCCTGTTACTTGTTACCAATTCCGTGGCGCCCACTTCCATGTAAAAATAATAGCAGCATTATAAGAGGCGTGCAATTCAGTACGATAACCTTGCCATCAACACTAGATTAGAAAAGAAAAAGGTTTGAAAGTGGGACTCGTTCATGCTACAGCTCATGAAAATTCAGAACACTGGTTAGTCCAATAGCAATAAGATAGTAGGATGTCTAACTGAAGAAAATATATAAGCACAACAACAATTTGTATAAAAAGTCAAACATCATTCAAAGGAAACTGATTAGGGAAAAGAAACAAAAATTATAAAAGATTTCATTAGGATTTAAAATGAGTGAGTTCATAAAATATGTGCATAATAACATACAATGTAATGTGCTCATTATAGCACTGTTTCTTCACTATGTAAATAATGATATAAGTATAAGCGAGACATCAGATATTTGCATAAGGTTTGTGCACGGAGCAAATATTTTTAAGTGAGCGTGAGAAGCTTTTCGCATCTTTTATCTGACTGAAAGCAGCCGAAATTCGCGCGGAAAAACGATTATATTGGTCTAAACATTTCTGAGCCGCAAAATATTTAGAAGGAAAAAGCATGTGCTTACCTAATTAGCATATTTCTGTAAGCGCTACTGTTCTTACACGTATATTGCACGCGAATGCGCAGCTCATGTGTTTTCGCAATACACACGCGTTGGTCTTTATATCTTCCTAAGAAACGAATGCCCATGGAACACTCGTTCCTGTTACATGCAAAGGCAGGGATGGCATATTACCCAAACGTCGTAAGAAAGTTGCTAACAAGGTGCCAGTTTTTGCAGCCCGGTTCTAGTACAATGAGGCTGGGGACGCCGGAAAAAATTAGTTGAAAACGGACTCCGTAGATCACTAGAGTTCATAAATACGGCGAGAAATTTTGTTTTGGGCCTCCACAGTGCAGTTTTAACCTACTCTCGCTTTGTATTAGATCGTGTTACGCCGTACCTGAAACTTAATACTCGAGTCGTGCTGCGCAGCAGGGACCGTTTACGCCCGCACGCTGTCTATGCGCATACTCCGCTCCGGGGGAAAAGAAGAACATGGAGGCCGGCGCGCGCTGCGTGTGAAAGTGTGCCGGGAGAGGAGGTAGTTGTCGCTACTTAAAGCAACCGAGAAAAGCGATCTAGGGACTTTAACCACGCTAAGCACGGTTGTCTAACCCGTACTGTGGAAAGGGAAGGGAAACAGAGTTGAGAAAAAATTCACATTTTTCACAAACACATGCAAACACACAAAGAAAATTTTCAGCACCAATTCCATCGCAGCTGTTCGTACGCGCTATTGCGTATCAGGAAGTGTATTAGCGCTTCCATACCCACGTACAACGCATACGCTCTATATAAAGGCGTATCCTTGCACAACGAAGACGCGCTATGCCATGTTTAAAAAATCTTCTCATCTGTTGACAGCGTGTAGGCTACATGGCTGAATGCTGTCCTAAGGGCAAGCCTGTCGCCACTGTATGCGAGACACAAGACATGTTTTAGGGTGTTTTTTACGCCACGTGTGTCACATCTGGTACTGTCCGTCATTCAAATAAAGATAAACAATTAGTGGGCTCTCGTTGATGCAATTCGCCGCAGGAGGCGGAATAGCAATCTTTCATGCCGTCGAGTAGAATCAGCCGCTTTTTGCCGATGGTTTGTGCCGTTGTCGATACAGTGCCGACTGTGCCAATTGAATGAGGCGGTATATAAATAAATGTGTGTTTGATTGTAGCGAGAGCTGTAAATTTATTTATTTTGTTACAGTATATTGTAAAGAGGGTAAAAAATTCGTGGACACTGGATATTACAAGTGAGCTTTGTGGACGGCTAATGTATAAATTCCTTTCACGACGGGCGCATTTCAAAGGGGTGAAGTGCGAAAATAACACTCGTCCAGCTAGATTTAGTTGCACGTTAACAAGACTTGGGTGGTAAGAAGGAATCAGAATCTCTCGAACATGGTGTCTTCTAACAGCCCCGAGTTGCATTGGTGCCAAAAGGCAATAAATAAATAAATAAATAAATAAATAAATAAATAAATAAATAAATAAATAAATAAATAAATAGTCTAGAAGTACGAAATGGTGGGATCATATATTGAAAGACCACAAGTGTACACAGGCCCCCGTTTTCCTTTTTTTTCTCGTGAAACCGCTGCTTATGTATGAAGTGTGTTTGCTGCTCAGGAAGGGCCACAGGGCTGAGTGCACCTTGTTGGGCCCATGTGTCTATTTACCTTAGTTATAAGCAAATGTATACGGACACATGTGCTGCGCAGTAGGGTACTTCCACTCTTGTTGCTTGCAGGTATGAATTAAAGAAGATTCCGGTTAGTCAGTTGCTAGAGCGATTGCAAGGTTAAATTTACAAACCAGGACAATTATCAAGGTGAAAGTCTTATTAACTGGCCCGTGCGAAGCTGAATGTGACCGTCGACGTGGCCATGGTACCAAACACCTAAAATCGAAACAACTAGCATCTCGTTGAATGGGTATATGCCAAAATTGCCATGAAAGAGCAGGAATGTAAGACTAACATGACTGATAGGTCATGACATCAAAAATCAAAATAAATGGAGTGATAATGGTGCAACATCGTATACGCTTCGCTTCACGCTACGAGTGAGCATCAGAAGGCGCACATGATGCATTACGAATGTGCAACCCAGATTTTGTCTTCTTGTGTGACTAGAGCGTAACGCTGGGCAATTGTCTTTTTCAGCTGCAAAGCTTTGTTTCTGAGAAAACCATATTTGTTTTTTTCCCGGTGCCCTCATATCGCAACTTCACCCGGAATATAATTTTTTTTCTTTTATATATCAAAATAACGCGATAAAAGAAAGCTAGGCCTACTTCCATTCTCCTTCGCACTAATTGGTCTTTGTAATAATTGCTTACATTAGCTACATCACATTAATAATCTTGGAATGTATATGCTGCTAAGGAAGAATGGCTTCGATATGATAATGAATACATTAATGAATGGTACAACTAATGAGGGGCGCACCGCATCCATCTTGCGTTCGAACTAGTGTCATACTTGCCCGAAATAGTCTTGGTCGGCGCACGACCTTTTAATTTCACCGCAATATTGATCCTTCCACACGTCATTATGTGTCACTGTTCTGACTAGCTCCTGCGAAATGGTTTAGTAGCAGTAATCGCATCGTGGACATGGATATTGATGTGCGTGTCCCTTACTCTAGCTTAGTCCTAACGTTTTGTGAGCGAATCACAGGAGCGATTTCGAGTCCTTCTTTCCCGCTGGGGCATATATAAAACAGTTTACTTATTGCACAGGCTATCGATGCAACCTGTAAAGGTACGGGTCTCTATATGAGAAGGTTCTGGATGATCGATACGGTGCGCCACAATACGGAAGCAGACGGAACCGTTGCGGTATTTCTTCCGTTAAAGGATTTTTTAAAATCCGAAGCATTTCTTAGCGAACTTCGGCAACTTTGAGCGTATCTACCTATCTATCTAGCCGCCTACGACTTCGTGCTCTCCTGGCCGTTTCGTTAATGGGATGTATACGAAAATTGGTATGCAACAACATGATTGCATGACGAACATAAGTGACAGGTCATAACATGAAAACCATGGCATGCATGTGATGAGCGGCTAGATGTCATGAGCAGCTAGATGTGGTGTTCTGTCTTTTTCGTTAATGGGATGTATACCAAAATTGCTATGGCACAACAAGACTGCATGACGAACATAAATGACACGTCATAACGCAAAAATCGTGACATGCATGTCATGAGTGGCATGATTTACGTGCCACGGTCTTGGTGCTCTTGCGGCCGTTTCGTTAACTTGATACACACCAAAATTGGTATGGCGTAACAACGTATGACGACCATGGGCGACACGTTCTAAGAACATGAAAATCGTGACATGCACGGCATGAGCTGCATGATTTACATGCCACGCGTTTCGTTAATGGGGTGTATACCAAAATTGCTATGGCACAACATGACTGCATGACGAACGTAAATGACAGGTCATAACATTAGAATCATGTCATGCGTGTCATGAGGGGCATGGTTTACATGCCACAATCTTGGCGCTCTTGCGGCCGTTTCGTTAACTTCATATGTACCAAAATCGGTATAGCGAGACAGCAATGCAGATCCATTTTATGTTCCTGGTGCGTGCTTCGCTATTCCTTGATTCCCATTGCACGTGGTATCTGCCATTTTTATGCATGAGTATTGTTGCTCGCAGCTCCACGTGAAACGATTTGTAAAATGTATCGAAACACAATTTTACTTTCTGCAGGATGCATTTAAGGGGCATCAGGGGCGGTATAGCGATTATTGCGGGTAGTTTTTTTTTGTAGTAACTGTCGTAGCTAGAGCAGCGAGGCGATTCTCGTTCAACAAGTTAATATCAGGCACCAGATGATCAGCTGAAGGCAGGTGCTGGCCACTTGGTTAAGGACATAAGATCCCAAGCTGCTCATGGACGTTTCGGTGTATGTTGTTCGTGCAAGTGTTTCGGTATAACAGCCAGCCACGGTATATTCAGTTCCTCGAAAAATGGGTTGCGATGAATGCGTCGAAGGCGTGGTAGAACTTGATGAGAAGTCACTACTCAGCTGCAAGCACTACTGAGCTGCAAGCAAACAAGTTCGAGCGTGCACTTTTACTGAGATAGCAACCAAACAGTAAAGGCATGAAAATGCTGCTGCCAAACCGTTTATAATGCAGCACGCTTTAGAAGCGAATGCTTCAAGTGGTGTCACGCCAGCGGCGTTGTCACTGTCGCTGTCGGTCACGCTAGGTCCCCAAGGTACCACTTGGGCTTGCCCTTACTCCTTCCAAGCTACGTTAAAATGGCGTTGTAAACCTATGGTTGCATAATCTCAAATTATAATTACGTTCCTATTATTTTGGAGTGGCCTACTCTGGCAGGTGTTTCTCTAATGAACCGGTGTACCATTGTGGCTCCTTCTAAAGGAATTATTTGCTCGCAACTGCTCTCGGAATATACCGTCACCGTGAAGAAGGCGAATGGAGAACGAAGTGCGTGCGCACTGAAGACGATTGCAGCTGTGCGAGGATGATCAGCTACACGGTAACTGCATTCCGTAAGTAGGATCACCGCGTCAAGAAAACAACTAGTTCCGTCAAAACTGTTGCTAGAACACAAATGATTTCGATTCACTTACGTGATAGTGATCACAAAATGGAGGCATGGGAGGTGGGCTTCATGTTATGCTCTGCACTGTAGTGACCGTAGAGCGGCAACCGATGCAAACCTTATACATAAATCTAGCCCTTCCTCGCTCCTCTTTCATATTATACTGCGGCGAAGAAATAAATTTGCGAGGGTGATGTCCTGGGATTGCAACTTCTGTGTTGTTCTTATCAAAATGTGTTGCTAGGCTAGTTGGTTCGTCTAATAGAAATGTTTGAGACGCAAGCTATGATATAAACAGAAACAAAGGCAATAGCATTCCTTTCCTTTATATCGCATTTTGCTGCATAATTAGCATATCGTATCCTTGCACCTTTCAGGTTATAGACGCCGCAGTTTCGTTTCTAAACACATAGGTGGCGGCAGAAGCTTCAGCGCCCGTCGTAGATGACGTCGTAACTGGCAGTAATGACGCGGGACAAATAGTTAAAATAACTAAAATTAATTATCGCGACTTGCTATATGATTACGAGGACCGACATTGTCACGGGGTTCATCGTAGGGGGGGGACTGTGGATTAGTTTTGACCATCCGTGGACAATATGAATAAGTTAATAATTTTTGGGGTTTTAGGTGTCAAGACCACTATAGGGTTATAGGGTTATGAGAGATGACGTAGTGGGAAACTATAGAATATTCGACCACCTTGGATTTCTTCAACGTGCACATAAATCTAAGTGCACGATTGTTCTTAGAATTTCGCCCTCACCGAAATGCTGCCGCCGTGGTTTATGGTAGAATGGGGCTGTAAAAATTGTTCGTTGCTTTACTGTCCTTTCCTTGATTTCTGTCGCCTTGTATTCTTAAAGCGATGTCTCGAAAATTTTGTTCATGACGTGCTTACCCTCTCAAAATTCTCCGCCAAGGCCTCTAGCATTGCGTTTCCATCGAAATGATACCGCCGTGGTCGTGATCGAACCCGCGTTTTCCGGGTCAGCAGCCGAGCGCCGTAACCACTGTATACCTCCCCGAACCCGAGCTTTCGAGATTTTCAGCGCAACATCTTAGCCGCTAAGATACCACGGTGGTTGCCAAGATAGTGAACACGCCGAAAGCGCACCGCGAAGCGTCAAATCTGGTGTGACGTGCACCCAAGTGACGGAATAACTGCTGTGTCGCCATTGTGGGCTCCTTTGGAAAACAGTCACCCGTCATAATAGTGCAGCTGCTAAAATGACGTGCCTGCTAACTGCAGTCACTTTAAAAAAACGTAACCACTGCACTTTACTCGACATGTTTTGTTCCTGTTTTGTCTGCAAACGTGTATACTATTCGCAAGTATTTGTTTTCAGATGGTGTCATGTTTCACCTTACAGCAAACTCGTCAAAGGCTATCCATCCATTACAGGCAAGGAGGCAAGGTATAGTTATTAAAGGGGTCCTGCAAGACTTTTTGAACATAGTGACAAAACGGTGCCGATCTGCCGACGATACTCCTGTGCACATGTGAGCCAAATGTTATTGCACTTCACTCACCAGGGAATTCACAATTTTTCAAATGCAGCTGTAAAACGCCGGTAAAGTTTGTTTTGTTACGTTATGTTTCACCTAACGACAACAGTGTCAGAGATAATGCAGCCTTTACAGGCAATGTGACGCACATTGCTATTAAACAGATACCGAAGCGAAACAGTGAAATGGTTTAGAATGACTAACTATATTTTGGCAGCACTGTTGTCGCGAATTTCGCTTTATTGTGTTCAATGTTTAAAGAGAAAATGAATGTCAAAGTATTATTTTTTAATTTCGCACGGAAAGTTGGGTCTTATGACGTAACAAGAACCTTTTTTTTTTTCTATAGTCTCTCCAAATTTGCTCAATCAAATTTGCTGAAAAGTGTTGTGTTAAGTCTCTCGCTTCCTTAAAACATAATGTGTATCTTTTGTACTAGTAAATAAATGTTGTTACGTGGCTACAAGGGACAGGCATGGGTTCAAGAGTGAAGCGTAGGAAGACGAAGGTGTCGACGAAGTTGTAATGATGGCTGCTGTTCACGGTTTAGTT
The DNA here is from genome assembly GCA_013339685.2 of Hyalomma asiaticum. Lineage (NCBI taxonomy): Eukaryota > Metazoa > Arthropoda > Arachnida > Ixodida > Ixodidae > Hyalomma > Hyalomma asiaticum. The sequence continues at coordinate 165,405,880 of CM023481.1, forward strand.
AAGTTTCTTTAAGGCAGTGAGATTCTTTCCCGTTACAATATGTAGACCTATTCAGGCACCGCCAGTAGTATATGACGTCAGTCACATCCGTGCAGGGACCACGGAGTGACGTCGCCACCGTTTTTTTTTCCCTTTTTGCGCGTTTTGTAGCTCGTCAAGAGTCTTCTCCTTGCAAGAGTGGTGCTTTTGGCATTGTGAAAAAGTAATTTACTAATACGAGAAAATCCGATGTTCACTTTAGTGTCCATTTAATTGCGAAATCGACAGTCAGTATTTCTGACGGAGATAACAACGCAGGAAACAAAGCTTTCATTCTTGTCGTTAAGCAACGGCAGAGGTACGGATGTGTCAGGTACTCGAATTACTGAAATTACGAAGGTAAAATTTGTTGCTTAATAAATTGCGCCTTGTATAGAGCACATTTTCGATCTGCGTTTATCTTCAGGCATTTTTCCGTCTAACGCGCAGAAGGCAAAGGTCACGGTGATATTCAATAAAAGGCAATAAGAATGATTTTTCAAGCTACCGCCCTATATTAGTCCTGTATATTTTCTTAAGAAGAATGAAAAAAAAAGTAAATTTAGCAGGACTGTCTTCATTTACTGATCGTTTCAATATCATGAGTCCAGCGGCATTTGGTTTTCGTAAAAACAGGTCGACATAATTAGCCGTGCTGAACCAAAAGGAATACATACTGGAAGAGCTTGAAGAAAAGAATATGATGTCTGGATTTTTTCGCAACTTCTTCAAGACCTTTTACCTTATGGGTCATAAGGTTCCACTTTAAAAGCTTTATCATTGGGGCATTCGAGGCAGAACTCATTCTCTTATCACTCCTTACCTTCAACGTAGGTCTCTATTCGTAGCTATAGGCGATGACCATACTGAGCTGATGCCTGTAAAAAATGGCGTACCGAAAGAGAGTACTTTAGAGACCTATTCTTTTGTATTGCAAATTATCGGTATAGTCATTATCGATGCACCTGAAAAGTGTGTAATTTATGCAGACAACACACGCCTATTCTTAGACAGTGATCCTGGTACTTAAATGTCTAGTAGAGCTAATAAAACGCTTGAAAATACACGTACTTGGACTATGGATAACTGTAGTAAGGTTATCTTAAAAACAAAGACTGTACTATTTCACGCGAGTGACAAGCAGCTTGAGCTAGCCTTATCAATTTAAATAATAATGTAACGGGGCCCTTATTCACAAACATCTTGCGCTAAAAATGTTCGTAAGAAAACATTTCAACCAATCACAGTACTGGATATATCACATATCATTAGCAAAGCCAATGGCAGAATCACTTGCGGAAGAGAAGTTTTCTGAATTTTGCCCCAGAAGTAGTACCATCTTTTAAATCACTTGGCGTATATTACTACGAAAGTATGCCATGTTATTGCCATAAAGATCACTTCATTAGCAAATGGTTAAGAGAAATAAATATTATGCGTCGCCACTATAGTCATCTTCCTTCAGAATTAATATCCTTATATATAACTTAATGTTACTTTCCTTAACTCTGTAAGAAATTCTTGTCTGGAGAGCTTATTTCGAGAACATGCATAAACTGGCAGTACTGTGAAAAATGGCAATATGCCTTGTATCAAAGGCACCACATCTCTGTCACACTGGTCCTTTGTTTTCGAACTTGAGTATTATAAAAATAAAAACGTTGTACAAATATTGGCATTATCGTTCATACAGCATCGGCAGAATTAAAAAAGGACTACGCTTTAACAAATCTGGGGCCGAATTCACAAAACTTCTCTTTCGTAAGTGCTTTTTGCCATTGGTCAGCGGGCTTCTGTAATGATATGCCCAGCATCAGGATTGGCTGAAATTTTCTCTTACCAGCATTTTTGTCGTAAGTTGTTTTTGTGAATACGGGCCCAGGTTCCCTTGAAGCAGCATATATTCCCCTATATCATTTGCCAGTCAGAACAGCGATCGTTTGCGCTAGTAGAAGCACTTACGGTGATCAAATGCTGCAGAATTTTTTTTTCGAGACTATAAAATCAAATAGAAGTAGAGAGTTACTTTAATATTTAAATTCTGCCTCGGAATGATGTGCTTAATATCTTTATGTCATGGTAAATACTTTTTACGAGGTTCATGTTGCTTTTTTATGTACTTTAATTAGCTTGTACAGAATGTATTTTATTATTGTTTATTGTAGTCACTATATTTGCCTGTGTACATTTTCTAGGGTGTTAGTTCGCTGCTGTTTACCCGCTTCGAAGTTATCCTGTGTATGACGTCTGTTTCACCTGAATCTGGCTTTGGCTGCCCGCCGGACTTGATCCAGGAGCGCTAGTTGCACTCCCGGGTACGAGCTGGCGAGTTCTGCCTCCCACTGCTCCGTACTAGGCATTAAAGTGCTGCCGAGATAATAGGCTAAGTCGCCTGGCTTCCTTACGGACCCCCACGAGATGTGGTAGAGGGTCGGCCTACCCGCCGCACCACGGACACACGGCCGGGTATAGCGTCGGATATATTGCATGTAGTTTCAAAAGACGGGGGAAAACGCCTGCGTGAATTTTTCGAAGATCGGCGGCATTTTCCCCACTAGGGGATTTATGAGGCGCCCCGTATTTTTGTCGCGGGAAGCGTTGGTGTAGAAGGATTTCCCTAGCTAGAATTGGTACGACCAACGAATTGGAGGGATCCTCCGCTCGGTTACAAAACGTGCGAGCTAGAGCAAGGCGCGAGTGCGAACCTGGCCGCGCGGTCTTTCGATGGAGGCGAAATTCTAAGGACCGTGCACTATGCAAGGCCAGTGCACGCTAAATAACCCCAAATGGGGAAGACTTTCGGAGCCTCCAATAAGGCATGCCTCACCTTTCCGCTCTTTCACTCCCTTTCCCCCAGGACTCTGGGCCGTAATACCTCCAAGGCCTACAGAAAACAGCGTTATATTTTTATGTTGTTATGTGGGGTTTAACGTCCCAAAACCAGCTCTGATTATGAGAGACGCCGTAGTGGAGGGCTCCGGAAAGTTTGACCACCTGGGGTTCTGACATCGTGCACTGACATCGCACAGCACACGGGCCTCAACCTTTCGCCTCCACCGAAATGCAGCCGCCGCAGCCGGGATTCGATCCCGCGACCCTCGGATCAGCAGCCGAGTACCATAGCCACTAGACCACCGTGGCGGGGCAGCGTTCTGTTTTTAAGAGAATCGCAACTATCTACACATCCTCTTCGGAAGCACCTGTAAAAGTTAACGCGGTTCGACGCGCTGGATTGGAGTATGAAAACAGATGGTTTTCACCACAAACTGAAATTTCTGCATAGCTAAGCAAACCATTTTTTAATAAACCTGCGAAAGCATACTAAGCGCAAACTGCTATGTTTACACCAGCAAGCGCGATTGTATACGTACTAACGAACAAGGCCAGCCGACATACTGAACTCTGTGTTGGTTTTGCTATGTAAATCGGCAATGTTTTGAGTGGCTTTAAAATTTTGAGCAAGGAATTCTCGCCTTTATGCAACCGATCAATTCTCTTTGTCAATTTAGCTAAAGCTAATTATTTTGTCGCTATTCCCTGCATGTTTGTGTTCACTCATAATTGTGGGTCTGCTCAATGAGATGTACTCCACATTAGACGTAGTTATGACGTATAAATGCCCTTTTTTGTCACTAATTTCAACGTGAATATCCGGATGTAACGCTGTTGTGGTGCACATATATCAAATGATGTAGTGCGTTTGTTCTCTGGCTAGCACACTGTACGAAACGTTTCATTTGATTTCGTTTTAGTCGATATTAGGAATTATTTTTCTCTAACACTGTTATCTGGCGTGGCTCGAAAATTTAACCGATGGAGAATTCGTATAATTTTTTTCACTCGATTCCTTTATAACTAGAAATAGAAAGAAAGACGTGCAAGCGAGATCTCAAGGATAGGTATGTCGGAGCTGCGCAGAGGCTTGCCATATGTAACGCAGTGCTCATAACATAGACTCGTTTCTCATTATGCCTGCTTTAGCTATATCCAAAAGTTTCGCTGATTTATGTGAAAACATCGCTAGGTGGTTTTGATGTGCTAGCGGGCCCTCCCACAGTTTAGAGGAACTTAGCGAAGCTTGCACTAGGGACGCAAGGCTGGCGAAGCTGACGGGCACTTGGCTGGCCCAGGTATGTCTCTGGCCGACCCGCCTTTCGCCGTGGTCCGAGGCTTCGGGAAACGGCTCGCGAAGCACTGCGAGGCCCAGCGAACGCTTCTTAAAGTTTCGCACGAACTCAGTGTAAAGACATTCGCGTCGAAGCGGACACGGCGGCAGACGCGCCACGCGTGCCCTCGGCTTGACGCCGTCCCACCCCTTTGCTGTACTATGCATGCTGATACTATTCTACGAGCTGCTTGGACGCCACGAGAGGACGCACACTTTTTTTTTATTTAAATGTAGAAAACATGGGAAGAGGACGCATGCTCTCGTGGCGCGATGCTATCCATAAACGCATAGCTTTGCGAGACGCTGTACACCCGACAAATCGATGATATGCACAAACGCCGAGGACATTAGCGTAAAAGAAGAAGCGCACGTGCGAACGGCGCACATTTGGCATTGCATAGTACAAGTGCACGCGCACTTTTGGGGACCAGAGCTTATGATGGTGCTAGTTTTGCGGCGTGCCGCACTTTTTACGGTTTGCTTATAGAACGGCTTCGTTTTTAAAAAATGTACGTGCGTTCCATGCTTGCGGTGCAGCATAGGATCGAACGGGAAGATGGGAATAAATGGAAAGTTACAAAATGTAAGTTATGTAGTAACAGGTCACAAAAGCTTCAAGTACGCGAATGATCCTTGCCATGGACCGGCTGCCTTAAATTTCTAGAGTTATAGGATATTGCCCAGAATTTCGTATGATAGACAACTCCATGGTGACTCGTTTCTTTTTCTTTTCGTGCGTGTGAATTCTAGTCGTGGTGAACTTCCGAATGCCGTCACTTGAGCAGTGCTGCTTGGAGTGTTTCATGCTTGCATAAACAGCGCCTTCAAAGTTACTGCGCCTAACCGGTCCGTGCACCGGTTCAGTGTGGCGAACCGGTTGACGAATAGGTTCATAGCTTTATTTCTCCGAACCGGAACTGAACCGGAGCAAAATGGTGCACCTCGAACCTGAATTCGAATCGATATTTTTTTCATTTCGACACCCTGTGTTGAACTCGATTTAAAGACCACTGAAATATTAGGTCACTTTACCGTAAAAGAAGCAGTCTGATGACAGAACCAGCTTGCGTCTCTCCAAGGCAGATAAGGCGACTTGTTAGTCCAAAGAAAGAGCGAAGATACAACAGCAGGTAGCATACGCTCGCCTGAACATTTTCTAACAACGCTTGCGCTACCTAGTAACGCTGTTCGCCAACCTTGCCTGTACAGAATCGCGAGACGCGCGTACAAAAGAGTAGGATTTCCTGCCCACGAGGGCAAGCATGTGTATTTTTGGCATGAAGATATGTTGGTCGCTCAAGATGTGATTGGAATGCTGTCTTACTACACCGACTCGTGCTCTAAACGATGTCGGTACTACAGCGGCTTAATGACGCAGGACAGTGCGAGGGACGGATCGCTAGCTTGTCCTGTCCTCTTTTCTAACACTTAATAATTAGCGAGATCTTACGTGCCAAGGCCAGCTATCATCATGTATGAGGCACGCCTCGTAGTTGGGAGCTCCGGAGAAATTTTGACTACCGGGGATTGTTTAACGTGCACATAAACCTAAGTACATGCATTTTTTTTTTGCATTTTGTTTCAATCGAACTGCGGCCGCCGTGGCTGGGATTCGATCCCGTGGCCATGAGCTGCGCAATTAAGCCAACACCCAGCCGCTAAGCTACCACGGCGGGTTGCTGCAGAAAATATTTTGCAGAAAGTATTTCGCAGAAATTGCAGCAGCGTTCAGTAGCCCAAGTCTTCCCTGATGTCTCCCTTAATGCGTCACCCTTTGGATGCCAACTTTGTAAGGGCGTGCGTTCCGTAATTTCACTCCCGGAATGCGAATTGTGGACCTTCAGTGAGAAAATGCACAAAGGGCACGCTTAGTTGCTCTTTGCGCAACAGTTATGGGAAGTTATAACAGCTTTACAAGGCGTTTGTGAACAATTAACAGTTACAAAATATTGAAACGCGCACTTGTTTTGGTTTGTTTCGCGGGGACCGCTCTTTTCATTTTTTTTTGTCTTCTCAAGGGACCTTGAGAAGACAGATAAACAGGGTGCAGAGGCACTCAATGAACAGCATCAACACAACACGCGCAAGAAATTCAATTCCTCTGTACTCAAAGATAGTGACGGTTTGCTAACGCATGCGTCACCGAACCGATCAATTTGTTCAGCTTCAATGATTAGCCTAAATTTCGCACCGATTCCCGCTCACGACAACGGTTCCACGAAAATTTGGTTTGCACGTACAACTCTGGAAATGTTGCGCCAGGAAACCGTCTGGTGGCATCCTTCCTACTCTATTACAGTGCTCCCTTAAACGAACATTTAGGCAGCTGCCCGTCTGCCTAATGTAAACGCGGCCACGGGATAGAGGAATGCGGTAAACAACGCAAATTTTAGACTGAACAAAAGCTTATTTTTTGTGTTTTCTTTTTCGGGCAACACGACTGAGCTTTCTTATCCGTATTCATTTTTTTTTTTTGCACACATTACCGAGTTTAAAAGGGGCTGAAAAGACAACTCGGGCATTACAATTTTGGCAGCAATTTTCTTGAGGTTGTTGAAACCTGACGCATATGCACCAAAACCGCCACATTTCTATTCTCAAAGGTGGAGCGAGCTTCGGTGCCGGCCTCACAATGCAAAACTTGCCGTTAGTAGCGCCGGTGCATGTGCGCCTCTTCCTTTTGTCCGTGCCCCATTTGCGCGATCAACTCGTACTATAATGACCAACCAACAAGCCTTCATCGCCACCCTCATTCAATATGGTCATATATGAGTACCTTTCGGAATAACGATGAACGTCCTGTTAGCGTATTACGTGAGGCCTGCTGCTGAGCGGGATCTGCCACGTCCTCCACCTCGGTGGTAGCCTAAGTAGTATCGGCGAGCACTCGAGGAACTAGGTCTAGAATACACGCACAAATCCCCCATCAATGTGTCTATTACCCAATTTCTAGAGCACAGCTTGCATCAAGCGGAGGTTCCAGAATCGGTTCGGGTCAGTTTAACTCATTTTCATTAGCTATTTCCTCATTATTTCAACGTTTCCACAATCGTAAAAATGCGAGTAATTTATACTTATTTCATTGCTTATTGGCTTCACGTCCTTACTACTAATAAACATCGTGCAGCTTTATTCGCCTTGTTATTTTCCCTTTACAAATGAAAATAGCGCAATACATGAACGTCCTTTCTGCCTTCGTGAAAAAAAAGAAGGTGCCTGAATAAAACTCAACATTCCTTTCCTTTCAAGGAAAGTGGCTTTTCTTAGCGCAGAAAAATAAGATCTACGACAAAGAGAGCGCAAACACTTGGATGGGAAGGCTACATTTTGTCGGTCGTGTTTCTTTCCCTTCCGTGTCTCGGTGTTCGTTGCAGTGTGACTTTTGTTTGTTCTTTAACTTTATTTCCCCACAGAGAGCAACTTAACGAGCTTTGGAACATGCCTGGAGAGAATCGAATTCCTCGAGAGAGCCACTTGCTATGAGAAAGCGGCAGAGCCTCTGTTAAGCGTGCACGGTCAAAACTTCGGCGGGACCGTTGTAGTGGTCGGTATGAGCTTGTTACACTACATGGTTTATACGGAAACTCGAAATTCGGGAGCAGGTTTGCTTTGCCCTGAGAAAAGGATACATAAACAAAACAATGCTTCGCGGAAAGCACAGACGATCACGGTGTGGGCGCAGGGATAGAACATGTATGCGCATAAGAGCGTGAACCGGAGCGCTACCAACTTGTTGGCGGCAGTTTTCTTAAAGCTTAGTTCGCTTGCACCCAAGCCTTCGGGCATGCAGAGTGCTCTCTGCCCTGTCGTTGTGTGCCGGTTTGCGCACTCGACTGCGGGCGCGAGCTACTGACACCTGCGTTCGAACCTCTGCGGTGTTCGGTAAGGCTCGCACTCAAGCTGGTTCTGCGGCCACTTGAGCGCACGTCCTGCCTGGCGCACGTGGTGCAGCAAGGTTAATTAATGGAAGCGCTACCGACTTCGCCCCGGGAAAGGAGTTGAAACGGAGCCTTTTTTTTTAAAATCCAGAGGCCCTTGGTGGTCGCGATAGCGAGCGGTCGAGCGAAGAAGCCATGCTCGTCGGCACCGCGGGCTTTGCGGGGTCTCGCCGGGTTCTGGGGAGTTTTTCGCGAGTATAAATTGTCTTTCCACCCCGACCCGGAGGATGTGGCCAGAACTTTCTGTACACCGCCTGGGATCGTTTGTTTTGAAGTCACTTCCGAATGACGAGCGCTACTGAGGGCTGCAATAGTAGCCTCACTTTTCTTCTTCGTCCTTTATTTACGTGTATGCGTTTCAGTTTCTCCTTTTGCGATCTAAAAGAAAAGAAGGTAAAAATGAGCCGTGTTGTGACCCTCGGTAGCGGCTTTCGAGTTTCCATTGTTGTTGCAATGAAAGGCTCGAGACCGCGACTGGCGGTGTAAAAGTTTTGGCGAGCCTTTTGACTGATGGTCGTACATGCGCCGAGCCTCAATCTGGCGGATCCTTTCAGTATTACAAATGCGAGACGCGCACTGCTTCTCCATTATGCTTTTCTGCTACTTCTTTGACCTGCACGATAGATGTAGCTCGAGTTATGATGCACCATAAAAGCAGGGTGTTTCATCGAGCAGAGCACATGCGTGAGGGCGCAATTTAATGTGCTCGTAAATTTCTTGTTTTGCTTTAACTTATGCCGGGCACGGAGCGTAGTTTGCCTTATCATGAGGATTTTTTTATGCTGTTACCAGTTGTTTTAGCCCTAACAGACCTAGTACGCTGAACGCTATTAATGTTGTCGTTTTATGTGGAACAAAGCGAGAGGAAACGGCAGCGTATCGGTAACAATGCGCCCAGCGTGTACTTTCAGCCCGAGTTATTTTTCGCCTCAAAACTCTTTTAGTCATGCAGCAGATAACTCATCAGTGGTTATTACTCTATATCGTTTAGTCGCAGACAGCGCCGTTTAAGTTCTCATTGAGTTGATAAACGCCGCTACATTGAACATACATCGCTCATGCGCATGTATTTGCTCATTTACATCGGCATATTGCGTGATCATATTTAAACGGTCGTAACAGATGAAGACGTGAGCGTCGAAAAACGGACTACTCGCAGAGCTGACATAGACAGCATCGTCATTTGCTCTTTGGCATATTCGCTTGCCATGGAAGTTTGCCGAGTTAAAATAGCCGCTTAAATAGCTGTTCACACTGCATACCGAGCTGCTGGGCTTACGGAAAAGATCCATAGAAAATATCATATAGGCGAGCTCGTCTAAAAGGTATGGGGATTGAAGTGAGGGCGGGGGGAGTATGCGTTTCTCCTTTTTAGTCGGCCCGGCATGGCCAGGTCCAAGCTCTAAATCTGGCAGCCTCCCCGCTGCAAAGGCCATAGAAGAACACTCGCATCCTATTTTGCAATTTACCTGCAGTGGTTTGGAGGAGGCTTGTAGCTTTAGCGTGACTGCCTCCGCCGGCATCCCTTGATCTCCACGCTCCTGATGTGGCGATGTTTGTGACTTTTAGGGGCGAAGCTCTTCTTAGTCTAACCTTGTCACGCGTCAGGCGTAACCCGCGTGCCAGGAGGCACGCGCTCGCCCTCTGCGCGCCTCCCGGCGCGTGCCTCTCTCTCTCCCGGCGCTTGCCTCTGCTGTCTTGTGAGAGAGAGAGAGAGAGAGTCAGAGAGAGAGCGAAAGGCGCGCGTTGGCTATGGAAACGCTCTTTCTTAGAGGAACGCTCTACCAGCTCGCAAAGAAGGAGAACGCGCCCTCACCCGCGAGAGGCAACGTTGGCGCAGGCAGCGTCTCCAAGCGAGTTTCTTGATTGAGAAATACCGACTGCTCGCGTTGGAGAAGCGTTCACCGGCAACCCATATATATATATATATATATATATATATATATATATATATATATATATATATATATATATATGCACTGGATCTTGACTTGCAATGAAGTGCCGGTGGGAGATTTCACTTGTGCATAGTTGAACCATGAGGATTCGTAGCGTGCGCGTTAACTAAATTAATCCGGAACTCGGCACGATCTACGATGAACCTCCCGAGCTTCGCCCACTCATCATCATTCACTCCGTGGATATGCTGTAATTTTTTTAGGGCACATTTTGATTAGTACCTTCGACTATCTGTCGTTTTCTTTGTCTGTTTTCGATATGGCTTGCAGATAAGGCAACATGTGACATAGGCTCTCAAATGAATGCCCTGCCTTATAGATACCAACCAGAATTCTGCGCAGGCGGACGCTATTTTAGGTACGCCAGTGTCGGTTTAGCAAATACAAACCGCCAATGACTGTCATTAATATTCTGATTCTCCGTGATCGAACACATTCCTGTTTGAACGTATTTTTTTCGCTGTTTACCATCATTGCACTTGTATTTCTGTTAAACTGTTCGACAGTCCCTCACACTACGCGATCGTACAAAGGTCACTGCGGATGTCGCTTCTCGAATTCACTTTCAATGGGCATTACGTTCACCCCGCCCCTTCGATGATTGTCAGACTTCGCCTAGGTTCCCAAATCTTATTGTCCTGCAAGTTGTTATGTTTGGACAACTGTACTTGCCGACAACAGCACATATATTCGCAATTAAGACTGACTCGTGCGTATTGTCAGAAACGGCTGTACATCATATTATGAAGTGCTTCTTGAATATGGGCCTAGATAGGCTGTTTTGCCTATATTCAACTATTGACGGCAACACACACACACACACACACACACACACACACACACACACACACACACACACACACACACGCGCGCGCGCACGCACACACATACACGCACGCACGCACGCATGCACGCACACGCGTGCTGCTTGCGGCCCTGTTCTCCGCGGTTTGACGCTGTAAAATGAGTAAAATCGCAAGGGAAGTTTCCATACTAAGATACTTAGTAAAGAAGACAACCTCTTTAATAGATTTTCTTGCCTTCTTTACCAAGTTTACGCTTTGGTGCGATTGATCCTTCAGTCTTTCGTAAGTAAAGTGCCGCTCCATATATTTCGCTACCTCCCGCACCGACGCACTCTATAGCCGGCGAGATCAACCTGCAGACAGTGACACAATAGAGTGTGCCGATCCCGGCCACAGTATACTGTGTCACGTATGGGTGCACTTGCTTAATGTTTCCACATCTATCAGTCTTACTTGGTATGCACATAAAAAATCGCGAGGGGTGTGAAGTTTGGCGCGGCCCTTAACTATCGGTGATATTCACGTACTGCTGGCATATCTTGAAGGCGCGCGAAGTGCGCATGTGAGCACACAACATGGTTTCCATGGGGCAGATATGAAAAAGAGCCAGACCTCGAGCTAAACGGGGCCAAAAGAGCCACGTCACTTCTCCTGGCGCCAAATTTGTAGCCAAACAGGACGAAAGCGATAATACTAATATCTAATATTATTAAACAATAAAATAATGTCCGTTTGAATAAGCAAAAACAAAACAGAGCTCTTTTCTTTCTTTCTCTTTATACCCAGGGTCAGTTGCACACATCGGAATAGGACGCCGCCATATTGGTTGTAGCAGTGGCGTAAATTGTTGGGGAGAGGGGGTGCTGTTTATAGAGGGGGAGACGCCCCTTGCATGAGTCCACCCCCCCCCCCCCCCCCCTTCCTCCTTGAGATTTTGCATTGGAACATCTTCCGTTTTGACACGCTTTAAATTTTATTTCAACACATGCCGTTCCAATGCACCTCAGAGTTGCAGCTCTCAGATACAACGAAAGAAACAAGCGCAATGTAACAACAAACGTCTATTGTAAGGGGATTGCCACGATACTTTTACGACCGGTTCATAATGGCGACCCTCCCCCTGCGAGCCGGAAGACACACCTGAACGCCGCTGCGCGAAGCACCCTCGAACGACAGGTTCCACGAGCATAAGACACATCATAACGCAAACGATATCGAATCACAGCACCGCATTGTCCTCCACAGTAAAGCATGGACTTCATGCAGCCTCCTCGGCATCCATCCTCAGTTCGAAAGGGGACCATTAAGTAGTCACCTTATGAAGAATACACAATAATGCTCGCGCCCCAAAATGCCTCGTCGCGTTATATATGTCTTTCAAAAAAAAAAAAAAGGAGTTGGCATAACTGTGCTTTGTTCGTGGAGCTGAGAGTTCAAATCTTGTAGCCGGTGACGTCTCTGACTGATGTGCAGAACTTCGAGAATCTCTCGTGGCTGTTAGGGAACTGGGTGCACTCTCAGCACGTTCGGGGAAATTCAAGCAAATCTATTGCAAAAAAGAAAAAAAAGTTGAGCAAGAACATCAAACCCCTTTGCCCAACACGCTTCCTATGCGGAAGGCCAGCGATGTCTGCCGTGCTAGACGAGCAAAAGGCCGCAATTGCTTCCCTAGAAGAAATGATGAAAGAAGCACCGGCCGAGCAATTTGCAAAGATTGGTGGTATTCTGCGCTCCATGGAATCGAGATTCGAGAAACGCCCGCCTCCTGCTGGCAATTGCTTTGAGGGTGCTCTCGGTGCTTGAGGACCTGAACGCATGCCCGCAAGGATGTTCGTCGACAGTTCAGGGAATGTTCCAGATGGTGGAGCCTGCCAAGAGCGAGTTACACCATCTGGGGTCTGAAGAAATGTTCCATGAACTATTTGAACATGTTCCCAAACCCGCGGAGGATGGCAAGGTACATTCGGTGGAAGCATCGAGATACAGACGGCGTCCCGCCAGATACCCGAAAGGGAGAATCAGTGACGTTCCAATTGAAGCGAGAGCACACTTTCGGCGCGTATTTTTTTCAATCGTGGATGCAGCACTGTCGGGCATGTAGACAGCCGCTTTAATCGCGACTCGGAAGGAATGTTGACCTATAAGGCTCTGGAAGGTGTTCTTGGAATACGCCATCGGATGCAGATATGGAGGTGATGCGACGGTACAAAGACGTTGATTTCAACCAAGTCATGTCTCGCGTGCGCTTGTTGCACGAGGAGCACTCCGACCCGAGTTCTGTCGATGGCGTGGCGGAAATAATTCGTAACATGCACGAGGCCACCCGCCAGTACTTCAAGGAGGTTGAGAGCCTTCTTCGGATCATCCTGGTGATGCCAGCGTCTTTTCGTGACGCGGAACGATCGTTCAGTGCCCTCAGAAGATTAAAGACATGGCTGCGGAACACGATGGGAGAAACGCGCCTAAGCTACGTGACGCTGGCTCACGTTCATCAAGACATTGACGACAGAATAGAGATAGCATAGAGTTGCCGAAGCTGATAAACAATTTTGCCAGCGCATGCGGTAACCGCGCTTATGTTTTCTGACCCCCGCAAATGTCCAGAAAGGTTCTCAACCGGGAAACTTACAAGCACATTAGGAATGCATATTTGAGAGTCCTGGCTTGCGCGCATGTTTCTTTTTTATTACACTCAGTTTTTTAACGTTTGTTTCGTATCCAGTGTGTAGATTCATTGAAGACTCATCGGCTGCTTGGAACTGTGTTGAAAGAACTATATAATTTTAGTTGGGAACGTTGTGTGACACTCATTCGTCGTGCACTGCAGGTCGCCAACAGCACTGCAATAACTCGAGATGTGAATATTTGTGTATGTTCTTTTCTTTTATTTTAGTGTAGAGTTTTATTTGTATGTAAAATGAGATGCATATTTCCAATAATCAAGATGGCTGCAATGGCAGAGGTAGTTGGCTGCTATGGCAAAGGAGTTTAAAGCAGCCAAGAAGTTGCCATGGTGCCAACGTGAGATTTGTGTCGCGCCAGACAAGGTCCGAAAGTAGCCAATGTGGCGCAAAGATGCCACCGACGGCAACCCTACCCACAGGTGCGTCTGTAAACATGCAAAAGTCCGGCTCAGATCCTTGATTCGTATGTTATATTTCAATTACTTTAAAGCGAGAGCCTTGGGTGCCTCATGAGACGAGGAATGTGACCGTCCGGAGACGTCAACTGCACATATTATATATGATATCGAAAATCGAAAATCGTGAAAACACAGCGTCCGCAAATGGAACCGGCTGCTCCCATTGGTGTTATAAATGTGATTGATTTCTGGGATTCAGCCTCCCAAAATGGCGATATGATTATGAGAGACGCCGTAGGGGAGGGCTCCGGAAATTTCGACAACCTGGGGTTCTTTAAGTGCAGTGACATCGCACAGTACGCGGAACTAACCATTTTGCCTCCATCGAAATGCAGCGGCCGCGGCCGGGATTCGATCCCATGACCCTCGGTTCAGCAGCCGAGTACCATAGCCACTAGACCACCGTGGCGGGGCAATATCGCTGTCCTCGGAGCGGACTTTCTGAGCCACTTCAATGCCGACGTCAACATCCGTGATTGTCGCCTTAAGGACAACATAACTTCACTCGGCCTTCTCGGATTGAAGTCTGACTTGTCTTCCTCCAGCATTTGCACTTTCCACCCGGAGTCATACTTACGGAAGATTCTGGCGGAATTTCCTGCGCTCACCAAGCCTCGGAACATCGAATTGAATTGCCTGCCAATCAAGCGCAAGGTGGCACAACAGATCCGGGTCAGCACTTGTTGCTGTCTCGTCTCAAAGCGAGCAGTCATTTTAACACGAAAGTGTTCTATGCCGGGGTCCACCACGACCCCACTACGTCACTACCATAACGGATATGATGCAGTAAAGTGAACGTGGTAAGAACGGTAAAGAAACTAACATACGCTCGCGCCACGACGAAAGGTGCCCGGTGCGCTACCTCTGTGCTGACGCCGCACATGCTCGATAGGGACGCGCCTTCTCGTCTCATCCGGCTCAGCACGCGCGCATCCAGCGCACATTGCCTGGAACGGTGCCGCCATCCAGGAGACACAAAGTGAATCACAGCAGGTTTACTTTGTGTCTTCTGGATGGCGGCACCATTCCAGGTGCGTTCCAAAGTCCGCATCGATGAACGTGTGCAGAGCCGCACGCATAGCCGCGTTCGTACAGCTTGCGTCGATAGCCCAGTGGTGGGGCATCGGTCACCTTTCTTCGTCTAAGTGGCGTTTCCCCGCCAACCGCTCTTCGAGCGTGATGGTAACAAGAAAACTGCTGCATTAGGCGCCAGAGCACGCCAACGACGTTGACGGGTCAATGTGGCGCAAGTAAATATGATTAATACTTTTGTCGCGCGGAATTTACTATAGACTGTGCCCAGTTATTGGGTAAACTATTTCAGTTACCACAAAGGGTTCGCCCTTGATGTTCAGGAGGCGATGTGTGAACATGGGTTCATCCACGCCAAACGGCGCCGTACCAGCGAAACACCGGCAGCAATGGGCAAGTTCACCTCGATGTAACAATGAACATTCAGCTGCTTATGCGAAGAGAGATTTCACTGTCGTGTTATACTGATTCTTTTGACAGAGGGATCAGCCAAATGTTTTTTTTTTCCTTTCCGCTTCCGATAGGGCGAGACAGCAGCAATGCGGTTACATGCTGATGGAGACATAGTGAAACGGACGCTTAAGTAAAAAAAAAGAAGTTGACTTACGTAAACTCATCAGCGCGTTTCATTAGAAGTGTATCCGCAAAAAAAAAGAAGGAAATAAAACGGAACTCGAACTGATATCGACGCGTAAATGATTCTACCGTCAAAATTGCCTTAGCAATCGATGAGGGACCCCGAGAAGCTTCTTAGCTATTAATTCACCCCCGGTTTTGACATTACAGAAACGAGGGGCGTAGAAATAACACATAAGGTCAGTAGAAAGAAAAAGATACAATAAGTTGAACGGAAGCAAATTGAATTATGAAACAAGGTATTAATTATAAGGTTATAAAAGGTAAAGTACGCCTATCGCAAATTAACGTGATTAAAGAAATCGAAATAAGTATCAATGCCATCTTTGTGCATACAAATTGGAACGCGTAAAAATTTTAGAGCAAATAGTAGCTACAGGACATAATAATTTTAGCACTACAGTACGTAAGAATAGATGCGTGGGATTAGGATAGTAAGAAAGGACTTGGATTATACGTTTCGGCTTTCAGAATGCGTCATTTATAAATTATAGTGTCATGGCGGGAAGTGCTTGAAAGGGACTGTGGGATTGTTTCCAGTCATTGCTAGTGCACGGACTAAGTGAACGTGTGTAACCTCGTGCACGCGGAACCTGTACTGTCTGGCGGCGGTTAGCACCAAGTGAAAAAGAAAATGAAGGTGATGTCAAGGGAGAACCGTGATGATGTTCTCAAGGGAGAAGTTGTAGAACTTGTGGAAGAGGCTAAGGTGAGAAGGTTTTCTTCGAGTTTTTAACAAAGGGGGTTGAAATTATGCTTCATTTTAGTGGCATAGGCTTTTTGTCAAAAATGACGGGCGATTATGTGCGCAGCGCGGTGTTGAACATCTTCTTCCTCATTCACCATAATGTTATCACCAATATACCGTAAGAAAGATGAGTATTCTAATTACGGCCGAACGTTAGTTGCGTAAAGTAGTTCTTTTGAAAACTAAACTGGGGATAACTAAACGTTTCTGAGCAATTACCCAAGCAATCGGTTAGCTTTCTATCTAACGCATTTGATGAGATCCTTTGTGAAAGCTTACAACAAATAATGAACACCAAGATCTCATTAAAAAAATCAAGGCTCGTTCTAATAAGACTCAAGAGTCATTCCGATGACCAATGCTACTGTCACAACAGACATTGTTTGAGGCGCCGTAAACACTCGGTAATGTAGGAGCCCTCTGTGCCATAAGAAAGTAGATCCTGCAGAAACGATGACAGGTTTATTCAGGATTCTGTCGATCACTCTTCAGTCAATCCTAATTCAATCAGTTCCACCTTGCGATTTCGTATTAATTGAAAAAGCCGACATTAATTCAGATGATCTTAAGGTAAGTAATGCATCAGACACGTAGGGAGGGCCCAGATTACGTGTTCGGCCTAAAAGGCCTTACTCGTCCGAACCTTCTCGCTTTCAGGCAGAAAATTGGGCAGTCTTAAGAAACTTATCGATCAACCGCTGCCCGTTTTACATGTCGGAGTAATAGGCAATTTATATGCAAGAAATTATTTACGGAAACGCGCCGCCAAATCTGCTCTTCCTCACAGTTAGAGGGTTAACAACCTACTGTACAAAGCACAAAATAATTCAGGAGACTTTATGCGACTTCTCCGAAACTCATTTACTGCGGCAGCAGTGTGCTCTCTTAGTTATCACCGCAATTATGTATGCTTGCTTGTCTTTTAATCAAAGGAGTTTGGAAGAACAAAATCTCCCCGGCACACCACGACATTTTCCTTCTCAAATACATGCACAAACGGCGCGATTGTCAAAATCCACCTGCCAAGCAAAGAAGTGCAAGAGGGATGAACAGTGCTGTAAAGTAAGCCGTTGTGCTACCAGAATAGCTGCGCTATCTGTTCACGCAAGCATATTAAAATGGCCTTACAACACTTTTCTAACATCGGAAGAAAACGCCGCTGATCAATCATAGAGGTCGCTGCGTACATGTCAGTCAAATATTCTTGTACTACAAGCAGCAGGAATTTGCAACTTGGTCGCCAAATGCAGCTGAAAAGCGCTCGCTGTTCTTAAAAAAAGAAGAAAACACGTCATGAACGAGCACGGACTACCAAATGGGTGCGGTAACTACCACTGGCGGATACCTAGGTGCAGTTACCGCGGATGCCGTGGGGCGGCGCCACCTCCCACAATGACTCTGGCGGCAAGCTTGTCACTGCGGATGCGCGAATACGTTCCAAGAAAAGAAAATGTTCAAGGTCATGACTATTGCTGGCGTGTCTTCTTGCCCCTGGTCCCTGGTTCGATCCGGGTTCCTGGTCCCTGGTTCGATCCCGGGTTTCGGCACCAGTGTCCGAGGACTTCGATGAATAATAACCAGGCTTCGAAGTGCGTCGGAAGACAATACGCCCGAAGAGCGCCGAGGAGCGAGACGCCACGATCCGTTTATTCCTAACAGAAAGACCCAGATCTCCACGCGCCACGCGCTCCCGATCATACTTCTTCTTTCGCCCGCTATTTCTTTTCTCTTATTAACACTCCCGGCCCACGAAATGCTATGGGCGCATTTCCAGGAAGCACAGATGCTGTACCGGCCGCGTGAGTATTTTGCCGTTTCCTAGCCTTAGGCGACATGCACGTACAACTCCGTCGCTTCCCGTACTGTTCTCTAGTACACGTGCGAGTTTCCAACACAACTTGGGCGCTGAATCTTCGCGCACACCAAGTATACTGCCCGATCACATTTTCCACACTGCGTTTTTCTTTCGTCATCCAGAAGCGCACTCGGAGTTCTGCGATAGTCGTTGCGATCCCCGCATGGAGAAACCTTTGGTGCAGGTGCGTCTAGATGAGTTCATTGGCGACGTGATGACCGGGAAGCCGAATTGGGTACTTGATGCCTTCCTCGTCCCCAACTTTTTGCAGTCTTGTTTCAATGAGCAGCAAACCATCCACCTCCGCAAGAAAGGGATGCAAATTCCGAATTTTAGAAGCCTTGTGAATAATTCGTCCTGCATGGAGGGTTGCTAATTCTCGACTAAATAGCTGCCTTTGAGTAATCGAAATGGAGTGCTTTTCAGAACTGGCAAGCTTTTCTGCCGTTAGGTGCCCTTCAGAGGATGGTAGGCCGCGGGACGCTGCGACGAACCTCAAAATCCATGCATCGACCCGGAGTCGATATTGGCAAAAGCACAGCAACGTCTTCAACATTTCGGTGTTGAGGTTTGGACCTTTTTCCAAGTGGTCATTTAGAGAAGTAATTCCAGTGCCATCGGAGGACGTGTCGAATACACTCTGGTCGTATACGAAGATTCTATGATGACTTCTCGACGGGGCATATAATACCTTGTGCTATTCACATCCTCAATGACGTGAACTGGTTCCGCATGACGGTCCTCAAGATACTGTCCGACCGCTGCATCAAAGCTGCTCAAACGTTCTTGTCTCGAGATAGCCGAGGAAGGAGGCCGCAAAACCACTTGATCGCTACAGCGAGGTTATCGTGCAGGTTGGACGGCAGGTTTTTACAAGACAGACGAATTTCATATCTCTTGTCGCACAACTCAGTGGTTTCTCTGAAAGCTTTAAAAACTTTCTTGTCATGAGAGGATGGCTCCGCAGCATCTGTGGTCCCTGAGCTTTCGAGTTGCCGAAACTTTCTGATGTCGAAGCATGCGCCTTCGTCATTAAAGCAGCAATTGGTTCGGAGTACACAAATATTCGCGTTTGTATGCGGACTAACGGCTTCATCGTTGTTTAAGGGTCCTTGGATCGTCCAACCCAGTGCGGTTTCAGTGGAAAGAAGACCTTTGTGTTTGTCATCCCGCGTGACGTCCTTTCCAAGAATTTTCCACAACTGGTCTGATCCAATTGATAAGCTAATGCCTTCTTCTTGCTTCATGTGCGGGAAACAAAGAGCGTCAGCCAACCTGCGGTCACGATTCTTCAAGTCTTTGATGAATTCGTGGTCACTGGGTACTTCGACGAGGACTTCACAAACGTGTCCGATTTCTATTGCCTGAATGACATGGTGAACACCATCAAATTGACTCTGGAAAGTTACTTCGACCAGTCGGCGACGGTACTTCGACCTGTATTGTTGTTTCCAAACACGTTGACGGTAATGTGAATGTCGCCTAACACTTTGAGGTTCATTTTTCTTGAAACGTCTTCGTTAATGAAAGTACGCTGGCTACCGTTATCCAAGACGCCTCGTATGTAGCACGAGCTCTTGGCGCCCTTTATCCATCCTCTGAACGTTTGAAGATGTATGGTGTCATTACTTCGCTTGTCTCCCTGTGACGAAGCATGCATAGATGTACTGCTCGTTGTTTGCAGCGGTGGCGTCGGTACGTTAGTACTTTTCGCGTGTGCTCTGAAACACATCGAAGTAGCGTGTCTTCTTTGGCAATGCGAGCAGCTCACCTTACGTCGACAGTCGCTTGCTCGGTGGCCCTGAGTTATACACCTGAAGCAGGAGCCAGCCGCCGACAGAAGGCGCTTTTTTTCCGCGTCATGGATCGGTGCAACGCAATCCTGTGTTGGATGTGCCTCCTTGCAGAAGGCGCACCCTCGTCCCTAGTCCTGGCGCTGTTGAGAACTGCAGCTGATGCCGTTGCCCGATTCCTACGGCTGCCGGAGGTACGCTGTTCACCGTCGTACGACACCCGTTGCTGGTAGGTAGACTGCTCCCTGCGTTCCACCTCGATGCGCAGGTGATGTAGCAGTTGCTGAAGTTCTGCCGATCTTGGCTGGTCATTTTAACTTGATGCCGCAAGTCGCCGCCGTCGGTAAAATTCCACCGTTATGTCCTGTGGAATCGACTTCTTCAGCACTTCACACAGCATGTCGGCGTAGTTCGTCTCCGTGACCCCGAGACCTCTGAGGCTTCTGATGTTTACTTGGACGAAGTGATGCTCCAAGTGCACTAACGTTCGCCGACGTAGTGACAGGCCGTAATGTGCGAAGATTTTCGAGGTATTTTTGTTCAATGATGCGCACGTCTCCAAACCGCTCCTTCAAGATGGAAATTGCATCGTCGTAACTGCTGTCTGTCATCAGTATGCCTGCAATAGCCTTTGCCGCCGGGCCGTCTAGCAGAGACCGGAGGTACTGGAACCGATCGACGTTGTTAAGCCGTGGGTTCTCATGCACCGAATGGCGAAAGAGGTCCCAAAATGGAAGCCATTTCGTGGGGGAACCGTCGAACCTCTTTAAGTCGATCTTAGGAAGCCTTACTCCAGACACGATGGAGGGTTCGCTCAAAGTTGCTGGATGCGAGGAAGATGAGTCACCTGGGCCATCACCATTTTGTCTGGAAGTTGTCGAACTCCGTGTAGTCAGCTGTTGGATGTGGTGCCGCAGAAGACCAACGCATCCTGCGGCCCGGTCTTCGTATTCAAGCACAGAGTCAATGTCCGCAGCCATCTCGTCATCCGTCATCTCTGCGTGTAGAACCTCATTGGCCTTCGCGAGCTTATCGATGCTTTTCTCGATGCGCTGAAGAACGGTGCGAAGACCCGCCAGATTGAACGCTGCGCTGGCTAACAGATCGTTGGCTTCTTGGATGATCCTCGTGCTGTGTCGCCGTCGAGCAGCTCTCACATTTCGCAGGCGTTCCATGTACCTCCACGAAAGCCTGGTCCAGGGTTTCGGCACCAGTGTAAGGTCCGAGGACTTCGATGAATAATAACCAGGCTTAGAAGTGCGTCGGAAGACAATACGCCCGAAGAGCACCGAGGAGCGAGACGCCACGATCCGTTTATTCCAAACAGAAAAACCCAGAACACCACGTGCCACGCGCTCGCGATCCTGCTACTTCTTTCGCGCCCGCTATTTCTTTTCTCTTATTAACACACCCCGTCCCCCTTCCTGCTCTACTTTGTGTGGCTTCCAGCGCGCTTGTCGGGACTAAAGGAGAATGAGTCGAGCTTGGGCGGTAGAACTCTCCTCAAACTTGACGCTGAAACTCCGCTAATACCTAACGGGTTTGAAATATTTTTTGCGGTAGGCGATTCGTGAGGCAATAAGCTTCTTAAGTGATGTCGGTCGAGGATTACTTGTAGAAGCGTTGCAGGGCCCGTTTCGGTGCACATAAACAAACAAAAGGCAGAATTCCAGCCCGTAATTGCTACACGGATTTTTTTTTTTTTGACGCGCGTAGGCTTTCGATATTTCATAAAGCTGAGGCTTGTAACGCGCTCTTTTCCACAAAACTTCGTATATTATATCATGAACCTATGAAAATAACAATTGCCGTTGTTTTACGTGCTAAAGTCGCGATATGACGATGAGCTAGCCTTATAGCGAGGGGCTCCTGAAATTTTAACTACGTGTGGTTCTTTAACGTCCACTGGTAACGCACAGTACAGGGTCCTTCAGCTTTTTCGCCTCCATCGAAAACGCGACCGCCACAGCCAGGAAGGAGCCCGTGTTCTTCGAGCCTGGGAAAAGAAGATAATCCAAAATGTGAAAAAGGAAATGTACTAGATTCGTTGACGTGCACCTAAGTGGCCTGCAAGATCGCCCGAACTGTACGACGAGAGCTCTTACCAAAAAAAAAAAAGAAAGTTTAAGCATATATCATACAGAGAGAGAGAGAGAGAAAGGGAAGGGAAAGGCAGGGTAATTAACCGGACGTGCGTATGGTTTGCTACCCTACACTGGGGGAAGGAGGAATAGGGGTACAAAGAGGTAGAGGAGAGAAAAGAAAAGTGCCGCCCCATCCGAGAGTGCACATTGTCACAAGAGTCTTTGGCTGCTGTAGCAGAATGTAAATAGTGGCCTTGAGGCATGTATCCCAGACATGGCGTCGGGCATCACACGAGGAACGCATGCGAGGTTTACGAAGACGCAGGCAACTGTAAGGCGTATCAAGGCATGTATCCCAGACATGGCGTCGGGCATCACATGAGGAACGCATGCGAGATTTACGAAGACGCAGGCAACTGTAAGGCGTAATCCGCACGACGAACAGTCCACCAAACGTAGTAGCAGACAACTTCGGCGTCCATTAGTTTTGGTGGTATTTTTATCCAGTAGTTCAACTTAAGTGGTTGGTCGGGATGACAGCCGAAGGGGCATGAGAAGGTTCCGATGTGATGATGGCATACGAGACATGATGGTCTCTGGTATTTAGCGGGGAAATTGGAGGTTCTGTTGAAATTTATTTCAATAGGCCCACTAATGGCCTAGAGACAACGGACGCATTGCGTCGCGTCCAGTGTCTGCAAGACACTTTGTGCTGATGGTGTCGCCATGTTGCTGAGAAACGTGTAAAGAGCATCTATCAGTGGCCGCATATTAATGGTGACGTCCCGGTCTAGCTCTGACGCTTGATCTGATATAGGCAATGGCTCCAGTGCTGCAGTGCCTTGGCACCCAGAGGCGCTCATTGCAGAATCTGTCGTCAGCTTCTTCGCGGTATCCTTATCGTTGGCGTTTTTAGTCTAGATATTGTGTCTGTTCGGCCTGGGCGGCAGAGGTGGTGGAGAAGACGGCGGTGGCAAGCGCGTTGTCGAGCCTGTAGCAGTCTTTGATGAACGTCGTCGACAGGAGCGTCGCCGGCGCTGTTTCCGGATAACGATGGCAGCTTCTCGGTAAGACGAGTGGTCCCTCGCCATCTACTTTAGTATTGCTCTTTCTTGAATTAGGGGACACTCTTTTGAAGAGGCATCATGACGTCCGGAGCAGTTAGCCACTTCATAGTGGTAGTATTGCAGCTGCCAATTGAATGAGGAGCGGAGCAGCGGGAGCAAGTCGTTGCGTTTCGGCACATACTGCATGATACTGCATGACCAAACTTCATGCATTTCCTGTACTGGAGCGGTTTTGGCACGAAGGGACGCACCGCATGGCGAAGATGGCCAACCATTACATATGGCGGAAGTGATTCGCCATTGAAAGTTACCTTCACACAGCGCGACTTGCCAATGCTGGAAACGTGCGTAATAACATCTTTTTCTGTGACCGTTTTGATAAGTATTGGCAAGTCAGCGTCTGAATGGCCACGTCTATGTGTCGTATATCACACCGGTAATGACGTCCTTGCCAGGTGGAACATAGGAGAGGAGCTGGACGCCATCGAGGTCAGTGACTTGGTGCAAATTCTCTAACGCCGCCACATGTTCAACATTTATAGCCAGGATGTTCCTACGGGTGTTGACCCTGATGTCCCGCATTTCGTTCGGAACGAGCTCCTCTAGATGCATGGATACTCTTTGCCTGTTCAAGTGCCTAATCGTGTTTGTGCTGAGTACCGGCACAAAAAGAATTGTGAATGGCTCAGGCGTTCTATTTGCCGTTGCGGCGGACTCACAGCAACGCATCGTCTGACGACGACTTCGAACTTGTAATGAGCCGCATGGCCAAGAGAAGACTCCTGAGGGTGTCACCACTTTCATGTATAAACATGTACTAAAGGCATTCCGCCCACGCAGTTCAGTTTATTATTCGTTCAAAATACAAAGTTCGTAGTTAGTAGTATGCAGACGAAGGCCCCAAAGTCGTGCGACTGCTGTGGGACCCTCAGTTAACAATAACATTAAAAAGAATAATTATAACAGCAAGTAAAATTACACAACGCAAGTGGAAATGAACAGTGTGAAGGTACTAGAAAACAACAACAAATAAACAAAAAAATTGGCAGATCCCACGTGCAGTGGCAATCAAGGAAATGCGAAGCACGCATAAGGAACGTAAAATGGATTTGCATTGTTGTCTCGCTAACCGAGTTTGGTACACATGAAGTTAACGAAACGGCCGCAAGGGCACCATGACTGTGGCATGTAAACCATGCCGCTCATACACGCATGTCATGATTCTAACGCTATGACCTGTCATTTACGTTCGTCATGCAGTCGTGTTGTGCCATAGCAGTCTTGATATACATCCCATTAACGAAACGCCTGGCATGTAAATCATGCCGCTCATGACATGCATTTCATGATTTTCGTGTTTTGACCTGTCATTTATGTTTGTCATGCAGTCATGTTGTGGCATGACAATTTCCGTATACGTCCCATTAACGAAACGCCTGGCATGTAAATCATGCCGCTCATGACATGCATGCCATGATTTTCATGTTATGACCTGCCATTTATGTTCGTCAGGCAGTCATGTTGTGCCATGCCAATTTTCGCATACATCCCATTAGCGAAACGGCCAGGAGAGCACTAAGACCGTGGCATGTAAATCATGCCACTCATGACATGCATGCCATGATTTTCATGTTATGACCTGCATTTTCGTGAGGCAGTCATGTTCTGCCGTGCCAATTTTCGCATACATCCCATTAGCGAAACGGCCAGGGGAGCACCAAGACCGTGGCATGTAAATCATGCCGCTCATGACATGCATGTCATGATTTTCATGTTATGACCTGCCATTTATGTTCGTCAGGCAGTCATGTTGTGCCATGCCAATTTTCGCATACATCCCATTAGAGAAACGGCCAGGAGAGCACTAAGACCGTGGCATGTAAATCATGCCACTCATGACATGCATGCTATGATTTTCATGTTATGACCTGCCATTTATATTCGTCAGGCCGTCATGTTGTGCCATGCCAATTTTCGCATACATCCCATTAGCGAAACGGCCAGGAGAGCACTAAGACCGTGGCATGTAAATCATGCCACTCATGACATGCATACCATGATTTTCATGTTATGAATGCCATTTATGTTCGTCAGGCAGTTATGTTGTGCCATGCCAATTTTCATATACGTCCCATTAGCGAAACGGCCAGGAGAGCATCAAGACCGTGGCATGTAAATCATGCCGCTCATGACATGCATACCATGATTTTCATGTTATGACCTGTGATTTATGTTCGTCATGTAGTTATGATGTGGCATACCAATTTTCGTAAACATCCGATTAGCGAAACGGCCAAAAGAGCACAAAATCGTAGGCGGCTATATAGATAGATAGATAGATAGATAGATAGATAGATAGATAGATAGATAGATAGATAGATAGATAGATAGATAGATAGATAGATAGATAGATACGTTCAAACTCGCCGAAGTTCGCTAAGAAATGCTTCGCTTTAAAAAGCATCCTCAATGCGACACAACAAGTACAGTCTGTTTCACACTTAGGGGAAATCTCAGAGCGCGTGGCACTGCGATGCGGCCATGATGCGGCGAGCGCTGGAATCGGCCAGCAGCGGCTGCTCGCGCATGCGCAGATGCACGATGCGTCCAGCCTTGAACCGCGTCGTCTGCTACGACAGAGCGTGCTGGCTGTATTGTCGGGAAGCGTGCTACTGTGTGCGGCATCGCGCTGATTTTATCGTTAACGTGCGAAGTCAGCCGATATTCTTCACTAAATGTTGTGCGGCGCCATACTTTTGGGCCTGCATGGCAGGAAAGGAGCTCCGCAAACCTAATTTGACAACACACTTGCTTTGTGCTGCCGGAGGTCCGGGGTACTGAGCGGGTGCACGTATGCTTCGTCACCACGTCTGCTACCGTAATTCGCAGCGACAATAAACGTTACAATGTGTGCTCGTCGTGCTCGGTCTTTTCTTGACGGGAAATGAAAAGAAAGCATTCCACAGTAATAACTACGCAGGTCGATCACGATCAGACAAATGGATCGGAATAAAGTAACGCTTTAGGTGACGAAATTGAGAGGGAAGCAGCTCTTCTCTACAACATTGCAGTGACACGAGACAGGCGCTCTCCGTCGGCGCCAAATGCACGCGTCGCACTCCCGACTTCGCTTATTCATGTCGGGTCATGCCCCCAGCAGCAGCCATGAGAGCGCTCATTCTTAACGGAAGGAAGCAAGACATAAAGGGACTGAGCGAGCAATGTGTCCCGTCGGCGCGTGGCCCACTCGTTGACGATGTTGGGCTTATTGGTGATTCGGCACTCTTTAAACTGCGTGAGATAAAAAGGATAAAATGATATTGAAAAGACAATGCAATAGCACCGCATTCCTTCGTCCATTGGCGAGGCTAAAACCACACGACTATCTCTAGACACGGGATTGAAGGATGCTTTGAGTAAAACTGGCGCAGCCTTTATCGTCGCTGCGCATTACGGTAGCAGACGCGGTGCCGAAGCAAACGCTCAAAGCAAGTGTGTTATCAAACTGGGTTTTCAGAGCTCCTTTCTTGCCCATGCAGGCCCAAAAGTATGGCGCCGCACAACATTTAGTGAAGTATATCGGCTGACTTCTCACGTTAACGATGAAATCAGCGCGATGCCGCACACAGTAGCACGCTTCCCGACAATACAGCCAGCAGGCTCTGTCGTAGCAGACGACGCGGTTCAAGGCTGGACGCATCGTGCGTCTGCGCATGCCCGAGCAGCCGCTGCTGGCCGACTCCAGCGCTCGCCGCATCATGGCCGCATCGCGATGCCATGCGCTCCGAGATTTCCCCTAAGTGTGAAACAGACTGTACATAGTAATCAGTTATACAAGTAGACATAAGCACGCCATAGAACAAAAAGCCAAATTTCCGAAAATTTTTAAATTACGTGCACACTTTTATATCAGAACTATTTCTTGTTGTCACCCTACTTCAACAAGATGAAGTTTTTATGTTCATGTTTGAATGCATGCAATGATGATGGTAATTTTAGTGTATAGGACAAGTTATTCCATAGTTTAATCACCGCGGAGGAGGATGTCATTTTGCCATAGCTGGTCTTACATTTTAGGTAAAAGGAAGTTGCTTACAAACTAACATGAAAAACAAAACAAACAAAGACTGACCTGAAAGCATAAAAAAAAGATGATCTTTTCAGGTCAGTTTGTGTGGGCGGAATGCGCTTAGTACGTGCTTATGCATGATAAATGCGCAATACTTTGCTATTTTTTTAAAGGGAGAGTTCTCGTCATATATTTTGTGCGCTCTTGCAGGCCAACTAGGTGCACGTCACCAGACCTTGTATTCACATTTGCAGGCGCGTCCACGATACCGTTTTGTGTGTTTCATAAGTAATTGTCTGAGAATGGATACCTGCTCTGTCCTTCACGTAAACACATTTACAAAGGTAATACGTATGTCGTTCTCGCCACTACTTTAGCGGCGCAAGGCTTCTTGGCCGGCCAGGACTGGACGTACTACCAGCTAATACTTGGCTCATACGCGTGGAGTGCCTCCATCTGCGTGTACATGAACAATGATTTGAAGAAGTGCTCGCGTCGCCGTTTTTGTTTTTATTTTCCACGTTCTGGCGCTCTGTTATACCCCCCCCCCCCCCCCCCCCCTCCCCCAACCTTGGACCACAAGGAACTAGCTCAACTTTCAGACTTGCTGATAATGGGTGCAATATTGTGGTCACACTGTCTGCTTATTTTCGGGATTACGCGACGCGAGTGTCTAAACAAGACGCTGAATGACCAGTGCCATGTGGTCACACTAACAATCAATCCACGGGACGGATATTTGGTAAGACTGACGCCCATGACTGACGCCCAAGGCAACATTCTGCTTCTGCATACGAACATACGAAGAGTTCTGTCTAAAACAGCACTGTTACCATCCACCATTTATTGACATTGGATATCACTAGTGATACTATCTGAAACATAGCTTACAGGTACTATGGCTGGAACCCTCATTCTGGAAAGCTGGCAGTAATTTCACTGCTTGGAACAAAATGAAACACCTTTAAATCTCTAAAATATTTCCTTGTATTAGCAAAAATACACAGTAGTTCGCTCCATGGCATAAACACAACCTTCGTGAGCCATTGACCGCATGAACAACTCTAGGTCCAGTCAGACCCGGGAGTTGCTTATTTCCGTAGGACTCATAGTTATTCTTCGAAAGCTACTGCGCTCTTGACGGGGAACGCCTTGTTGAACAGATGGACGATGTTGTTAGGCTCGCTGTATTTGCAGGCGAGGTTACGGAAACCGAAACCAAAAAAATTCTTCCACCCGCAGGCAGAATATGCTGCACAATGATCTGGTCTTCTTGGATGCGAAAATATGCTTGAACAGCTCTAGACTTTCATATATGTTAATTTCTGTTGCCCTTCTGTGGAGTGCGTTTCGGAACACCAGAAAGCTTTGTGGCGCCACGTGTTTGCTGCTTGATTACCTCTAGCGCTCTTTCTTTGTTCGTGACAGCTGCCATTACCATCCTAAAGAGCAACAAACGTACACCCAGTGCTTAAGTTCCAGGAACAACGTCATCGTTACTTTAAGTCATGGAGCGTATACAATGGAGCGTTTTGCCCTATACGTAGTCTGCTACTAAAATCATTTGCGTCACAACGGGCAAAAACAAAACACCGAAGCTTCGTATAATGAAAATAGAATAACCAGTTGTAATAAATGAATACTTACGTCAATCTAGAAGGTGTGAATATTTCCCTGTACAATGCCAAATAATGTTGCGTGCAGAAAGCCGCGCCCTTTTCAGTGCATTCTTGTTTACCGAGGCTCAGTTACGGATTTTATGTTCTCTTCAAAGAATACCAACTAAGCCAATCTTTAGAAAAGCTGCGGCGGAGATGCGGCAGAGCGTGTATGATAAATAATGAACCATTATGACCTTATATATGAAAGTTAGAGGGCGCTTTGGGCTAAAATTTCACGTTTCGCCCCGCTTTCCCCTATATTGGTTCGTCCGTCTAATTAAAAAAAAATATACAGATCCCACGCAATGTGGAAGCAGTCATGCGAAGCAGTCAACAATGAAATTGCCTATGAAAAATTGTTTGGCATTCAGCCTACTGTTACGAGTAGGATCAATGTTTTTGTGCAAAGCGAACGTACCGACTCATGAATTACACAGGAACATCGACAGCACCGCGGCGACTTAATAGCACCTCATGGTACGATGTAACTTTGGAACTCCCGTTAGTCCAAAGCAGATATCTGCTTTTTGGAAAAAAAAAGAAGAAACTCTATAGAGTGCGTTCACGTCCTATCATAAGCGTCGATCGCTGAAGTTTCCTACAGTGTCGAGCAAAGTAGCACAAAAGCGAACGGAATGGTTGCAGAACATATTGATATTACAGCGCTTATCACAAATTACAAGCAGAATTCACGTTACACAAGCACCATTACAACTGGTGATGCAGTAGGTTTATTACTATAAACCGAGCGGGAGAAGCAACCGTATAACCAAGTGGTAGCGTGCTTGCTTGGCACTTCGAGGGCCCGTGTTCGATGTTGTTATGTGGGGTTTAACGTCCCAAAACCAGCTCTGATTATGAGAGACGCCGTAGTGGAGGGCTCCGGAAATTTTGACAACCTGGGGTTCTTTAACGTGCACTGACATCGCACAGCACACGGGCCTCAACATTTCGCCTCCATCGAAATGCAGCCGCCGCGGCCGCGATAGGCCCGTGTTCGATACCACCCTAAAGCTCGGTAGGTGGCACGTGTGTGTGCTTGTTATGTCTACCCTTCAATCGAAACCCACGACAAACGGTGTTATCTTCTGGTTTTAAGAACGGTGATCGTTGAGCCAGCCGTTCTGTCCTCTGTCAAGCTTGAACAGAGAAATATGGGCCGATCCTGGAGGCAGTACACAGGGGCGAGGTGCAGAAAACTTGAGGCGCCGCTCCACATGTGATTGCAGTGTCGTTAATCGTGACGTAGGTGACGAGTATATGGATTTAGTGATGTAAAGATGAGTCATTCATGTTCGTCGTACCTTGATACCCGACCTCCCAAATATAATGGGTTTATCAGGTGAATGAGACGGCCAGGAGAGCACAGATAGATAGATAGATAGATAGATAGATAGATAGATAGATAGATAGATAGATAGATAGATAGATAGATAGATAGATACGATCAAAGTGACTCGCTTTCGCCAAGAAATGCTTCGCATTTAAAATATCCTGCACTGCGATAGCACCGTGATTTACCTAATGGCTTCGACGATTTAATAATAAGAACATTTAGGGATTCACCGCTTATGCACTCCGTACATACCGAGCGAAGTTGCAGTTTGCATCTTTGTGTTTTTTAATGGGCTTATACAGACGTTTGGCTTCGGTTTGTCACAGTGTTTTATTTCGGATGCCGCACAACGGGATTCGCGTAATCACCATCACGAAGTACTGGGCTGAGGACAAGAGTGGGACGGGCGCAAGAGAAGAAAGAAGTGCGCTCTCAAATGCCCTTTGTATAAGGTATGTGATGGCTACAGTCTTCCGCGTGCACAGGGTCGCCGTATTTTCCTTTCGCCAAGCCACATAAAGCTTTTGCGTCTATGTCGTGCAACCAGGAAGTACCGCCTCGCAGATTTATGGTACCGCTATAAGATCTGCGATAGGCAATATCAGTCATTGTTAAAGTACTATAAACGACATTTCTTCGCTAATGGCTTATATTCTATGCTCGCTATAACATTACTCGACGTTCTTGGGCGTGACATGAACCTGAACGACTTTCACTATTAATATTGCGCACTCGCTGATGAACACGGTGATGCGGTCCACCTCTCAGCATGTGCCGACCTATTGAAATGCGCGTTTTTATATGTGTTTATACATGAAGACAACACATTATCACATCCCCTGACAAGAAAAGAAATAAGAGAGAGCACTCATCCGTAAAGCTACCAGCCCATTTTCCTAAGTAGCACTATTTTTAAATAGCTTGGACAGATATTGTATACGGAAAACATTAACTACTTAGAAGACCCCAAAATTATCTTTGAATATCAGCATGGCTCTCGTCGGGGTTGTTCATGTGAAACTCAGTTAGCCGGCTTTTTAGATCACTTACATTGATACATAGACATAAGATTCCATATTCATGCTACCTTGTTGGATTTATCAAAAGCTTTCGACCGCATTGCTCACCATCCAATGATCGAGAAGCTTGTACCAATCAGTGTTGTGGCTTTTCTTTTTTTCATTTATTTATTGGATCTTGTATCTTTTTTACTAATGCATTTTGATAGTTTTGATCATTTTGTATAAATACTTTCTTTTTCCTCATTCTGCAGCATACACAGACTGCATTATTTCATGTATGGTTCGCCTATGTGATGCCTCTTGGGGGCCTTTAGGGGTATTATGAAACGAAAATTTTCTGTGGAAACCATATTGGTTTCTAAGTTCTCTAATATGTTGCAGTTTAAAGACGGCTACCCAAGTGTATGTATTCGCTGAATTTTTAAGTGCTCCACAGCATACCTTTTTCTTAACGCATTCGGGAAACTCGTTTCGAAACCGACGCTGCTCTAAACGCTGTGTTATAAAAATTGTCTAAGTTATAGTAAATGCGTTCTTCGAGCCTACTTATGGGCGTTGCCGAATACTCTTTAATCGCGCTGTATCTCATCGAGCTCTGGAAGTTCTTCAGCATTCTCAAGACGCCCCGCCACGGTGGTCTAGTGGTTATGGCACTCGGCTACAGATCCGAAGGTCGCGGGATCGAATCCCGGCCGCGACGGCTGCATTTCGATGGAGGCGAAATGTTGAGGCCCGTGTGCTGTGCGATGTCAGTGCACGTTAAAGAACCCCATGTGGTCGAAATTCCCGGAGCCCTTCACTACGGCGTCTCTCATAATCAGAGCTGGTTTTGGGACGTTAAACCCCACAAATCAATCAATCAGTATGCTCAGGACGTTCGACTAGGCTTGCAAAAGAGATGGAAAGCTGAGGCGCCGCGTTCTCAGTAAAGTTGTTACGATAATTGAGTTGGTAAGAAAAACAACCGGCAAAAAGTGAGAGCCAGCATGTTACTGAAGGTAGTTGACCGATAAGAAAAAAAATATGAACAGAAAACTCCGATTTTTACGATAGTTTCTCGGGCTCAGCGATAGATGCAGTATTCTCGATGGCTAAGGCGAGATTGCCAGCTAATTCAGCGTACTGGAACGCACACTTGTATGCTTTTGTTTCATGGCGACAGCCTTTGTGACTTTCTTGTGACGCGCGTTATCGCTCGGCGCAGGCCGCACGAACTTGCGTGTCGCTCGAGAAATCTCGAGAAACGAAGCAAAAACGAGGCGGCTGTGGCAACTCTTCTCAGCGCAGGTTAGTTATTTAGTTATTTTTCTTAGATGTTGTGCGTATACTCGGTGAATTTCAACGACATTTTAAAGTGAGTATTAAACACCATAAGGAAGCAAAATTAATTAAGAATTGAGGAGGAGGGGGCGCAGAGAAAATGCAAACTAAGCATGCAGGACGCATTTGTTACGTGTCGCTTTACAGGCGGGAACTCGGGACACGACTGCAACGAGACACACATAACTGCAAATTTCTCTTATGCTAATGGCATTAGTCGACCTTCAGGTGCGAACAAACTCGCGTGACAGTTTTTCGTAGTAATGAGAAACACGCATAGTCCAGTCGTTGATGCTGTACAGGCTACCGCTTGGGTCGCATCCGTTATTAGCGTGAAACTTAGAACGTCTGGGCTTACGATTCCCTCGCTGCGTTTCACTTCGAACGTGAAATGGGAGCAGTGTGTGGAGCTCCGAAATTCTGTCTGGTGGAAAGTTAGGGGGCTTTCAACAGGAGTTCAGTTTCTCGAGAAGAGCGAGCGAGAGGATGCGGAGTGAGAGCGATCAAGCAGGCTACGAACGGAGCAGATAGGGAAAAAAAAAAAAAAGACTACGCGAGCAACGATGCCCGGCACCTGTGTACAGCGTGCGTGTCGGCGCGTGGCGACGCGGCCCTCCTCTCGCCAAGTGTTTCCTTTATTCCAGAACGGACGAAATTGGCCGTGTGGCGCGCCGCGCGCACGCACCTTAATGCGTGCCCGCGTGGTCAGCCCCGGCGCCGGTGGGCGCTGATGGCGACAGCTGCGCCGCGTCGCGCTCCATTAGGCAGCAAATGTAACGTCTCTCGAGGGCACGCCGAGCCCGTCCGTGTTTACATAATTAGGGGATCCAAACACACTGCCACACCTTTCCTTTCCTCTCACTTTTACCTTCACACCGATGCGATCCTTTATTTACTTATTCACTAGATCTGTTTTTTTCTCAATGCCACTAGCACGCTTTACATGCAAAGTTTGTGTGACGCCGTTGGCGTTGTGTAGTCGTTGGGTATAGGATCCCGCCCTGTGGCGGAGGAAAAAAGAAAACTTAGACATTTTCTTGCACCTTTAAGAAGACGCTGCTCAACTTCAGCTGCTGCAACGTAATATCTCGTTAGGCTTTTACCTTTATTTGTTCGCGCACCTTTGCGTGTACATGACTTCTTTATGAGGTTCTGCTGTATATGAGGCGAGCTTTTAAACTTCGTTATGAAAGAAAGTACGCCCCCTCGGCTCTAACGTCGCCTCATGATGCAATGGGAAAGTGACTTCACTTCGGTGCGCTGCTTCAAACGTAGACATAGTACATATTGAAAGGTTGTTCTTCAAAGCAACCAAACGCAAAATTCGCGGGTGAGTATGGCCATATATGTGAAGTAAAGAAAGAAAATGACGGCGTTCTCTTCGGCGTGCGCGTCGCATGGCTCAGTGCAAGTGCCTCGGGCTATTTCTGCAGCCTAGTTTTGCATATAGAGTCAGCGCAAGTACAAGGTCTCTGTCGCGATTACACACACCACATGTATTGTTTCTTTTTGTTTTGCACCTTTAATATTCTACTTGTGCATTGCCATCTGAACAACGAGAAACTACCTGCACTGCATTTTTTTTTACATACTTGTTCAACAGGCACTTTTACTAGGTGGCTGTTCCTTGCACCACACGCACAAAATGGCTGCATTTGAGTCCTTCTCGCGGACTGCGCCAGCTAAATGACCAAGAGTTACAGCTTTATCACAACTGTGACACTGTGTCAGGAAATGTAGTGTCAGTAATCAACGTGTTGTAATAATATTTCAGCAATTTGTGCATTGAAATTTGGAGTCAGCTGCAGGCGTTAAAAGTTACTGGCGCTCGCACGAAATGCTCTGTAGGAATCGGTGTACCGATTCGGTTCAAGTGTAAGGCTGGCTGACTGCATAAGTGCACTTGAATAATCGAACATGCTGTGTGTCGTGAAAGCACATGCATTTTTGAGATGATAATTTCCAAATGTACACATAACCATGTTCTTCGTGTAAGTCCTGCATCATCAAGGGCTGTATTCTAGGTTGATCATTCTATGCTATTATTTGCGTATCACCCGTGTAGCGTAATGGTCGATCGGCTCCAGCGACAGTAGAGCGCTGCCTTGGGCTAGCCAATAGAGAAGAACTGAATAAAAAAAAATATCATAAAATGATTCGGGCGAAAACATTGTCTCCATCACCTTTTCTTGCAGTTAGAATTTATCATACCCCCACCATATTAACTTTAAAATGAGGCAGACATCAGTGAGCAGCACTGGAAATATAGATCGTATACTTTGTATGCCAAAAAAATTATATACAGTAGTGGCTCTCAAAAATAATAAAGAAGGAAGAAGGATCGAGTTTATTGATATATTAAGCATATTATTGCCGAAAAACACTGGCCAAATGACTAAGCTCCGAGAAACGAACTCTCGAGGTTTGAACCGCTGCATCATATTGGTGCTTCAATATAGAAATGGCACTCTTGGTTGCAAAACAAGAGTGCCATTATGCGGTTGATAAAAACAAGAGCTTTGATGAACCGCGTGACTTTAAATGTAACATACAGCATCGATACTGTATAAGACGTAAACCAGAAGGCAGAAGATGATAAATACCATTTTCTTCATAGATGCATACATCTAAGCATTAGACCAGGGAAGTTGATGCCATATGTCCTGGTCAATACAAAAATATTAATGCGACACTGTGCTCACTCGTGTGTCTCATACGCGCACGTTGCAGGACTGTACGTTGTACGGCAGCAGTGCACGTTCTGTCGACTTGATCCATTAAGCTTCATCTTCGAATTAATGAATAGTGTGCACACGCTGCGTAGTTCGGGAGCTCACCCATTCCCTACAAGGAATTTTGCAGTCGGATTCACTGATGCGCTTGTCAAGCTGGACTTTATGTTCGCAGAACATGCCGTGTAGTCACAGTAGTGGATAGCATTGTCCATATCTTCTCACTGCTAGGCACTTCGTCATAACAGCGATATTGACTATGTGATTGCAGTCACATGGTATGACAGAAACGAAATTCCATTTTTTTCCCCTGAATGATATGTCTAGCGATAGGGTGTTATTATTTTCTGCGTAAAATGATTGCTTAGGGAGGTTCTAGACAGGCCCAAACTGACAATGACAAGCGCTGGCTGTAATAATATGTTGTAAATAAAACAAAAATGCGTGCTTCAGGGTGGTGGCGGCGTCAACGTGACAAAAGGCAAAGAAAACAAGACCGACCGCGCACTTATACCACTTGTGTGCACTAGTGTGGGCAGGCACTTCTGTCTGCTCTGCTGCAGTCTTTACATGAGCGCGCGATACTCAGATAATACGGAGCCTCGTCAGATAATACGGAGCTTCAGATAATACGGAGTCGGACGTTTTCATAGTCATAACTTTCTTGCTCTTTCTCTTTTGTTGTCTCTTTCTCTCTCATGGCAGCGAACATGCTGCTTCAATCTCTCGCTACAAAACTGTAAAACCAGGCTATTGCCGCAGCTCATCAAAATATTTTACGGTATCATGTTGATCAAAAGCCTGAACGTAGACACCATCGCGCAAGTCTGTTCTGCGGAAGCTCGAAGATTAGTTCCTCATAAGCACAGATGGTAGAGCGACCGCTTCGGAGATGCAGTGGTTCCTCAAATCTCGGAGGTTTTACATGCCAAACCATGACATCATTATGAGCCACGCCATACTGGGGGAGTGGGGGTTAGTTTTAACTACAAGGGCTTCCGCCTAAATCTAAGTACACGTGTGTCATTGCATTTCGCCCTCATCGAAATGCGGCCGCCGTGACTGCAATTGAACCCGCGTCATCGAGCATATACAGCAGCGCACCGCCTTACCTGCTAAGCTACCACGGCGGGCTGGAGCAAGCCGATATTTTTGTTGAGTGGCAAGCTAGCTAAGAAATCCGCATGGATTTCCTCGTAGCTTCGTGCTACCATCGGGAGGGTGAACAAACCGTGCTTAGTTCGCAGACAGGGGTCCCCACCCTCTTGCTGAGCAGGGGAGCAATCCATCTTAGACGTCAGCCGTGCGTGTTTCTTTCCCCGTTTTTTTCGAAATTGTAAAGTTTAAATAACGTTTCATGCTCTCAATGGTTCTAGAGTCCGTTAAGACAGTCAGCTTGCGTGTGCCTTATTTAGCATAACGTTCACTAGCATGCTGTCGTTTTTACCCGACGGAGACAAACTTACAGGAATAAGAATACCTAGTTAAAAAATGGCAGGTCCCACGTGCAGTGGGGATCAAGGAAATGCGAAGCACGCATCAGGAACGTAAATGGATCTACATTGCTGTCTCGCTATACCGATTTTGGTACATATGAAGTTAACGAAACGGCCGCAAGAGCAGCAAGACTGTGACATCTAAACCATGCCGCTCATGACACACATATCATGGTTGAAATGTTATGACCTGTCATTTACGTTCGTCATTCAGTCATGTTATGCCATAGCAATTTTGGCATACATCCCATTAACGAAACGCATGTCATGTAAATCATGCCGCTCATGATATGCATGTCATGATTTTACGTTATGACCTGTCATTTGTGTTCGTCATGCAGTCATGTTGTGGGCCAGGAGAGCACCAAGACCGGGGCAGGTAAACCATGCCGCTCTTGACATGCATGTCATGATTCTCATGTAATGCCGTGTCATTTATGTTCGTCATGCAGTCATGTTGGGGCATACCAATTTTTGCATACATCCCATTAACGAAACAGCCAAGAGAGCACCAAGACCGTGGCATGTAAATAATGTCGCTCATGATATGCACGTCGTGATTTTCATGTTATAACCTGTCATTTACGTTGGTCATGCAGTCATGTTGCGGCATACCAATTTTCGTATACATCCCCTTAATGAAACGGCCAGGAGAGCACAAAGTCGTCGGCGGCTAGATAGATAGATAGATAGACAGATAGATAGATAGATAGATAGATAGATAGATAGATAGATAGATAGATAGATAGATACGCTCAAAGTCGCCGAAGTTCGCTAAGAAATGCTTCGCATTTAAAACACGCGCGCGCACACACACACACACACACACACACACACACACACACACACACACACACACACACACACACACACACACACACACACACACACACACACACACACACACGCTGTTCGTGCTATTTATTGTAGCGCATACAGGAATCCCAAGTGCCTCCAGCAGACCCGTATAGGCTGGCTTCCCTCTGTGGCATTTCAGAGTAAACAAACCGTGCACCTTCTGCGTGCAGGCGTCAAGTTCAGTTGAGCTGATGGCGAGGAGGAAGAAGCATCGACGTGCGAAAGTCTAGAACTGACGGGGTGGGGCGTGACGTAACGCGATACGGGCAAACGCGGGACCGATCTTGCGCTCTGTCAGGCGGTTCACTTCTTAAAGGCACCCGCGTATGGTTCAGCTCATCACATATTCATCACTCGGAGCGTCGAAGCATGCCTTGTGGAGAAGGCCTTCTCGAGGGACCCTGAAAAGATCCATTTGCAAGACCCCCCCCCCCCCCCCTTTTTTTTTTGTCGCTTATAGGTGGGCCAGCGCGCGGAATTTCATGTATTACCTGCAGGTTGCCGAAGAAAGTGCAATGCATCGACGCGTTTGTACGTCACTTGCAATAAATGAGAGACGTATCACGAGGTTGGGCGAGTTACTTCTGCCCTCTTCAGTTAGGAAAGTAAAACGTTACTCATTAATAACCTTACTCTGGGTAAGTTCTTTCACTTAAACATTGGGCTTTGATATGCAATGTAGGCGATGGTTATACATGAAATCGCGATACCGTTAATAACATTTATTTGATACTGAGAATAATGGGGCAAGATATTCCGTGTTCACAACACATTCATGATTGCACACTACGAGAATTCCTGTCCAGTAGAAAAAAAAAAAGAAAAAGGTCCATACTGTCCTTCCGCATTGCTTAATGCAAGAAAGTGCAAACAGCTTCTCATTCGTTGTAGTTTCACATCTAATAAATCAAGACTCAAGAAACTATAACATGAACGTTAACTTGGTCTCCAGCACATGTGGAGATGTAAACTATATTAAGACAAAGTGGTAGCCTCCTCGGAAAACCTACGGGCGTGGTGGTAGGCGGCGTCGCTCAGCTTGGACATCCAAGACCAACTCTGCACCTTTCAGCGAACCATGGAAATCATGCGGGAGCCAGAGGCCATTCAGGTGGCCTCAGACCCGATCCTTCCAAATGTCGCATTCTAAGTAAAGTTATTTCATGTTTGTTCTTGCAAAATAACGTCAGCGTTCTTAACACCTAATGTTTATTTTTCCTTTCTCGAATCTCAAAGCATTTTTCTTGCAACAGAAGAAGTATTACTCAATATTGAACAATGAATATAAGGTGACACTCATGCTTATGTTGCGTGAGGTACAGGAGCACTGACGTCAAACCTCTGCCCCTGTTTGGGGAAGCATGCTTGGCTGTGAAACTATGTTATGAAAATAACATTTTAGCCTCCTCCCACACTCATTTCAAAACTTGACGCGAAAGGGTTATAGGCTATGGAGCTCTGTAATGTACGACATACCTCTAGATATGCTGTCAGAAGCGATACTGACAGACGCATTTCTGGCTGTACGGGCAGTACTGGCTGTATAACATATGAGGTTTGGACATGTAGATGAGAATAAAATGCGATAAGAACTAAACTAATACGAAAAACGCCGATATAAGCGAAAAATGACAGGCGCAGCATTATGAAATGTGAAGACAGCAGAGTGGGTGAAAGAAGAAACAGTGGTATATTCCAGTTGCCTTTGAAACTGAAAAAGAAAAAAAAAGAAGAAGAAATGGGGGTGGGGGGCACGGAATCCATAGCACAGGTAACTGG
The DNA here is from genome assembly GCA_013339685.2 of Hyalomma asiaticum. Taxonomy (NCBI): domain Eukaryota; kingdom Metazoa; phylum Arthropoda; class Arachnida; order Ixodida; family Ixodidae; genus Hyalomma; species Hyalomma asiaticum. The sequence goes on from CM023481.1 coordinate 165,445,398, forward strand.
AGGACAGCAAGGGCAATGGAATGGACACCAAGGGATGGGAAACGCAGCCGAGGATTGCCCCAGAGTTGGGTGAGGTAATGAACTTAAGAACTTCGCCGCCATAAAATGGGATCAGCTCGCGCAGTACAGGGTTAATTGGAGACTACTGGGAAAGGCTTACGTCTTCCAGTGGGCACAATGTAGAATTATAGTGATGATGATGACGATGATGATTTCTTTTTCTGGACAGGCAAACTAATTTGTTCCCACTGAGTGAGAGATTAAGAATGATCGCTACAAGCCCTGTGAATCCGAGTGTCGCTGGCTATGCTAAGCTAAAGAATTTTTATATATTTATTAAAATTGCAAACTATGAAAGAGTTATACAGGAGTGGGTATACAAAAAGTACTCACGTGGCAAATTATTGCAAAGCTTGCGCATGCAACTGAGTAAATAACGCGAGTTACGTTAGGCACGCTTATGTAAGTAAAATGTACAAAGAAACAGGCGCAACATGCAGTCGAGAACCCTTCATCTGTGCAAGAATAAGTCTGTGCAATAAAAATAAAAAGAAATAACGCATTGGTTACGTCGCAAAATACGCAAACAGCATCGAAAATAATCGCAGGTGTGTTCACGAATTGAAAGACGCAATAATGGGAACACTAAAGAAAGATAAAAAAAGTGAATCCGTACAGGTGCTGTGCGTGTGCAAAATCATCTCGTGTGTTAGACAGCACGTTGATCATTTCGATAAACACTCGAGGTAGAACTCGAGCGTCGAGATTCAACATACTGTGGCATATCACACGACAAACTGTTCTGTGATTCTGATAAATCTTGAGGTGTAGCTGGAGCGCCGATATCAATGAGTCTACATATGGCGAGCAAACGTCATTTGGAAGCGAATTCACAGTTGGACTGTAGAAGAAAAAAGGAATACTTTAACATGTAACAGCGCGAAAAATAGGGCCTTATACGTTTAGCATGGTTAATTCTACTGGAACGATGTCCGGGGACGCTCAAGTAATCGGATTTGGTTAACTTTGTGAGGTCATGATACAAGAGATAAAGAAATTTAAAAAGCGCCACCTTCCTTCGATAAGCAAGCGTCGGTTTGCCTGCCTGGGCGCCAAGTTGCACTATCATGCCTTGAATATTTTCTGTATATGAACCCGAGCGCTCTATTTAGGATCCTTTCTAATGCCAAGTTTAAATATTTTTGGTGTGGGTCCCGTGTTATACCGGCATATTATCATATGGGTCTAACGAGAGCCATATATGCCGTTAATTTTACAGGGAGGGAAGCTGTTGCCATCCGTTTTCATCGCTGGAATCCGAGTTGTTTAAACGCTTTTGCACAAACGTTATTGACGTGTAGATCCCATTTCAATGAATTTGTTGTCGTAATCCCAAGATACTTTAGCGAGTTCATTTGTTCCACAGAAGCATCCATTAATTTGTATGTGAAACTTAGTTTGCTTTTACGAGTTACAGTAATGCACACTGTTCTCTCTGCGTTAATATCCCGATCTCACCACACGATCTGCGCATGCGCGAGTTTCAGGAAGCAGCACTGCCGCCATCTTAGTTGGAGTATACTCCGAGCGAAGCTGGCGCCGCCGCTCGCTGCGTGGTTAGAATAAACCAGCGTATTGCACAAATCCTTGTCATGAACGACAATAAAACGGGGTGTAAAAGCTGCGTGTGAACGTCAACGTATGTGTCTTTTTTTTTTTTTTTGCTTCAGGTGGCACAGCGTTCTAGAGTTAAGAAACGGACTGTTGACAGCTGCTAACATGTGATCGCAGATCGTCTCGTCGTTAGCTGGCGCGCTTGGGTCGTTTCTCGTTGTTGTTGCCACATTCGCTGAATGAATGGTAACGAAAAACGCGAAAGTGCGTTCCTGTCGCCATGAGTAAAAAATGCGCTTCAGTGAATGTCGGCACGCAAGTGATACAAGCTGTAATACACGGAAAGCAATTTGGCCAAACTACTCAGACTTGTCCACGACTTTCGAAGTCGCGCCATGGATTGGGAGAAAACCGAGAGGGCTCGTTTCTTCTACACTACTCGAATGTTCATACGCATTCACGGATCAGCAAAGCGAGGGAGGCGTTGAAATGCGATCAGAGAACTTCAAGCGGTACTCCCCAGCTCCGTAGTTTTTGGAAATTCGTGTTCGCTTCGAAGATTTGTGAGACGAGGCTGCGGGCACCTTCCGATTGGCTTAAGAAAACTCCTTTTTATTTTATCTTGCTTAGGAGATGCCGGAACACTCATGGTGCTGACATAATGAAACGACGAAATAAATAAATAAATAAATAAATAAATAAATAAATAAATAAATAAATAAATAAATAAATAAATAAATAAAAACACGCAGAAAATCACATACATTCGAAAACATTGGTTGAATTTATGCTCTACAGCATATATGGCGCATACATTGAGCATACGAGGGACGGAGAAGTGGAAGCTCGCTTTGGCCGATCGCGGCAGTCAGCCGATGGCTGCGCGGCTATATCGTCGCTAAGCCTTTACCGCTTCGAAAGCAGCTGGCAGTACTTCACTAAATACCGCCAACGCCCATAAGATGCTAGGTTTTGTTGCCGTTGTTGCAGCTGCACCTTCTGCTCGTAATAATATCAAATGTTGAAAGGAAAAGCGAAATACTGGGACCACCGCCGGTAGGAATGTAAATATGCGGTTGATCTTTCGCCGCGCACTGGAGCGAGCTGTACGTGCCGTTAGGCTTGGTTTGTATCAGAGGTTCGTGCTAGACGATTGGCAGTTGTCACTAATCTGCGTAGGAGGTCAGTTTAAGCGGCACTGCATTCTATCGACCAATATTTTTCTGAAAAAAAAAGAGAAAGTTGTGTCCATTCTGTCACCTCAGGCGGCGATTATATCGAATACACGCTGTAGACCATTACACTTGCTTATCGGCTCGCCAGTCATGTGGGAATTCAGTTTTGACGAAGTAGTGGGCTGCAATAATGTCATACATTAAACACAAGCAATTCACTAAAAACTTTAACAAGACCCGTGTAGCGTGCGATGTCAGAGCACGTTAAAGAACTCCAGGTGGTCGACATTTCCGGAGCCCTCCAATACGGCGTCTCTCATAATCATAGCTAGTTTTGGGACGTAAAACCCCAGAAATCATCATCATGATCGAGTTTAACAAGAAGGGTGCCGTGCATGCCGCTCTGTCCAGTTCTGCTGACTTGTCACACACATTCCGGTCGAAGCTTGATACTCTTCAGGAAAACGAGGCCGTTTTGTTGCAGGCTGTTATAGTAGCATTCCAACACTCATCACGTGAGCCCAACCGCCTCGCTTCGTGCAAATAAAAAGATGAAAGCTCATAAACACGGCGCGCCGATGCAGCAGCTATGCACCTGAACGAACCGAGTACTCCAGCACCGGCATGCACGGCTGCAGCGGTGGCGCAGTGCAACTCGCGGCGAGGTCGGTCTATTTGCGTGCCCCATTTTTTTCACGCCAAGTACTGATATTTTCTAAAGATTTGTTGAGTTTTGCCTGATCGTGGACTGTCTCGGTAGGCGTATCAATGACGCAGTCATCTGCAAAAAGCCTTATTTTAACCCCTATATATATATATATATATATATATATATATATATATATATATATATATATATATATATATATATATATATATATATATATATATATATATATATATATATATATATATATTCGGCCGTGGCACGGCCTTCGTCAGAGTTACAATGCAGCCGCTTTTATGGGCTCACTTGTCGTAATACCAGTACAGCAGGTACAGCAGCTAGTGCAATCGGAATAACAACTGACAAAAAATGATTATGTATCCCAAAAGAATTCGCGACCGACATGTGATAGGTACATGACCGACATGACCGACATGTGATTAGTACGTGAGCATACAAGTTTCAAATTTTCACTGCGTCTCAACACGTGGTACACAGTATGGTGGGCAAAGCATGTGAAAACAGCTCCTAAGATATCACGCAGAAATGACAACTCAAAACGCCATATCATTATAGTGCGAGACAGGTGACCTTTCCTATGTCCTCAATGATGCCTGAACGGATGGTGTTAAATTTATGGATCAAGAAGGATTACCTGACTTCCATATCGTGATTTGTTTTGAAACGTGACTGAATAATGGTGGCCCTAATTTTGTCGAAACCGTGACCAGGCGTACTGGCATGCTTTGATACTGGTAGATGGGGGAGGCTTGTGGCATGCGCACGATCATTATTAAAACGAATTCTGAAACTTGTCTCTGTTTGACCTGTGTATTGAACTTTGCATGTTGAACACTCGAGAAGATAGACGACGTTGGTACTATCGCCTGCGTAGTCACCATTTATTGTTAATGAAAAGTCGGATGAGCTACTTGAAACTGTTTTAGATGTCATGTGTGCGCACAATTTGCAGCGTGGTTTGTTGCAGGGATGACAACCTTCATGACATAAGCGCGTGGTTTTAGGTGAGGTCAGTAAATCACGAAGGTTCCGCGACCGTCGGTATACGACGCATGGTTGTTCCGTGAAGATTCCTTTGAGTCGCTCGCTCTGTGCTAAAATGTTGAAATGCCCCGCCTCGGTGGTCTAGTGGTTATGGCACTCAGCTGCAGATCCAAAGGTCGCGGGATCGAATCCCGGCTGCGGCGGCTGCATTTCGATGGAGGCGAAATGTTGAGACCCGTGTGATGTGCGATGTCAGTGCACGTGTCAGAACCCCAGGTGGTCGATATTTCCGGAGACTTCCACTACGGCGTCTCTCATAATGAGAACTGGTTTTGGGACGCTAAACCCCACAAATCAATCAATCACTCAAAATGTTGAAATGTTTCCTTAAAATATGGTTGACATTTGGAGCTGATGCCGCATGTGTCAAAATTAGGTTAGAACGCGAACTTTCTTTGGATCTAGTATTCAGCAGATCTGAACGATCCAGGCCTTCTGCGCGTTTGATGGCGCCTGTTATAATTCTACTCGGATACCTCTGTTTTTCGAGTGCGCTCCGAAGTTTTACAAGGTTGCGGGAAAATTCGCTGCTATCAGAGCATATTCTTTTGAAACAGACTGCCTGGGTGGAGGAAATACTGCCCCGCCACGGTGGTCTAGTGGCTAAGGTACTCGGCTGCTGATCCGAGGGTCGCGGGATCGAATCCCGGCCGCGGCGGCTGCATTTCGATGGAGGCGAAATGTTGAGGCCCGTGTGCTGTGCGATGTCAGTGCACGTTAAAGAACCCCAGGTGGTCAAAATTTCCGGAGACCTCCACTACGGCGTCTCTCATAATCAGAACTGGTTTTGGGACGTAAAACCCCACAAAAATCAATGGAGGAAATACTAATTTTATTGTGCTTTACGTGACTAATGCTAAAGTGAAGATATTGCTGCCGATCCGTGGGTTTCCAGTACAGATTACTTATCAGCTTCCCTTTGCTTAGAGTGACAGTGACATCAAGGACGTTTATGTTTACAGATGAATACGAATACGAGAAAGAAATTTTCGGATGAGCGTTATTAAAATCTGCTATGAAAGATAGAAGTTGTGACTCACTATAGTGCCAGATAAGAAAAATGTCACCGGTGAACCGCTTGTAGAAAAATGGTTTGTAATCATGGTTTGCAAGAAACTGGTTTTCGAGGATCCCCATCAATATATTTGCATAGTTTGGTCCGATTATTGTGCCCATAGATGTACCGCTTACTTGAACGTAATGTGTCCCATCAAATTTTAAATTATTAAGTTCTAGAATGAGCTTAAGCAATGTAGCTAACGTGGATGCAGAAAGTGGTTTGTCGTCATCGCAATCGTTGTACACGCTGATAACTGCCTCGATGCCATCTGAGTGAGGAATATTAGTATAGAGTGACGTAACATCTAACGTAACGAGAGACGAATTTTCAGGAACCTGGAGGTCAAGAATATCTGTTAGGAAGTGATTCGTATCTTTAATGAAAGAAGATATATATATATATATATATATATATATATATATATATATATATATATATATATATATATATATATATATATATATATATATATATATATATATATATATATATCATCATCAGCCTGTTTAGGTCCACTGCAGGACGAAGGCCTCTCCCAACGATTTCCAATCCACCCTATCCTTAGCGAGTTGGTTCCACTTTATGCCCGCAAACTTTTTAATTTCATCGCTCCATCTAACCTTTTGCCTACCTCTGTTGCGTTTTCCCTCTCGTGGTACCCATTCCGTCGCTCTTACTGTCCACCTATTATCCTTCCTCCTCATGACATGTCCTGCCCAGGTCCACTTCTTTCTTTTAATTGATAAGATAATATCGGCTACTCCTGTCTGTTCTCTGATCCATTCCGCTCGTTTTTTATCTCTTAGCGTTACCCCTATCATTTTTCTTTCCATTGCACGTTGCGTGCTCCTTAGTTTCATCTCTAGTTTTTTCGTTATTCTCCATGTTTCTGCACCGTACGTTAGTACTGGGAGAATGCAGTGATTGAATACTTTTCGCTTTAATGAGAGCGGTAAGTGTCCGGTCATGATTTCGTAATGCCTTCCGAATGCGCTCCAGCCCAGCCTTATTCTACGGAGAATTTCATTTTCCTGGGTAGGAGTTCCTGATATTAACTGTCCCAGATATACATATTCGTTTACACATTGTAAGGGTTCATTGTTGATTTTAAATTCCTGTTCCTTAGCTAAGCTATTGAGCATAACTTTGGTCTTTTGCCTATTCATTTTTAATCCAATTTTAATGCTTTCCCAGTTTAGGTCATCAATCACGTTTTGTAATTCGTCACCATCATTGCTAAAGAGCACAATGTCGTCTGCAAATCTTAAATTGTTTAGATATTCTCCGTCTATTCGAATGCCCTTTTCTACCCAGTCTAGACGTTTAAAGACTTCCTCTAAACATGCAGTGAATAGCATCGGGGATATTGTATCTCCCTGTCTCACACCTCTCCTGATCGGGATTTCTCTGCTTCTCTCATGTAGGAGTAGTGTGGCTGTGCAATCTTTGTATATGTTGTTTATGGTTTTCACGTATACGCCAGGTACCCCTTGTCGATGTAGAGCTTCTAGAACTGCTTGTATTTCTATGGAGTCAAATGCTTTCTCGTAGTCGATAAACGCCATGTAAAGAGGTTTGTTATATTCCGCGTACTTCTCAATTACTAGGTTGATAGCGTGGCTGTGGTCCATTGTCGAGTAACCTTTCCTAAAACCAGCTTGTTCTCTCGGTTGGTTAAAGTCGAGTGTTTCTCTTATCCTCGTAGAAATTACCTTTGTAAATAGCTTGTATATTACTGGGAGTAGGCTGATTGGTCTGTAATTCTTTAAGTCCTTTATGTCACCTTTCTTGTGGATAAGGATTATATTAGCATTTTTCCAGCTGCGCGGTACGCTACATGTCTTGATACATTTCGTGAAGAGCGATGCGAGTTTTTCAAGTACAATATCTCCTCCGTCTTTGATCAAGTCGGCTGTTATACCATCGTCACCAGCTGCTTTACCGCGGGACATGCCTTTGGCAGCTTGTTTGACTTCGTCAGCGGTTATACATGGGATTTCGGTGTTCTCCTCTGGTTCTATTTCTATTAAGGTTGTATGGTCTGTCTGAGAGCTGTACAGTTCCGAGTAGAAATCTTCTGCTACCTTTACTATTTCGGTGAAACTGTTGATAACGTTACCTTGTTTATCTTTTAGCGCATGCATTTTGTTTTGTCCTAAGTGCAGTTTCTTTTTGACCAATTTAATGCTGGTGCCTTTCTCTACTGCTTTCTCTATTTCTCTCATGTTAAAGTTTCTTACATCTCTTTGCCTGGCTTTACTGATCAATTTCGATAATTCTGCGAATTCTATCTTCTCTTTTGATGAAGTTACTTTCATTTGTTGGCGTTTTTTTATTAAGTCCTTGGTAGATTGGGACAGCTTACTTTTTGCTTGCTTTGTTGTTTTACCCCCGACTTCTATCGCGGTTGCAAGGATTGTTTCCGTTATGGTTTTGTTTATTTGTTCTAAATCGTCACCGTTTTCGTCTAAGGCCTCGAACTTGTTGCTTAGGGCGACTTTAAATTCGTCGTCTTTCGCTCTGATTACCTCTACATTACATTTTTTTTCTAGTAAATAATTTAGTTCCTGTTTTCTTTAGGTTAAGTACAATCTTTGCCCTTACTAGTCTGTGATCGCTGCATTTTATCTTCCCCACTACTTCTGTGTCTTGAATTATACCTGGTTGTTCGCACATTATAAAGTCGATTTCATTCTTCGTTTCCCCGTTAGGGCTTTCCCACGTCCGCTTCCTATTCTTGTGTTTCTTGAAGAACGTATTCATTATTCGAAGCTGGTTCCTTTCGGCAAATTGTACTAGCATTTCCCCACGGTTATTCCTACGGCCGACGCCGTAGTTGCCTATCGCCTGCTCTCCACTTTGTTTCGTTCCTACTTTTGCGTTGAAATCCCCCATGACTACTGTGTATTGCGTCCGTACTTTCCTTATTGCTAATTCGATATCCTCGTAGGATTGCTCTACTTGTTCATCGTCGTAGCTCGTTGTTGGCGCATATCCCTGGATTATCTTAAGTTTATACCGCTTATTTAGTTTTATTACGACGGATGCTACCCTTTCGTTAATGCTGTAGAATTCCGCTACGTTGCCCGCTATATTTTTGTGGATTAGGAACCCAACGCCATATTCTCTCTTTTCGGGTAATCCTCTATAGCAGAGGACGAAGGAACGGACGAACGTGCAAGAACTTTTTACTTTCCAAAGTGTCGGCGGTGGTCCGGGCTTCATCAGGAAAAAATGATGAAGGCCGGACCACCACCCACCGGAACGCTGGAAAGTAAAAAGTTCTTGCACGTTCGTCCGTTCCTTCACTGCTTATATATATATATATATATATATATATATATATATATATATATAGAACGAAGATATTGAAATTCATGATTGATTGATATTTGGTTTTTATTGGCGCAAGGGCCAAATGTGGCCAAAGAGCGCCATTAAAAGTAAAATGAAGTCAGCAAAGATCAATGTAAGATGCAGGGTGTAGAGTGGCTGTAAAGGGGCCTAAAACCAGATCGCTGTATAGTAGCGTAAAAGATATATTGCATAAAAATATGGCAATGAAATGTGGGCTGGTCTATGGCTACCGAAGGATATGACTGGTGATAATGATGGTCGAACTCGGTAGCATAAAATTAGCACGTATGCCTCCTCAGAGCCTTTGCGTCCAAAGGCAGGGAGTCTGGTGCTTTCCTCAAGTAATGTACCGTAGCAGTAACCTCCCCTTGGAGGCCGTGCTACGGATGTCCAGGGAAAATAATATTAAAACTATGTAAATCATTTAAAAATCCGAAGAGTGACTCATGTGTAAAAAGTGGTTCTTCGCCTAGGAACATAGATGGGTGCAATGGGAGATGCTCTTGGAATGCCGATGGGAAATGTTTTTTTCTGAGATCGTCCAACTGAGCACATTGCACGAGGATATGGAAAACACCCATTGGCTCACCACATCGGTCGCACATCGGTGGGTCACCATCGGACAGAAGGTATGCATGCGTACTGTGTGTGTGTCTGATTCTAAGTCTACATAGTTTTACTTCTGTACGTCGTGTTTGTGATGCTATCGACCAATTCCCTGTGTGTGGCTTGATGATGTGTAACTTGTTATGTGTTTGTTTGTCCCACAATGTCTGCCAATAGGCCTTGACTTTTTTCTTTACGAAGGGTATTAGGTCTACTACTGCAACAGGCACGGATGAGCTCGCAACGTTTCTGTTGGCAGATGAGGCCAGCTAGTCCGCCAACTCATTGCCTTGTATCTCACGGTGGCCAGGCACCCAGCACAGCACGATTTCCTGCTTAGATGCATAAGCGGCACAAAATACCGAGTAAAGGGATATAATGACAGGGTTTCTGTGCTTTTTGAGTGTCTTTAGGGCTTTTACGACGCTCAAAGAGTCTGTATATATGATTGCTCTTGGTATACTAGAGCTTCAATGTGCTTAACAGCCGTAAGTATGGCATACGCTTCTGCTGTGAAAATGCTTGTCTCAGGATTCAGAGCGCCGGCATCCGAAAACGATGGACCGACGGCCGCGTAAGACACACCTGCATAAGACTTAGATGCGTCAGTGAAAAATGCAGGGGAGGAATATTTGTACTGTATTTCCATGAAGTGCATGCGGATATGCGACACAGGTGCGTGGTTCGTGACATCTAAAAACGATAAATCACACTTGATAAGGTGCCATTGCCACGGTGGCAGCTCCTTTGCAGGAGTCATTAGATGGTGTTCAAGGATTGGGACATCCATTTCCACAGCCAACATCCTCACGCGAAGAGACTAGGGCTTTCTCAACGCAGGAAGGTTCTGAAAGTTGTGAGCGCAGGACAAATTGTGTATCGTTGAGCGTGTCGGGTGTTCGCTGTTGGCATTCACTTTCAGGAAGTAGACAAACGATAGGTATGACCTCTGTAAATGAAGTGACCATTGGTTTGCATAAGCATAGAGGCTTTCTACGGGGCTTGTCGTGAACGCACCTGTAGAAAGGCGAAGGCCGAGATGATGTATCGGGTCCAGCAACATTAAGACGCTTGGTGCCGCTGACCCATAAATAATGGCCCCATAATCCAGACGTGTGCGTACAAGGCTGTTGTATAAGTTAAGTAGACAACGAGTGTCACTACCCCATGTAGTACGTGACAACACTTTCAGGACGCTCATAGCTTTCGTGCTCTTGGTCCTCACATACTTTATATGTGCCACAAAAGTAAGCTAGGCGTCGAAAATTATGCCTAGAAATTTGTGTTCTCCACTCACAGGCAGACGCTGACCCTTGAGATGAACATCAGGTTCAGGGTGAAGTCCTCTCTTTCTAGAGAAGAGGACGCAGCTGCTCTTCTGAGGGTTCAGGCTGAACCCATGCTAATCTGCCCATTTGGATACCTTCTTGAGACCAAGCTGAACTTGCCGCTGACATATGGCAAGATTGCACGATTTAAATCCTTTCTGTACGTCATCCACGTACATAGAGTAGAACATGTTACGTGGGATGTACAAACGAAAAGAATTCATTTTTATAATAAACAAAGTGCAGCTAAGCACCCCACCCTGTGGCACTCCGGTTTCCTGCACAAACGGTCGCGATAATACATTGCCCACACGAACACGAAAAGTACGATCGGGCAGATAGCTTTCTATGACATTCAACATGTGACCACGTATACCAAAATGTGAGAGGTCTCTCAGGATTCCAAACCTCCATGTTGTGTCATATGCTTTTTCCATATCAAGAAAAACAGACAGAAAAAACTGTCTGTGGACAAAAGCTTCTCGAATGTGCGCCTCAATACGAATTAGTTGGTCAGTGGTGGATCGGCCGTCGCGAAATCCGCAGTGGTATGGGTCAAGAAGTGCCTTTGATTACAGGAAATGCATTAAGCGGCGATTTATCATTTTCTCAAACACTTTGCAAAGGCAGCTTGTCAGTGCTATGGGCCGATAACTCGCTGCAGATGACGGATCTTTACCCTGCTTCAGTATGGGAATTACTATTGCCTCTCTCCAGGCAGAGGGGATCTCGCCAGGAATCCATATGGAGTTGTATAGAGAGAGGAGTGTTTTCTTCGTTTCTTGTGCGAGCTTCTTCAACATTTCATATAGTACACAGTCAGGACCAGGGGCACATTTGTTGCAAGAGCTAAGGGATGCATACAGCTCACCTAAGCAAAAAGGTTGATTGTATGGCTCATCTCCGGAGCTTTTCCGATCCAACTTTTGCCGTTCTACTGCTGCTTTCTAAGTTTTAAATGTTGAAGAATAATGTGAGGAACTGGAAACGCGTTCGAAATGTGCTCCCAAAAGGTTGGCTTGGTCCTTCAAGGTGTCACCCTGTGTGTCCACCAAAGGAAGCAAATGTGTTTGTCGACCTCTCACTTTATTAACCCTGTTCCAGACTAGCATCGTCTGTATATGTATTATTACTTGAGAGAAATTTCTGCCAGCTTTCCCTTCTGGCCTGACGGCGCGTTCTCCTTCCTTGTGACTTCGTTTTCGTAAAATTGACGATGTTTTCTGCAGTGGGAAAGTTGCGAAGTTGCCTCCACGCCTTGTTTTGCTGCCTACGCGCATTCCTGCATTGTTCATTCCACCACGGAACACGGCGTTTGCTGGATAGTCCGTTTGTTTGGGGAATACACTTGGAAGCTGCAACAATTATAAAATTCGTAAAATATGCGACAGCACCATCAGTTCCAAGTGAAGCGATGTCAGTCCACAAAGAGTAAGTGTTTGGAATTCGTCCCTGTCTGCCGCATCGACCTTCCACCGGGGAGCATGTGGTGGAGGACTATGTTGTTCTGGTGTTTTCAGCAATATAGGGAAATGGTCGCTCCCGTAAGGGTTCTTTATCACTTCCCATTCAAGTTCAAGTAATAAGGATGGAGAAGCTATGCTGAGGTATATAACGGAAAAGGTTTTGTTTGTGGTACAGTAATATGTAGATTCCTTCTTGTTAAGCAGGCACGCACCAGATGAAAAAAAAAATCCACAGCATATCCACGGAGTGAATGATGATGAGTGGGCGAAGCTCCGGAGGTTCATTGTAGATCGTGCCGAGTTCCGGATTAATTTAGTTAACGCGCACGCTACGAATCCTTATGGTTCAACTACGCACAAGTGAAATGTCCCACCGGCACTTCATTGCAAGTGAAGATCAATATATATATATATATATATATATATATATATATATATATATATATATATATATAGACACCTCCACCAGAATGTAGAGGTAGGAGGGTATATAAGATATTTATTATGGGCGAAGTTCTGCCCGAAAATAGGGTTAACAAAAAGTGAGTCGCTAAGAGCGTTCAACACACACACTGGCGTCTCTTCTTGACTGAGCCTACCAGGCAAACTCCAGGGCTCGTGTCTCTGTCTCGTGCGCGTGCACGAGAGGCACGCGTTGCGCCGCCACCACGGAGAAGGATATGAAACGCGAGATAGCAGACGCTCTTCGTGGCTCGCTCGCTACCATCGACGCTCAAGCAGCCTCAGCGTCATTATATATATATATATATATATATATATATATATATATATATATATATATATATATATATATATATATATATATATATATGGGTGGCCGGTGAACGGTTCTCCAGCGCGAGCAGTCGGTATTTTTCAATCAAGAAACTCGCTAGATGACGCTGCCTGCGCGAACGTTTTCTCTCGCGGGTGAGGGCGCGTTCTCCTTCTTTGCGAGCTGGTACAGCGTTCATCGAAGAAAGAGCGTTTCCATAGTCAACGCGCGCCTTTCGCTCTCTGTCTCTCTCACAAGACAGCAGATGGAAGAGTGCGAGAGCTCGCGCGCCGGGAGGCACGCGCCGAGGGCGAGCGCGAGCCTCCCGGCGGCGCGAGGTGGCTACATACATACTACTACTACAGAGGAGGGAACGACCCACACCCTAAGGAGCTTCGCCCCTAAAAGAACATGTTCGATTAGACGGCCTCTCGCATCAATGCGACAGTCGCCCCATAGACCGCTGTGTGCATTGAGGTCTCCAAGAACCAGATAGGGCTCGGGGAGCTCATCAATGAGGGATTGAAATTCTAGTTTCTGCAGCTGGTAGTTCGGCGGTATATAGAGGGAGCAAATTGTTCCCAGCTTATCAGAAATGACAGCTCGAACAGCCACAGCCTCGAGTGTGGTTTGCAGTGGAAACTCCTGGCAGGCTACACTTATAGCCACACCTCCAGATGACGTGGCAGCATCCACGCGATCTTTTCGAAAATGAATATACTGTCTGAGGAAGCCACTGTTTCTAGAGTTGAGGTGCGTTTCCTGGACACACAGCACTTTTGGATTAAATTTGTATAAAGGTTCCTGAATGTCGTCTAGGTTGTGGATTAGTCCCCTAACGTTCCACTGTATTATAATGTTCATGTTGGAAGGAAAGGTGCTGTGTGTCTTAAACGAGTAGTTGGACTGATCTTACGGGGCCTTTTCAGGCGCCGTAACTGGAGTTTTCTCCTTTTCCGGGTGCTCGAGGGAGCCTCGTCGCACCCTGGGCGCATTGTGCGCCGTCTCGTCTGTGGTAGTGTCCATTGCCTCATCTGCGGCTCTGGACACTCGCTCCAACGAGCGGTGTGTACGTGCAGGCTTTGTCCTTGAGGACAAAGCCTTTGCCCCCACCAGTAAGGAGGCTGGTTGGACCTCCTTTGTCTCTGCGTTGATCTGGCTGCTGCCAGAGCAGGCAGAGGCCACTGGTGTGGCCGAGTCAAGGGAGGGTAGGGCAGCCTTGGCTGCTCCCACCGTAGGGGCGAGCGATTGCCCTAGCCGACGGCTCGCTAGGTGCAGGCCGGGCTAATGGCGGAGGCCGATGCGACGGTGCGCCCTGACGCGCCGCATCAGCGTATGACGTGTTGTGAAAAGGCGAGCATCTTTTGCGTGCTTCCCTGAATGAGATGTTCTCGCGCACCTTTATAGTTATTATTTCTTTTTCTCTCTTCCAGCCTGGACAGGAGCGTGGATATGCCGGATGTTCGCCGTCACAATTTACACAGTGGGGTGTTGCCTCACAGCTGTCTGAGGCATGGCCTTGTACGCCGCATTTGACACAGGTGAGTCGACCACGGCAACTCTGCGAACCGTGGCCGAACCTCTGGCACAGGTAGCATCGTCTCGGATTTGGGATGTACGGTCGCACGTTCAATTTGATGTCGCCTGTTAGGATCGTCTGAGGCAGAATGCTTGATGAAAATGTCAGAATTAGATGTTGCGTTAGTATTTCTCTATTATCCCGCCTTATACGTTGCACATTGGTGACGTTTTGGTCCTTCCAACCTTCCAGAAGCTCAGTTTCAGCCAAATCCAGGAGGTTAATGTCAGATACTACTCCGCGTGAGGAATTCATGGTTCTGTGTGGCGCAACAGTTACCGGGTGCTGACCAAGTGATTGAAGACTGGTGAGCTTTTGTTATTGTTGTTGATCTTTAACTTTCAGCAGAAGGTCACCGCTGGCCATTCTAGTGATTTTGTACCCGGGTCCAATGCTTTCGGTGAGAGATTTTGCGACAATAAATGGTGAAAGTGCTCGAGCCGATTTTTCGTCGGGTTTTCTCGCTGTGGATGACATGGAATCGTGGGAAAGTTTCTGTGGGTTTTATGAGCATGTTCAAAGATTCATCAGTGCGCCCCCTCTTCTGAGGGTGGCGACCAAGACGGGGAAAGGCAGGGGTTCCCATGTGAATGTGTTTGCTGTTCGGCAGCAATGGCGGCCACCCACCACGGAGCCCAACTTGGAGACGCTGCAGCACTTAAGTTAAAGGACAGCAGACGCCAGCCGTACATTGCCACCATAACCGAATGTACTATGCCCAAGGGAGGGCAGATACACAAGGTTAACCCTATCCGCCGAGACAAACAGAAGTAACTAGAAGAGAGTAAGGACAGGAAAGATTTAAAGTAGGAGAAAAGACGAAGATGTGTGGAGAAAGAGACAGGAAAAGGCGACTGCCGATTTCCCCCGGGCGGGTCAGTCCGGGGGTGCCGTCTACGTGAAGCCGGGGCCAAAGGGGTGTGTTGCCTCTTCCGGGGGGCCTTAAAGGTCCAATCACCCGGCGTCGGCTCAACCCCCAGGATCCCCTTTTCCGCGAACACGGCTAAGCCACGCACGGTGACACGTAGGAGGGGGTCGAACCCCCCCCCCCCCCCCCCCTAATGGCTCGGGTCCGTTGTGTCGCTACACACCAAACGCCTGCAGAAGGAGACGCCCCTGCGGGGGGTATTGAAATAAATAATTATGGTATCGTACTTTTTGGGGTAAGTAGAAAGGACTTAAAGTGGACGAAAAGACAAACCAACGTTCGGTGGGAACGAACCCACGACCTCCGGATAACGCGTCCGGTTCTCTACCGCTGAGCTGCGAAGGTGGTCGTCCCATCGTCCACTTTATTGGGTATTTATGCATATGTAATGGCTACAAGTGGTGCTGCCAATTTAATCCATACACAAGAAACGGAAGTTTTGGGGCGAAAACGGCAGTACCGTTCAAATACACTTGCCACAATATGAAATATAACATAACCGGAAAGTATAGAAGACAACACCAAGATTTATTGCAGCTATTGACGTATAATTTATGAACTTAGCTTAGTGTTATTATCTCAAGCCGTGTTCTGTGCGTCCATGCTCCGCTAAGCACAAATGGGGTAACATCGTCTGCAAGTAACCAACGCTCATCAGGCCATGCAGACGCCTGTTAATTATTTTGCAAGACAGCATACTTAATGCGTCTTATAGCACACGGCGATGAATATCTGCGAGGTGCAGTGGTGAACATAAGTATAAACTGAGTCCGTACTTAATTTTTACACCCTTACCACCGGCTCTCTGGGTATATACATTTAACGTCCGAGCAAGTAAATACCCTGCATTTCTATCCCACGGTTTTGGACCAAGGCGTTTGTGATAAGTACCGCAGTACTACCTTGTTTCATAAAAGCCAGCAAGCTGTGGTAGAAAAATTACTTTTGTGGTCTCCCGTTAACTTTGTTCAGACATTTAGAACATCCAAACTCTTGTAAACGTCCTGTTTTCTGTGTATGGATTAAATTGAGTGGCGCATAAATTAAAGCTGTTGACGAGTGGATTAAACTCATTGGAACGCGGACCATTGGCGCTGGCGCTTGGATTAAATACGTTGGCGTTTGTATTAAGTGTTTGGCGTCTATACCAAATGGTTTGGCACTCAGATTATTTCGGTGACGCTCGGATTTATTTAGCTGGCACTCGGATTAAAATGAGCGGGAGAACCTGTAGTACATATTGGTAGTTCTATGGTTTGCTTATAAAGTTTCCTAATTAGGCATTCTAACTTATTCTTTTCTGCAGAGTATAATCTCGGGTAAGCTTCTACGTATACTATCCTACTGATGAGAAACGCCTATAGCTCTGTGATCATGTTTTCTTCCTTCATATCACTGTGCCTGTGGCTGTCGTTTTGATCAGCTTATAACTTGAGATACTGTCCCCTCCAATGTTGCCTTTTGCTTCAATGAGAAGTTCCAAAGCTCCAACTTTATCGACCTTAGGTATGGATTAACCATTGACAGTAGGCAAATTTATGTCCGTTTCTAGATTATCTTCCCCTCGGTAGCAGTTTGGTTTGCGACCCCTGCGTGTCGACCTGAACAATAATAATCCCGACTTTTCAGCCGAGCAGACCAAACCGGTTCCTTATAGGTATTGTTGCATTTGCTTCAATTGCGCTCTGTAGTGTCTGTTATATCTGCCCATCACTATCCTCCTTTACCCATAGGGTAATATCATCTAGAGCGGTTATGGGCTTCGTCTCCACCTCCGCACCATCAAAAGGGTTATAGCTTGACATTTCTGGTGTTCCGTGAGTTTCTTGTAGCATTTTGATATCTGGGCTTTCTTCGTTAATCAAATACTGCTGTATATCGAATTTTTTTTCTATTGTAGCCCCTACAATATAACACTGCCCGATCGTGTATGTGCCGCGTCTATTCATGGCGGCGTTACAGTTTTCCAGCTCCTTCGGTTATTACCGCAGGTTTGATGTATGGCTTTACTGCGGATGTGATGGGAGCACCACCACAGGATTGTGGTCCCCACGCTTCTACCCTTGTTTCTATGTCCGAGATACAAGTCACTATCGCAGTAAGCTGCTGCTGTATTTGTAGCATGATGCATGCGCCCATGTCATTTAGCTTTACCTCGATTCTTTGCTCTGTGTCATCCCGACGCTCCTGAATAGTACTGGTCGGTTTGGGCTTTTTATCGTTCTTTCCCCCTATATTTTCCGTAGCTTTGCGTTTAGGCGGAGTAGCCCCGTTCTCCTCCATGTCTCTTTCCCTTCCGCTGCATCTTGAATCCTTTCTCGGTTTTCTACCGTTGCTTTTCTAATCCTGTTATTCTATGCCTTGAGCTTTCTGTTCTCCTCTTTTAGCGCGGCGATACTTTGATTGTACTGTGGCATCAATGGCCTAGTTTGGGCTAATTCTTTCTCTGTCTCCCTGATTTTGCTACGAGAGGCAGCCTCAGCCACCGCGCGTGCCCCGGAAACCGTGTCTGCCCAGCTCACCTGTGTGGATCCGGCGGCGCCGTTATTGCTGCTTTCTTCTTCTTTGTGGCTGCTGTATTTGATTCCCTTTTGTGCCCAGGCGGATTTCGAGTTTAACCTGGGCTTGGACTTGATCCTGATCTGAATCTTGTACCGCGTGTCGAGCGGCTGTCTTCACCTATCTAGAGTCCAGGGAAGGATCCCGATCTGTCTCTCCCTGGAGTATCCTGCCTCTTGTCCATCTGGTTGTAGTCTGTTTCCCTCCAAATAGTTCTCGGTTGTTCAGATAAGATCCCCTAGCTTCGCTGGTGTTATGGAAACGGCTCGATTCCACTGCTTCTGAAAGGTCATAAATTATGCGACGCAATTCGCTCTGTGAAACCGAAATCTTTCTTAGCTTACTTTGTGCAGCCGTATACCGCACTAAATACAATAATTTAGATTTAAATTGAGGCATGGTATATTGCAAGTTTTGTACTTAACGGTAACACGGATCTGTGACGCGAAAGTATGCCAAGAGCTCTTGGAGCCTCAAGTGACGTGGGCATTTCATTTGCATGCGCTGCGTAAAATAAACTGCAAGCGATATTATAGATTTCATCATTTCAGCTTACAGCGATTTATACTGTAGGTTTCTTGGAACACAAGGTTTCTCATTCTTGCGATAAAAATACAAGTTGGCCCACAGTTATAATTTTTTCATGACGCCGTTTGCAAGACAAAGATAGCTTCTGATGAGTGTCAGCTGACATTATTGTAGTTTCACTAGTTTAAATTGTAAATATAGAACCGTTATCAATATATGCACAATGTCATTTACGTAAATGTTAAAATGGAGAGTCTTCAGTGTGATGTCTTGAGGTACGCCGGTTTTTATGGCACGTGTTTTTGATAGAAAAATTGCCAGTTTTAACATACGTACTGTTATCCATGGGGTCGATACGACTTTATTAAATCTAAACCATGACTCCTTATACAACGAAAATTGAATTTCTTTTAAAATATACGGAGACTATGCAATGAAATGCTTTTGTGAAATATGCGGAAATATCTACCACGAATTTATTGCGTAAAGTGCAACCAACTAGCTCAGGATAGGGCTATTGGAAGTCGTTGGGAGAGGCCTTCGTTCTGCAGTGGACCTAAATAGGCTGCTGCTGCAGCTGCTGCTGATGATGATGAATCTAGTATGTATTCTTCAAATTTCTAAGTGAAGGGTTAGCGTGGCGTACCAAGACACTTCTTTTTTTAAAATCTGGCATCAGTATCAATACGTATTAGTTGACGTGCATATAGATAACTTGCTGGTGGCCTTGGTTCTTGAAGTTTTACGATTTACAACCACCGAGAACATTTCTAAGAAATACGCGCCTGTTTATTCGCTTGAAGTTTGTACGCAGGGAAAGCGTTCCAACTTTTAATCCCAGCTTCAACGTGTGCTGGAGCCGCGCATAGGTTGAGGCTGGACCAGCAGATTCCTTCCGATCTGGTGTTCGGGACAAGTCTTTGCCTGACCATCTTTTCCTTCTCGACGATGGCTTCTCTAATCGCACGTTAAAGACCAATCCGGCGACTTTTCAATGTCCACTGACCAAATTTTCGGTAGATGTTCTCCTTGCCGCTGCAATAATTTATACCATTCCAGGTGGTTGCAAGTCATTTAGTTTTTCTGAAAATGAATTTTAAAAATTTTTAGCGGATTCCCGCGCGAGCCACCCTGTGTTTTTGACGTCATTACGTGAAACGCTACCTACCTGAGCAGGCGGTTCATCTAAAGCTCAACGGCGATACTTCAGCGCTCAACTCGTCGCTGTCAATTCAGAAAAGCTCAATACATCGTTGGATGACATCGCCACTTTTTTTTCTGGCACCAGCGGCGTCTAGCGCCATATTTCTGATGGCGGGGAGGCTGTGACGTCATCGCATACGCTGCATGAAGCGTCTACCCGTTTCGCTTTCGGCTTGAACACATTGCTCATTTGGTTATTTAAAATTATTGGCGAGTTTCTGAGCAAACTGAATGACCGTGGCTGCTTCAGAGCTCTCAGTACTATTCGAAAACAACGATATCAGAATATGGTGTAAAAAACGCCGGAGTTGCCCCTTAAACGTGAAGAGGTATTGACTGAGGCTTAACAGAGGAAATGATTTCATAAGCCTCTGCAGAACGAGCTAAGGCTTCGGTGGCTCTGTGCAATTGGGCGGCACGCTGACGGTGTCCCTTTTTGTCTACTGTACGTTTGGATGGTTTGCACACGATCAGTGTCTTTAAAAACCGATACAATCACCAGCTCCTTTCTCTGTAAACGGCACTTCACTTGCCTCAAGTTTGAAATGGTCCCTGTAAACGATTGTACAATTAATTATTATGGAGGAGCTGAAGCGTCATATAACGCGATTACTGTGATAATGAGACGTCGTGTTTGTCTGTGACCACTTCCCGGACGACCGGATACGCGCTGAAGTCTTAGACGGCATATCCTATCATCAATGAGTTCTATGCATACGGCCTCTACCTGACCTTGTTGGGCACCGTGGCCTTGTAAAACGTGTTCTTGTATTCAACAGAGCAGACGACGCAGCAACGACCACATAATTTTACTATTTCTCGACTTTTGTGATCCTTACTGGGGCAAAAAAAAGCGAATCGATAGATCATATATGGTTGCAGCTGAACGCTCGTGTAATACATTGTATCGAGAACTTTGACACCATGGAACGCAGAATTACAAGAAAGCACAATCGTTGGATCACACGCGAGATAATTCATGTGGAACGCAAAATCAGCAGGCTGAGAAAAGTTAGGAAGTCCGGCTTAGCTGGTAATTTCACCGCTCAGATTCCCACCTTATCAAAAACACTGGTAAGCAAACTACGCTCTCCAAGAAATGCGCTTTTGTAGTACCACTCTAGCAAAGTTCATCGAACCTTCACCAACAAAATTCTGGCTCTGTGTACGTGGTAAACATAGTGACCAAAAAGCCTTCCCTTAAATAGAAACAAAAGATAAGGCGGACCAATTCAACCGCTATACTTCCAGCCGGTCGTTACAGTTTATAATGGACTAGCGGAACATTCAGAAATTACCCGATTACCGGGAAGAAGTCATTAGAAACTCCAGAAATAACCTATAATGGTATACTCTGTCCGCTATTAAACCTCGACAAACAAAAATGAGCTGTGGTCCACATGGGACACATTAAGCTTTTTTCGAACGGTCTGCAGTATCAGGTAATAAAAATCTAAGCGTAACATTTAAAAAGTATGTCCGTGATTCACAGATCCCTTCCGAATGGAAAGTCGTAACAAATAATCCCTGTGAACAAATCTGGTGATAATACGATTCCATCAAACTGCTGGCCCATGTCCTTAACTTCAACCAGCTCTGAACTATTCGATCATATTGCTACAGAGCCGGTCAAAGTAGGAGCCGTCTCTGTACTACGAGGACTTAAATGGGAAATTTGTTTGTGCTATCTCGATGTTGTTGTGATTTTTAGCAGCACCCTGAAAGAGCATTACAGACGTCTGAGTATCGTCATTGATTGCGTGGAGAAGGCTAGTTTGGTACTAAATTCCAAGAAATGTCGCTTTGGCGAGACCGAAACGTTGGTACTTGGACATTTGGTCGATAAGAACGGTGTGAAGCCTGACCCACGCAAGATCGAGGCAGTCCGCTCTTTTGAACCACCAAAGTCAGTGCGGGAGCTACGGAGCTTCCTGGGCCTTTGTTCGTACTTTCGTCGCTTTGTACCGAGATTCGCCGACGTGGTGCACCCCCTCACATGCCTGCTTCAAAAGGATGTTCCTTTCAATTCGACATCGACTTGTGACGACGCATTCAGGGAACTTAAGTTTCTGCTAACATCGGGGCCCACATTACGTCACTTTCATCCGTCCTCGCCCACCGAAGTTCACGCTGATGCTAGTGGTATCGGAATCGGTGCCTTACTATTCCAACGTCAAAAAGGATCTGAACACGTTGTGGCTTATGCTAGTCGCTCTCTGACTAAGGCGGAACGTAATTACACCGTCACAGAGCAAGAACGCTTGGCCGTACTATTCGCTGCCCACAAATTTTGGCCTTACATCTACGGACGACCCTTCACTATCGTTACTGACCACCACGCTTTGTGCTGGCTGGTAAATCTCCGCAATCCGAGTGGTCGACTGGCCCGTTGGGCTCTTCGACTTCAGTACGACTTCGTCATCTCCTACAAGTCCGGTCGTCGCGACGTTCTTGCTACGATTCGTCATTCTTCGGCACGGTTCCCCTCGCGTCATCATAAGCGATCGTGGTCGCCAGTTTGTTGCGGACGTCGTGGAAGAAATGCTTCGTCTCTGCAGTTCACAGCTACGCCATTTGACACCTTACCACCCTCAGACCAACGGTCTTTTGGAGCGTACCAAAGAACACTAACAAACATGCTGGCAATGTACGTATCTTCCGATCACAAAGACTGGGATGACGTTCTGCCTTTCATCACTTAAGCATATAATACCGCGAAGCATGAGACCACTGATTATACTCCCTTTTACCTGCTTTACGCACTTACGCCGATGAACAGCATTGACACAATACTACCGTTCGACTTCCACAGCGAGTACTCTGTTGCCAAGATGCTGTGCCTTGCTGAGGAAGCCCGTCCGTATCGCCCGACTTCGCACCGTGATATCTCAAGGCCAATCTAAGAAGCGTTATGACAGCCGCCATAACCAGTTTCATACGCCAAAGGAGACTTTGTGTGGGTGTGGACGCCACAACGCAAACGCGGCCTATGGCAGAACTTTCTACCGCCCTATACTTGAGCTACTTGACGTAGTACGGGGTAGCACGCTTGACGTCCGCTAATCGGCGGTCAAGCCGAACACAACTGGTTCATGTTGCGCGGCTCAAGCGATTTCATCGTGCTCTTCCCAACTGATGCGGACTTGCCCAGCGGGCTTCGTCTGCGAACCGGGGAATGCTACAGAGCCGGTCAAGGTATGAGCTGGGGACAGGAGAGAAGGAAGACGACGTTAGCTGGTGCAACGGATCGACGCCATCATCGCTTGATCATCGCCAACCTCGCCCTGTAAGTAAACATCGCTCACTGTCCAACCGTAACAATATTATCATAGGCGTGCGCAGGATTTTTCATTGGGGGGGGGGGGCGAGGTTTCCCCGGAGCACCCCCCCCCCCCCCCCCTTTTCTATCAACGCACTCCCACTTATGTCCTTCCGCTCATATGGTAGTGCTGAGACGAGATATGGTTATGAAACATTTATTTCAACAATATTGAATTGTAACATGCTCGAAATATTATTAAGCAGTTTGTTTCACTTTTTTGTGAAACGTCCGCAAAGAAAGGCAGTCCCTGCGCAGCTGAGGCGTCAGTGACACAACGCGCGTACAAAAAATTTTTATTGTTTCTAAACCAGAGAAAGATACGACACATATGCGATCTTTAAGAGCACAGAATATTTAAAAATATTGCCTCAACGTGACTCCGCTAGTATGGAAAATATAGTATACATACAGGGCAAACGCATGGGTCCACCTACACATGGCGAAAAACGCGACCCAATACACAACGTAGTGGCAACGCTTAAAGACATGAGAATATACCGCAGATTAAAAATACGAGAAAGAGCAAGTTACATTATTTAGTAATCATTGAAGATAAACGCTATGACATGCCATTTTTTTTTCTTCTGAGCATCCAAATGTACAGTTGATAATCTTACCCTCTGGCGCTTGATAGAAACATGTAGTAGAAACAAGGGCTGTAATTACTTTTCTTGCACAAGATAACATGCACGCATTATGTCGTGCTCAACAAACATTATACAAACTAATCGATATGTTATGTGGTGGAAAAATATTTGATGACCAGATTACTAAAAATGTGTAGCACGTCGGAGATCTAGCACTTTTCACCAATCGTGAAAAGTCTAAAGCAAAAATATACGTGATTTCGTCGCTAACTGTTCGACGACTGACTCAGAACTCGTTGAATATGCCATCTGTTACTCAACGAACGGTAAAAGCAGCCACCGAAGCCGGTCATGACTCATAGTTGACCTCCGCTTTGTTTTCACAATGGCAAGCTTTGAAAACGTCCACTCGCATGAGCAGCTAGTGACAGGGACAACTGCAAAGCCTTCAAAGATTTTAAAAACGTCCTTATAAATTAACGCTCCTAGGCCGTTTTGTTGCAACCTGTCTAGCCATTCATTACAGTCACCGACCTTTATGTGCTCTGTGCTAACCTGTGCCTTCAGTAAGCGGAGCTCAGCCCGCAAGCTGTCAGAGTTCACGTCGAAATACTTAGTGACAACGTCTGTCTGCTCGTCATTGGCAGTGAGGCGCAGAATGTTCATTATCGCAGATATGAGAACGACGGTCTCCTGCGTTAATCTTGCCTGAATTCCTTCAACGAAAGCATCAAGCATGGGGTATAAAACGCTGACGCGGAGTTCTTCCTCCTCTGTTTTGTGAAAAAACTGACTGGCGAAGTTCACGTCTGCGCGTCTAGACACTTTCCTCTGTCTCACAACAGGAATACTGATTCCGTGAGTCTGGAATATCTCTGTGGCACATTGAAACACCTTTGTAAATGCACTCTCGTCCAGCCTCATTTACTTGAGAGCTTCTTAGAGATTTTTCACTCCTTGGAACGCAGTAAGAACATTTATTTTTTAGGGTCCTGGAGCATGGGCTAATCTTGAGGACCATCTGCAGCACGGGATGGGCCATTTCCATACAGAATTGAAACTCGAAGCTTTCCAGTTGCGCGAGAAGTCCTTTTGCTTTTGCTCGCGTTTCCGAATGCTGCGTGTTCTCCATGATTTCCTCAGCATCTACTAAGGCGCAGTAGTTATACCGCACTGCTTTGACGGCTTCTGCCAGGAAAGCCCATCTGGCTGTGGACAAAAATTTTCGCGTCGTTAGACATGTGCCTAATGCCGAAGATATATGCTCAAAAATTGCGTGACACACTGGGCTAGATTCTATAAGTTGTATGCTAGCTGCAAGGTGCCGAACAATTCAAAAAGAATATTGTTTTCGGCCCTTGACAAACAAGCAAGCGTAACAATGGACGTGTAATATTCTGTTGTTTTTCTCTTTGCATTTGGCTTGCACCCCTGAAATGTGCCCTGACATGGCAGCAGCGCCTATCGAAGCAAACAGAGTTCACAGATGTCCACGTGATTTTGAGAACACCTAGAACTCGCTCCAGTGCCGAGAATATTGAGCTGCTGTCAACACTAAGAAGTCGCTTAGTGGGGTGAACACTTCTACGGGCCGGTTATTCTCCTCACTGAAGTACCTTATTACAACAGACAACTGCTCGTGGCGTCCACAGCCACTAGTCTCATCGCATATGAGAGACACAGTTTTGCCTTCCAGGCAGTGAATAATCGATTGCATCATCGCAGCATGCTGTGCCTCAATGAGATCGTTCTGCGTTCTATTGCTGGTGTACAAAGCATTTTTCGGTCCAGATCAAGGTGAGCTTGCAAGACAGGATCATATTGCATCAAGAGATTAACGATCTCTAGGAACAAACCTTTTTCTGTGCTTTCCTCGCTTTCTTTATGGCCTCTAAAGGGCCTGCCACTCTTCGAGAGTAGAATTACAACGTCAACAAAACGCTGTAAAAGTTCTCGGTTTCTTTTTCGCTTTTCTTCTCCCAAAACGACACGCGTCTCGTGATTCTCATCAAGCAGTTCACCTACAGATTTGCATTTTTTTGTAAGAGTTCCAGCACAGGATGCTATTTAAGTGATTGTGGGACTTTTCATGAAGCCTGAATTTCTCTACGGCTTTCTTCCATCTGTTGAAGCCCACGGAGACGAATGCTGGACCTGAATGACCCTTCCACGTTGAACGCTGCTGCGGAAAAGCGCGACAGTAGAAGCAAAACGCAGCGTCTTTCTCTATGCTATATTCCAGCCAGTTAAACTCGTCGTACTAGTGCGCGCAAAGCTTTCACGTTCCGTTCGCCGTTTGTTTCTGCGTGTAGCAATTCAAAGCTGCTGAATAAGACCACGCATAAGCCTGGTGCGCCTGTCAGTGTGAAGGTCGCCGCACAGCAACGGTCGCGGAGGGCAATCATCACTCCGTGCGCAGCTGAACGTATTCGTAGTAGAACACTGTTCTTCATCGCAACTGAGTTCAGTGTAGTACAGTTGTCGTCTCCTAGGGAAGAATGTAATACTTGAAGTGGTATGTCCTCGAGGTGCTGATTTTCGGCCACCAGGAGGGATGGTTCACTGGCACTGGCAGTCTCACGTTCATGAGGTTCTGAAAGCAATTTTGGTCCTTAGCTCAGGCTACGAATACTACCGATTTGGAGGCTTTTCTGTAAATTTAAAGGCAAGCATGAAAATGAACAGCTTACCTGTAGAAAAGAGCCAAGCTCGTAGCTTGTCTCCTTGCGCTTTCTCTTCAGCCAACTTGTTTCGTCGGAAGTGCCGAAACTGAGCTCTAGAAAGCTTGCTCAGTGCCGTGGCATCGCTTTCTGCACAGAAAAATTTTTAGAGGTGGATGAGCTGCGGCAGCCGCGTACCCAGGATTCCATTTGGGGGGAGGGGAAGAAGAGGGGGGGTCATATGGTAATTTTCCTAGGCGAATCAGAAGGGCATGGGTTCGTTTACAAGTAAAGACGTGAATAAAGCACCTAAAGAGGAGTAAACCTGCAACTAGAAATGAAACAAAG
Organism: Hyalomma asiaticum; assembly: GCA_013339685.2. Classification (NCBI taxonomy): domain Eukaryota; kingdom Metazoa; phylum Arthropoda; class Arachnida; order Ixodida; family Ixodidae; genus Hyalomma; species Hyalomma asiaticum. Next base: position 165,472,225 of record CM023481.1, read on the forward strand.
TGTAACCCGCTGATACGCCTCTTCGGGAAACGAGGAAACACATGAAAGAAACTCCCGAAAAAATTAACTCACGAACCACGCTTCCAAGAACAAGTAAACAAGAAGAGATAGAGAAAAGTAAATATTTCTATGAGCGTTTTATTCGGTCAATTAATTCACGCAGGTCTGCAAGAATTTTTGTCACTGATCTCGTTAAGGGGTTGCAATCGCCGGGCGGATTCCAAAGGCTGACGTAACCGCCCCCCAAAACGCCCCACGAAAGCACGGACAGTTTTGAGGGGTGGTCCTTTTAGTAAGCCAGCGAACGCCGGCTGTGGACTAAAGACCGAGTCAGAGCCGAGAGTTGATAACACAAACAAAATATATTCTCAGTTAAGGTAGTACAAACAACACAAAACCATGCACACTCGGCTCGTAACAATCACAACTCAATTCACATCGCAACTGACTATATCTCAGTGTTTACAACCACGGGAACACGCTACAAATGCAATCACACTACAAATGCAATCACGCTACAAATGCAGTCACATGCACTGCAACCTACAGGAGAACACTTAAAGTCCTGGATATTCACAAAGAGAGTCCAGTCCGCAACTCTTGTAAAGTAACTCGAATGTTTCTCTTCCAGGAAACACTCACGCAAACTCCAGCACTGGTGGCCGTTCACTTCGTCGTCGGTCCCGAATGCTACTCTTCCAGGAGGCACTCTTCAACGTCGTCGCAGATCTCACGACGTCGCCACTTGATTCTTCCAGATCGACTGACACCAACCATCACCAAACACGTCGTCTTCGACCGACCGAACGAACGACCCGCACTTCAACGTAGTTCGCCATCTCCGCGGCTGACTTCAACGCGGCTTCCACCACATGGACTGGCTGACAGCTCCCCGCCGCTGCACCCTTGTATACCCTCGCGCACGGACTCCAGAAGGTTCTTGTGTCTTCTTTAGCGTGCAGCACAGAGGAAGCTAGCGAACGTTCTAGACTTCACTGACACCTTCCATCCGTGGCGGCGTCACTCGGCGTCACGTGATGATTTTCTTTCGCGACCATTCGATAGTTCCCTAGAAGCCCGACGCGGCGGCCGTTTCCAGGGGCGAGGAGGGTTTTTCGCCGACGGCTGGCCGTAGACGGGTTGGCGCCGGGCGCTGCGTCGCGGCGTCTTTTTATTGTTGTTGTTTTCGTTGTGCGCACTAGAGGGAGGGAACTTTGGCGTCGGTGTTTTATGGCGTCGTCTGCAAGCGGCGGCGCGCGCCGAATTAAGCGCTCGTTTGTGACAATTTTATAGAAAGATACACTATATAAAAATATGGGACCAACTTTGCGCCCCCCCCCTAGATAATTAGAGAGGGCGGCTGCCCCTCCCCCCCACCCCATCGTGCGCACGCCTATGCACATTATTCTCAAATTTATTGCAAAGTTTGTCAAAGACAATTAATATTCTACTACACCGGAATCAACACGGATTTCGGAGAGGCCTATCGACCTTGACGCAACTTGCCGGGTTAGTGCATGAGCTTGCCCAAGCTATGAACGAACCCTCCCAAAGTGACATAATTTTTATGGAATTGTCAAAGACATTTGACCAGGTTTTCCTTGAAAAGCGAGTTTTTCAACTAGTTTGCAAACTTGGGGACGGATCAGTGACTTGTTGGATAACCGGTCGTCAACTGTGCATGTTCATTATATATTACTTATATGTGTTAGTTCTTATACATGTTACTTGGGAACTGTTTTCAGATAGACTACACAGTATACGTTGTACCTGAGAAAGCAAACACATCACTCACATGACCTCGCGCTCCAAGAATAGAATGCGCGACAGCACATTCTATTCGCTTTCCCTACGTGCCTTCGGGTATGGAATGCGCTCGACCGACTTGTAGTAAAAAAGATTAGAAGTGATGAATCATAAGTTTCTAGAATTGCTGCATAATGCACTTAGCACATGTTCATAAGCATGAAAACGTAGTAAATATTTGTATTTTTTCTTTCATATGATTACTTTCTTTTGTTTTGGCCTGATTGTCAGTGTTTATACTTGCACTTACTTTTATGCGTATGATTTACCATAGAAAATTATTTTATACAGCATGAATTATTACGCTCGCACTACCATTGTATCTTGCATATGCCGTGATCTCCTTACGTTTGCGCTTGTTTAGAAAATTTGCTTCGGCTGGTTTTTATTGTTACTGCTTATGTGAATCTTTTTCTTTTTATTCCTTGATATCTGTCTCCTGTAATAACCCTGCCAAAAGGTCGACAGTATGTTGAAATAGGTAAATAAATACCTAATACAAAAGTGCCAGTTCTCAGTTACGCTTCCTTCATAGTCCTGTTCAAGGGCGGGCGCTTTGATATCACACCGTCGAACGTGTGTCTGTTTAACAGAGGGAGAGAGAAAAAAAAGTAGCAAGAATAATCTGTACGACAAATATGCCCCCCCTCCCCCCCGTATATATTGTAGCGGTAGGAGAGTATAAGAACAGATTTATTATGGGCGAAGTTCTGCCCGAAAATAGGGTTAACAAAAGTATGTCGCTAAGAGCGTTCAACACACACACACTGGCGTCTCTTCTCGACTGACTGTACCAGGCAAACTCCAGGGCTCGTGTCTCTGTCTCGTGCGCGTGCACGAGAGGCACGCGTTGCGCCGCCACCACGGAGAAAGTTGAAACGCGAGATAGCAGACGCTCTTCGTGGCTCCCTCGCTACCATCGACGCTCAGCAGCAGCCTCAGCGTCATTAGTCCCCCTCCGAGTACGCATCGTCCCGATGCGTTCGCCTTGGAGGGCATGAAAATGAGAAGAGATCTGTCACTGTCGTTCATAGTAGGGCTTCATGCGAACTACGTGAACTGTCTCTGGAGTAAAGCGCTTGTGTCCGTCAGGGGTGACTTCGTATGTCAAATCACTGATTCGGCGAATGACTTCATATGGACCAAAGTACCGTCGTAGGAGCTTTTCGGACAGACCGCGGCGTCGTACTGGTGTCCAAACCCACACTTTGTCGCCTGGCTGGTATTGAAAGTCCCTGCGGTGCTCGTTGTAGTAGCCTGCGTCCTTTATTTGCTGTTGACGTATTCGGAAACGGGCTAATTGACGGGCTTCTTCTGCTCTCTGTAAGAAGTGGTCAATGTCGGATGGATCAAAGTTGTCATTATGGACCGGTAACATTGCATCAAGTGTCGTCGTGACTGTACGGCCATAGACCAGTTGAAACGGGGTTACGCGAGTTGTTTCCTGTGGTGCCGTATTATAGGCAAAGGTAGCGTAAGGCAAGATTTGGTCCCAGGTCTTATGTTCGAGGTCAACATACATAGATAACATATCAGCAATGGTCCGGTTTAAGCGTTCCGTCAATCCATTTGTTTGAGGATGGTATGCAGTGCTTTTCCTGTGACTGGTGTTGGTCATCGTCAGCAGGCACTTCATGAGCTCAGCTGTAAACGCTGCTCCTCGGTCTGTAATCACAACCACTGGGGCGCCATGGCGGAGGACTATATTTTGAACAAAAAATGTGGCAACTTCCGATGCCGTTGCCCGCTCAAGGCTACCAGTTTCAGCATATCGCGTGAGGTAATCAGTCGCGATGATGATCCACCTCTTCCCGGATGATGACGTGGGAAACGGTCCAAGAAGATCCATCCCAACCTGTTGGAAGGGAGTTTGAGGTGGGTCTATGGGGTGAAGAAGTCCGGCCGGCTTTAGAGGTGGTGTTTTGCGCCTTTGACATTCGCGACAAGTCTTCACGTAATTCTGAACTGAGGCCAATAACTTGGGCCAGTAATACTTTAGGTGAATTCTGGCGAATGTTCGGCTGACGCCCAAGTGACCTGAGGACGGTTCATCATGGCAGGCTTCCAATACTTCAGGCCGCATGGATGACGGTACAACGAGCAAGAACTTCTCATCATTGTGTTGGAAGTTCCTCTTGTAGAGCGTATCACCTCGGAGGCAGAACGAGGACAGTCCTCTCTTGAATACACGTGGAACTTCGACGTTGTGCCCTTGAAGATATTTTATGAGTGGGAGCAGCTCTGAGTCCGCCTGTTGATGCTTGGCGATTTCCGACGCTTCCATGACGCAAAGTGATGGGAAGTCGTCTTCTTCTGAGGGGGTAGAATCGACTGGGGAGCGCGACAAGCAATCAGCGTCGTTATGCTTCCTCCCGGACCTGTAAACAACAGTAACGTCGTACTCTTGCAGCCTGAGGCTCCACCTCGCAAGTCGTCCCGATGGGTCTTTCAGGCTTGCCAGCCAGCAAAGTGAGTGATGGTCGCTGACTGCACGGAACGGCCTGCCATAGAGATACGGTCTGAATTTGCTGATGGCCCATATGACTGCTAAACATTCTTTCTCCGTCGCAGAGTAGTTTCGTTCAGCTTTCGAGAGAGTGCGGCTAGCATAAGCTATGACCTTCTCTTCTCCGTTTTGCCACTGAACTAGAACTGCGCCGAGACCGAGATTGCTTGCGTCAGTATGGACTTCTGTGTCCGCGGTCTCATCAAAGTGGGCGAGGATGGGTGGGGCTTGCAAACGTTGCTTTAATTCATTGAAAGCTGCCTCTTGTTCAGGATGCCAAACGAAAGGTACGTCTTCTTTCGTGAGTCTAGTTAAGGGCTCTGAAATTTTCGAGAAATTTTCGACAAATCGCCTGTAGTAAGCGCACAAGCCCAAAAAGCGGCGCACCTCCTTTTTGTCTTTAGGCCTGGCAAATCCCGCGACGGCGATTGTCTTCTCGGGGTCCGGTCCAATACCTTGCGCGCTGATGACATGACCCAGAAAACGGAGCGTTTCAAATCCAATATTGCACTTCTCAGGTTTAATCGTCAAGCCGGCCGATTGGATCGCCTGGAGTACTGAACGTAGTCGCTCGACGTGCTGTTCAAAGGTTGCAGAGAAAACGACAACGTCATCCAGGTACACTAAGCAAGACTGCCATTTGAGACCCGACAGGACACTATCCATCATTCGCTGGAATGTTGCTGGCGCGCAACAGAGGCCGAATGGAAGTGCCTTGAACTCGAACAGTCCGTCTGGAGTCACGAAAGCTGTTTTTTCACGATCCCTTTCGTCCACTTCAATTTGCCAATACCCGCTTTTTAAGTCCAATGAGGAGAAAAATTTGGCATGTCGTAGCCGGTCCAATGCGTCATCGATACGGGGCAAGGGGTATACATCCCGCTTTGTGACGCTGTTAAGTTTTCGGTAATCGACGCAGAATCTCAATGTGTTGTCCTTTTTTCTGACAAGAACTACCGGAGATGCCCATGGGCTGTTGGATGGCTGAATGACATCGTCCTCAAGCATCTCTTGCACTTGTCTCTTTATAACTTCTCGTTCCTTAGGCGATACTCTGTACGGGTGCTGGTATACAGGCCGGGTCACTTCATCCGTTATGATACGGTGTTTAACCATCTGCGTGCGCCGCACTCTTGACGATGTAGAGAAGCATTCTGCAAATTCATTTATAAGGTCTTCCATGATTTTCTTCTCGGCTGGCAATAGATGTGGGCTGATCGTAACTGCTGCTGCGGCGTCGTGCGTAGTTTTCTCAGTAGGTGGCCCTGACTCCAGGCTACATACGCTTGCCACTGCACTAATACTGTGCAGGAAGGCGATGGCAGTGTTCTTGGCGACATGCTGAAGTTCATTGCCGAAATTTGTCAGCAAAATATTGGCATGCCCGTCACATAAGCGAATGATGCCCCGAGCTACGCAGATACCCTTTTTCAGTAGCAGATCAATATTGCCATCAGCTATACCCTCAGAATCGACGAATGCTTCGTTCCTTACGCGAACCAGCAAACTGCATCGTGGTGGCACAGTTACGTCGGCGTCTACAATCCGCAAGGCAGTGCAGTCCGGATCATCAGCGTCCCTCGTGTCAATGGCCAGATTCGTCGAGAAAGAAACGCTAGCTTTTTGGAGGTCGATTATGGCACCGTTTGACTGCAGAAAATCCATTCCGAGTATTACGTCCCTCGAGCATTCCGGAAGTACTATAAATTCGCAGACGTAAGTAACACCTCGAATCAAGACTCTTGCCGTGCATTTTCCCAGAGGTGTAATGAGGTGACATCCTGCCGTACGTATTTGCGCTCCACTCCACGGTGTCAGTACCTTTCTGAGCTCCTTTGCGAGTGCGTGGCTTAACACGGAATAATCAGCACCGGTATCTACTAAAGCATTCGATTCACGCCCGTCCACGGCAATAAGCAAATCCGAAGAAATTGTCTGCGTACCTATCTTGGTCGTCTCTTTCGGTTCGTCGCTGCTGCGCGGGGCCCTTGACGGAGGTTCTTCACTTTGGTGAACGTCAGCGGCCTTGCCTCCCCAGGTCGCTGGCTTTAGTTTTCCTGACGCGGGCTTACTGGACGACGCCTTGGTGAACTTGAAGATGGTCGCGGGCTAGGCGACCGGTAGCGAGCAGGCGCTGATGACCGTGGCTCGTGTTGGGGACCGGCAGCTGGAAGTCGACTTCTCGTTAGATAATCTTCGATCTCCATCGGTCGTTCACCGTTACGAGGGCAAGGTGCGTTGATAGAGAAACCGCGAAGACCAACCCGTCGATATGGGCACCATCTGTAAAGGTGTCCAGCTTCTCCGCAATGGAAGCAGAGTGGCGTCCTGTCGGGCGTGCGCCACACGTCGCTTTTTCGGGGCCTGAACTCTCCCTGGAGGGGTGTACTGCGTGGAGCCGGCAGGCGGCGACTCGGAGCGGCGAATGAGGCGTTCTGTACGGCTGGTTCGCGTAGCATGTCGGCGTATGTCGACACACGACTTTCCTGCAGTGGCTGCTCGAGTGAGACAGGCTGCACATCCGGCTGGGGTTGTAACACGGCGTGCCTAACCTCATCCCGAATGACTGCGGCGAGAGAAGAAACAGTCGGGGCGACTTGTGGTTGCTGCAGCTTCCGAAGCTCTTCCTGCACGATAGACCGCACCAGTTCTCTAAGCGCCTCCGCGTTATTGCCTAGGCCAGCGGAAAAGACGTCAACAGGCGCGCCAATGGTGTCACGGTTGTAGTGGCGGGCGCGCTGCTGCAATGCCTTTTCTATCATAGTCGCTTCGGTGCGAAACTCTGCAACAGTACGCGGCGGATTGCGGACCAGTCCCGCAAAAAGCTCCTCTTTCACGCCACGTAGAAGATGCCGCAACTTCTTGTCCTCTGGCATGTTTGGATCGGCACGTTTGAACAGACGGGACATGTCCTCAATATACATGCCGACGCTCTCGTTCGTGCGTTGGTTCCTGGCTTGTAGGGCATTCTCGGCCTTCTCTCGGCGATCGGTGCTGGCGTATGCAGCAAGCAAATGTCGTCGAAACTCTTCCCATGATGTCATAACAGCCTCGTGATTCTCGTACCATGTCCTTGCTGCATCCTCCAACGCGAAGTACACGTGGCGAAGTTTCCGTGCGCGGTCCCAACCGTTGACGTCTGCGACTCTCTCGAAGTGCTCCAGCCAATCCTCGACGTCTTCGTAAATGTCGCCGTGGAACGACTTGGGCACGCGCGGCGGGTACACGACGAGATCAGATGATGTCGCCGGGCTAGTCATTGTTGCAGTGTCAGCAGTGGACATTGCCTGCGTTGTCGTAGCAGCGGGAAGGGGTCCGAATTCAGGCGGGTCTCCTCGGAGGCGGCGGCTGGAGCGCTGGTGTACAGGAGTCAGTTCTCCGGGCTCCAATAGCTGAGGATCGGGGCTCCGGTCTCTTCCACGCAGGGGACTTCCAATCATACCCCGCACCTCCACCAGAATGTAGCGGTAGGAGAGTATAAGAACAGATTTATTATGGGCGAAGTTCTGCCCGAAAATAGGGTTAACAAAAGTATGTCGCTAAGAGCGTTCAACACACACACACTGGCGTCTCTTCTCGACTGACTGTACCAGGCAAACTCCAGGGCTCGTGTCTGTCTCGTGCGCGTGCACGAGAGGCACGCGTTGCGCCGCCACCACGGAGAAAGTTGAAACGCGAGATAGCAGACGCTCTTCGTGGCTCCCTCGCTACCATCGACGCTCAGCAGCAGCCTCAGCGTCAATATGTCCAAGTATCAGAGAGGGAGTATGTCTGTGAAATGTAGCAAGTATAATCGTTACCAGAAATCTAATATGTCATAATTCTCTCGGGAAATGGAAGGTGGAAAGTTTAAGAAAGCTTGACAGCACAGGCGTGCATTCACAGCCGGTTAAAGGACCCGTAAACCACCCAGAGATCAAAATGTAGTTGGGGTGTTGTTTTTGTGCCGGTGTCCGCAACGAACACGTAGCCGCAAGAATTTTCCGAAACGGTGCCGAAATAGCGGAGTTACACGCGTTTGATTATTAAAACGCGGCGCTTGCTTGTTTCGCTCTCTCCTGCGCCACACCGGCCGCTTGCCGGTGCCACCTCCTCGCCGAGCGCTCCTCCGAATGTCACGTGACATATATCGCCGATGACGCGCAGTCCACTTCCGGTTGACGCTCCTCCGACGGGCTCGCGCGTTCGAGTAAGTGCTTTGTTGGTGATGTGCCAACGCTCTGTGCTAGCGCTATCCGTCGTGTTCTGACAGTTACTGCAGTTTCTAGTCGGCTGTACCTGACTTGCGTAGCGTAGCACAGTTACGAATTCACATGCGTGTACACGCGAACACCACACAACGAGGGAAAACAAACAAGCAGGGAGCGCGTGCATTTGCTAGCAGACTAACTGGGAGTTGAAGGTCTCCTTCGACCAATCAGCGGAGCTCGGACTCTTCTGACGTCACGAAAAACCACAATGTCGTCGCGGCTAATTTTGGCACGCCGGAAATTGCCGGCGAGGCGCACGGGAATGTTTTTCGAGTTTGTGGCGCGGCCGCGGCGCGTAGCGCTGCCGCATTTGACATCGTTCATCGTCGCGCCATTCTCAATTTGAGGCTCATTTTAACTTGAAATGTTAAAAAAATGTCAGGAGTGCTTTAGGGGCCCTTTAAAGGAGTACTGACACGATTCTGCGGCGGCTCGAAATGTACATTTTTCGATTTCTAGCCATGTATTGTTAACGCCCTCCGCACACGGAAGCCAGGAAACAAGTACAAAATATTTTACTTTAGTCTTAAACTTCTCGTCGCCCAGCACTACAAGCCAGCGCCAGCGCAATAGACACTACGATGACGTATGAGCACAGTCTATTAAAAATCGCCGAAATCGCTGTCAGAGTCACTGGACGACCGTGAAATTGTCGTTGTTTGCGTGCCCCACGTGTAATTGACCACAGACGACAGAGTTGCAGCGACGCTATCACGAATTGCTGTCCCTACGTGACTCAGACGTACGTCCGACTATGTTGACACGTCACTAGGAAACCGCCCCCTGGAAATCGAAACCGAAAGTGGGCTTTTAAGGAAGCCGTTTTAAAAATATAGTCATTGCCTTGCGAGGCACGATGATACTATTTTTGTGGTTCTCCACGTCAGTGCTTTCATTTACAGCAATAATACGAGGACGTCAAAAATTCGTGTCAGTACTCCTTTAAATGACCCCACACAACTGCAGCCCATCATGATGTGCAGCACAGTAAACGCGAATTATGACTAAAACTGCTCGCAGCATTGATGCCATGGTTAATGATATTAGTATTAAATGCGAAGCATTTCTTAGCGAACTTCGGCGACTTTGAGCATATCTATCTATCTATCTATCTATCTATCTATCTATCTATCTATCTATCTATCTATCTATCTATCTATCTATCTATCTATCTAGCCGCCTACGACTTCGTGCTCTCCTAGCCGTGTCGTTAGTGGGATGTATACGAAAATTGGTATGCCACAACATGAATGCATGACGAACATAACTGACAGGTCATAACATGAAAACCATGATATGCATGTCATGAGCGGCATGATTTACATGCCACAGTCTTGGTGCTCTCCTGGCCTTTCCATTAATGGGACGTATACGAAAATTGATATGCCACAACATGACTGCATGGCGAACATAACTGACAGGACATGACATGAAAGTCATGACATGCATATCATGAGCGGCATTATTTACATGCCATGGTCTTGGTGCTCTCCTAGCCGTGTCGTTAATGGGATGTATACATACATTGGCATGGCATAACATGACTGCATGATGAACATAAATGACAGGTGATAGTGTGAAAACCATGACATGCATGTCATGAGCGGCATGATTTACATGCCACGGTCTTGGTGCTCTCCTGGCCTTTTCGTTAATGGTATATATACGAAAATAGGTATGCCACAACATGACTGCATGATGAACATAAATTAGAGGTCATAACATGGAAATGATGACATGAGTGTCATGAGAGGCGTGATTTACATGTCATGGTCTTGGCGCTCTCCTGGCCGTTTTGTTAATAGGATGTATACGAAAATCGGTATACCGCAACATGACTGCATGACGAACATAAACGACGCGTCAAAACAAAAAAATCATGACATGCATGTCATGAGCGGCATGATTTACGTGCCACGGTCTTGGTGCTCTTGCGGCTGTTTCGTCAACTTCAGATGTACCAAAATAGGTATAGCGAGACAACAACGCAGATCCAGTTTACGTTCCTCATGCGTGCTTCGCATTTCCTTGATTGCCACTGCACGTGGGACCTGCCAGTTTTTTAAAAATGAATTGTTACGTTGATTGTCTGTTATCAAGACAAGTTAGTACAGTGCGTGGCGATCTGTCTGTACTGTGAACTCTTAAAAGAAGTTTGGTATGTCCACTCACTAACTGCTAACAGGTTCTGTGTCACAAAAAGCATTGCTTTCTCAGTAAGTGAAGGTGGCTAAATGATTGGTAGTGAGATTTACTGTGTGCTGCAGGTAGAGAATGACACGCAGAAAGTGAGGTACTTAGCGAACAGGTAATTCTATATTTGAAATTGTACTAACTGTAAGCTATGAAACTTTAGGCACGATATGCGCTACTTTTCTGGTACAGTAAACTCAAAGTTGTAATTGCCAAGAAGGTCTCGGTTTCACCAGAAGGGCGGAGCAATGAATGCGATAGCAATGTATAATATAATATACCAAGTAAGACTAACAGCTTTAGGGGCATTTTGAATTGTAGTGAACGTGGGCGTGTTGAGTAAGCATGCAGGTACGTAAAGCACCTTTGACGAACGAGCGGCAGAGACCAAGGTCCAGCAGAACTGCGAGCAAAGTCATTTTGTTTTGATTTCTTTCGGCACCGTGCTAAGCAGCGTGAACTTTGCGTGCTTTGCGTTGTCGAGAAACTTAGCTCAGTACAGCGGCATCAAACGAGCGCGTTCCTTCCGGCACCCGCAGACGCATTCGCGTGAGCGCTGTGTGTCGAGGGCATCGCCGGCGTGTCGACGATATGCGAGGCACCTGGAACGAAGGACGTGATCAAGGCGCTGCTATGGAGTAGAAACATATGGTAGAAACAGCGTCGCCGACCGACGCGATGTAGTCGGCTAGCCAGCGATAACAACACGTCCTCTCCGGCGGAACTATGTGTAAGAAGGGGCCTCTCGATGGAAGGCAACTTAGGAATTTCAGCTTGCACTGTAATAAGACCCGCGTCTGTAACCAAATCCACGTCTTCACCGGCGACCCACGCTAACAATGAACTGTTTGCAAACACGGGCGTCCTCAGTGGATGCCAGCTAGAGATTTGTAGCACGTTTCCAGCTTTAATGGGACCCTGAGACGGTTTTGGTGATTTTGTACAAATGCGTTGCACCGATAGCCCGAGTCCTTCTGATCATTAGCGCAATAATATAAGCACTCTGAGTTAAGCGTGTAATTTACTACAATGCTTTAAATATACGCACATCGTGAGAGATCGACGCGACTCGAAGCGTTTTCAACCGCCCATTCCCACGGGACATGCGATGGGTGCTACGAAGCGGAACCCACGTGACGTCACGAGCACTGAAGGGCAGCCAACGGTGTCGTCGCGGCATCTGGCGGCGCACACACGAGTCGGCGCGCACTATTACAGAGGCTAGCGGCGACATAGCGGCGCTATGTCGCTACGGAGGGCTCTGCACAGCGGCTGACGTGCGAGGCGCAGTCGGCCGCTGTGCAAAGCCCGTAGCTACCTTAGCGCAGGGTGCTTCGCTTCATGGTGTGAATGATTTCACAATTGTGTTGTCTAATCAACGACACAATGTCAAAAAAAAAGACCTTTCCGGGACCCTTTAAGGGCAGCGCATAAGTCCTTCTGCGCCGCTGTGTGTCAGCCGCTGTGTGTAAGCCCGTAGCTACCTTAGCGCAGGGTGCTTCGCTTCATGGTGTGAATGATTTCACAATTGTGTTGCCTAATCAACGACACAATGTAAAAAAAATACCTTTCAGGGGCCCTTTAAGGGCAGCGCATAAGTCCTTCTGCGCTCGCGTTGAGAACTTTGCGTCATCTCGTGATGGAAGCCCAATGGTGCCTCCGTGGCAGCTACAAATGGTATAAGTAAAATGCGCGCCGCTTGCTCTTTTTTGCTCCATGGCTTAGTCGTCTGAGGCGCTCGCCGAGAGGTCGTAGGTTCGGACCTGGTGTATAAACAAAGCAAGGTAAAAAAAAATAAAAAACGACGCTCTTTCGTTATACTAACTATACATCGACTGTTGTATGTACGCACTTTCTGCGAACACAATATATGTTCTATATATAAGGCAACGTAGTCTGAAGATGCCTGTGGGCTACACGTAGTAGTAGACACATATCCGATGCAGTCGGGTCAGTACTTGTACTGTAAATGGCCTGCGTTTTCGAAAATTGTTTCTTTTTTCATTACTTTGTGCTGATGAACTGCCATGGCTACGGGCCCAATATTTTAGCAAGTGAGGGAGGAAGTTCTACTTGAATAAGTCAAACGGTGCTGTTCTTGTCACTGTATGTGTGTAATGTGCCTGGGGCAGCAGATAGACACATAATACGCATCTTCGGCACACGAGCAAAACTGAAAATGAGCTCATTAGTTCATTAATGGCGCGTTGAAGCCTGGTGGCAAAATTTAAGACTTCGTGAAACGTCAAAAATTTATGATTTATAGTCATATAAGAAAAAGAAATCCGCTGGTTTGAGTTCAGTTTCCCGTGGTTCATGTTCATCATCTATGATCGATAAACTCTTTTTCTGGAAAACGTATTCGTAATTTTGAAGTTGAACTTAGGCTGCGTTTCTTCGCAGTACATCTAGGGCGAGAATGGTATAAAGCTGTTCAATGCAACTGGAAGCTACCCATGGCCAGCATTGTCAGACAGTAGGAAGGAGTGAAAATTAAGACGAAAGAACTACATATTAATTCGCGATGTTTATCGTACTCACTATACGATGGATAGATTGATGGATGTTTGGAGCACACCCTTCGAGTAAAGGTAACGTCCAGTGATACCAAGTACTTTATTAGTCCTATCTACGCTATGCAGCTTGTGCAAACAAGTTGTCAGTTCTGTCTTTTATTCCGTAGTTCTCAGCCACCAATGTTCCGTCATTCTCTTATCTGTCTCTATCGCAGATCTCCTTGTTTCCAAAACTGTACCTGAAACCTAATGACTAGGGTGGACCTACTCCTTCCTTGATTATTGTGCGGATACTTCGACATTCAAGTAGCATATGGTCCATAGTTCTGGCACCTTTCCCACATATTAAGCGCGATTAGCCTTTGTCAGAAAATGTATTTCTATAGCTTCGCTTTGTGACACACTGTGATCTAGCTTCAAAGAGCAGGGAACTTCCCCTTGAATTGTCATTGAGCTTTTCTCATTTTACTTCAGTCTTTGTGGTCCAACATACGTCCATCGCTCGTTCTTTCTCGATTGGTTCAACCCACATACTTCCCTCAGCGCCATCTACAGATACGCGAGACGTAAAAGCACCGCTGGGTTATCGAACCCTTCGCATGCTGACCATTACTGAGTTGTAGTTTACTAATAGCACATTGCCCCGCCACGGTGGTCTAGTGGTTATGGCACTCGGCTGCAGATCCGAAGATCGCGGGATCGAATCCCGGCCGCGGCGGCTGCATTTCGATGGAGGCGAAATGTCGAGGCCCGTGTACTGTGCGATGTCAGTGCACGTTAAAGAACCCCAGGTGGTCGAAATTTCCGGAGACCTCCACTACGGCGTCTCTCATAATCAGAACTGGTTTTGGGACGTCAAACCCCACAAACCAAACCAACTAATAGCACATTCCTTCGAGCGTTTTCTTAATGGGCCGGCAAATGTTTCGAAAATTCATGCACGCAGTGCACCTCACACTAACTCTGGTAGACTCAACGAAGAGCGAGGTGCTTTAGGCGTGTACGAATATCGCATGCATGACATCCTTCAACGACGTGCATGACCAAGCGCAGCGCTGTAGACGCACACGAGAAGAGACCTACGGAAGAATGTCAGCGGAAGAATTATGTGTGCGTTCAGTGCATAAAGCTTCCAGTGCGAGTTGCTTATACGTGGATGACAGTTAGTACTGCCTTTTTTCTTTTTTTTAAAGGAAACTTCCTGTCATGCTTGCATATATCAGCGTTTATGACGGCGTTAACTTTCCAGCAATAAAGAGTGAAACAAAAACCTGCATACTCAGGGAACCCTTTGATACCACTGAGCTGATAACTTTTCAGCCACCAATTTCACGATTCGTTTAATGGCGCTTACGCAGTCTCGGCAATCGCCCAGTACATCTCGAGAGCCTTTATGAAACTGCAGAATCATGAGGGACATCTTGGGAACTCTTTGATGAGAGTGAAAGGCTGAAAAGATCTATAATCTTAAGAAGCCTTCACCTTGCAAGCAGCAGCGTCGCGCGTTGGCAGTACATATTTATTGTGCATTTCCTTCTCGGTTCAGAGGATCTCGTTGAGAGCTTATGCAGATCAAAGCGAGCGTCGGTGCATAAACTAATAAACAAGCGTTCTGTGGTGCCTGCGCGCCAGCGTTGCAGTCGGTGTGCTTTGAACAACGTTGCGGCATTGGTGCACGAGATGAATACGACACGTAACCGTCAATGCTTTTTTAGAAGCTATGATAGCGCTGCTTCTGCCGAGAGGTCTCCGACTGCCTCCGATGTATCGCCTAAATGTGTTGACGCCAAATGAATGAAGCGAAACGTCTGTCCGGGAGACTGCTAGTGCGCATCTTGTGTAGAGTGTTGCCCTCTAAAAAGAACTTGTGGTGTCTCTCTGTCATACAACCATAATTGTGATTTCACTTGCTTGCGTTTTGTCTCCAAGAAAAATGCGAGCTTGCTATTTTCTTACCAAGAATGCTATGTTGTGGTGATAGTGCGAAAGCTTTCGTGACCTGAAGGAACCGGGTACTCGGCGATAACGCAAGTAGAGGGACGCCAGGTAGATAACTATTATTAAAGGGATCGACAAACAATTTTTAAGGTACCTAAGTTACCGGTTTCTTTGTTTGAACGGAAAGCTTACCGGTCAGATTGTCCAGTCATGAATGACAACGGAGAAACCGCCGTAAATCATTCTTTATCAGCATTTTTTGCCTATGGAGTCTTAACACAATACATGTTGCAAACAGTGGCGGACAGCTGTCGTGTGTGTTCGCCCCGGGTTCCGCCCCGACAGAGCGCGTGCGCGCAACGCCAGGGAGACGCTTCCCGCATGCGCCGCGCTTAAAAGCAGATTTCGTTTGCCGTGAGGGCAGCGACGTTTGTCAGCGTCGACTCCTTTTGCTGCATAGAAAGCGAATAATAAGACTGGGATGCGTTTTTATGTATTGACTGCAATTTTAAGACCGAGTTATGGTCGTACGAACAGCAGCAGGCGACGTGCTGCAATTCATAGACTCCAGAAAGCTGTACCAAGGCTTCACCTCCAGGCTACGCCACGTTTCATTTAACCGCAATTTCACTTGTCGGTCCCTTTAGGTGTGAAGCATTTCTTGGCCAACTTCGGCGACTTTGAGCGTATCTATCTATCTATCTATCTATCTATCTATCTATCTATCTATCTATCTATCTATCTATCTATCTATCTATCTATCTATCTATCTATCTATCTATCTATCTATCTATCCCTACTGAAACGTTCCGTATGGTCGTTCCAATAGTGAGTTTTAGTATATCGGAAAGCAGCAAACGCAAAGATTTAGCATAAGGTTAACGTTACCGTGGAACACACCGCGCATGCGCAGAACGTTAACGTATACGATACCCTTACGTGCCTACGCTATTTTCGGAAGGTATCGTTCAGCGCTAACGCTCGCAAAGGGACCGTACGGCTGGCAAGATGGCGGCGTCATTCGAAGTGAGATCGCTCGCTTCAGATCTGTCGGGACATCGGCCTGCATTGTTAAGCTCATTCATTACCCGCTCATGTTCTTATTTGCCTTAGGTTTGGCTAATTAAGCTTCGCCAGCCGTGTATTGGTGACAATGTGTCGCCGTTTTCAAGATACGCTCTCAGTAAGCGGCACACAAGGCTTAAAATGTGAGTGCACTCGCTTGCACGGCCTTCGAGAATGCGCGTTCCGGCGTTCGAAATCTCAGAGGCCATGTCGCTTTGCTCACGTTTACGGTAGTCTCGTCGAGATGGCGGCACTGCCACCGGGGCTTTTTTTTTCTTTGTACATCAGCTGTTTCAAGTTACAACCAATTAAATAAAGCCGAGACGAGTAGTGTGGTGCATTACTGTATGTATAATGCTTGAAATGACAGTATTGTTTGGCGAAGTATTCCTTCAGTCACAAAGGCGACTTGGATAAGCCAGCCTTCGCAGGCACATGCACAGATGCGCACACCCTGGGCACTGGAGAAATGTTGCAGAAGCTCCGGGGCACTGATGACAAGTGGAAAATCCTCCCTCTCAAAGCGGAAATGTCGGCGAAATTTCTCGTATACGGCATAGCCTCGACGACATGGACTGCCTGCGTAGCTTCTCTGGTTTCCAAAGTATAAATTAAGCGCTCCTATGTCATCGCAACTTCCAAATGACAGGCAGTACGGGTGAGAAAGGAGACTCGATGGCGTCATTTTGAAACGAAGCGATGTTTTTCGGGTCTGCCGACACAGCACTAACAACACACTTACACGATACTGGCTCAATGATTTTGTGGCGCACTTAGGGATTTAATAAGAGTTGTTTTAAGGTGTAGTTGTCGCCGTACATGCCTTTGCGTTAGCTTTAGCGTTTCGCTCTCTTCCGCTATACTAAAAGTCTAGTTTGTGCCGCTAAGTGCACCCAGCTTTACCGTAACGTTAACCTTAACGCTAAATCTTTACGTTTGCTGCTTTCCGATATACTAAAACTCACTAATAATTCCGTATGTTTCCGTAAGACTCATATGGAAAATTATGGAAAGTATACGGAAATTATATGGAAAAATTATGGACTTCGTATGGAAAATATGGAATTATCGGAATACGGAAACGGACTTTTTCTGTAGGGATCTATCTATCTATCTATCTATCTATCTATCTATCTATCTATCTATCTATCTATCTATCTATCTATCTATCTATCTATCTATCTATCTATCTATCTATCTATCTACGTAGCGATGCTCTCGTGTTCATCTCGTCCACTTGGAATGCGCCAAAAATGGCATGGTAGGGTGTTAATGTACGACGGATATGAATGATTGATTTAGGCATCACTTACTCGATTTGCTTGCCATTCACGTCACGATGAACGATGATACGATGTGTGGCTCATCTTGTAATTCTCTCGCTCGCGGTAGGTGGGTGTGCACCACGGGTGATCGAGTGTTAACATTTCAGCGGATCAAAGAAAATAAGCAGCGAACAATTCCATAAGGACACACTTAGCGTGGGTTAAACAAGCGAAGACACACCGCTTCTTGTAGCTTCTTATTCGAGCGCACACCTAACAAGCAGACAGACACACACAAGCGTGCTGTCATGACGGAAAGCAGCCTACCGCGGGCATGCGTTAGCAATCGAACCCGGGTCCCCAAGGTTGCATCAGGACGAGTACCACTCGTCCACGGCAGCTCTTTTCACACGGTACATATCGCACAGTAAAGCGTTGTATTAGCATTTGGGGTGATGGTGCTTTGCTAAGGGGATATGCGAAATTGATCCCTGATCTGGCAACACTAACATTCTGCCGCTTTGTGTTTAGAAGCTTCCGGTATAGTCGCCGTTGCGCGCTACTGCCGTGTACCCATGCACGTCGGTAAATTGGATGCGGTTTTCGCACTATAATATAGCAGCAGGGTAGTATTCCGAGCATTGATAACGTAATATAACATGAGAACATAGAGGACGGAAATGGACGGTGTGATAGCTTGCAGACGACTGCGCCGTCGTTTTTAAGCGAGCCGAGACGGATATGGTCTTTGTTGTCGATAGGCACACTGTACTGTCATCGGTGGAAACAAAGATCTGCCGATCAAAGGTACGTAAAATTTTTGGTCTCACATGCGTTCCCTAAATAAGGTGGCCTGCCCTATCGCCTTTATAAATAAGTAGCCGGCGCTCAAGTAGCTCGCGAAAGCTGGTAAAGCAGTGTGGATGATCGCTTCACACGCGTGCACCTCCACCGCGCTTCGTGCGTGCAGGCTTATGAAGCCCATGCACGCCGCCATCGCAAACAAGCGGCATATTCAGACAGCTATATATCGTTTGCGTCGAAGGCTCGGATCATGCTGCGGCGACGGTTGACATGACTTGCGGGCCGTCCAGCATAAGAGCGACCCCACACATGGGCCGATTGCGCGTTTTCTGCACCGAGAGTACGGGCTATATGGCGGTCGCGTCAGGAAACGATAACCATGAGATAGCAATTAATAGAATGTGCTGCTGCTCGAGTGGGCCATTATAATGTGCATGGAGTTATGCGATAACCTACGTTTGGCATTCGTTTGGCTACGTTTGGCGCTTTGGTAATCCGTCAGTGACAAAACACGATGAAGCCCGATACACTATTCGAAGTCATGAAGCATTGTTTCATTCTTAACACATTTGTAAATGTCAATGTTAGTCTTTCATATAACAAAAGGACTAAACGGTGTCGCGGCAACAGGGAGTCTTCTGTGTTCAGAAAGTCTGATTTATCAGCTTGATTTTGGATAGGGCTCATTTCTTTGCTTTCCTTTGCATTAGCTAAATATAACTATAACCTTCCCCATAACCCGCCCAGCGCCGTACCAGCGCGTGTAATGGCATAGAATATCGAGACCGCGCTCCGTTCGATCATAGCCGAGGTGGCCACATTCCCAAATCAAATGCAAAACCTCTGAGGTACACTACATTGAATGTATGCTGAAGAAGACCTTATGGTCGATCATTCGGGAGACCCCTCCTATTCAGGTAATTTTTAGTCCCATAAGATTCCAGAATTATTTTCTTTGATCCTCATGTGCATGTATTCGGTTTATTTTTGCAAGGGCTTCAAACACATGCCCGCTCAATCGGCATAAGAACTGGAACTCAAAACAAGACACCCAAGACACCGTTTGCACTGGAGGTATGAACAGTTACTGGAAGAAAATAACTACATCATGTTCAGCAGCATCGTATGTGCACAACCCCTTTAGCCGGAGTACGTATCTCGTGTTATGCATTGCAATATAAAATAATGAACGGTGTGGGTGCAGAGGGGACTGGCGATCTGCAGCATTCAGAAGATTTCTTTAACGCGATATTCCCACGGATTTGAGCTGGCCAGGACAGCTCGTGTATGGCACGGAGGTGCTCGCGTATAGTGTCGTTCAAATCGAGTATCCATAGATCCCAAAGGACCGCCAGTTGGGGCCCAGGACAAAGGCATATTAAGTGAGAGTAGGATAAAATGATTAGCCACAGCTTCGCAGTTGCCATAAATACCGTGTCCGAGTGCTCAGACAAATGAGATAAACACCTAGATTACGGGCGGACCTCGTGGAAAATTCAGGAAAAATAAGTGGCCACCGAGCACATTCGCGCTGAGTGAAAAATGTGGTCGGTCAGGCGGCCATACCCTAAAAGTGTTTTCTTTGAGTTGCATTAAGTTCGCAATGACCACTGCATTCTTTCACTCTACCGCAGTCAAAAACATCATAGTGGAAAAGCTGAAACTGCACTGAGTGTCCTATGCATCGAAACTACACAAATGCGAAACTATTTTCAAACTCTCGCGTGTACACACCGCTTGCCACACGCTTACGCCAACCCACGTTTGTCCACTCCGCACGCGTCGTCCGCTACCACTCCAAACACAAGACGGCGGCAGTAGCTGCTCTTGCACTGAACAGATGGCGCTCCTAATTTCGCGCACACCCTATTAGGGTTCTAGGGGTTAAGTGTGTGTTAACGGCAGTTATAGCAATGTAAGGAACAATATACACGTATTGCTATCACACAGCATGCTTTTGTCCGGCTTTGCTCGCGTTGTAGGGATTTTCCATTAAATGACGCTTGTGATAACTATGTAAGTTTACCGTAACATGCATATCTCTCTTACAATACAGACCTCTGTACACCAACTTGGATGCAGACCTTACACAACGACACACGTTATGCCCACAACTACTCGATCTGCACGAAGACCTTCATCCTACTCGGAACACTTGGCTGAGTGCAAAACGAATTCACATAGGCAGTTTTGTCACTGACTGCATCACATGAAATCGATTCCCGCAGTGCATGGGATCTCCTGGATTTTTTCTTGTGTGACAAACATTTCCAAATACGTTCCTTTGAAATGTATGGGTCTGCGGCAGCGGGGATCGAACCAAGCCGGGAGTCGTTCCCATTTAGCCGGATTGTGCTTTTATGCATGTATGTACTACGTGTATACATGCACATCCATAGACTTGTATGTATGTATGTATGTATGTATGTATGTATGTATGTATGTATGTATGTATGTATGTATGTATGTATGTATGTATGTATGTATGTATGTATGTATGTATGTATGTATGTATGTATGTATGTATTGTACTATTAGTGAATCTGTAGTGGGCAATGGGCAATCCAGTTTCCTGGATTCAAAAAGACGACGACGAGACTGTCCCTGCACTTTGTTGCGGCGTAACTTGAACTGTGCCACCTCTCGCTACCGAACACTACTATTCGAGGAGTGTAGTCAACCTAAACCCTCCTCGATAGTATGTATGTATGTATGTATGTATGTATGTATGTATGTATGTATGTATGTATGTATGTATGTATGTATGTATGTATGTATGTATGTATGTATGTATGTATGTATGTATGTATGTACACCCGTCGTCAAAATAAGACGGGACGCGCGAGCGACGACCGCAATTTGATAAAACTGCATCGCCGCGCCCTCTGAGGTGGAGCGTCTGCTGTCGAGACATCACAGTGCGCTTGCGCGTCCTTTCATTCTCGCAGCCACGTCTTTTTACTCGCTTGCAGCGGACCAAGTGATTACGTGTAGCGTTTTGCGCTAGGTGCCACTTTCTTGCTTCAATCCGCGACGCGCTCAGTTCGACGGTGGCACGGTGGCGGTGAAAAGTACGCTGCTAGCTATGCCCTGATTAAAGAGACAGCATATCTTGCTTGCCTCAGTGGCAAACCGACGCCACACACATCATTAGTTCTCTGCACGTTCGTTTTGGTTGAAGCGTACTATGTGATACTGAAATACAAACGAGGGCACCGAAAACGGAAAGGGGTTGAGCCGAACGAATGCTTCAGTTTATTAACATAATATAACAAGAGGCACGCAGATCACCTTGTACATGCAACAAAATAGGCGAATGGACCAGAAAAAAAAAAACAGTTGCTGTAATTGTCATTGGTTGGTCTTCAAAGAACCAAAAAGGAAAGCTGCTTAGGCTGAGGGCGAGCGAAAAATAGTATCGGCCATAGTTATCACCGTTGCCCCCCTCACCCGCGTCACGGATTGAAGGAAGAAAGGGACACCTAGTACAAAACGCTTCACGTAATCACCAGGGGCCGAATTCACAAAACTTCTCTTTCGTAAGTGCTTTTTGCCATTGGTCAGCGGGCTTCTGTAATGATATGTCCAGCATCAGGATTGGCTGAAATTTTCTCTTACCAGCATTTTTGTCGTAAGTTGTTTTTGTGAATACGGGTCCTGGTCCGCTGCAAGCGAGTAAAAAGACATTGCTGCGAGAATGAAGAGACGCGCACGTGCACTGTGATGTCTCGACACCAGACGCTCCCCGTCAGAGGGCGCGGCGATGCAGTTTTATCCGATTGCGGTCATCGCTCGCGCGTCCCGACTTATTTTGACGGCGGGTGTGCGTGCCCACGAAGCATATTTTAAGGTAGCCATAGCTGAGACAATATTTTCATTCATTCGAATGGGGTATTAGTAGGAACATTAGTAGGAACATACATGGGCATTCTGTTCAATGGTCTCCTGCATGTGTTCATAAAATCAAGAAAACAAGAGCGAGCGAGCGAGCGAGCGAGAGAGAGAGAGAGAGAGAGAGAGAGAGAGGTATTCTGATACCTACAGCGGTCAGAAGGATATTTTACAACGTGGTTACAACAAAAGGAATTACGACGTGGTTACGACAATAATATGCGCTTTTTTCTTTGGAAATAATTATTTTCTGCAACAAAATTTAAAACCATAGGTCATGTTTTAATTCACCGTTTTGATGGTTGCCTTGTCTAATGAGGCCCTTCGAAGAACATTGTGACGTTCTCATAGATACGTGCCTCATAAAATATCTCTTAATCGAGGCAGCAACTCGACTGTATGGCTTCGTTATGCTTCAGGGTTCTCGATGTGCATGTATTGAGTTCAAATCGGTGTCGAATGCAATGACACCTGTCAAGGAAACGTGCACGTCTTGTTATAAGGATACATAAGATACTAACTTATCGCAACGCCAGGGCCGTGAATTGCAGTTTCTTTCAGATATTCGCGACGAAGTTTAAAGTCCTTATATGCAAAAAGGCGCAGCGAGCCTTCGATCCAGCTGGCTGGGCTGGCCGCGGATATTTATAATTTACAGTCTTACATTTATCACAGTGTTTGCACTGGTCACCGCAGAATGAAAAACGTGGAAAGAAGATACAAAGACAGCATGCATGACATAAATATATTAAGGGATATCTGTGTTTGAAATTGCTACAGTAATAATTAGATTGCTGTTGTTGTTTTTGTTGTTTTGTGCGGTCTTACGTCCCAAAACCAGTTCTGATTATGAGAGACGCCGTAGTGGAGGGCTTCGGAAATTTCGACCGCCTGGGGTTCTTTAACGTGCACTGACATCGCACAGCACACGGACCTCAACATTTCGCCTCCATCGAAATGCAGCCGCTGCTGCCGGGATTCGATCCCGCGACCCTCGGATCAGCAACCGAGTACCTTAGCCACTAGACCACCGTGGCGGGGCAATTAGATTGCTGGTATACCAATTTATATAACAGGTGTGTATATCAAACACGTATTCGTCGTGTATATAATAATAATAATAATAATAATAATAATAATAATAATAATAATAATAATAATAATAATAATAATAATAATAATAATGCGTTAGTCAATTCTCTTCAGTTCCTTGTGATCACCGTCACCGGGTGCGTGCGACGCCGAGTACTCCGGTCGAATAAACGCCTTTCCAACAACGACGTCATCATTTGCTTACTCACCTTCTTTCTTTTCGAAAAGTCACGCCTTGACGGGAGTGAACGAATGCTTGGTAGAAAGACGACCACGAAGAATGAGAAAGTCATCCCTCCGGAAGTGGAATGTCGGCCTGCTTCGTAGCTCAGGACTGCTCTTCTGCATTACTTAAAGCAAAAAAAAAAAAAAAAGAAAGAAAGAAAATTGCAGATGCTATAAATTGCCCACCATTAATACGCATGATCGTCGCTTATATATCATGCATAAACGAAAAAGACATGGAGGTAGTCTTTTTTCCTTCCGGTTTTTTTTTTTTTAATCACGGTAACCTTATATCTGCGTGGAACGCACCCTGCAAGCACACTTTCACGTCGGAGGGCATAACGGTGGTGGCCTTGCTGACGCGCGAAGTCTGGCAGTTGTGAAGCTGGAGCAATATCTTTGCGGCTGATCCAGATCATAAAAACGTAAATGCCGTGGCTAGGCTACGCTCCACGTACTAAATGAATCCCGTTTGCAAGCTCAATTACAGGGAAGACGAACTGCAATAAGGCGTTGCTGCTACTGTCTCCCTGAGGTACGTCAATTCCTGTAACTGCCTTTGCGGACAGAACCGACCGATCGGGCTGTCCGGATGCTGCTACCTGAGATCTAAATGTGCCAACATCCGTTCTAAGTGCAGTAAATTTTGTATAAATGGCCCATTTATTATGGCTTGTACTGAGTGACGTGCACAGGACACCGGAAGCAGACGTTAGAAAACGCGAGGAAGTAAGTGATCTCCAGAGGAAACATTGAAAAATCGACACAGTAAAACTGAAGCTGCCGTAAATGTGTACATCTGCGATCGAATAATTGCGGCGATGGACCCTAAGGCTAATTAGGTAATTATCTGGCGCCGGGATGTGACTTAATTTGGGAAGTGTTCTCTCTTCTCGCACCTTTACATATCCGTGTGTTTTTTATCGTTACCTACGTTTCTGCATCTAAGATTAGAGCTTTGAAACGAAAAAGAGAAACTCAGATCCAACAGACACATCGGAATCCATGTATAGCGAAGCTCTCGCGAATCAGTTAATTAAATGCTATAAAACTGTTCATGTTCTGTTGCACGTGTTGCAGCACGGCGATAACTTACTTATGTGGTAAGTCAGCAATGTGTGGAAACCTCGTCCGCTCTTTTGCTTACTCTTGGCATTAGCTGTGATGATAAACTGAGTATACTTCCTCACTAACAGCATGACCCGCTATCAAATATTTTATAAAGGTTACGCGCAGAGTCTCGCCTGAAAGCTGTCGAAATAGTACGAGAGCGTTTGCTATTCTAATCAGTTTATGTTTCGTCGTTGTATGCTGCTGTGTGTGGTGCAGTAGAGGCCAAAGGAACAGTCAAAGGAACAGTTAGCTCAAAGGAACAGTGCAGCCAAAGGAACAGTTAAACAGAGAAATGCGGTTGAACAACCGAAATGTTAAGGGAAGAAAAGAAGCAAGTAGTGGCCGTTTTGTTCTCGATCGGCATCCAGCGTCGCACGCCTGTTCTGTGTTGCGGCCAATTCCCTGGAGCGTCTTTGTCGGACGGCATCGGCATGATGTCTACCCATCCTTTTTCTTTCTCGCGTTAAACGGCGTTTTGCTGTAGTTCCGATGTTACAAAGAATTCATATGGTTAGAACATATTGACCTTCTTCGAACGTGTGTTTATCATATAAGACGCTCGGCGTCCGAGCGTGAAGCCGTGAGTTCGAAACTCCCCACCACGAAAGCTTTTACCTTCGAATTTATTCCGATTTAAACATTATTGTTTTACAGCGATTCGTCTTCGCGAATGGACGCACAGGTTTTCCCGTTGTGGAGGCGTAGAAATGCTTGCGCATCTAGACCTTGCTGCAGATTCAAATCGCCCAGATTGAATCCACATAGAGCGAAGCTCTCTCGCCACTTCGCCTTTTACCCAGTGCTCAACTGTTCGAGACGTGACGTGCATTGTTAGGCTTCTTCTATCCGCTTTCTTAAACCTTGCCCACAATTTAGATTATTCCTTACCGGAACGTGCCTCAGAAGCACTCCTTAGCTATAGCTGGAAGTGTTGTATATGCCCGAAGAAAGTCCGGTACGCAGTGAAGTAAATACGTTGCGGGAAGTGCGTACCCGGCTGTCTCTTCGCCAGCTGGACATGGCGTAACAGAAGCTAGATGTGGTCCTCAATTGCTATGGCTGGTTTGGCCGAGCTGGAAGTAGTGCGACCTATTCGGCAAGGCAGTGAGACATACGCGGCACCTAGCAGATGAAACGGCAAAATTACTTCTACAAAGTAATTCTGAGCGCTACCTATCACTTCATCTCTGCACATCACCATCACTTGTACATTTTCCTCATCTATACATATCGTCAGCTGTAGTGCTAGATATTACATTACTTTATTACATTATATTCAATTACATTACTGATAGCTTTTGTAGAATTTTTTCAATGTACTTACATTGCATTACAAATTACAGTTCGTCCAAATTAATTACATCGCCTTGCTATTGGTTTTCAGAAGTAATAAAAGTACTTTTAAATTAAGAAAAGTTCAGCATTCATGCACTAACTGATATACATTTTCTTTACAGCATATATATGCGAACTTCTGTGCGCCTGCCTTGTTCTGACAATTGAGATTTTTCACTCAGATAAAGTTGCCTTTGTTAGTGTTCTGCCGTTTTCCTTCGGAAATATTTATGCTCTCAAGGAGGTCGACAAGCTGTCGCTTACTCAGAAGTAATTGCGAAAGTAATGAATAGTTTTCCCAAAATTAGTCGCCTCAAGTAATTCATTATGTTGCTAAATTACTAAACCCCAAATGTAGCCATTGCATTGCAAAGTACAGCAAAGCTATTATAATTACAGTAATAAAAGTACTGTAACGACATGCCTAGCAGCAAAGGCAACAGTTACGAAAAAAAAAAAAAAAACTAGAAGGCAGTTCCACCTTGTGTGAAACCTGCTGAAACAGCGGAGCTTTGGTTTTCCTCTGTTTCTCTTGTGATTTTCCATGACTATGTGTCATTTTTGAGCACCCCCACGGCGCAATTGCAAATTAATTAATTTATTTATTATGTGTGCTTTTTTGCCTTCCCAAAATCACTATCCTGTACCCGTGGGCTGTGTCCGAGAGTGAGCCGAGTGCGGTAGTGGGTAGTTGGTCGAGGGCTAGGTAACACTCTGCACGGAGCGTGACGGACCACGACGGCGTCGGACGTTGCTAGCCCCTAAACAGATGAAAATTTCCGAAAGAAAAGATTTTAAGAAAGATAATTATTGGACTGGCATCTGCATGTACCAGCAATTTCAAGAATATCGCAGTTTCGCAAATTGAATTTATTAATATGTGTTAGTGGACAGACGTATGTGCTTTATGGTTCTCTGAAATGCGGTAATAAATTTTGTGCGAGGCCTTCACAAAACCCTCGTAAATATGGTAGGAATTTCTCATGAGCAGTAAATCTACAGAAAAATTTTCCTTTTTAGTGCTTAGATCGATCAAGTCTAAAAAACTGCTCAAGGATTCGTATGTGGGCTCGTTGGTTCACGTACATTACGACAAAACAGCGCAAGCCGGGATTCAGTTATACAAACAATACAAGACGTCGACCATCAACTAGTTTTTTTTGCAAAGGCAGATCGAATTCGAGGGAACTGGAGAACAAACAATAAGGGATGCAAATGCTATCGAGGGACTTGGCTGGCTAGAAAAAAAGAAAAGAATCAGTTTTGACAAGGGTTAACAGTTCATACATTACAATGAAAAAGCAGCTGTTGATGCATGAAAGAGCAATAAATGGCAAAATGCATAGAACGAGAAAGGCAGCACAAAGAGGATGGTAAGGAAAAGAGAATAACTCTTAAAACCACGAAAAACGAAAAAAAAAGCCAGAGGTATTTGTGGTTTCTTCCGGTTTTCTAGCGTTTAAAGCGTTATGTCATTACGGACCTCTCAGTTTCGGTCTCGTCTTGAAAAAAATTATAGCGCAAAGAACACACGGACAGACAAAGAGCACAGGACCGGCGCTCAGGACCACAGGACCGGCGCCGGTCTTGCGCTCTTTGTCTGTCCGTGTGTTCCTTTGCGCTATAATTTTTTCAAGAAGTCGTGAACCAGCTAGCCCAAGAAAACGTTTTCGGTCTCATTTTAGCTTTGTGCCTTTCACTTTTCTTTTATCATAAAAAGCTGTCTTTTAACAGTAATGTACGAACTGTTAACCTTTATCAAAATTAATTCTTTTTGCGGTCGGTCGAGTCAGTTGACAGGATCTGTGTCCTTAAATGTTTATGCTCCTGTTCTTTTGCGTATAAACGCTCTCCCTTTGCAATAAAAGCCAGTTGATAGTGAGCGCTCCGTCTTTTTTGTTTCGGTCCTGTCGTTTGCGTTGTTTCGGCATAACTTATGTGACCGTTATATCCGTTTTTGGTGGACAGTTACGAATTTGTCCATGCTCATTACAATCCATGAATGCTCATTAAGGGCCACTTGGCCCACCACGGTGGCCTAGTGGCTATGGTACTGGGCTACTGATCCGAGGGATACAATCCTGACAGCGGCGGCTGCATTTCGATGGAGGCGAAATGTTGAGACTGTGCGATGTCAGTGCACGGTAAAGAATCCCAGTTGGTCAAAATTTCCGGCGCCCTCCACTACGGGGTTTCTCATAATCATAACTGGTTTTGGGGCGTAAAACCCCAGAAATCAATCACTCATTCATTAACAGTCATTTTCTGAGCGCATGGGCTTCTGTGGAACTTTCACTACAATGTGTGCGTGCAGCCTGGCTGCCACACTGGCCTGAACGAAACTAGCAGCTCGCATTTGCTCTCGCATGTCCGCGCCGCGCAATGTGACGCGTGACAAGCGCCTCAAACAGCAAGTTGGTATCGGTATATGATGGCTCGAGCTGACGTGACGGAAGCTGTTACGTTGCAATGGGAGCACGTTGGGAAGATAGTACTCCCGACGCCACGTGAAGGTTGCGAGTACATCTCAGGCAACTTCTGGCCTAGTGCTTAGTTTCCTAGACCAAAAATTTCCTAGTTCGTTTTGCGGTTGCCTAAGGAGACGTAAAGGCAGATTATAGCTGTCTGCCGGCTGACAGCGACGGCAGCGTTAAACACGCACGGCGTGCCGTGCCGAGTCTCAACTCTGTCATTATAAAACAAAGCGTGCGCTTTTGGATAAGCGTCTCGGACAAATCGCAAACCGAAAATTTCGTAGAAACACATTTCTTAGAAAAGTAAACCGTCAGAGGAAGCCACAGTCTTCCATGGGGTGATGAAGCAGCTAAATAGAATCCACATTTCTGAAATCCTAATCCAACAAAATGAACGTACGTATTGCCTGGATCC
This sequence comes from Hyalomma asiaticum, assembly GCA_013339685.2. Lineage (NCBI taxonomy): Eukaryota > Metazoa > Arthropoda > Arachnida > Ixodida > Ixodidae > Hyalomma > Hyalomma asiaticum. The sequence continues at coordinate 165,501,113 of CM023481.1, forward strand.
CGATAGAGAAAGAAGCATTGGCGTATCAGAAAAAAAAGTGCACATTCGCCGGAAGGGTAATGCTATAAATGAGAAAGAAACACACTGAAAAGCGGTGCAAAGTTGAACTAGCGGCTTTAGGGGCGATGTGCTTCCGCTTCTGATCTCTAACTGTGGGATCCTGTCAACAACCGTCAGGCGTTGAGCTGCAGCGTGCCTCACGCGCAGCAGAACGTTGTTCCTTCGCCCGGACGCACATGCGAACGCGATTTTTCTTCAGCGAGACTGGCGTTTTGCTTAAGATTTATGTCCGCCGCTGTGACAACGCGCGACGCGCTGACAAGAAGCACGTGATGAACGTGCCTCCATCGAGAACGTACACACACACACACACACACACACACACACACACACACACACACACACACACACACACACACACACACACACACACACACACACACACACACACACACACACACACAGAGAGAGAAAGAGAGAGAGAGAGAGAGAGAGACGAAGCAAAAACGTGAAACATCTCTACAATAAAGCGTAAAAATGTGGTAAGCGACCTCAATTCCTCACTTAATCCTTGTCTGACAGTCGCACTGGCATCTCGGCGTTGGTGTAAACCGGTGGCTTTCTCGTAGTCCACAATACGGATGTGCGCGATACGCCATCGCGCATATCCACATTTTGGTCCAAGGGAAGTCACACGTGATTGTAAGTGAAACTGGAAGTGCATTCATGCATTTTCATTAACTATCGTGTGGTTACATGACTTTTCAGTATAAATGATGTGGCATCACATCGCTCATGATATTTAAGTGATTTATATTTGGTTTATGTTTAATTAATTTTAAATCGTGTTCTGTTAATTCTTTAGTAGGTCGTCTGAGGAAGTCAATCAGAAATGCTGAGCAAGAAAGAAGAGTGTCGCTCGGTGCTGGTGCGCCTAAAATAATAAAAAAGCCATTTTAACAACAGAACAAAAGTCACAAAGTGAAGGGTTGTATAAATGGAGTAAGCTCTAAGTGTTGATTTCACTGAGCAAACTCGGAAGTTACTGCTACGTTGGGCGAGACAGGAAATGCTTCAGGTAATGGCAGACGAAAAAGACACGCGACAGTCATACGCGCTTTCTCAAAGTGTAGCCAGAAGCTTGGTCTATTGGCCTCGAGGGCCACCACTGGAAAGACCGGCGCTGCTGTCGTTGTGACGTAGTAAACGACACCCCGTGACGCCTTCGGCGCCGCCGGCGAAGCGCGCTGGTTTTCTTCACCAAGCCTGTTACTTTTCTGCTTGCTTTTACGCATGGGAATTACTGCTTGGCGCCACAGCACTTGACATATTCGACCGAGCTAGGTGTAATTTTCACGCGTATATACCCCAAGGCGAAGCATCTTGGCTGAAAAAGCTGAGAATGGGGAAACAGGCAGGTGCTCATACATTTCGAGTGTGTGGGAAGCATTTCGCGAAGTCAATTTTGTGCACGGTGTTGGAGCTAAAATGTTCAGTGAGTACGGCATGAACTTTCTCGGGCTGTAGGCACTCGAATTTGCGACGCGTATTTGCTGCTGTAGAGGAAATGTGTCTCGTTTACGGAGCAACGCCATCGCAAAAAATAACAGGCTGCTTTGATTCTGTCATCAGTCAAGATACTGTGCGCAGAGATACATGCGCGCACATGGCGGAACCGTATGCATGAATTTAAGGTATAATTTACTGGTGATAAATAAGCTCGTGATATTGTCCCGCGATAATACGGCAAACGTGCTAAACCGGGCGTCCATTCTGCATGTCCATTCCTTTATGAACGGACATGCAGGTTGAATTATCAATATCAAGACCTCACATATATTGCCCGCTTGGGGCGAAGGGATGGGAAGGTATGCCGAGAACCGCGTACAGCTGTCAAGGCGAATCAAAATGTCCCCTATCGCCCGTGCACCGTCCGTGCAAGCGCACGAGATGTAGTGCCTATTCGCGCTTGAATAAGTAACTGTGCGCGGGATGTCTGACTATTCCCAGTGATAGCTAACTGAATTTACCGAGCGCCTTTTACGCGAGCGGCCCGTCACTTTCGTCATGCATAGCACCGCGGGCACACGTTTTCGACAAGCATGTACGATGTGGCGATGCCTCTTGTTCGCTCGCAAAACACTTTGCAGACCTGTAGAACAGGTTCTTTTGCAGCCAAGATACACTCGGGCAACTCTTGCAACACGAAAAAAAAAAAAAACCGTGTCTGAACGAGCTGCGACAATGTAGACGTCGTATGCTGCGCGGCCGGTATCACGTGATGTCGTTTTCTACGTCACGGGGAGGTTCCGGCAGATGGCGCCACGGTATGTCCTCGACGCCAATAGCTGACGATCAGGGCCCGTTTCTTCGTTCCTGTCTGTCTACGTTCCTTACAACCCTTCAATGAAGGTAGAGAGTGGGAAGAAAAGGTAAAAAAAAAAAGCAGGGAGGTTAATGAGATCACATCTCTGGTGGGCTACGCCGTATTTGACAAGGTAAGAGGGATGAAAAAAAATGAAAGTGAGGAGTCTATGACTGTACATTATGACTGTGGCAGTGTGCAACGAATGCATAAATGAAAATGTCAGTGCGTGGTCAGAATGTACCATTCAGTCCAGTTTGTTTAAAAAATCGTATGGCAAAGTGTATCAAAATCTGCCGGGCATTACCCTGGAATTTCGCTTTCCGCGAGTGGTGGTTGTCCAACTGGCACAGTGTGGTTGAAAGCGTTGATCTTTGGTTCTTAAAGCGGCTGCCCTCTCATAGGAGGTACCCTCTGAGTACGCATTAAGAATTTCGTTGTACCGTGAGAGAATCAAATTGTGCAACGCTCGGTCTGCATCAAAGGTTCTTCTACGTCTTTGGTTGATCTTACTTAAAAAGTGTGATCGGCACTTTACATTGTATAAAGTGGCAGATTTCTTGCATGCCTTTACTTAATAAAGTGGTTCCTTCGCTTTAGCTACCACAAGGCAAGATTCTTGAACGAGGAGGCGCTCGAAGACATACATTTAGTCTATGTGCGCTCATGTAGTAGAACCAGAGTTCACTGTTCTGAACAGGCTGTGCGTTACAAGGATGAAATATGTGATCACTGACAATCGCGGCATGCAGCCTCATCAACGAGTTTACGTCATGGCGTGTGAGGTCTGAGGCGTATCGCTGTTCTGAATTGTGTTTAACTATTCTTAAAGTAGCGACGCCCCGGCGTTTTGGAAAAGTCACTTCAGTTCAAGAAAACGATGAGCTCTGGCAACAGAGGCTACGATGGTTTATAAATAAATCTTGAAGTCCTTAACTCCCCTTTTCGCAGAGTAAACAGGACGGCATAATTTTTGAAATATCCATGCCGTTCTCGGCACAACACCGCATGTCTCAACGCTGGCGTGGTGACAAGTGCTGCCACCGGCGCCGTAGTTGTACGTATCTCAATAGTGTACGAGAAAGAAACGACAGAAGACGGCCGTTGTTTTTCAAGGCCCCAAGAACGCAATAGAACGTTTCACGCATTCACATAATAGTTACACGCATTGTCATTAAGAGCGCCATTGTGCGTGCGCACAATTCCAAAGCCAATAGTAGAAGGCAGGCCTGTACATTTCATTGCTCTGTTGCACAGCTTACTAAGCAGAGCGCAGGCTTTGCTACCAAACAGTATGCGCTTATATCGCTCTCGTCCCTATATTTACAAAAAAAGAAAGAAATACATCAACAGCTGTGTGCAGGCCGTCCACAAGCGTCGTCAACACCCTGACAGTACGGCGGCTGACGTGACAAGAACACTTTTTCAGTGTCTGTGTAATATGGGATGTTCATAATGCACAGCGCTCTGGGGACACTGCGCACTTCCGTCACGTTCTTCGGGGCGCAGTCACGGAATTGTCTTCTAGCGCGAGCATTAGGAGAGACTGAGAGGGCCGTCGCTGATAGGGGCTCTCGAAAAAAAGAAAGAATAACGCATCAGTTTTCTGCGACACCCCCACGCGAAAGGTAAGTGGAGATCAGTGTGCCTCAGAATTCGACGAGAACGCAATAACGATGTCTTGCGCTTTTAAATAACCACCCGGAAGGGATCTGCTAGAGGCGTTCCGCTTCGCAACGGTAATAGTACGATGAAATTTCTCTTTTTGCGGCGCGTACTTCAGATCTCAGGTAAGCGTTCAAGGAAATCCTTATTTAATTGTTCAGGAGGTACGAGTGTAAAATGCCTAAGAAAAGTTCAACAATCTCTAAGCATATCCTTATGAGATGAGAACGTGAAAGCGTTTCTTTTGGCTAGATTGTTGTTACGGAGGGGTGCTGCAAACCAGTGTTGCCGAGTTATGTTATAAAGAATGAGGCAATGTGGGAGAGCGGATCGTGTTTATTTAGATGATTTGATGTCATCTAAGTGTTGTTGACACTTCACATGTCCTCTTGCATTTTGTCATCCAGGCAGTGTACGCAGATATGCCCGAGCCAAGTCTCAGGCATGTCGAAGTAGTACCACCGCCGCGGCGTCGTGGGTGGTGTCATTAGACAGTCACCGGTGTCATCGCCCTTTTATCGTTCCGGTGACGGCGTACTTGGGCCGGTGTACAAGACACTACCATGGCCTTGTTATCCGAGTAGTAGGTGGATACATACATAACATCTCGGTGGTGAATGCGAGATCGATGGTCTCAGTGGGTGTCTTCAATTCGAGATTGAACTCAGCACGCATGACGGCGAGGAACGATGGGCTAGGTGGCGCGTTCGTGCGCCTAGTGCTGCTACGGCGACGCCACGCAGCTGGGAGCGCGCTTTCGCCAACGCAGAGAAGATAAGCGGCGACGCGGTCGCAAGCCGCTGCAGGTAGCTGCAGCAGAGCTGCAGAGCGGAGCGCGAGCCGACTGCCGCTGCGGCGAGTGTTGGCGCCGGCGTCACTTCCAGTGGGAAAGGTCACGTGCTTTCCAGACACGGCTTTTGCGGACGCTTTTTGCAGACGGCAGCTGGGCGCGCGCTCTTGCCAACCTAGCCAAGAAACGCTTTCGCGTTAAAAAAGGTCGTATGGAAATGCAGTGTCCCGCGTTCTTTACCAGTGCGATTAGAAAGGCGCGCCGGACATCGAAACCACGTTGTTTCTGAGCGACACTGCAGCTTCTTTCCACCTATCATTTCTCTAGCCGCAGGCACTGGATCACCACCCTTCGCAGTTGCGTATTTGATGTTTGAAGTTAGATTATCGCATTTCGGAGTTTGCACGTGCGGTCGGTGTTTATTTCACCGCTGATACGCTAGTACACATTAGCCACGCTACGTCCGTTGATATGAGCAGACAATCTGCTGAGAGGGTTAGGGCATGTGGCAGATACATGTGTGAAGGGACGAAAACTTATTGCCAGTGCTGCCGGATCCCCTCTGTGTTTTTCATTTAGTAAAGTTTGGAGGGTCGCTTAGCAGTGAAGGCACTCAGTTGGTTCCTTAAAAATTCGGAAAATGACGCTCGGCAAGGTCACCTTAACCGCTATCGCTCTCCGCAGCTTTCTTTTGCGAGAAAGGGCCGTATAGGGAGGAAAATACGGGACTTGGGAGAAGCAACAGGACCGTCACGTCGCCTTACGTACAAGTGCGCTGTATATCAGTCTTCCAAGCGCGTTTATATTTCCTTATGGCCGTCATGCAGCAAGCAGGTGAGGGGCAAAGACGATCAAGTTATGACGGTTGCAATACGATGCAGCTGCGAATCGGCACCCACGGCCTAGTGCAGCTGTAAGGACGGCCGAACCCTGGCCGTAAATATCTAGAGCTACCTAGTGCATATATTCACATTGGAAACAACCAATAAAAACACAGCGGCATGAAACGGAGCGCACAGTTTCTTTAATTTATTCAATCATTCCACACCACTGACGCGTGCAATACGTACGTGAACGTGCTGATGACATATGCAAAATCTAGTTTTCATGAACGTTGATTGATGGTGCAGCGTCAGGAAGCTTGCAACCTGCGTCGCATGTTCAATGTACGAATAACGAGATGTTAGAAGTGCACGTCGCCCCGCCACGGTGGTCTAGTGGCTAAGGTACTCGGCTGCAGATCCGAGGGTCGCGGGATCGAATCCCGGCTGTGGCGGCTGCATTTCGATGGAGGCGAAATGTTGAGGCCCGTGTGCTGTGCGATGTCAGCGCACGTTAAAGAACCCCAGGTGGTCAAAATTTCCGGAGCCCTCCACTACGGCGTCTCTCATAATCAGAGCTGGTTTTGGGACGTTAAACCCCACGTAACAACAACAATAGAAGTGCACGTCGCCGAATCTTCTGGATACGCGCAGTATACGTGCACTGCTTTGAAACAATTAAAGCATTTTGTAGCCTCAAACCAGGCCATTATGCATATTTATTCCTGCGAACACTCTCTTTCATGCGTCAACAGTAAGGCAAGCAAAAAGCGCACGATCGCACTCTCTCTCAGCCAAAAGGGATCAACGGGGGCATAGGGGTTAGTCCTTTGAGGGACTAAAGGTGTTGCCACGACCATTGATCCCTTTAGGGATCAACGGGAAGGGGACCAACGGTTAGTCTTCTAGCAGTTAATCTCTTCATGAACATTCAGTCCCTCCGGTTACTCTCTGGAGGAGGCAATGTTAGTCTCCACAATTGCTCCCTAGGGATTAAATGTTACCTTTTGCGGGATAGGCACTGTACGTGAGCTGCTCGAGCGAGTAATATAGACAAAATCTAAACAAAATAATGAACAAGATGTAAACAAAGGAACAGTTTATTACTCATTTTCACTATATACAGCATGCAGCATGCTCGGCACACGCACTAGTGGAGTTGACCGCACAGTACTGCTAACACCAACCATGCGGCATATTGAGTCAAATGCCTTCTGCATCTTCGGTGAAAAGTCAATGTCGAATGCTCAGTCCAAGGGAATCTGCATTGCGAGGCCAGAAATGATGGCAACGAGTGAAGGATTTCAACAGGATGGTACTGTATTCAAACGGATGCTGTTCAGCCGCGTTAAGAAAATTCGGTATCTTCATTGAATGATGCTGAGCATATACCCAGATCTTCCATATGGTGAGGACATCTTTAGGATGGGCAATACTCCGAGTACTTGTGTTCTGCAAAAAATCATTCCGGAAATACCAATTTCTTGCGGCAGCAGTATTCGAAGAATTGTTGCTAAATCATATCGAACCTGTTAGACAAAGGAAAAACACTTTGAGGGAACTTGGGAAAATTAACTTAAATAATTTAGATGTGCTTAAGAAGTTTAAGAAATTGGCTGTAGAGCCTAACGTTGCAAGCTTCGACAGCAACACCGTTGGTCCGCCCGCTTATTTACAACTAAAGATTGCGTACGCTTAGCATGTCTCGCCTGCACCATTTTATTGAAACACTCAATTGTGGTGTGCAGCCCCGCCACGGTGGTCTAGTGGCTATGGTACTCGGCTGCTGATCCGAGGGTCGCGGGATCGAATCCCGGCCGCGGCGGCTGCATTTCGATGGAGGCGAAATGTTCAGGCCCGTGGGCTGTCCGATGTCAGTGCACGTTAAAGAACCCCAGGTGGTCGAAATTTCCGGAGCCCTCCACTACGGCGTCTCTTATAATCAGAACTGGTTTTGGGACGTAAAACCCCACGAAACAACAAACAATAATTTTGGTGTGCAAAATGCTTTAAAACGCCCGCACTAATGAACACCGCGCCATGGACGTCATCGTAAACAATTAGGAGTGCAACTTCAAGATTACACATAACTGAATTCAGAACGCGGACTACGAGCTCGCTGGTGCGAACGATATCTGCGCTATTGGTACTAAACTTCAATTAACCAATCAATCAGTTTTCTTGTGACATAACAGGTTAATTACAAGGCATAAAATATACAGACGAGGGTCCCAAACTACAATGACTGCAACAGGACCCTCGGTGCAGGTTACGGATAAATAATATAAAGATTAGCAGCAGTATGAACAGTAAAAAGTAAATAATGCAAAACACATACCAGAATAAAAACAAGAACGCAACAATAAAAAAAAAACAAATAATCTAATAAAGAAATACAGTATATAGAAACACAAATCTAGTATTAGTAAAGGAAAAGACAGATCAAAACTTAAAGCTAGACATGCACTATGCAACAGCACCGTATCTAACAAAATTGCTCGTATACTTCGAAGTAAAGTCCCTGTATAAGCGGTTATAAAGGGACTTTGAAGTAGAAAGAAGGATGCGACGTACAAGCTTCTGATTTTCTTTTTTGGAAGGCTGCAATATTTTCGCATTGACAACGCGTAGAAATTTAGTACTGCGAAAAAGTGCCTTGCAAGCTGCACTAGCTTCGGCGAACGTTTGGCCTCCATCGAGTCTACGCATGTCATGCCGACCCGAGCAACCCGTTAAGCTTTCCTAGTAAAGCAGCATTAGAAATGTTCTACAGCACGAGTTTTGGTTAAACACGCACGTTTCGTTGGGAAGATGAGAATGCAGGTAAAAAATGTGCGGTTAACATGACATCTGTCAAACGCACATTAATCTGTTAAAGATGCGCCTGTTTTAAATATGTCAGTACTTTGGCCGCTGAAGGAACTCATATTCACAGAAAAAAAAAATAGGAACGAGGCCAAATGGGGATTTTACACGCGTCGACCACAGTTCCGAACACACGCAATGTTAATATCTTTGATGCGACCACGTGCGTGGCGGGGACGGTATGTATTTGTTTTCGGCATTGCAATAATCAAGGTCTTTGACTAAAAACAGTGTTACGTCGTTTGTTCCCCGCGTGTCGTGGAAACACACTGCGTGCACAGCGGCAGGTAGCACTACAGAAAAGATCGCGGAGCGACAGCAAAAAAGCAGCAGGAAGCAGCCGATGCAGGCTGAGATACCAGAAGTTTCGTTTCCCGGCGCCCTGAAGAACATGGCGGATGCGCATACGGGGATATCGACAGATGGCGCTCTACATTTTGAATATCCCCTATTGAAGTAAAAAGAAATGCTGTACTATTCACAAGCTAAGTCGTGCACTCTTGGACATTTCAGGAATACAAACGCCTTTAATTCACTGCAGACGGAAATTTCGTTAGTGCAGAAGGGCATTCACTGACAGTGATTGGGGCGAAAGAAATGTTTCAGAATTCGGCCAAGGAATCTTAAGTTGGTTTTTGGCCCACGTACTCGAAGATACCAAGAATGGCGGTGGCAGTGCTCCTAGCAAATCCAAGAAGGTTATTCACAGTAAACCGCTAAATGAAGGGTAGACGTCAAGAACTCATGTTTCACGCCTGACAGTCAACATAGGACAAGTGACGCGTTTGCACCCCCTCCCCAACTGGTACACTCTGCATACATTGCGGCCACTGAGGCATGCGAGGGAATTGTGCTTATTCTTTCCTGCCTGCTTCAATGCAAGCCAGGTTTGCTCGTTGCCCGTTGAGCAGGCAGTATACTCAAGAATGCAAAGGGCGTTAAACTGCCCCGCTTTGCTCACAACAAACGCAGAGGAAGGTATAGGAAGAAAACAACAGCACGACTGAAAAGAGAAAGAAGGCAAGGAGCATCAAAACAGCTCGCTTCAGTTTTTCACAGGCCATTCGTTTTGTTTTTCCTGAACAAGCATCGAGGCGTTGAGGCGGCGGCGCACGGTCATTTTTGCGCGCAGTTCGCCGCAGATGCTCAGTGTGTATGCACTTGCGTATACAGCACGCTTTCCGGCGAGCGAGAGAGAATGCCAAAAGCGACGCGGATCGCTGCCTCTGTGCTGGCGGAGTAAACTGTGAAGAATGCGACCGGGCGAAAAGAGGCACACACCCGCGCAACGTGACAGGGAACCGAAATCACGATGCCGCTGTTTGCGTTGCTCGGGGCGGTGGACGACGCTTGTCGGAGAGAGGAATCATTTTGGGGAACTAGGTCACGCATGGATCCGCGCGCGCACAGTTTGCGCGTGCACTGCAACGCGCCGCCATGCATAGCCGCACATCCAACGGTGTCCCGCCCCCATTTTCATCCTGTCGCGCCACCTACCTCTCCTGCCTACCAACCTAACCAAGCTTTTCACGCGCAGCGCTCACGGCTCAGGCTGTATGCTCCAGGCCTACGTTGACGACGCTTCTTCTTTTGTGATAAATAATAGCGAGAAAACGGTCTGTACAGAAGGCAAAGAGAACAGGCACTGTGCGAGAAAAGAGGTTTCGAGTGACATGCATGCGCAACTTCCATTGTGACCTTACGTATAGAGCGGCAAAATTTAAGGGAGAAACACACACACACACACACACACACACACACACACACACACACACACACACACACACACACACACACACACACACACACACACACACACACACACACACACACACACACACACACACACAGCCAAGTTCGTTCGTGAAAGAAACTGAAAATGTGCGAGTTGGATCAGCGACGCGCTGCGCGTAGTAGGCGCTGCGTTCCTCTCGATTATATTTAATCAATATGCGTTTTATTCTCTGCATACAACCATCACTCTTCATCCGCCTTCTGCCGCATCTTTCTCCATTTCTTTTCCATGGTCTGCTGCGAGGCAACAGATAGAAGCGCGATCTCTTATAAAAAAAGAGAAGCCGACTCTGTGTTGTAGGCATTCTCGTTTCTTCTAGCTGCAACATTAGCGCTTCGCCCGGTTACTTAGGTATTTGGATAGCACGCTGCCAGGAGTCCCTCCTGCTGCTGGTGCTGCTGCTGCTGCTGCTTTGTCTACGCCGGGAAAAAGGCTGCTCCGTGCCGACAAGAAAAGCCGGCCGCGACAACTGAAAGGGAATAGAAGAGGCGTGTGAAAGGCTCCGGCGTGCACTTAAATATACCCAGCCTCTATGAAACAGTCGCTTCCGCATCGTTCTGCAGTGTATACCTCGTGAAAGGAACAAAAGCGTCGCTTGGATGAATAGCACTTCCGAACAGCTATGTTTATAAATGGAAGTGGGCTGGGATTGTATCCCGCAACGACAACGACGTGTCGTGTGCGTTCCAGTCTTTCCTATATGACGCATGTTCCTGTAGATGTACTATGAAGTTGAAAAAATGGAAGAACTGTCGGTCGATTAAAAGAGAAATTAAATGCAGAATCGGTATTCCTAAATTCCAGAAACGGTTGTAGGTGTACATCCGAACGCATTCGGTGAGTATATATATGGTGAAACCGTCGGAATTACAAACACTCGGTAGCTTTGAGATTAGTGAGCGCTTTAGTTAGACGAGGTACAAACTAGTTGCGTAAAAGAACACATTTGGAGGTAAAAAAAGCACGGATCTCTAAGTTACTTAAATCGCTGTGTAGCTTTTCGCGCGACCTTGCTCTTCTTGGAAACCAACCACTGCTGAGGCTCCATCACATCGGTTATAATGCGTGCATTTCCGGAAAGTTTCCTGTTTAAAATTTAATTTTGATATCATTACGATTTCTTCACCCGGCACTGAAAGCTTCCCTTTCACTTTCCCAGAGCCACGTATATCCGGCTGTCTGCTACGCGGCTTAACATTCACTGTACGGAGGGCACACAGAGCGTGTATGCAGTGCGGGAAAACAGCGATACATATTATTTTTAAGGGGAAAATATGTAAAAGAAGCCGTGCCAGCATTAGACCTTCCAACGATATGCAAAAAATAGACAAAGCATAATACGCAAACGTGGAAAAACTCTTCCGAGTACGACCATCTTTGGGGCTCTTTTCCGATTTTGACACTGCAACCGCCGACTCGTTCTAGTCACGTTGCGGAACCAAGTCGTCCGCCGAAAGCTTGCAAGATTATCCGATTACTCTGAAGGAAGACGGCAACGGCGGGAGAAGATGGGGGAGGCGCAAAGGAGATTAGGGTCAGTGTTCCTTCCTCGCTCTCTTGTACAACAAAACCTCATGAGTCTCTCTGGCTCAAGGGGGAAGAGACACTGTCCACAATTTGCGTCTCTCTAGTTTCCGCTCTGCCTGTTTTGTTGCTTTTTATTATTGCGCCGGTATCGTACGACACGAAAAAAAAAGGCGTTTCTTGGCTGACTTACATGACGCAACCATTTACGTAACCGCTCTACTTATTCAACAAGACAAAAAGTAACTTGGGGAGCTTGAGGACATGTTCCGACCATTCCCCTGCCGCACGTCAGGCGTGAAAGGGCATCTAGCTGGCATGGCAGCTAGCTGGTTTAGTAGATGCCTGCTTACACACAGAAATTGCGAAATTAAGCGAATGTATGTGCCGCGTTATGATGCATGCTGCTGTTACGATTATTAGCGATATTATTGATGATCTCAATCTAAAATGGAGCGCCTACTCCAGCTGTTCTTAGAGATACAATAAAATGCCACTTGAACAAACGTCAGTTAAACGAACTCTTCACTTGCACGCACAATTTAAATCCCCCGCCGAAGCGCCATTGGAGCCGATGCTAACGCATTTCAGGTTACGAACTATAGTGCAGAGCGAATTTCAGTTCTACGAATGTATTTTGTGACACCATCCAATGCCTGCCACTTCATATTCGTCCCAAGTACAACCACACTCTCTGTAGTATAGCTTTACCGTGGCCTTTGCGATACCTTGATGCTCTACCAACAAGCCCACATTGCCACCCTCATCGACTTTGCGATAAGTTGCGCCAGCGGTGCGCTTCCGGCGCCCACCGTGGAGGCCATTATTTTGAGCTGATAACGGCGCTTCATGCCACGTGACGAACAGACGGACGCCTTTGGCTTTGAACGTGGATTGGCTGGCTACGCACGAATTTTCGTAACCGAATGGAGCCACAGTCACAGTGACAGCTACAGCCTTGGCCTTGCAACCGCCTGCTCGTTATGAGTGCTAAACGGAAGCGCCAGTGTCTAGACGAAAAACTGGATGTTTTCCTTAGGCCGGACTGCCGGCATCGTTAGGTCGACGTTCCGAAGTCATCAGGAGCACTGCAGTCCTCAGTGCACAAGTTTAGCAAAATTTTACTGCGTTCTTGAAAACATGCTACTTAAATAAGAAGAAATTCGTGTTCAAGTAGGCCCCGCCACAGGTGGTCTACTGGTTATGGCACTCGGCTGCAGGTCCGAAGGTCGCGGGATCGAATCCCGGCCGCGGCGGCTGCATTTCGATGGACGCGAAATGTTGAGGCCCGTGTGCTGTGCGATGTCAGTGCACGTTAAAGAGCCCCGGTGGTCGAAATTTCCGGAGACCTCCACTACGGCGTCTCTCATAATCAGAGCTGGTTTTGGGACGTTAAACCCCACAAATCAAATCAATCATGTTCAAGTAAGCAGCATTACAAAAAAAAAAAAAAGGTTCAAATTTCTTTTCAACAACTCATGATTTCTTTAGCTCCTGATAACCAGGTGCAACATAGCTCTTTTAGTTTAGCGAACTTTCACCTTAACGAATTTTTCCCTGGGTTCCCTTGAAGTTCGTTCAAGGGAAGTTTCACTCGATACTGAACACAAAAAAAAAAAGCAGGCAGGAAAGACGTAACTAACGAAGACTGCTGTATCTTATATGTGTGGCAAGCCTTTTGAACTGAAAGAGGAGAAGCAGCGGCGCGGACTACATGGCAAGTAGAAAGTATTTGCCGGGCAATGTGTTTAGGCTATGTGATAAAAGACTTCTGTGCAGACACAATTCAACCCTTTCAGTTCCGATGGATTGCGCATACATATCTTCTACCGTAAAGCCGACCTTCATCCGTAGGTACGCCATTTATGTATTATTAATGTTGTTTTACTCAAGAGTTTTTAGGAACCCAACGCCATTATCTGGCTTCTAAGTGGGTCCTCGGTAGCAGAGGACGTACCCACAATTCAGCACTAAGTACGCTCCCCTGTTCTCCTAACCTCACTAACGCCAATGATATTCCGGTTAACGTACTCTAATTCTTCTTGTACCACTGCTATTCCAGCTTTGCTCCAGAGAGTTACAGTTCTGAGAGTCTCGATGCTTGAATTCCCTCGGCAGTGTCTCGGGATCCGGTAGCTTCTTGAGCCGCTTGGTGTGTGAGCAGTGTGGCTGCACGCATGGTCAGAAGTTCTGCCGTAGCTGCGGCCGTAGGTCTGGTGCCTAGTCGGCTGGGGAGTGGGCTCTTAATGCATAAATATATTGCAGGGAACTTTCAAGAATTGTACCGCATCAACACGAAAAATGGCATGCTTCGTGATAAAACTAAATAAAAGACATAAAATAAAACCTATGTAGGCCTAGGCTCCAACCTCCAGTCATGATGACGAGGAAGGAAGGAAGGGGAAAAAACAGAAAGGCAGGGAGGTTAACCAAAAATGCGTCCGGTTGGCTACCCTAGACGGGGCGAATGGGAAGGGGGAATAAAAAGATGGCAGAAAGAGGAAGAAAGGGAAAAATGAAAGAGACGTTGTAGGACGACTCCATCAGTCACAGGCATTCGCGCAAACCCGTCTTCAAGAAGCGCAAAGCTGCTTTCAGTGCCTTGTGGGCCGACGAGTGATTAGGGCGGTGCATCTGCACGAAAAGTGGCCGATCGTCGAGTTGTGATGACGAGAAAAGTAAAACAGTTTTAGAAGGATGTGGAATTGGCAGTGCAAAAGGTACAAAAGCAATACACCATTTACGGCAGATTTCAACGCAACATCAGGGGAAAGAAAAGAGCATGTTAACTACGGCGTAGACGATAGAAATGGCAGATTAAAGACGTTAGTAGAATTCGCGGAGCGACACCGACTTCGTATAATGAATATTTTCTTAATAAAGCATAAATAAACAAGAATGGGCACGTCAAAGCCCTAGCAGAGAAACAGAAAACAATAATAAAAGATTTCCTAATGTGCTCCGAGCCAGGCATCGTGAACGATACAGGAGTAGTTGTAAGACAAAGTGCAGTAATCACAGACTAGTGAGAACAAGAACAATCCTTAACCTAAGGAGCACGAGAGCTAAATTTGTTACTAGGGCTCTCGCCAATTTGGATGCAATCAAAGGGAAAACGGAACTGAGGATCGAGCTCTACAACAAATACGAGGCTTGAGGACAAGAAGAAAATGATGGTATAAAGAGTATGAGCGAAAACGTAACTAGGCTTATCTCCGGAGCAACAACTGAAGTCGGAGGCAAGGCTGTCAGACAAGAAGTAGGCAAGCTGTTGGGAATCACTAAAGATCTAAGGAAGAAAAGACAACAGATGAGAATAAGGAACTCAAGAGATAAAACAGAATTTGCTAAGTTGTCAAAGCTGGTTATGAAAAGTAAAGTCACTGATATAAGGAGTTGCAACGTCAGACAGATGTGTAAGCAGCAGTTAGAAGGGAGCAGGCACCAAAGAAACTAATGGGAAGCGTAGTGTAGGAAGGACCATTATGAATGTGGTGAAAGATAAGCTGCGCAATATCATTGGTAATATCAGTGACATAGGGAAGGTGGCCGATGACTTCTGTTAAGAATTTTGCGGTTAAAACACAAGTTTTCCTACCATGAGTATAATGAACGACGAACAAGGCACCTAAGTTCATTGCTTAAGTATAGATGAGGTCAGCAGAGCAGTGAGAAACATTGCCCACAATAAAACAGCCGTAGAAGATGGCATAACAACCGACTTTTCAACAACGGTGGAGGCGCGCCATATTTAGGAGGCGTCCAACGCTATGTACGCAATGCCTCAAAGCTAGAAATGCACCAAGCAGTTGGAGAAACGTCAATATTCTATAGTATACACACAGAGGCAAACGTAATGAAGTGAAACTACAGGAGAATCAGCCTACTTTCCGCATTACACGAAAATATGGAAAGGTGATCTCGAATACGATAAGAGACACATTTGACGTTAATCAAGAAAGCACGCCCGCTTCAGAGAAGAGTACTCCGCAATGGATTACCATCATATGACCAATTGAATAATTGAGAAATCCGCTGAATAAAACAAACATCTCCGTATGGTTCTTATAAGCTAAGAATAGACTTTCGACTCGGTAGAGATACTAGCAGTTCTGGCGGTATTACGTTGTGGAGGACTACTCGAAACATGCATGAATACCCTAGCCAACATGTGCCAGTATTATACAGCCACGTACATCTAAAAAAAACAAACAAACAAAGAACTCTGGTAGACGCCGATCGAGAAGAGGGTTAGACAAATCGATACAATATCTCCAATGTTATTCACCCCACGTTTAGAAGGCTTATTTAAATAGAATAAAAAATAGATTGGGAAAACATAATAATAAATACTAATGGAGAATACCTTAGCCACTTACACTTTGCGCATGATGTCGTGCCTTTCGGCAATGACGGTGACAAATTGCCTAAGAAATGATTGACTATCTTCACTGAGAGATCGAGCATCAAAGTAGGAATAAAGATGAACATGCAGAAAACAAAGATCATGTTTCGTTGCCCGTCGAAAAAAATGAGAGTTCGCTATAGGCAACCACACCCTACAATCCGTAATGCAGTATGCATACTCAGGTTAATTATTAAGGGGGGAGTCTAACCATGGTAAAGAAATTCACCGAAAATAAGATTGGGCTAGTGTGCGTATCGTAGGCATTCCCAGCTCATTACCGTCAACTTACCACATTTTAGCGAAAAGTATACAGTATTTGCATTTTGGCGATGCTAACTAACGGGGCGGAAGCTTAAAGGGCAACAAAGGAGCTCTACGGGTGGTTAAGTACAGTGCGACAGGCGATAGAAAGGAAAACTGTAGGCGTAGCACTAAGAGATGGGCAGACAGTAGCCAGGATCATACGACAGGGGCAGCCGATATCCTAGTCAATATTACGAGAAATAAATAGACCTGGGAAGGCAACATAATGAGCAGGATAGACAACGGATGGTCAGTTGAGTGACGCAGAATGGATATCAAGAGAGGAAGCGCTTCCGCGGACAACAGAAAAGTAAAAAGGGGAGATGAAATTATAAAAAAATTCACAGCATATCCACGGAGTGAATGATGATGAGTGGGCGAAGCTCGGGAGGTTCATCGTAGATCGTGCCGAGTTCCGGATTAATTTAGTTAACGCGCACGCTAAGAATCCTTATGGTTCAACTACGCACAAGTGAAATCTCCCACCGGCACTTCATTGCAAGTGAAGATCCAGCGCATATATATATATATATATATATATGGGTGGCCGTTGAACGGTTCTCCAGCCCGACCAGTCGGTATTTCTCAATCAAGAAACTCGCTACAAGACGCTGCCCGCGCCAACGTTTTCTCTCGCGGGTGAGGGCACGTTCTCCTTCTTTGCGAGCTGGTAGAGCGTTCATCTAAGAAAGAGCGTTTCCATAGTCAACGCGTCCCTTTCGTTCTCTCTCTCTCTCTCTGTCTCTCTCTCACAAGACAGCAGATGGAAGAGTGAGAAATCTCGCGCGCCGGGAGGCACGCGCCGAGGGCGAGCGCGAGCTTCCCGGCGTTGCATGGCGTTGCATGGTATTGTGAGTGGTGTAGGTTACACGATACGCGTGACAACCGACCCACAGCTTAAGGAGCTTCGCCCCTAAAAGAAATGCAGATAGAAAATGCAATCAGCCCGCGTATTACAGGGGACAGGGCAGACTGCAGATCGTTGGGAGAAGCTTTCGTCCTGCAGTGGACACAAACTAGGCCGTTGATGACGATGACGACGACGATGATGACTTCATGAGGTATATGACGCAGTCGCAGGGATGAGGCCGCAACTGTTGGTATGTCCATGCCCATTAGGTAGGCTTATAAGTGTAGCGAAAATTTCGAATTTTTCATGCCTTAAAGTGTTACATATTACTCTGGTATTTGATATGATGAGGGTGAGAGACACTATGTGTTCTTTTGTTCTACATTTTGTAAAAGTAATGTGCCCATGCATTTCGGAGCCCATTTTTGGTACGGTTATTTCAGGGCTGATTAGGTTATAGTTAGGTGGGCAGCTGAGATCAAGAAAATTGCGGGGATAGCGTGGTTGCAGTTAGCAGAGAACCGGGATACTTGGAGGTCTATATGGGAGAAGCCTTTGCCCTGCAGGGGTTGTAGACAACATAAGGATGATGATGATGATGATGATGATGATGATATTTCATGGCTGGCTTTTCACGCCAGAAATCGACATTTGGTAAAGAGATTTGGTGACCACATTGGATGCATGTAAGGTTGCGGAAACAATTTTGTGTCTCAGGTTGCCTTAGATGTATCGGTTTTTTTACCCTAGGAGCACATGACCACCAAATCTCACTGTGCCTTGGGCCATTCCACTCCTTGCTTGGGCTTTTACTGCAGGTGTCGGTCATTGCACGGCAGCGTACAGGAAGAGACCTTTGTACTCAGACTATATGACTACACGGTTGGACGAAGAAAGGCTTCGTCCAGCCGTGCTTGGCGTTCTCCGTCCGTTTAGACAGGCCGCTTGTCACGCTTGTACGTTCTTGGAGGTCCCAACAGCGTTTGGCATTGTCCGCGGCTCTCATTTGTGCTTTCGCACAATACTGCGTTGCATGACGGAGCCAAACCGCCTCCGATTCTTTTAGCCCTCTGCGATGAATAGTAGCCACCAGTAGCGCACCCAGGATCTCTGCCAGGGGGGGTTCAATTTTTCACGAAGGGCCGGGCATGCGATTACACAGATGTTGCGGGTGTAAAAAAAGTAAATAAAATGCCAAATAATAGTAACATCAATGATGATGATTATTTTTATTATTTTTTCGGCGTTTTGCAGAGACTATTAGCGCTACATTCTTCTAGGACATAGGAGCAGTTACGGAGTGGGAGGGGGTTAGGTCGGCCTCAGGGGGGAGGGTTACAACCCCTGAACCCCCCCCCCCCCCCGTCGGTGCGCCACTGGTAACCACCGCCAGTCAGACTTCTCAACCTCTCTTTTAGGTTTGTACGGTTACAGAAAGAATGAAGCAATATGACGTTTCCGTAAATACTCCAAATTTTGCTCATCAGTACCCAACCTGACCCAGTAAACGCAATCACTGTATGTCGACAATCCCTGATCAACTGTATGTGGACGTGAAACGTTTTCTCATTCGGCCTGCGTAGACGATGGCTTTCTGAGATCACACGTATCAGGACATGTAAGCAATGCAAAAAGTGAAGGCTTGCCTGCTGAAAGCTCGGACAGAAGAACAGACAGACAGCACGAACGCCGACAGTCAACCGAAGGGCAGCGCTGAGTCGACAAAGACGACACACTGCTTACTTGCGCATGCGTGGTTTACTCGTCATAGTGTCATCCCATAACAAGTTGAGACGATGCGCGGCTTCCTTCAGCCATTCATCGGACATGCCGGGAAATCATTTCCGCGGAATCGTGGCGATAAGTTAGGCTCTACCAAGAGCGTTTAAAGGTCCGTTGCGCTGTTCTGGGTGATGTTCGCCATCGAACCCGCCTGTACGCCGATTGGATCAGGTTAGCTGAGCAGCACGCGGACTTCTTGTGGCGGCTGACACTTCCAGAGTTTCTGCAAAGTAAGAGGAAAACCATTTCTGCTAATTCAACCCCAAATAACGGGCTAGTTCTCTTAGATGCCATCATAAACAATGCCCATTGCAAAATCTTAGCGTTAAGCCCTAAGTGCTGTTTTAAGCCGAACATGCAACCCGTTGACGTGGAAAGCTTGCAGTGTTGCATCCCTAAGTTTGTCCAGGAAGAAGAAAGGTCGCGTTGTAGCAGACTGCATTGCTAGCATTAAAGGATCACATAATCGTATTAAGACTTATGACCCTATAAGACAGTTGGTTAATTAATATGCGGGGCATAACCTTAGACCAGTAATATCAGATAGGTTTTTTTAATTATGCCGCAGAGCGCATTTTCAGAAAACTTAGGCCAGCTTTGCACTAATGGTGCCAAGTCTGAAAACAGCGGAGCTGGGCGGCCTTCCTTAGCGATGGTTTCATTTAGGCCAAACTTGGCTTATCTAGGCTCAACTTGACTTCCATGGCATGTCTCGGCTTTTCTAGGTTTTACTTGACTCTCACGGTTCCTCTAGGTTTAACTTGATTCTCATTGCCTCTTTAGGCTTAACTTTGCTCTCATGGCGTATCTTGGCTTTCCTAGGCTTAACTTGAATGTCAAGGAATATATTGCTTCTGTAGACTGAAGTCGACTTTCTAGGCACATCTTCACTGCCGTGCCGCTGCCATGCGCAAATCCTCGTATATTCATGAAGGGTAAACATGGGGCAATCATCCGTTCTTCCACGACGTTAAACTTTGGTGAATGCGGTGGTTTAGGGCTTGTACACGTATATTGGTCGTGCTAAATTGCGGAACCTTTACAGTCAGTAAAGTATCTTTGCATGTCTTGTATAGCTTCATGTGGTTTTCGTTACGTTCAACGGGAAATGCGTCGCGCAAAACGGCACGGGCCAATTCGCGCTTCTCGCCATCTCTTATACGCACTTGATCGTATCCAAATTCGAGTTGAACCAGAAATTATCGCACACTTTACAACTATGGCCAAACTCTACTTCTGGGAACTCACGGGTCATACGCCCTTCCGCCCCAGTGGCGGCCTACGTTCCCCGTCGTTGAAAGTTTCGCAGTACCCGCAGACCCGGGCTGGACTCTCTCAGTTGTGGCGTAGCAAGGCGATGTGCAGCGGCTTCTCAGGCTAGAAATTCTCTTCGGAGCTGCGTGGCGCTAGCTCTCCCAGGCATATCTGGCGGCCGCGCACCCTTGGCTCCACCCCCCAAGCTTGCCTACGAAGCACGACCCTACCTCAAGCCTAAACAGCTCTGCTGTAAAATAAAAAAAAGCATTAGTGGGTACTGAAAAGAAGTTTCTTACTAAACTTCAGACCTTCTGAGGTTAAGCAACGAGCTGTGTTGACCTCCTGTTAAGACGTGATCTAGATAGCATAGATTGATGTCCCGAAAGACAAATCGCTCACCCGAGAAAGTTTTTTTCGGGTGGGCGATCTCGGGTGAGTGTTTTTCTCTGCGAAGACCTACAAGCAAGAAATTCCTTTTCAAGCAGCTGCTTTAGAGGAAGGAAACTGGCAAGTCTGTGTAGCTAGTTATTTGCTGAACTGCTTAGTGTCAGCGTCAAAGTCGTCGCTGTTTGAGTGGAAAGAGGGTGTGTTTCTGCGTAAATCAAGAATCTGTGTAGGTTCAGAAGTTTCCCCCTATTATTAGCAATCTTCACCTGAGCAAGATTTACAGTAGCTTAAAGGAGGCCTTGGGTGACTGCGTTATGAAGGTATTTCGTGACGCCGATGACTACTTCATTTTTTGTAGTAGGGTTGAATTCGAACCCATTGTTGCCTTAGTAAGCCAACAATTCAATCTAAGCGGAGTTGGACAAAAGCTTACAAAAATCGGGGGGTGGGGGACATTAAGCTTCGCCTTTAATAGTTCAACGCGATAGCCTTACCGCGCTGCGTTCCCATAGCCTTCTCATTAGCTTGCCGTGCTGTTGACTCACATAACTGCGTAAATGCGTAAGTGTTATGGCACAACGTTCCTTTATTCTCACTATGCCTCCGCCTTGCATCACCTCCCTTGGGGTCGGGTACAAGTTGACGTAGGTGACCCATGAGTACTCACCGGTAAGGAAGGCTCCGCAGTGCGCCGAGCACCTCAACACGCTACCGAATTTATTACATGACTGTGAAGAGGGAGCGCGCGCTGCGGCGCATTTTGCGCTAGAAGTGACGTCATAGCTCCGTCTGTCGGCGTCCACGAGGAGTGGAAGCTTTTCATGATTATGGAAGCGAGCAAGCGCCACGGTGGCGCTTTCTAGAATTGTTTCAGTTTCTTCGAAACGTAATTATGTTTCCTCGTAACAAAAATAACTGTTTCGTGGTAAAAGAATCACAGTCCTAGCTGCCATGTGTGTAGGTGTTAGTGTGATCGTACTTTATATTTTTTAGGGGCGAAGCTCCTTAAGGCGTGGGTCGTGCGTCCCCGATGTATGTAGTTGTAGGTAGCCACCTCTCGTTCAGTTCTTGGAATGTCCGCTAGATGGCGGTACTTGTATATGAGCGCTGGAGGTGCCGCTGCTCTCCGATTAACTGCTGCGCGGGGCTGCGCCGGGAGCGCTCCTCTCATTCTCCTGGATCGTCGCCTTACGCGTCCGATCGCGCTTCATGGATCATGGACGAAGAGAAAAAAATTCCCAACGTTGTGTCCGAAGCGCGAAATCGAACCAGGGACCCCTGGCTTCCGAACGCGCGGCGCTAGCCACTACGCCACGAAGCGCACAAGGGCACATGTACCACGATGACAGTAAACACCCAATATTAACGAAACACTGCGCGTTTTTAACGCGTTTGTGCTAGCGCGTTACGACCCGTGTAAGAAGCTGGTGTAAGACGCTGAGGCCTCTCCGCCTTTTACTCTCTCAGCAGTCATGCGATGGCGTCGGCAAACGCGGTGCGCGTTCCGGCCTGTGTAAGGGGCTGCGTGAGACGTCTTTACACGATGATCGACTGGGCGAATTGCACGGAAGATTCACGGTTTACCGATGATTCCCTCCGGAGCTTCGCCCACTCATCATCATTCACCCCGTGGATATGCTGCGATTTTTTTTTTCACGGATTTTACGTTGACGAATTTTCTTCACTGAAGTACCTGCGCCATGGCGGAAGGCTTGCGTGATGCGTTGCCGGTTGCTACGGCGGTAGCGGTAGCTCGAGATTTATTATATCCGCCTTATGCCTACGCCGACACCGACGCCAATACCGGATTTTCTGCGACACGAGCTCCTTTAAGCTGTCGCGTGGAAAGAATTGCCTCAGCGAAGCGTGATTCAGTTTCTTGACATGTTCTTGGCTTTCGAGCAAAATTACGTGTGTTGGCGGACACAATTCAGGCAATACAAGCTTACCTACGCAGCTTCATACGTTTTTGATGCTGTGCCTAGTGAAGAGAATGAAGAATTATGGTTAGGCCTTTTGCATTGAGTGACTTGCCTTAGAGCAGCCTTTTCATATATACGCACTTAACGTGGCGTGACGCCTGGTTCAAAAGGTTGAGTGGCTCACAAGCGATTCCTTGGCGGAAATAATACCTGTGAAGCGTATTTTTTCGAATTATTTTACAGCACTGACATTGCTCAATGTTAGAATTGTCGACCCCTCCTGAGATTTCACGGGTTCGATTCCTTCGGGGTAGGGGATTTCCTTTTCTCAGTCGGCGCCGTAGGAGTTGCGGACACTGGCGCCAACGGATAATGCGGCCCCCGCGATCGTGTATCGGAAAGAGCGTAAAACAGCTTACGCTGCAAAAAAAAAAAAGGAAAACAGGAATAAAATATATTCCCGTTCCTGCCTTCGGCCCGAATCATGCACAGGAGTTTCGCTCGTGGCATAGTATATATAGTGAATGTAATCTCTCTCTCTCTCTCCCTATATATATATATATATATATATATATATATATATATATATATATATATATATATATATATATATATATATAAGGGAAACGGACAGATGTAGACTATGCCGCGCATGCAGTTTGTTACCAAACACCCCACCCGAGCTACGGGGAGATGATGTGGGAGAAGAAAGTGCGCCTTCTTCTGAAGTCGCAGCAAGAGAAGTAGAGAAAAACAACTATGTAGCGTCCAAAAGTGACAAGTGTTTGTGCGAGAGCACTGCACGCTGACACACGTAGCATCTGAAGATATTCAGTTTTTTTCTACTGGAGCACATAGCGGCTTGATTTTACAAAGGAAGTAGCGATAAACAGAACTTGTCGGCCTATCATATGTCAACAGTGACGTCTACGTTCCATGCTCTTGCATCACCAGCTGAGTTTCTTCTTAAAATTTTTCTGTTTATCTAGAGAGGGAGTCAGGGTCGTGCCTCCTAAAGGCGCGAACAGGAAATGCTTGAAAGCGAAGTCTCGTAGGCGGGTGCAGGCTGTTACGCCTCTCGCGCATTTTTCTGTTTGCTTTGCTATCTGTCCATCTAAGAGACACTGTGACATGTGCGGTGCTATGATTTTAGCGATACGTCGCTTCTCTGAGACGTGAGGCTACATCTACAGGCCAAAAGTTCACACGGGATTTGGGAAAGAGTCGAAGGCATCACGACTACAATGACAAGTACAAACGAAACACACACACACACACACACACACACACACACACACACACACACACACACACACACACACACACACACACACACACACACACACACACACACACACACACACACACACACACACACACACACACGCGCGCGCGCGCGCTCTGAGCGAGCCATAGGGCGGGGAAGAGGCTCTCGACGTGGAAATGGCTCCCACAGCATTCGCTTGGCTGAATCCTGTTGAGGGAGAGCAGACACGGGGATTGAAGAAAGGGAAGGAATGGGAAGTGAGGAGGGGGGGGGGGGGCGGAGGTCTGACGGAATGCGGCACTGCCTCCTGCTCAGCTGATCTCGCTCTGTAGACCTGTGTTTGCCTTGTCGTTCTGCTAGAGGAGCTGTTTGGAGTACCGTCCAAGTACACAGAAACTAGGCAAAGCGAGGACTGGGTGCCTTGTTGTCAGATTAAACCGAACGTGCTGATGTGACAAGCTCAAGCTCCCGCCGCGTTTCTTTCTATTCGTTGAGCTCCAATATTTTTTTTTATTGCTCGTGGGAAATGCTTTAGTGTAACGACCTTATTGCCGTGTAAACAGAGTAGAAGTAGGTTAAAGAGCGATGATTTTATCGCTCGAGGAAACGAAGGAGAAAATGTTCGAGTTAATGCTAACATAGGACTTAAACGCGAAAATTCTCTTTAGTGCAGGACTTTTAGACGAAGGTTCTACGGTTACAGTGTTGGAGATTGATTCCTTGCCGTGCTTGTTGACGCAAGTAGCCAGTAGAGCGTGAGGCCTTCTGGGCTTTTGCCAGCTTTCTGTAATTACAAAAATATATCATCAGCGGGCACACTGAGTACGCATTTTTTATTTAACCACATCATGTGACTGATGGAATTCAGCAAGCAACGCATATGGTTGCAGCTCACTGTATGAATCTGTGCCGTTAAGAAAGTTCAATCAATTATGCCTGTCACTTCTTGAATTCTTAACTTTTGAAAGGCTACATTGAATGTTAAGGAACACTTTACTAAGAGCGTATCGGGAATATAATCTGTGACATTAGCAGTTAACTGTTGATGTCACCCCTAAGCTGCTTTTGAAATCGAGAGAACACAAAAGCAGTACGGAGACGTCTGGTTGGCCCTTGGTGAAGAAGGGCTGGTGTGATGGCGAACACGAAGAGGAGGACAAGTAGCTCAATACAATGACTGAATGGTCGCTGAAAGTCTTTAGGCACAATGACCGGTTTGGTGCGTAAGTCTGGAAGCAGCCTCATTTGTAAAACCACTGCAAATCCTAATAGAATCCTAAACGAAATGTGTAGGAACTAGGTCTTGTCCAAAGTTCATTGGTGTAGTCCCTAGAGTGCAGGCTTGAAGACAGACAATAGTACTACCACTCGCGCCAGGCACGCTTTAAGTTTCCTGGATGCAACACCGTAGCTCTCGCCGTTTACGTTAACGGAGGCACCAGGCAAGGAGCTGAAGATTATATATTTACGTCTCTCTGCTTGAGTACAAAACGCTTAGTCTTAGGTACGACGTCAACTGGCTTAGGCCAGGTGTAGGCCAGGTGCCACGCTAGTGGGTAACTTCACAAATGACTTCAACATCCGCGTATTGGGCCCACGGCGTTTTCTAACACAGAGATGACGGAAAGGAGTGCGTTTGTCACTGTCCACCAGGCCGTGCACAACGTCTGTTTTCTTATAATTGTCATAACCGCGGTGCCAAGTCATTCATATTCCAACGAGAAACTGTTTCAATGAGAAACTGTAGGTGCTATTTCTTTATATTATCCAAGGTATTCGTTGCAGACATGGGGAAAAATTTACACGCGGGAGAACGACGTATCCTGGGACTATGAAGCAAGTCCGACGCATGTCAGGTTGTATGTGCCTGCGAATGCAGGCTTCATGCCACAAGATGGTGACAAACTGTTCTCTCGTTATTTTGCTTCTGCTACTATATTGGTGTGGAGGGAAGGCACATTTTTGTCGTTTATATGGCTGCGATATAAGATTTTGCTTTGACTATGTTCTGCTGCGCATGCTGGTGTGCAGTAAAAAAAAATTACAGCATATCCACGGAGTGAATGATGATGAGTGGGCGAAGCTCGGGATGGTCGTCGTAGATCGTGCCGAGTTCCGGATTAATTTAGTTAACGCGCACGCTACGAATCCTCATTGTTCAACTATGCACAAGTGAAATCTCCCACCGGCACTTCATTGCAAGTCAAGATCCAGTGCATATATATATATATATATATATATATATATATATATATATATATATATATATATATATATGGGTTGCCGGTGAACGCTTCTCCAACGCGAGCAGTCGGTATTTCTCAATCAAGAAACTCGCTAGGAGACGCTGCCTGCGCCAGCGTTGTCTCTCGCGGGTGAGAGCGCGTTCTCCTTCTTTGCGAGCTGGTACAGCGTTCCTCTAAGAGCGTTTCCATAGCCAACGCGCGCCTTTCGCTCTCTCTCTGTCTCTCTCTCTCTCTCACAAGACAGCAGAGGCACGCGCCGGGAGAGAGAGAGAGGCACGCGCCGGGAGGCGCGCGCCGAGGCGAACGCCGAGGCGAACGCCGAGGGCGAGCGCGTGCCTCCGAGCACGCGGGTTACGCCTGACGCCTGACGACTGACGCCTGACGCGTGACAAGGTTAGACTAAGAGGAGCTTCGCCCCTAAAATCCACGGATATCCATGAAGTGAATGATGATGAGTGGGCGAAGCTCCGGAGGTTCATCGGTAAAAACCGTGAATCTTCCGTGAATCTTGCCCAGTACATCATCAAAGACGTGACAAACACTGTGTGTATATATACAAGAAATTTTTTATTCGTGAGCCGTGATTTTCCGTTTTCGTACTGGAGCCGTGTTTTCTTCGTTGGTCGTGAGCCGTGGTGGTTACCGTTTACATAAGCCGTGGCTTCCGTTGCCCCATCATGATAACGGTTTATGGTCGGTGAAGTGGAGGGATAGGCGTTCTTGGATGGGTCGTAGTGGGAAGTTTGCAAAGACGAGACCGATGTAGGTTGGATGGTTTGCTTGTCGCCTTGGCGTGCGTGGTAGCTTTAGCGCGTTTGGAAAAACTCGAACTTTCAACTATGAACGCCTTCTTCTTTTTAGAAGCCGTGGTGAGCCGTGGTGGTGGATATGCGCCGTGGATATGCGCCGTATTTTTCAATCAAGAAACTCGCTAGAAGACGCTGCCTGCGTCAACGTTGTCTCTCGCGGGTGAGGGCACGTTCTCCTTCTTTGCGAGCTGGTAGAGCGTTCATCGAAGAAAGAGCGTTTCCATAGTCAACGCGCGCCTTTCGCTCTCTCTCTCTCTCTCTCACAAGACAGCAGATGGAAGAGTGAGAGAGCTCGCGCGCCGGTAGGCACGCGCAGAGGGCGAGCGCGAGCGTGGCTACGACGCGACAACGAAACAGCGAGCGCCGCAGCGCCATCTAGTGGGCGCTCCGAGCACTAGCGGTGGCTACGACGTCGACAAGCGCTCTCCTATTACACTAGAGCACGGATGGATGGATGGATGGATGCTATGAGCGTCCCCTTTGTAACGGGGCGGTGACTTGTGCGCCACCAGGCTCGTAGAACTTTTTTTTCCTCTCTTTAAATTTTCCTCATGCCTTTTAAATTTACTTCAATCAAATCGATCATACTATAGCAAAAACGGAAATTCATAGCCCAGTTCCCTGCCCCTTATGGCAGAAAGTCCATATTTTTTTATAATTATTTTTTCCATTCTCTCTAGTTTTCTGCCACCAGTATTCTAACCGTCTCTTACTTATTTCAATCGCGGCTATGTTCTGCTTCCCGTTATTCGCCCTAAAACCCAAGGCTTCCCGTAGGGTGGTGCCCAAACGTACACCTGGGTGGATATTTCCGCATTCAATCAGAACATGCTCCGTCGTTTCCCTATCTTCCTCACAGCATGTGCATTTTTCTTCTTCTTTACTGAATTTCGCTTTATAAATACGCGTTCTAAGGCAGCCCGATCTCGCTTCAAACAATAAAGCGCGACCAGCACGCAGCGAGCGCCTCCGCGCCATCTATTGATCAATTCACGTACTAGCTAAGCAGCACCGCAGCGCCATCTCGTGATCATTCTGAGACCTAGAGGTGGCTACGACAACGACGCCGGACTAGCCTATGCCCTAAGGAGCTTCGCCCCTAAAAGAAGTTCCAATTACAAGGTGATTTTTCATATTGTTAATCAAAAAAACTATGCCAGCTTTCGGTACTCTGCATTGTCATGACTTTGTATAGATTTAAATTCTGACCCTTTATTACTGTGAGAGATGACCACTCGTTCAAACGCAGCATGCCATTCTTGGATGTGGCGCAATAAGACACTGTACCAGAAAAGAGGACATACAACGGCGCACTTTTTCCACGGCGAAACCACACACACACACACACACACACACACACACACACACACACACACACACACACACACACACACACACACACACACATATATATATATATATATATATATATATATATATATATATATATATATATATATATATATATATACGAAGGTGGTCGTCCCCCCGTCCACTTTATTGGGTATTTATGTGTCTGGAATCCTGGGAGTGTTAGGCAGCGAGCCATGGCGGCGAGCGTAGCACACTCTTACTGCCAGGAGGCATCACGTAGAACGTGGTCGTAGCTCAGTGGGTAGAGCATCGGACGCGATATCCGAAGGTCGTAGGTTCGGTTCCCACCGAAGGCAGGTTTGTCTTTTCGTCCACTTTAATTCTTTTCTACTCACACCAAAAATTACAATATCATAATTACGAATTGGAATAACTTCCCTATGCTTTCCTAGGCTTCAATGTTTGTTGTTTCATTAACTTGTTTCTAACAAATAAAGCGAGCCCTTGACCCCCTTCCCTTTCGTTTGATATATATATATGAACAAATCGCAAAATACGATTTAGACTTGCCGCCCTGACGAAGACAAGTCCGCTTGTCGAAACGTTGGCTCCTGCGACATTCCCTGTTCTAAATCGTATTTTGCGATTTGTTCATCGATTCAAGCATCCATCTTCCCCTGAGCTTCTCTTCTAATATATATATATATATATATATATATATATATATATATATATATATATATATATAGACTACGTGACACGCTCAAGCTTCAGGCCGCGGCCACCGAACTAGTACACGTGGGTAAAAACAAAATGACGAACTAGAAAACAAACAAAAACCAAAAGGCCAAGAAAAGATCAAATGGCACGAGGCATCTAGCAGCTACTTAACCACATTCCAACAACGAAACTTCTTTATCGAGGAACGCGCCGGAGATGTGGCTAACGCATTCGGGTCCCTTCTTGATAATGTGGAACACTTCCATTATCTCTCTAGACAACTTATCCCTATGTATAAACAAAACACTAGCATTATCAAACGTGGGACGACAGCCACAGTCACGGCAATGTGATGACGGGTGCGAATGCGCAGAACCCTTGTTGTTCCTTCAGCCTGGTGCTCAAACACCGGCCGGTATGACCAATTTTTATTTTATATATTTACTTATTTATTTATACATACTGCAGCCCGTTAGGCCTATGGCAGGAGTGGGCGTGCATGAAAAATTATCACTACACCCGGGATATTTTCTGTCCGCATCGGCATCTTGCCTTTTAGGTTTAGTAATACGTTTCTGAACTTTCGTGCCGGTGCGTGCACAATTTCGACGTCGTACCTGCGCATGATGCCGGGCGACGGTCTCACTTGCGCCGTGTATACATACGGGACGCCCATAAAGACGGCGTTGACTGCTGCCTACGTGGGAGCGACGGATTTCCTGCACAGATGACAAGAGAGGCGGGAAGTACCCACAAGTCCTTAATTCTTCATATATGATCTGAGTATCCCGCTTACAGTCTTGATGAACAAGACCGTGTGAACAAAGCTGCCGTATGGGGAGCCAAAACGGTAATGAATTCGTGTTCTCTGGTCGGGTATCGGGTAACTTAACCCTGGAAGGTGCGCAAGCTTTAGCATTGACATGCAAGATTTGTATTATTCATTGCTGCAAGAACATCTGCTGAATTTTGTTAAGCAATGTATTCACGCACAAAGGGAGGAATTAGGGTTTGTTGATAGGGGCGAAATTCTGACGGCGAGCTTCCTGGAGCTTTTAGATTTTTTTCTTGAAGTCTACCTTGGTTGAACGGGGAGAAAAAGCCGTTCTCGAGAGAGCAAGTATTTGCATCGGTTGTTGCGTCGCCCCCAGTGTCGAGCAACATGTGGTTGTGCATTCCGAAACTCTCTCGTGCAAAGTGACAAAGCAATAAGACCACCCAGTCGAACAGTACCTACAAAAGGACTAGCAATCTTGCACGGAGTTTAGTTTCTTCGGGTATACCTGTTCGTCGTTTCGGTCGTCGATGTCGCACGAAGACCGCTCAGGGCAAAGTATAGCGGGTGTTTTAAGCCTCTTCATTGTCAATGAACGCGTCACTCGCGATGTAACACGATCTGTGAAATAGGGCGACCAGCAAGCGCGAAATTTGGGCCACAGGAATTTATATAACACATGGGCGAGCAAAACAGAAGACCATCTCAAGGAGACGTTTCACAGCAAACTTTGAAAACGCGCTTTCCTACAGTGGCGAGAACACCCTCTTCCACCCTCCCCTTTATTTCAAGGAGGCATATAATGGTAAAAAAAAGTAAAAGCTTGCGCCTTCATTTTGCACCCCCATCCCAATTCTTTAAAACAATCCCGGAAAAACTTTCTGTTTCAGTAAAATAAATACTTTGCTATTTATTAAAAGGGAAAAAAGTTTACATAATAGTGTTTGTTCTCTTTTCACGCGTCGCGCTTCATTCGCAGCGCCCACAAATACACTTTTTAATGTGGGTTGCCAAATCTTCTGGACCAGCTTTCGCCCGAAGCTTCGCTACCTATTTTGATGTACCTTGGTCAGTCAACCATGACGATAGTCGCTTAACGATGACAATAGCATAATGATGACACAGGCCGCATGACGGGGTAACTAAAATGAGGCGGTGAGGGATAGACAGACTTCGGTACTGTTTAACTGACGCTTAAATAGTGCGAGACTCATGCAAGTAAATACCGGGAAAGCTCCGCAGGGAAAACATGGTTTTAAGTATTATGCACACCCCTGTTTGCAAAAATCTAGTCTCACGCGAATGGCCCAACGCAGTGTGAGCCATCAGTTAACCACAACCGACCATAGTTCTGCAGCGACGCCTGCGATCGTGCCAAGTTATGCAGGCATGGCAGCGACATACAGCGCTTACTAAGAACTCGCAGAAAATGCTATTTGAATCCCAAGGAAGTTAAAAGGCCTTCCTTCGTGCCAGTTACCTTACTTCATAGCCGACCATCACTGATCGCATCAGCAAGTTGTTTGGCTATATAATCTACTTAAAGTGGCCACTGTCAAAAGTTTTGTTCAAGAGTTACATGGCGTGGGGAAGCCCGCTATATTTGGAATATCGCGCAATATAAATCGCTACATTCCTCTGAGCGGTTAGTGAGCTAGTGCCCGCGAATATTCTGCCAAAACGAAGCGATGATATTCATTTTTTACTTTGATTAATTAATAATTATTTATTAATTTGTTTATTTGTACCTTTAGCCGACAGGATATTATAGGGTATAGGATAGTATGAAATATGCTACACACTTCAGAGTTCGCAACAAAAGTCAAGCGAGAACTACAACACGTCTGTTTAAACAGTGCCAACTTTGCACAATATGTTAAATAATGAGCATTATAAAACAGACACCAAACACTGCAATCTACAACAGCTGTACATATGACATTTTCCAAGCTATATACTACCCAGAAACTCTGTCAACGTCACGCGGCACTAATTAAATCATGTTTTATTGCACAGGCATGCTCGTCAGCGCACAAATAAGCTTATCCCGTTCGAGCACGATTACATAAAAGAATAAGAGGCCAGTGCCATTTTTCAAGAATGTCCTATACAATTAATTTTGGTTCTCCAATCATGTAAGGAGAGCTTCGTTGCTGTGGTCACTCACTCGCAGGAAGCGTGCAAGAGGTATTTGAAAGGAAGGACGGGAAAGGCAGCAAATAACATGTTACAAAACGGTGCGGTACAAGCAGCAAACATCATATGGACGCGGGGACATGAGTCTCTCGCGGGGAATCAGGCGGCGCAGTCCGAGCCGTCTCTGATACGCAGGGAAAACAGATAATAAGTTCTGACGAAGAATAGCAAGGAAGTACTCGGACATTCTGGCGCACTAGAGGAAACGAAGAAAACGTTACCCGCGAGCACACAAGAGGCTCAACAGCGAACAAGCGATGATTGGAGAAGACTAGGCTGGAATATATCAGCATGGAACGCGATGTATCCGGGGTCGTACGGGCGGGGCTGCAAGTACTGGCCGCCGGACACGCCCAACACCCTGAGCCATATGGTGTAGGGGTGCAAAAATAACACGCGTATACCGTCGACATTACCGCCGACAGGCGCAACCAGGTTGAACGAAGCAGCCAATGCAGACGGAGAAGGCACAGAACACCAGTGGGAGGCCCTGCTGCTTACGCAAGACCTTGGAAGCAACTATGGTTGGTCGACAGATCTCGAGGGCCGCAGCGGGCCATGGCTACCTGGACTGAGGAGGCCACCCACCTTTGGGCTCACAAAGTCTAGTCCTTCAATAAAGTTTCTCTCTCTCGCTGCCAATGTTTTATTAAATGTATGTATCAAATGTAACCATAACTGGTTGCAAAGGTATTATAGCCCGTTCCAATCTCCGTACTGTCCTCACTAAATTAAAAAAAGAAGGAAAGAAGGAAAAAGAAAAAGAAATACGCCGACAGAACCCTCAGAGATCCGCGGCTGAGTGCTACACAACAGCAGTTTCCTTGGCAGTGGCAGACAAATAATGTATAAAACTATGCTAGAATAAATAGCGTACGTAAAATCTAATACAGAACATATGGTACAAAAGCCCGAAAAAAAGCGCACATATCCTGTAAAAAGCATTAATTCCACCAGACCAGTGGCTGACAACACAGGGAGCCGAGCGATGTGGTGAGAGTCAGGGGTGAGAGGTACTTCTTCGGTTGAGCTGGGTTGAAAAACGTGTGGCTCATACCCACGTTATAATTGTGAACACGTGTCACGTGCACGTGTGGTTCGCGTTTAGCTCATACCCACATCGGATA
Organism: Hyalomma asiaticum; assembly: GCA_013339685.2. Lineage (NCBI taxonomy): Eukaryota > Metazoa > Arthropoda > Arachnida > Ixodida > Ixodidae > Hyalomma > Hyalomma asiaticum. The sequence goes on from CM023481.1 coordinate 165,534,301, forward strand.
TGCGAGTATGAGCCAGCGATATGTGGGTATTAGGCGCACGTGATTAACGTTAACCTTTACAGCCTATTCCAAATTACCTGAAGTAATAGTTATGGCGCTAAAACAACGGGACACAGAGAAGACAAAACACACACTAGCGCAAAACACACACATTACTTCAAGCAATGAACCAACTAGCTCAACACATCCAAGTTACACTCGCGTGATGTTCGACCGCCAGAGGTTCAAGGCTCAAACTTTTTCGTCACGTGTTCGACTGCCAAAGGCTTTGGCTTTCCTGTTTACGTCTCTTTTTAGGCGATAGCTAAGGACTCCCAGACATTTCTTTTTTTTTTAGTACATGAATGTCATTTGGAGTTGATTGTGTGTGATGGTGATATCGTGCAGGCAAAAACGTGAAATGCCAATGCTGATTCAAACGCGTGAAAACAAGGTTGTTATATTTCCGTTGGTAAACCTTCCGTGTTCATCCGATGCCGCTTGGATGACCGTGTGAGGATGGTTTTGAGTAGCAGGCAAGGTCGTCCGCTTGTCACATCAGTTCACGATTCTTAGCTTTACAGGATGCGATTTCGCCTTTGTGCATCTCACTAAAAACTCCTTTTGACGTAATTATTATTGGGATAACACCTTCCGTCAACTCTACGGGAACGCTTGGATCGTAAAACCGGACTGCACAATGCTTGCTTCTTGAATCGACAAATCGGCCGTTTTAGCAGTGGCGAGCCGGTAAAAAATACTGAGACTTCATGTTTCGAGAATGCCTGGTTCCACAGATCGAGATTGCATCTGCGGCCCCTCATTATGCATTCACTGGTGTTGCTTCTGCCCGCCTAAATTTCATGTCTAACGCTTTCGAAGTTCGAAGAAACGTTGTCGAATTTCGCATGGGAAATAAGAATTTGTGGTAGTAACTCACGAATTGAAAGCGCCGAAAATCCGCTAAGTAGTTTTCAACTCGTGTTGTCGTCCTTTTTTTTGTTCTTTCAAAAAGCTGCGTGAACGCCTAGTTTCACCCCGTTGCGCGGAGAGAGTAAGTTTACCTAATGTATCCAGAGTTACCTTGTATATATGTCATAATTCTTTGTGAGGGTTCCAAGCCTAGGCATAAAAAATTAGTATCGGAGGAAACTTGGAGCACTTTGTAAAGACTACGCGCATGCATCTTTTAAAAAGATTTTTACCAACAAACTCATACAAACCCAAACACACGCAGGCACATTCAGCGGTTACCAACGCCATTTACAGAGCCTTTGAATGCATTAATCTATGTCGTCATTATCGAGAGAACAATGAGCACATAGATGGCGTGGAAGCACCCGGCTCCAAAAATAGAACTTACAATTGCAGCCCCGCCTTCCCGTGGCTGCCCGCCTTTTGTCTCGACTCAGAGTTTTCGCAATCACGCCGCCTTTTGCGAACGCCAGCACGCATGTAGCGTGGGAAAGCATGCGAGTAAGTTTGCAGTTTGCATGGCAGGGCAAATGTCCTCACCACAGCATTCCTGTATGCACACTGAGCACAAGTCGTTTATTCATGCTCGCAGTTCCTCTCCGCACGAGTGATACTCGCGTTTATACACTATGCTAGTAATGTTGGGGGAACGGAGGATAAAGGCCAAAGACATCATAGACGCGCACCACGTGTTGTATTCCTCATACACTGAGCGCGGCGGCCTCTGCTTGGACGATCTCGCCAACGTACGCTCGCGGTAAAAAAACGCGACAGCGAAGCTATGCGCTTGTCTGCTTAACCCAGCCTTTCCCACATTCCGACGCATTCAGACTTTTCGCACCGTCAGCACAACGTACAGCCTCTAACACCGCATGATTGTCTTGCGGGGCTCTGACTTCACTAGCACGAAGCAATCAAGACTTGGTGTAGGGAAGCCAAGAGGTCTGGGCTTGCGGCAATAACAGCGAATGCACATAGCCTGCTGGCGGTGGAGGCTCTAAGTTGCGAGTGCTGAGCTTAGCGTTTCAGTGAAAACTTGCAGCATTGCAGAGGGACGGATGACCAGTGACTTCAGTCTAACCATCCTTACAGTGCACCAGCACTTTACGTGAATATATCGCTAATGAAAATGTCAAACGCAAGGATCTTCGAACCGTGAGTGACCGACGCGAGACCTTACTGCTATTGGAGTCTCCAGGCTGCTCGGAAGTCTTTTTTCTGATTGATTGATTTCTGGGCTTTTACGTCCCAGAACCACGACATCATCATGAGAGACTCCATAGTGGAGGGATCGGGAAATTTCGACCACCTCGGGTTCTTTAGTGTGCACTGAGATCGCATACCCAACACAAGGGCCTCAACATTTTCATTGTCACGGTAATATAGGCGCAGGAACAACATTCACATTGACACGAGGAGACAGGACAAGCGCTCTCTACCTTTATTTTTGGCTTCGCCGACAAATATATACACGTACCACACGTATGCTCCATCAGTCAAGCACATCGCCACCGTCATCCGACATCACATATCATTACACACATCCGTCTAGATATTTTATCTCTCCTTTTCTAAGATTAACAGATGTATCGCTAATGCATTCTTTACCCTTCTTGAAAATAAAATATGCTTCTAACAGTTCACGTGCCGTCTGTTCCCTTCCCCTACCAAGAATTTTCGTTTCTTTCCAGTTTGGCTCGCAATCACTACATTTTGCACAGTGTTCTGCCATATTACTTCCACCGTTCTTAACAGCCCGTGCGTGTTCCATTGCCCGGTCATTGAAGCAGCGGCCTGTTTGACCTATATACGATACACCGCACGTCATCGGAACCTCATAGACCACCTTAGTGGCACACTTAGCATACTCTACGCCATGTTTTTTCTCGCATTCTCTTCTTTTTGCTCCCTTTCTTGACACACGTAAACACAGTAGCCCAAGCATCTTCTGCGCAGAAAAAACCACAGGCACTCCGTACCTGTTGGCCACCTTTTTCACATGGTGTGCGATTCTATGTACGTACGGTATTACCACCGGTTTGGTGGCGGTCCTTTTTTCTTTGTCAACCACTTCTCCGAACAGTGACTGTTTTGTCTTTCTCAGAAGGCCCTGTCTTTCTCAGAAGGTTTGTGACCCCTTTCTTACAAAGAATTCTGACGAAGTTGTGAAGTATCTCAAGGGTAATTCGTCTGTAGGTTTTGTTTTCTCTGTAGACGTTGAAGATTTGTATTATTCTGTGCCCCATGCTGACCTGTATATTGCTGTAAGGAATCCAATAGAGGGAGGGGAGGTGGTTGATTTCCAGAACTCCTGCGGTGTGTCGGTTGATAACGTTTTGCGTCTCCTTCAGGTTTACCTGAATACAACGTTCATCTCCTTTGAGGGTAATTTCTATCGCCAGAAGAAGGGTATTTGCATTGGCTCCTGCGTGGCCCCATGTATTGTGCAATATCTTTTTAGCCTACGTTGACCGCGACCTTCAGCGCTGTTTTGCGGGAAAAGGTGTGCAGAAAGTGTTTAGGTACGTGGACGATTATCTTATTTGTTTAGACAAGCTAACCGATATGACGTACACTGAAGTTGTGGGTAACATCTTGGACAGCTTCCGAGATAACGGGAAGGGCTTAGTTTTTACGCACGAGCTACCATCAAAAGGGTCGCTACAGTTTTTAGACATTAACATGACACTAAGGGACGACCATGTATGGTGGGAGTATGCCCCGCGTGCCCAAAAAGAGCCGTTACCCTACCGTTCTGCGCAGTCCAAGACTGTCAAGAGGGCTATCACCCATATGTTCTTAGGATCGGCGGTGGCCAAGTCTTGCCCGCACAAAATGCACTCAAGTTTTGTTAAGCAAGTACAGCGGTTGCTTTCGGCGGACTACCCCTCGGAAGTGATTCTATCTGTCACTGAGGGCCTTCTGAGAAAGACAAAACAGTCACTGTTCGGAGAAGTGGTTGACAAAGAAAAAAGGACCGCCACCAAACCGGTGGTAATACCGTACGTACATAGAATCGCACACCATGTGAAAAAGGTGGCCAACAGGTACGGAGTGCCTGTGGTTTTTTCTGCGCCGAAGAAGCTTGGGCTACTGTGTTCACGTGTGTCAAGAAAGGGAGCAAAAAGAAGAGAATGCGAGAAAAAACATGGCGTAGAGTATGCTAAGTGTGCCACTAAGGTGATCTATGAGGTTCCGATGACGTGCGGTGTATCGTATATAGGTCAAACAGGCCGCTGCTTCAATGACCGGGCAATGGAACACGCACGGGCTGTTAAGAAAGGTGGAAGTAATATGGCAGAACACTATGCAAAATGTAGTGATTGCGAGCCAAACTGGAAAGAAACGAAAATTCTTGGTAGGGGAAGGGAACAGACGGCACGTAAACAGTTAGAAGCATAATTTATTTTCAAGAAGGGTAAAGAATGCATTAGCGATACATCTGTTAATCTTAGAAAAGGAGAGATAAAATATCTAGACGGATGTGTGTAATGATATGTGATGTCGGATGACGGTGGCGATGTGCTTGACTGATGGAGCATACGTGTGGTACGTGTATATATTTGTCGGCGTAGCCAAAAATAAAGGTAGATGAAAGTGAGCGCTTGTCCTGTCTCCTCGTGTCAATGTGAATGTTGTTCCTGCGCCTATATTACCGTGACAATGAACTTGCACCATCTAGCCCAGTATCAAGTTTTGTTAAACTCAACATTTTGCTTCCATCTAAATGCAGCTGCCACAGCTGGGATTCGATCTCACGACCTTCGGATCAGCAGCCGAGTGCCATAGCGACTAGACTGCCCCGCCACGGTGGTCTAGTGGCTAATGTACTCGGCTGCTGATCCGAGGGTCGCGGGATCGAATCCCGGCCGCGGCGGCTGCATTTCGATGGAGGCGAAAGCCCGTGTGCTGTGCGATGTCAGTGCACGTTGAAGAACCCCAGGTGGTCGAAATTTCCGGAGACCTACACTACGGCGTCTCTCATAATCAGAGCTGGTTTTGGGACGTTAATCCCCACAAAACGACAACAACATAGCGACTAGACTAGCATGACGGGGAAGGTCGCTTTTTGTTCCTCTGAACCACAAGGCCGTCAGCAATGGCGGCCTTCAGTGAGTGTTTTGTATTATGGGGCTGTTGGTCTTTCTCTCAACGATGCCCCAGACATAGTAGTCGAGCTGATTTAAATCTGGAAAACTAGGAGGCCACACTTTTGGAGTGACGTGGCCTTAGAAGGGGTCAGTCAGCCACTGCTAGGTGACGCTGGCGATGTGGGCAGCAGCCGAATCTTTCTGAGAGACATAAGGCCTTCCTTTCGAAGCAGTGTCTATCCAGAGCTTTAAGACCGTGGCAAGGAACTCCACGTACGCAGCATCATTAACGCAGAATGAATTATGCAAGCGTGGACAACTGGGCTTGTTGGTTCATATTGAATGGTAGTTTTTTAAATTTTTTTTTAGTAAGTGAAGACAAGGACGTTGAAAGACACAGTAGACTGACGGGCGTTACTCACAACAGTAAAATTTTATTTGCTCGTCCAAGCCTGAGCAAAATCAGCGGCGAACGGTTTATAATGGAACGGGAGAAGATTGATTCTTTTGATAGTTTCTGCATCAGCATTACTTCCCTAACCTTATCCGACAAAGAACTGTTTTAAATAACTTACGTTCTTACGCATGCTATAACAATAATGCCATCCTTTAATCTTGTTCGTTGATGTTACGTGTTCTAGGTCCAGAATGTTACACGGGTCATGTGACCTATGACGCGTGCTTTTGTTCTGGCTTGGTTGGGGAAATAAAATTTCATTTTTGTGAGCAGCGCCCATGTGTCTAGCGTGTCTCTCTTTGTCCTTGTCTTCACTGCGCTAAGAAAACTGTCATTAACGCTGTGTCCTTCGGCAAAAAAAAAAAAAATCACCCCATCTCCACTAACGTGAATCATGACGAGTGGCGAAGCACTGGGTATCGTACCAGTATGTCACCGTATGTCACCCGCGCGTTGCCACTGCGAATGTGAAATGAGTGACATAAAGTGTATATGTTGCATTTTAATCCTCTTGCTATAATTCGTATATCGTCTTCAGTTCTGTACGCACATGCACACATATGTTTCGACTATAGCAACGGTTTTGTATGTACCGTGACAGCGAGAGTCGACGGCCCCGCCACGGTGGTCTAGTGGCTATGGTACTCGGCTGCTGATCCGAGGGTCGCGGGATCGAATCCCGGCCGCGGCGGCTGCATTTCGATGGAGGCGAAATGTTGAGACCCGTATACTGTGCGATGTCAGTGCACGTTAAAGAACCGCAGGTGGTCGAAATTTCCGGAGCCCTCCACTACGGCGTCTCTCATAATCAGAGCTGGTTTTGGGACGTTAAACCCCACAAAACAACAGCGAGAGTCGACGACAAAGCTAGCCCGGGCGCATTAGCAGAAGCTCGTGGGAATCGTTTCTGACCCGTATTACGACTGGTGTTTGCACTTCCAAAACAGTTGCGCGAGCCCCTCTTCGAGAGCCCACCATGCTTCGGCTGCGCGGCGGAGGGCCCCCCTGCTGCTAGATTTATGACCCGGCGACCGGCGACCTTCGGACAAGACGCCACCGGCTACTGGACGGGGAGCGACACTACACAGGCGCGAGCGCGACTCTCTGGCGCCTCGGTGTTGTCTGTGGTTCTAGCAGTGAACTGTCGTTGTGAGCAACCGCGTAAACAAGGTCATTAAGCGCTTCCGTGCGAACTCTTTCAAGTGACCGGTGTTCGGGAAGAGCGGTCCAAATCTGTGCGCGGTGCATCACGACTTGACAGCTTCCAGATGGCCACCCTCCCTACGCCATAACGGACACTGGGAGAGTGCGGAGTTGACGCCCACTTGCGGGCGGTGACCAAGAAGGACGCTTTCTTCAACGTGTGTTGCGATTGGACAATGATAATTAAGTCTAATTCCCCAGCTAGGAATCTGGGGACGAAAAGCGATGTAGAAAAACGAGCTGCCGAGCTCTCTCTCGGCGCAATCCTCATTCTCAGCCATGCAATAAACGTTCGTTGAGTTTTTCGTCTTCCCCGGCCTCCTGATCTGCCTTGACTCGTATCTCCGGGAGTCTGGGAGCCAGCGATATGGTTCCGTCTCCGCAAGATCCACGCTACTAACTGGGTCGGCTCCGTGGAGCGACAGGCCGGTCCCAACACCCGACAACCCTGCATATACACCGTCTGAGTGCACTGCCTCCAGGATCGGCCCACACTGCTGTGCTGTGCCGTGACGGACGGACAACGCGGACGGAAAACGCGGACGGACAAGGCTCGACCCTAAGGCGCTTCGCCCCTAAAAAAAAAAAAAATGGAGGCACGACGTCTCCCTCGTTGCTGACGACGGCTAACACATCACAGACGACGGCAATTTTGTGTGCATCACTGTAGGCTCCTCATCAGCGCTTGCGCAAAGCCACTTGTTACGCCGGTTAACATTTTGGGCTTGGCCAAAGTTCTTTTCATCTAAAAGACAAAACAAAAAACAAAACAAAACAGAACATTGAAAGCTCCTCATTCGGCTTGCTCAGCAAGCGTTTGGACTGGAGGAGAGGACGACTCTCCCAAGTTATATTGGACACGAATTACCCCTCCTCATGACATAGGAATGGTACCTCAAGTTTTCGTGCACAGCGAGCCTGACAATCGACTGTGCCACATGGATCTCCTGTGCGATGTTCCGCATTGACTGTTCTAGGTTGTCACTCACGATAACTTGCAACCGCCAGAGAAATTCAGGCTTTCTGATTGCGTTTGATCGCTGACTGGGATTTTTCGTTTTCGCCACTGATGCCACGTCACCGCCAAAACACATCGGTTCTGTCCGCACCTTGTGAACGAAAGATTATGCCTCGTTGAGAACAGTGGCAATTTACAAGTCGCTGTGGTGTGCGGCCAGGGCAACGAGCACCGCATGTTGTTTCATTTCCTGTTGAACCTGTACGCTTCGACCTTTGAATTAAAATGCGCAGTATGAATGATAAGGGCTCAAACAACAAGAAGCCGCACGACTAGTTAGATATGATGGGCCTGCTAGTCTCTTTGGTGATAAGGAATAGTGGTTTCGGTTTCAAATACCTCGCGCACCCGGTACATTATTAAAGAAAATTGGCACTTTCGGGGAACAAAGGGGATGCATTAAAGCTCATAGCATGGTTAATCTTTAGGATGGAAGCGTCGCATAAATGTTGCTTCGGTTACAGAACACCGTCAACAACGTTGCAGGCGTCGCATGTCGGTAGTGCATAGGAGTTGTGGTGTAAAAGCGGCAGAAAGCGACGGCGTCTGTCAGCGATCTCGGTTTCTGTGTACGTTTGTGGTACTGTATCTTCAACAAAATGCAGTACAATGTTGTCATTAGCGACGGTTTGACAATTAGGGCACCTTGTAGTGAGTTGTTTTAAAGCCCCCTCTTTTCCACTTTCCCCACCAAGTGCCAAACACTATGTGAACGACGCCTATAGCCACACCAGAAAGCCACATTTACTACCTCATCGCCAACGAAAGACGCGGAGAAGACACAGATAGAAGAACAATGTCGGACATTACATATCGCGCTATCGGTGGCTATAGTTAACGGAATTTTGCCAATGGAAATGTATAACAGTGCCCATATGTCATTATTACCCCAGAGCGGCTCGGTTGGACGTCGCGGTTTTAGTTAAGGACACAGTTTTTGCGTAACATATAATATAAAGGGTGTTCAAAGGCGTAGGCAGAAAAATCGAGGCACGAAACCTTACTTAACTAGAACGGTGCCTTGTCAAGCGGAACGATAATTCTCCTAACAATGCTGGAGTGTGAGAGCAGCGTTTACAATATTGAAAGATACTATCACAAATGCCGATGCATAACTTATCTCACTGAACGCCCCGATATCAAACATGTACGCCTCAATGCTACAGTGGCCGAGGGGTTTGAGGATGCATACAGGCGGCGCCTGCAATGAACATTTCCTTGCCGGGCAACGGCGTCACGACGCTGTAGTGATTGCCTCCAATATATGTGACGCACTTTGTGTGCCCGCAACGCCTGCGTGAATTATATATAAGTACTACGTAGTCCACTGCTAGCTCCGTGGCAGCTCCCGAGGGACACGGTGCGCTCGGCCTAAGTCGAGATGAAGCAATCGAGGCTGGTTAGTACAGGGATGACATTATGTTCCATACTGCATGAGCAGCCAAACGTTTAATGCCAAAGCTCGCGTGCCCAACCCACTCTGCTCTGAATTATTCTTAGGTTCGTGGTGCTGTGCTGGGTGCATAACGTTACAAGTCGAAAGTCTATTCAGTGCTACTCCGTGCCTCGTGGATATATCAGACATCAAATATACGCGGATACTGTGGTAAGGAAGGTATCCATGACTGAGTATGACATCCTCAAGTACATATATTCCGTGGGCGTACGCTGTTCGGCAATTTTTGTTAATGTCACCACGAGCTGCACACGGGCTCTCAGCAGTTTCAAGAAAAGCCATCTGCTTTCGCATACAAGCGCTACGCGGTGCGGTATATACACACCTGCACCAGCATACGCATTCAATGAGTGTGCAATGTCGCGAGCAGGGACAGCTGCACTTTTTGGGCGTTTTGACTATCCCCTATTTCCGCAATCGGTATTGCGCGTAATGTGCGCTGTGGTGTGGCATACAGTTATTCTGTATGTTGCACTCAGCGACATACTTTGTTTAACAGCTACTTCTCTTGCTGATTGACGTTGATTTTTCAGTATCATGCAGTCATAATAGTGAATGTGCAAGGCGTGCAGCATGGTGAAATGAAACCTCCACACCTTCACCATAGACAGGTTTTCCTTTGAAAAATTGAGGTTGATACCTCTGTCATAGGAATCGGTATAACACCAACTGAAACTTGTCTTTTCGGAAGCTGTTGAATGCATAAGCGACAATCTGGTGTATCGATGTGTTCGATGGTTCAAATAATTACATGGCCAGTTTCGCCTCTCTGCCCGGCACCACAATTGCGAACTCAACGCAACGGCTGGTTTAAGCTTCGATGCGCCAATTCCTGAAAATTTACACCAATGCTTACTTGGATGAGTTAATGTGTGTAGTCCGAGCATTAAAAGGCTTTTCTGTTTTGTTTTTGTTTGCTTCAATCGATACGTTTATCAAGCGAGAACAATTTGCAAAAAAAAATTACTGCAGACCCCACATATTGTGGGAATCGGTACCATGCGATGCAAAAAATTACTGCGGACCCCACGTATTGTGAGGATCAGTCAGCGAGGAAAACTGCCCATGAAAAGTTGTTTGGTATTCAATTACAGAAGTCAAGGTGCTCGAAATTTCGGCAGCCCCACACTACGGCGTCTCTCATAATCATATCTTGTGCTTTTGGCACGTAGAACACCCGAAATTACTGTAATTAGCGTTTGGCATTCAACTAAGTGTTACAAGTAAAATGAAGGGTTTTTTTGTAAAGCCCATGAGCGGGTGTAAGCCTAACGCGGGCTATCCAGGAGCATCAAGGGCAGCAGGGTGGCTGAATGATGGCTCATGGTACAACGTAACTTTGGCAGTCCCGTTAGTGCGCAGCACAGATGTCAGAGCTGTGCACTAACGGGCCTATCGTGAGCTTTGTTCATTGGAGTATTCTACGGGATGGAGCAAAGTTGACAGAAGCACGCAGAGGGATAGAAAAACTTATGTGTTGCTTATTAGGCCTACATTGCTGCAAAATGTTGAGGCCCATGTATACTCTGCGATGTCCGTGGACGTTAAAGTACACCAGGTGGTGGAAATTTCTCGGAGACCTCCACTACGGCGTCTCTCATAATCACAGCGTGATTACGAGACGTAAAACCCCATAAATCAATCAGGCACATTGCTATAGCAGAGCTCCAATCGGGCTAGTTGTTGACATACGTCTGCGCACGTCTTGTGTGCCTCCTCTTTATCCGTGTGTACTAGTGCACTTAAAAAGTTTAGGGTGTACATTACTCTGATAGCGCTTAACGCACATTCGAAGCGCAGATGACGTTGCACGTGCACAATCATCGCAACTGACAGACCAATAGGTTTGTTCACTATATATACAGTGTTGGAGTAATCGCCGTAGCCTAGTGGTAACGTGCTTGCTTGGTACCTCGGAGCCTTGAGTTCGCGACTGCTTCGTAGGTTGCCTGCGTGTCCGTGTGCTTGTTATGCTTACGTTTCAATCACGAACTGCGACAAATGGCCTGTCCTTCTTGTTTTGCTCTAATGATGTTAAATGTGCATTTTAGTTCGCCCTTCGCGTTCATCCAGCTGGGCGACCAACTTCTGGCGGAACATAAACTTCTACGACATAGACAGGGTGCGCAAGAATTAGTGCTCTTCTTGCGAGTGACCGGCCTGTCTGGAAGACTGTAGCTAGAACGCTCTTCCTGTGTGTGGTTAGCGTTTTTTCTGTTATTCTTGTTTTCTCTCTGCGTGTCTCCTTTCTTGTTATTTTTCGCTTTCACTCTAAGCCAAAACCGAGCGAATTGGGAGTAACTGCTGCCGTTCGTCTCCACGGCGTCCAGTTAGTCCTCAAAGAGATCAACTGTAGGCCAGCGGTGCCGTGTGCAAACCGAGAGAGAGCAACAGTTGCACCGCGAGGAGCAAGCGGTTACACCCCCGGAGGCTTTCCTCGAGTGCATGCAGCCGCCAAAGAACGGCCAACGGTCAGCATGCGCGTAAGCAAATAGTCCGCTGAAAAAATATGCTATTAGCAGTTTATGTCAGTGTAAACTGTCTTGAACACTGCGGTGTAAAAGAAGTGGTGCCGTTTATTTGTCATAATAACAAAAAATAAATAAAAAATCCAGCGAGAAATTTTCGCTTACGCCCTCGTTGTATCAATGCGCGGCGTGCCGGTTCTCTCGTCACATGTGCTGCAGTGACAAGCTAGGCCTCGCTGGCCCGCGACGATGTTGGTGCGCTGTGGATGTATTCTTGTTTTCGTGCGTTTGGTGTGTTGCTGCTATTCGTCATGCCGTTCTTAATCATTTCTCCGCGTTGTGCTAACCGTGGTTCGTTGTTGGAATGAAGTGCTGCGCCATCGGAATGCTACGAGCTGAATGGGACCTCGCCTGAAAGGTGCGTGTAAACAAAGCTTTGCTTGCTTCATGTTATTTCACTTGCACGCTTTTCAGATATCATGTTAACCGCACATTTTTTACCTGCATTCTCATCTTTGCAACGAAACGTGCGTGTTTAATCACAACTCGTGCTGTAGAGCATTCTTAATGCTGCTTTACCAGGAAAGCTTAACGGGTTGCTCGGGTCGGCATGACATGCGTAGCCTCGATGGGGGCCAAACGTTCGCCGAAGCTAGTGCAACTTGCAAGGCACCCTTTCGCGATACTAAATTTATACGCGTTGTCTATGACGAAATATTGCAGCCTTGCGAAAAAGAAAACCAGAAGCGTGTACGCCGTATCCTTCTTTCTACTTCAAAGTCTCTTTATAACCGCTTATACAGGGACTTCGAAGTATACGAGCAATTTGGATAGGATGCTGTTTCCTAGTGCATGCCTAGCTTTAAGTTTTGATCTGCCTTTTCCTTTATTAATACTATATTTGTGTTTTTATATACTGTATTTCTTTATGAGATTATTTGTTTCTTTTTTGTAATGCTGCGTTCCTTTTTTTGATCCGGTATGTGTTTTGCATTATTTATTTTTCACTGTTCATACTGCTGCTAATCCTTGTATTATTTATCGGTAACCTGCACAGAGGGTCCCGTTGCAGTCATTGTACTTTGGGACCCTCGTCTGTATATTTTATGCCGTGTAATTAACTTGTTATGTCACAATAAAACTGGTTGATTGGTTAATTGAAATTTAGCGCCAATAGCGCAGCTATCGTCCGCACCAGCGAGCTGGTAGTCCGAGTTCTGAAGTTGGTTATGCATAATTTTGAAGTTGCACTCTTAATTGTTTATTAATTATATAAATTTTTATGATAACGTTCATGGCGTCGTGTTCATTAGTACAGGCGTTTCAAAGCCTTTTGCATGCCAAGATTGAGTGTTTCAATAAAATGATGCGGGCGAGACATGCTAAGCGCACGCAATCTTTAGTTCTAAATAAGCGCGCGGACAAACGTGTTGCTGTCGAAGCTTGCAACGTTAGACTGTGCAGCAAATTTCTTAGACTTCACATGCACATCTTAATTATTTAATTCAATTTTCCCAGGTTCCCTGAAAGTGCTTTTACTGTGTCTGATTCAATATGATGTACCAACAATTATTCGAACACTGCTGCCGCAAGTAATTAGTATTTCCGGAATGATTTTTTTGCAGCACACAAGGACTCCGGGTATTGCGCCATCCTAAAGATATCCTCATCATATGGAAGATGTGGGTGTATCCTCAGCATCACAATGAAGATACCGAACTTTCTTAACGCGGCATGACAGCATCCGTTTGGATACAGTACCACCCTGTTGGAATCCTTCACTCGTTGCCATCGTTTCTGCCTTCGCAATGCAGATTCCCTTGGACTGAGCATTCGACATTGACTTTTCACCAAAGATGCAGAAGGCATTTGACTCGATATGCCGCATGGTTGGTGTTAGCAGTGGTGTGCGGTCAACTCCACTAGTGCGTGCGGCGAGCATGCTGCATGGTGTAGTGAAAAAGAGTAATAAACTGTTCTTTTTTTACATTTTGTCTATTATTTTGTGTAGATTTTGTCCATATCACTCGCTCGAGCAGCTCACGTACAATGCCTATCCCGCAAAAGCACGTTTGCGATAAATACTCGACCTTTTAAGAAAAACTGCATACAAGTAAGACGCAAGTAGTCGCAGCTGGGGAACAGATGAACTGATAAGCAGTTTGATTTCAATGGAGTAACTGCAAGCCCAACATTTAGTCCAGAGAAACAACTAACGGGTAATATTTAATCCCTGGGGAGCAATTGTGGAGACGAACATTTCATCCTCCAGAGAGAAACCGGAGGGACTAAATGTTCACGAAGAGATTAACTGCTAGGAGACTAACCGTTCGTCCCCTTCCCGTTGATCCCCAAAGGGATCAATGGTTGTGGCAACACATTTAGTCCCTAAAAGGACTAAGCCCTATGCCCCCGTTGATCCTTTTTGGCTTAGAGTGTTCTTTCTCTGTCCATTTTCTCATCCCGTTTTCCCCCACCCCAACGCAGGGTAGCAAACCGGATGCCAGATTTCGGTTAACCTCCCTGCCTTCCTTCCCCTCTCTCTCTCTCTCTCTCTTAGTTGCTCCTTGATTGACGCAGTCTGTAAAATTCAAACACCTGTGGCGCATACCCGCACACCACAGGCCGAGCACTACGGGCATGAGTCACACATGATAGCAGTATCGTTAATCGTGACGTACATGACGAGTGTATCAATCTTGAGATGTAAAGGCGAATCATTAATGTTCGTCGTGTATGGATACCCTACCATACAAATTTTGGTGTATACCAGGTAAACGAGACGACCGGGAGAGGCACCGAGACGTGGGCGGATAGATAGATAGATAGATAGATAGATAGATAGATAGATAGATAGATAGATAGATAAATAGATACGGTCAAAGTGGCTCAAGTTCGCAAATAAATGCTTCGCATTTAAAACGAGGAAGAAAGAGAGGGTGCGTGAAAGAAATATTAGATATTGGGCAAGTTGGTACTTCACACTTAGGCCGAAAAGCGCTAGAAACAAGAAGGAGAAGATGTATGAGTGGGCATGTTGGTAAAGATGAATGGCGAAGAAAAGGGCACTGGGGGGGAGGTGGCTCTGACACAGAGAGTGAAGAGAGGACGATGCGCTTACTTACAACAGACTGTTTAATTCAAAGGTGATGGATATATATAGAATGGGTGCGCTTAAGCGCAGTGGCTACGGGCTGAGCCATCAATTCAAAACAAAACGAACGAAACAAAAATAAAGCGCAAAAATAAAACGGTAGCGAAACTGATGTGTGGTGCACGTGAAATGCTTAGCAATGTAACGTACATAGCCATGCAGCTGCATTTTGTTCGAAAAATTCAGTTATTTTTATGATAAGTCGATAATGTTGTACTGACGCATGAAGATGCAGATTTGGCGATTTCAACTGCCTCAGTAATGTCGCGAGGGGCTTTCTCGTTCTTCGTGGCGTTGCATATATAGTTATGAAGGGAACTTGTACAACCACAGCTCATGCAACGTTGACTAAGATGACCGTCTACTACGTTATTAGAACTGTTGAGATGTTCATTGAGTCTTACATTAAGGCACCTGCCTGTTTGTCCGACGTATTTCCTCCCACATAATAGTGGGAACGATTACATGACGCCCTTGCGAGAGGAAACGAAGGGGTTCCTGTGCTTTTTGACGTATACAATTTGTGGCTTGCGTTACAAGGTTTGGAAAGTTTGCTGGGCGCGCAAAGGAGCACCGCACATTGCACTATTTTTCTCTATGTTTGGAAGAAAGGCAAGGACACTCGACATGAGCCTCAAGGGAGACTGCGCTTTGTCTATTTTCTCCAAATTTCGCCCCAAGTTTTCAAGGCCTTTCATGCACACAGACGAAGTTCCAAGTACACGATGAGCTACAGGTCTAATCGCTATGCGGGCAACGCCAAAATCACTGGTGATAGACAGATACGCGAGCAAGCTCCTGAAACATGTAACTGCTGCTGTGCCGCCAGCTCAGTAGCTGTGGTAAACATTCTGCGGATATATTGTTTTCCGATAAGGTAGAGCTGGCGATACCACCAAACCGCTTCTTGTTTTTCGTTATATTTGCGTCTCATTTATTCCCGTCTATCCGTGCTTACTGCTCAACAGAAAGAAATAAAATAAAAACAAAAGAAAGATCTTGTTGAAATCTGTGCTGTTGTGTTCCGACAATGTTGTAGACCAGTCATATAGTCAGCTATCTATCTATCTATCTATCTATCTATCTATCTATCTATCTATCTATCTATCTATCTATCTATCTATCTATCTATCTATCTATATATCTATCTATCTATCTATCTATCTATCTATCTATCTATCTATCTATCTATCTATCTACGATTTTGTGCTCTCCTGGCCGTTTCGCTAAGGGATATTTACGAAAATTGGTATGCCACAACATGACTGCACGAAGAACATAAATGACAGGTCATAACATGAAAATCATGACATGCATGTCATGAGCGGCATGATTTACATGACACGGTCTTGGTGCTGTCCTGGCCGTTTCGCTAACGGGATGTATGCGAAAATTGGTATGGCACAACATGACTGCCTGACGAACATAAGTGGCAGGTCATAACATAAAAACCATGATATGCATGCCATGAGCGGCATGATTTACATGCCACGGTCTTAGTGCTCTCCTGGTCGTTTCGTTAATGGGATGTATGCGAAAATTGGTATGGCACAACATGACTGCCTGACGAACATAAGTGGCAGGTCATAACATAAAAACCATGATATGCATGTCATGAGCGGCATGATTTACATGCCACGGTCTTAGTGCTCCCCTGGTCGTTTCGTTAATGGGATGTATACGAAAATTGGTATGCCACAACATGACTGCACGACGATCATCAATGGCAGATCATAACATGAAAAGCAAAACATGCATGTCATGAGCGGCGTGATTTACATGCCACAGTCATGGTGCTCTTGCGGCCGTTTCGTTAACTTCATATGTAGCATATGTATCATATGTAGCATATGTTGTTGTTGTTTTGTGGGGTTTTACGTCCCAAAACCAGTTCTGATTATGAGAGACGCCGTAGTGGAGGGCTCCGGAAATTTCGACCACCTGGGGTTCTTTAACGTGCCCTGACATCGCACAGCACACGGGCCTCAACATTTCGCCTCCATCGAAATGCAGCCGCCGCGGCCGGGATTCGATCCCGCGACCCTCGGATCAGCAGCCGAGTACCTTAGCCACTAGAATGTAGCATATGTTAACTTCATATGTATCGGTATAGCGAGACAACAGTGCAAATCTATTTTACGTTCCTGATGCGTGCTTCGCATTTCCTTGATTCCCACTGCGCGTGGGATCTGCCAATTTTTTTTTATTTGAAGTGCTGATGCATAAGTGAAGGGTGCGTATAGTTACTTTCCTGACAATCGCATCGACTCTGTTTTCTTCATGTTTAGTCACTTTCAAATATGGTGTTGAGTAGAGAATCCTGCAAGTAACAAAAGCGTGGGCGAGTCCTTGCCTCGCAGCCCCCACGTTTCTTTGACGGCCGGTGGAATGTGCGCTTTATGTGTTCCAGTTCCGGTTTTGCGTTATGCGTGGTTCTGGTTTTAGCTCTGTTGTGTATGAGGAGACGCAGGACCCTTACTTCGGAAACCTCTCGGAGGGGTTGCCCTGATACCATCAAGCTCAGAGTCACCCGGTATTTTGCGTTTCCACGAATGCGTAAAGTTCGAATTTTTCTGGAGCGCACTGCAACTCGCACTGGCCGGCATAGGCGTCCACAGTAGAAGCGGCTTGCTATAGGCAGTCTTCTGTTTTGCTTATACTGCCCCGATGTGTGCATATCGCTAAACCATCGGCGTATATTACGTGACATATAGCTTCCATCTGTGTTAATGCTCGCGGTAGCTTCATCGTGGTTATGTTGAATAGCAGCGGCGAAGGGACCGCCCCTTGCGGGGTTCCCTTCAAGGGGCGGTCCATTTTGGTCCATTTTCCTCGTCGTCTATGCGCATGATTGCTAGTCTGTCTGAGAGAAAGTCTCTTACGTATGCAAAGGCTTTGCTGTCACAGTGGGTGTCGCCCAAGTTGCTCAGGATGCTTTGGTGTAAGCGCCGTTAAAATCGAGAGCAAGAATTGCCCCATCGTTGCGCGTCTAGAGGATGGGTTGGATTATGTCTCGCTTTAGTTGAAAGAAGATGTCTTGTACAGACAGGTGTGACCTAAAGCCAAACATTGTATCTGCAAAGTATCCCTTCATTTCGAGGTAAGGGGAGAGGCGATCCCTAACCATTGTTTCCAATATTTGTGCACACACGAAGTGAGTGAAATAGGTCTGAGCCTGTCCGCACTGATTAACTTGCTGGGTTTGGGTATAAAGGTAACTAATCCTCTTTTTCAGTTGGTTAGGAGCGGTTGGCCGTGCAATATTGCGTTAGTGTAGTCCAAAGACGCCGATAGGTATCGTCCGACAGATGTGCCAAGAGTTTTAGATAGGATAGAATTTGCCGAGCTGTCTAAGCTCATCAATAAAAGTAGAGTCAGGGACATAAGTAACCATAACGTGAAAGAAATAGAACCAGCCGTCAGAAATGGAGTCAGCATCAAATCAACTAAAAGGAGGCTTTGTGCGGGAAAGAACAGAATGCATGCAGTGAAAGACAGGCAGGGCAACACCCTTACTAACTTCAGTGATATAGCCGAGGTGGCCGAGGACTTCGATTCTGAACTATACAGCTCAAATACGAGTCTCCCCACCATGAAGGTAACAAATGTCGATCAGGATACCGAAATTTCATGCGTCACTGCGGACTAGATAAGGAAAGCAATTCAGGGCATATCCCATAGGAAAGCAACTGGATAAGACGGCATAACCGCCGACTTGACCAAAGATGGAGGAGACCTCCTAACTAGAAAGCTCGCGACACTATACACACGATGCCTCAAAACTGCAAATGTACCAGTCAGCTGGAGAAACGCAAACATTCTATTATTACAAAAGAAGGAAGATGTAAAAGACTTGAGGAACTACAGGCTGATCAGTGTACTCTCAGCACTTGGCAAAGCTTTCACAAAGGTTATGTCAAAGAGAATAAGGACCACACTTGAATTTAATCAACCAAGAGAGCAAGCAAGGTTCAGAAAAGGATACTCCGCCATAGACCACCTTCATGTCATCAATCAAGTAATCGAGAAGTCCGCTGAATACAACAAACCCCCTCTATATGGCTTTCATAGACTACGAAAAGGCTTTCGACTCGGTAGAGATAGCAGCAGTCCTGGAGGCATCACGCCGCCAAGGAATATGCGACAGCTACGTAAACACAACAGCCAACGCTTATAGAGATTCTACAGCCACCTTACTCCTCGTTAAGAAAAGCAGGAAAATCCTAATATAGAAAGGTGTCAGACAAGGAGACAGAATTTCTCCAATGCTATTTACTGCATGCTTGGAAGAAATCTTCAAAAGATTAGACCGGAACGAGACTGAGCTAAAAATTAGTGACGAAGAATATCTACGTAACTTACGATTTGCAGACGGCGTAGTGCTCTTTAGCAATGATGGCGACAATCTGCAAAAGATGATTAAAGACTTAACCCGAGAAAGTTGTAAGGTAGGATTAAGGATGAACATGCAGAAAACAAAGATAATGCTAAGTGGCACGGCGAAAAAACGTGGGTTCACGATCGAAAAGCAGACATTAGAAGTCGTAGAAGAATGCCTATACCTAGGACAGCTACTGACAGGAGAACCCGCCCATATAAAACAAATCTACCGTAGAATAAACATGGGATGGTGCGCATATGGGAGACATTCCGAACTCATGAAGAGAAGTCTACCACTGTCACTCAAGCGGAAACTATATAACTACTGCATCTTTCCAGTACTAACATACGAAGCAGAAACATTGAGAATTACAAGGAAGCTCGAGAGGAAGTTAAGAACCGTGCAGCGGGCGATGGAGCGAAATATGATAGGCGTTACATTAAGAGATAGAAAGACAGCCGAGTTGGTCAGCGAACAGACGGGAGTCGCCGACATAATAACCGATGTTAAGAAGAAAAGATGGACATGGGCAGGCCACGTGATGAGAAGTCTAGATAGGCGATGGACAGTTAGAACGACGGAATGGATACCAAGAGAAGGTAAGCGTAGCCGCGGACGACAGAGAGTAAGATTGGGGGAAAAAATCACAGCATATCCACGGGGTGAATGATGATGAGTGGGCGAAGCTCCGGAGGGAATCATCGGTAAACCGTGAACCTTCCGTGTAATTCGCCCAGTCGATCATCATGTAAAGACGTCTTACGCAGCTCCTTACACAGGCCGGAACGCGCACCGCGTTTAGCGACGCCATCACATGACTGCTGAGAGAGTATAAGGCGGAGAGGCCACAGCGTCTTACACCAGCTTCTTACACGGGCCGTAACGCGCTAGCACAAACGCGTTAGAAACGCGCAGTCTTTCGTTAATGTTGGGTCTTTACTCTCATCGTGGTGCATGTGTCCATGTGCGCTCCGTGGCGTAGTGGCTAGCGCCGCGCGTTCGGAAGCGAGGGGTCCCTGGTTCGATTCCGCGCTTCGGACACAACGTTCGGAATTTTTTTCTCATCGTCCATGGTCCACCAAGCGCGATCCGACACGTACGGCGACGATCCAGGAGAATGAGAGGAGCGCTCCCCGCGCAGCAGCCAATCGGAGAGCAGCTGCACCGCCAACGCCATCTAGCGTACCTTCACCCAACCGCCATATTGTACGCATGTCTATGGGACAGCGCCCTTTCGGAAACGAGACGAGAAATGGAGATGACGACACAGAATGCGTATAGCGCCATCTAGTGTATCGTCACCCAACTGCAGTTTGCATGCATCTCTATGGGACAGCGCCATCTATTGTATGTTATTGTATGCTAAGGGAGACGCTACTGGCTACGCAGGATGCATCGACAACCGAGAACCGCCCAGGTGATGCCATAGGGAGCGTCGCCCCTAAAAATCAAGAAATTCGCAGGCGTCAAATGGAATGAGCTCGCGCAGGGCAGGCAAAGATGGAGAGGATTGGGAGAGGCCTTTGTCCTGCAGTGGACATAAGATAGGATGATGAATATGATGATGATCACGGCCCTGAGCTTTTCCCCTTCGCACTTTGGCCATAGCTGCCATAGCTGCTTTCGGATCACATATTTGAGAAGGGGCGTTTATTTGGGCGTTTTCCCTGCCCACGTATTTGTGCGCAGTCTTATTCAGATTGAGGGTAGGACATAAGTATCTGCCGTATAGAACGGCGGCTAGCTACGAATTGATTCCCTGAAATCCGTGCAGGGCTCGACGGAGCTACCTTTGCGCTTCTGCTCTTGTTTGCGTGGTGTCGATGATTCGAGAGAGGCGCCATGCATTTCTTGTGTTCATGTGTCTAGCTACAACACTATACCGTTCAATTAAGTTTTAGTCGAGTTTCGCAGCATATTCCTGCGCTTGTTTATTTAGCTCGGCTACCTGGAGTTTTAGTTTGCGGTTGAGTTTGTTTTTCCGCAATCGTTTTGTAAACATTCTTCGGGCCTCCCAAAGGTGGAGGAGGTGCTTGTCTACTGCGGCAGTGGTTTCAGTACTCTGTATAACTTTCGAACACATTGAAATGGCTGCTCGTAGCTGCTTCGCCCATTCTGTATATTCTCCCGATTGCCTGCGAGCGAAAGGCTGTCCATTCCGTGAGCTTGGCTTGTCCCCACGTTCTACCACCCAATTTAGCGAGCGTTTTCTCCAGATTCTCCCATGTGGCGTTGGAGATGTTAACTAGTGTTTGATCCGGGCAAGTATCCCAGTTTACCGAGTTACCAATTCTAGCAGGTTTCATTGGGTCTGTTAGAAGCGCTAGATGGAGGGCGGAGGTGAGCTCTGACAATTCACGTCCTTTGGTGACTTCCCGGGAGTAACTCCAATAGTAGCCGGGCGCGTCAAGAGTCAAACGCGATCACCAATCGTGTTTGTCCGCTTCCTTAATTCCCTTGTAAAACATTTCGTTGAAGACGCTTTGCCTTGATTTGGGAGAGCTGAACACATATTAAAGCGTACATGCTAGGATCTCGTCTTCTATAGGCTAGGACGTTGGGCATCGCGTGTTCTTGCTCCTCCGGAAGACTTAGGTGTACTGGCAAGCGGCGTACTTGTGCACGAGAATGCAGGCGGACGCTTCTCCCTGGAATGTGTTGTACCCAGACACTTCTAAGCTTGCCGCGATCTATAATTAAGGTTGTTTCGGAAGAAGAATGGTCTCGCTGTATTTCAAAATGCCTCGCTAGCATCAAACAATCGAAAGTTCCTCTTAAGGCTTGTGACCCTATTCGACCGTTAGTGAATTACTGTGTGGAGCATAAGCTTAGAGCAGTATCATCAGACAAGCAAGGTTGTTTTGTTGTCATGCCGGATAACGCATTCCCAGAAAAAGCGTTAGCAGCTGTCAAAATGAATGTTCGGCGTGTTAAATTGAAGTCCTTTGTAGCGAAACAAGGAGCTGTCAATCTCCTGTTGAACCATAGTCTTGATAGGATAGCTTCTAGTGTCAAAAAGGGAAACTGGCTCTCCTTAGAACTATTTTTCTCGGCAAAAACACACAAGCAAGAAATTCCGTTTCCCTCGATTGTTTCAGAGTTAGGGGCTTGGCACGTTTGTGTAGCTAGCTACTTGCAGAAGTGCTTAACATTTCTAAGTTTTTGTGACCCCTTTCACGTGCGTAATTCTCAGGCTCTAGTGCTGTTTTTAACGGAATAATCCTGGCGACTGTAGAGCGTTTAGTAGTATGGATGTAGAAGACCTGACTACTCGTTGCCGCATGGTGGTTTGTTAAATTGCATAACAGAATGTATTGAGGAACAAAAGTAAGAGTCAGTTTTTATGGACAGGTGCGGAGTTTCCATGGATGCTTTTCTAGAAATTCTTTTCATGCACTTAAAGTCAACGTTGGTTGGATATAGAGAAGGCGTGTTTCTACATAAATCGGGGATTTGTATGGGTTTAAAGGTTGCCCCTATTCTTAGTGATGTTTACTTGAGCAAGTTCGATAGCCACTTAAAGGAGACCTTAGGTGACCATGTCATTATGATATTTCGTTATGCTGATGATTACTTGACTTTAGGGGCGAAGCACCTTAAAGGGGTCCTGAACCACCCCCCGGACTTCGAGAAAAAATATATTCAACAGCATGCCCACTTTGTAACGAACATCTCAGCAAATGCTGCAGTCATACGCAAAACGTAGCGTTCACAAGCGGAGCACAAAGTTTCCACTTCCTCAGGAGCCCTCAACTCAAAAAGAGGCTGCTCCTCACGCTCCTCGTATATGCTTTATTTCGTCACAGAGCATATACAATGAGCATCGCTGCTATTTGCCGATGGTAGACACACCCGCCGCGCCTGTGTGCGGGCCCTTCGCAGCGCGGGTTCTTTAAAACCAAAAGCGCGCGCGTGCCATGCGCTCGCTTTTCTTGGGATTGTGCGGCCCCAGGCAAAATAGTTGCTGGACATATTGCTCGACGCTCTGAGCAATGAAGGGGTCCTTTTAATCAGGTCGCGAAAGCGAGATCAACAGCAGCCAGCTGTTGGTTAAGTTAACGCTAACGTCGTTCTCCTCTTTCTTTCAGCACCGCTGCACATGCACACCACCAATCGTCGTCCTCTTCGCGCATAAGTGCAACAATATGTAAAAGTGTATTTGTTAATGCGCAAATCTCCTAGATTCCTTGGGAACATGCCCGTAAACTGCCTCTGCGTTGACGCCAACGGTGCGGTGCAATATTCACCATAAAAAAATTACACCATCTCCCGCTAAAGGGGACCATGTGGCGATGAGGAGCAGCACGGAGCGTGCACACCGCGTTTGCATCGGTTTGACGCTAGCAGACGCTGCCTGCGTCAGCGTTGTCTCTCGCGAGCGCGTTCTCGTTCCTTGCGAGCTGGTAAAGCGTTCATCGAAGAAAGAGCGTTTCCATAGTCAACGCGCGCCGTTCGGAGAGGAGAGGAGGAATGCCGAGAGGAGAGATGGGACAAGGAGAGGAGGGGGAGGAGGATGCGCAGTGCGGGTGTGGACGCCACACGGCGGACGGATGGATGGGCGGAGGGAGTGACATAGTTCCGACCATAAGCGGCTTCGCATCTAAAACAGTTTCCCAAGAAGCTAACAAATGCATGCCAGCATCCTGTAAGAATAGATGATTCCTGAACTGTAATCAATCATTGATCAGTGATTGTAGGTGGGTTTATACCCTATGGTTCTCCAATATAGTACCTTCTAGGACTTGAACTGTCTAGGACTCGAACCCAACAACATGACTGGAGTCTAATACAAAATGTTTCTTGGATAAGGTGGATTAAAGGAGGACCGATTAGAGTGGATTTGGGCGGATTGGAGCTCATTAAGGCGCGTTATGGTGGATTAAGACAGATTGAAGTGCATTAAGGCGAACTATGGGATATTAGAGCGGATTACGGTATATTAAGAGATATTACGGTCGATTAAGAAGGATTACAGCAGATTAATGTTGACTAAGGTGAATTAGCCTGGAATAAAATGAATTACGCTGTTAATGTATGGCTTAATTAGGCGCAGCTTAATAGTCTGAGCTCAGTTAGACTTGACTTAGTCTTAACATAATTTGAAGGGGTTAATTATATTAAAATATTTGGCTCGGTCTAATTAACCTAGACCTAATCGGCCATAACCAAATAAGCGGGGCTTCTTTGGTCATAGCATAATTATGCTTGCGTTAATTAGACCTACCGTAAATAAACTTGGCCTAATTAGTCTAGACCTATTTGTACTAGACATTATTTATTAGCTTTATTGAGCGCAGCTTAATGAGTATTACATTATTAGGCCTGATTTCATTAGCGCTAGCCTAATTATTTCTGAAATACTCACAGATTAATTGGGCTTTAATAGTGCCAGCCTTATTAACCTCGAATTAATTCTCTTACCTCATCTAGGTTTCACTTAATTAGCGGTAACCTAGTTGTACATGGTATAATTATTACTAACCTAATTCACCTCGGCCTACTTGCTTTAAGCTTAATTACACTAGACTTGCCTATATAGACTTAATTAAGCTTTTATTAAATTGTTTTACCTTAATTAGACCTTATTTACTTAGTATTATATCTTAATTACCTATAAATGATCAGTCTCGGCTTAATTAGGCATCGCTTACTTGTTATAGTCTTATTAGGCTTTAATTAGCTTAGTTTTACTTGGTTGGATTCTTTACCTTAATTAGACCTGGTTTACTTAGTATTATATTGCCCCGCCACGGTGGTCTAGTGGTTATGGCACTCGGCTGCAGATCCGAAGGTCGCGGGATCGAATCCCGGCCGCGGCGGCTGCATTTTCGATGGAGGCGAAATGTTGAGGCCCGTGTGCTGTGCGATGTCAGTGCACGTTAAAGAACCCCAGGTGGTCGAAATTTCCGGAGACCTCCACTACGGCGTCTCTCATAATCAGAGCTGGTTTTGGGACGTTAAACCCCACAAATCAATCAATCAAATCAATAGTATTATATCTTAATTACCCATGAATGATCAGTCTCGGCTTAATTAGGCATGGCCTATTTGTTTTAGTCTAATTAGGCTTGAATTAGCTTAGTTTTACTTGGTTGGATTAGCCTGTCGGAAATAGGTTATTGTTATTTTATTTTATTTAAATACTCTCAATGCCATTTGCGGCGTTACAGAGAGGAGTGGTGTTACAAGTTAGAGATGGCAGTCTTGAATGATGCATGATCAGGGTTGCTGGCGATGGAGGCAGGAAGGTGGTTCCATTCGGATGAAGTCTTCGGCACGTAGGAATGATAGAACATGTTGGTATGGCAGAATGGCACATGAACTTTGAAGTTATGAAACATAAGCAGGTGGCGAGAACAATGTGCGTTTTATTTCACGATTCGTGAAGAAAATATTGTGGAAGAGGCAAATGCGGGCCTGCTTCCTGCTGTTAGAAAGAGTAGGAAAATCTAAAGAAGTTTTTATTGATGAGATACTAGCAGTACGGGAGTAATTAGCGACAATGAAACGAGCTGCGCGATTTTGGATGGCTTCTAGTGAATTAACAAGTAAACAAGAATGAGGGCCCCAGATTGATGAGGCGTACTCGAGTTTCGATCTGACTAGTGTTTTGTAAAGAAGAAGTTTTAATGAAACAGGCGCTAATGAAAAGTTACGGCGCAAGAAGCCGAGAGTGCGGTTAGCATTGTTAATCACATAATTGATATGACTATTCCATGTTAAATTGTTGTCTATGTGAACACCTAGATATTTGTAAGTACTGATAGATGACAATTGAAAATTAGTAATTGAATAAACAGGGCTAGGGCAGTCAGTACTTCCTCGAGAGATCCTCATTATTTTACACTTGTTAATATTCAGTTTCATTGACCGAAGTGAGCACCAAGAGGTAATGTTGTCAAGATCGGATTGAAGTAGTGATGAATCATACGGGTTAGTTATTATGCGGTAGATGACACAATCGTCGGCAAATAGCCTGATTGTTGATGTAATGCTGGATGGAAGGTCATTAATATAAATTAGAAAGAGTAAGGGTCCAAGGACAGAACCTTGCGGGACACCAGATGTTACGGGACAATTGCGTGAGTTATGATCGTTAGCTGTTACATGTTGGGTTCTGTTAGACAAGAAGCATGCAATCCATCGTAATATGTTAGAGTCAATATTTAGCATGCTTAGTTTTAGTAGGAGTACACGGTGAGAAACGGTGTCAAATGCTTTTTGGAAATCAAGGAAGATACAATCGATAATGGAGCCAGTGTCAGATGCTGAAAATAAGTCGTTGGTGAAGAGAAGTAGTTGGGTTTCGCATGAGTAGTGTTTCCTAAAACCGTGCTGACTGTTATGAAAGAAGTTATTTTCTTCGAGAAATATAATTAAGTTAGAATAGATGATGTGTTCGAGAAGCTTACATAGAATACTAGTCAGAGTAATGGGCCAGTCAGTCTCAGGGGTGCGAGCATTGCGTGCTGCTTGTGGCCGGGCATATCCGGGACGTGGAAAGCGCGGGATATCGCTATCGCCGTGTGCCGGCCTCAGACAATATGGAATGTGGTTCGGGTTTGTGAGAAGGCGCAAAGCCACGTGGTGGACATGCTGGGCAGGTGGCGACCATTGTGGAAGTTCAGTGTACAGCTGTGAACGGGCTAGATGGTAACTGGAAACCGGTTTGACGGGTGTTAGGCAGCATGTCCAGGAATGTATGTAGTCGCCACCTGGTTAGGCTGTCGCCCTCGCCCGCGGTGTGGTGGGCAGCAAGGGTACCCACTGTATTGTTCAAGGTTTTCTTTTGTTAGTGCGGCGTCGGAGGTCGGAGTGTCGATCGCCGTTTGTGATTGGCTGTCGGGTATGCAGGGGCGGAGCAACCAGGGTATATAAGGTGGTTCCTCTTCCCTGGCAGGAGAGTGGAGGTTCAGGCTTCAGCCTGGACAGACGCTTTTTGGCGCAGTGAAATAAACGTTCCCTTCACTGGCCTACGACTCTCCTTCGTGCTGCCAGCGTGCACTCGGGTCACCGAGGGGCGCCGACAACGGACCTTCCCTTTTCTAACTGGCGCAGCCGACAGGATCGGACAGCCCACAGCGAGGGAGACGTTTACAGTTCGGTGGAGGTGAGCTGGCTTTGTCGTCACCACTGCGCCGATTTTGAAGAGTTCGGGCGCTACCGCAAGAACGGCACGAGAAGTGCAGAAGGAAGCTGCCTGAAGACGGCTGCAGCGGAGTCATCGGGCGCACGGTCGAACAAGGACGAGGCAAGGCACGGCTGCAAGCAGCGGACGTGTGGGCAGCGCTTCGGTGAGGGGAGCCGCGGCGAAAAGGTAGCGGCAGTTGAAGAAAGCCTTGGCGTCGTGAATGAGGCGACGGTGTCGGATCACCGAGACGGAACTTTGTTGCCGCGCAACAACAGTGCTGCTGTGCGGTTAGGTGATCCTGAATTTCATCGCCACGCTGAGATTGGGAGCCATCCATCGTGAGCCTGGACACTTGCGAGACGAGGATTCGATGAGGACTAGAAGCCAAGGAGCTAGAGGTGCAACTGGCAACGAGCGTCGCTGCAGAAGGTGAGACCCATTTCGTGCTTTCTTTTGGTTCTCGAGTGAATGCAGTTGCGTTCTGGCACGCTCTGGGAGCGTGGAAACATGAATGATAGTGATTAGGGCCCGTATGCTAGTGTGAGCAGTCATAAGACGGGTCGTGCAGATGAGCTGAAGCTGGAAATCGAAGCTCTTAAACTTCAGCTCGAGGTAGAAAAGCTGAAGACTGCGCGCTTTCTGCAGAACGCAGCACAAGCACGGAGCGAGAAGAGCGGGTTAGGCAGGTATGCCAAAGATTTAAAGGCCGTTCTTGTCCCCATGCCCGCTGATGACACCATGGTCCCCGCATGGTTTAAAATGGCCGACTCGCTGCTTAAGATGCTCGAAGCACCAGAGGAAATGCAGGGCACTCACATACTGCCTTTCCTCACCGAGAAGGTCAGGACGTCAGTGGTCAGTCAGTCATTGAGTGGCACTTGTTGCTATGGGGAACTTAAGGAAAAGGTGCTCAAGGAGTTAAAACTGACCCCAACTGAGTACCGCAGGTGCTTCCCAGAAATCAAGAAGGAAGTACGAGAACAGAGCTGCGATCGTACGAAGCTCACGGGCCCGTTTGGCAAAGCGATAACAGCCGAGGTTGTATGTGTTCCTATCGGCCTGCCGTGTCCGTCAGGGAATACTCGGCGCGTATCATTGCCCGTGACTCGTGAATTGACTGCTAGTGCAGATATGGTGCTGACTCCGGGCGACCATGAAAGTCATTGTATCGCCATGTCGCTGTCAGAGCCTAAGCTTGAAGGCAGTAACTGCGGCTTAGTAGAAAGATAGACAGAGCAAGACGTTGTTGTCACAAGTCGAAATGAGGTAGATTCCGCTACCCCTTTTTGTGACGATGACATAGCGCGGGACGCGGTCCGCGAGGAACCAAACAAAGGAGATGAAGATGACGTGTGCAGTGAAGCGACCTTAGAGTCGGCACATGAAAGCGAGGACAGTAGGGACAATAAGATCTTCAAACAGGAGGCTGACCCGGTTTCAGACGGCAGAGAACAGGCCAGCGTAGCTAAAGTAGATGCCGCCGGAGACCCAGCGCAGGTGTGTGGCCCAATGGAAAAGGAACGGCCTGTACCATTTAGTGCAAACGCTTTTACAAAAGAGCGAGTGCATGACAAATCGTCGGAAGAGGCACATCATGCGTTTGATGTGGTAGGAAAGGCGGTCGCATCGATGCCGACCGCGGCAGCGCCATTTTCGTGGTCAGGGAAACTGATCGGCCATTGTCCGGAGGAGGACGGAGACCAGCGCCGTCTCAGTAAGGGTCACGCGGGAGAAAGATTCTGCAGCCGAACGAGGTTCGTTTGCGACAGGGTGGCCAAAGGAGACCTTTGGCAGGTGGCTTTTCGGCATAAAGGTCAGGATTAAAACTGACGACGACCCCCTACCCTTCCTGACCCGCTCAGCTCCTCTCAGTGCATCCCCCACATGTTAGGCATGCAAATGGCAAATGAGGTAATTGTTCCTGTCGACAGGGCAGCCGATGCTCTTTGTCATGTTTCGTTTTTCTTTGTTGTTTTAACGAACTGTGTACTTGTTTTTCTTGTTTGAAATATTCCAAGTAGTATTCTGTTATAGCGTCCGCGAGTTTTCGTCAGTGTATTCTTGGGTCAGTGTATATATATTGTATTGCTTTGTGTATGTATTTTCTCGGATTTCGGCGAGGACCCTTTTCAACTGTACCTCGAGAGAGACCGTCTTTCTTTCCTTTTTTTTGTTTGTGTGCCATTTGCTCCCTTGAGAGTGCTTGGAGAACCAGAGAGAGCTTGAAATGTGTCTCACATGCTAGGACAATCTAGTGGTGTGTGATGTAAAAAAGTGATGTTCTTGCCTGTATGTGTCTGCGTGTCGCGATATGGGGGTATTGCTGGGCAAAGTTGCAGGTTCCGAAGGGCGTGTGCGATTTTTTTGTGTGTTGTTATATTGTGTATGTTTTTTAGTTATTTTACTGGGTGAAGAGAATGTGTTTTTTTTTATCGTGTTACATAGACATCGAGCGTCTAGTAACACTCTTGAGGGGGGAGGAGTCAGTCTCAGGGGTGCGAGCATTGCGTGCTGCTTGTGGCCGGGCATATACGGGACGTGGAAAGCGCGGGATATCGCTGTCGCCGTGTGCCGGCCTCAGACAATGTGGAATGTGGTTCGGGTTTGTGAGAAGGCGCAAAGCCACGTGGTGGACATGCTGGGCAGGTGGCGACCATTGTGGAAGTTCAGTGTACAGCTGGGAACGGGCTAGATGGTAACTGGAAACCGGTTTGACGGGTGTTAGGCAGCATGTCCAGGAATGTATGTAGTCGCCACCTGGTTAGGTTGGCGCCCTCGCCCGCGGCGTGGTGGGCAGCAAGCGTACCCACTGTATTATTCATTGTTTTCTTTTGTTAGTGCGGCGTCGGAGTGTCGATCGCCGTTTGTGATTGGCTGTTGGGTATGCAGGGGCGGAGCAACCAGGGTATATAAGGTGGTTCCTCTTCCCTGGCAGGAGAGCGGAGGTTCAGGCTTCAGCCTGGACAGACGCTTTTTGGCGCAGTGAAATAAACGTTCCCTTCACCGGCCTACGACTCTCCTTCGTGCTGCCAGCGTGCACTCGGGTCACCGAGGGGCGCCGACAACGGACCTTCCCTTTTATAACTGGGCCTCTAATTAGAAGGATTGGATGAGTCACCGGTTTAGGCACAGGAACCACCTTCACCGCCTTCCAGTCACTGGGCAATGAGGCATCTTGCAATGACTGTGAAAAGAGCTGTGAAAAAATGACTGAACAATACATGGCAGTTTGTTTGAGAAATTGGGGAGCCATCCCATCTATGCCAGGTGCTGACGCTTTCATTTTAAGTATGAGGTGAAAAAGCCCTAATTGGTCATTGATGATTGGTTCCATTCGGGGATATCCAGGATCGGCTGGAATTGGTAAATGATTGGAGTTGTCAGCAGAAAATGCGCTTTTAAATACGTCTTGCAAAGCTCCGCAGCACCTCTCACTTGCAATCGCCAAACCAAGTTCGTCACAAAGATCGATGTTCTTATTTTTCGGACCATTTACAATACACCAAAACTTACGAGGGTTAGACTGTAGAAGAGAAGGAAGTGTATCGCTAAAGAAACTATGTTTAGCAACTGCATAAGCTTTTTTGTATTCTAATGTTGCGCAGTGATAAGTCGCCCATCTCTCCGTGGTATCAGATGATGAAGCGCTGCGGTAAAGTCGCTTTTTTTTATTACGTAAGCGCAGAAGTTCTGATGTGAACCACGGAGAGCGGAACGCCGTTCGAACAGTTCGCAAAGGAACATAGCAATCTATAAGTGAATTAATCTTATTTTTGAACGATTCCCAGTTCTCCCCCACAGTGTTATCAGCAGCACATGCAATGTATTTTTCAGTGAAAACTTCTAACTCCGTACATATAGATGCATAATCAGCTCTCGCATAATCTCTTATAACTTTGGTTGTGTGCATAGGACGCTGCGGTTGCAGTGCGCAGGTGAAGTGAACAATGCGATGGTCACTAAGTGCAGATAGGTAATGAATCGATGAAATGACCGAAGAATTTGTTGTGAAAACTAAGTCAAGTATATTGGAAGAAAATGCTGTGATGCGCGTGGGTTCATGGATTACTTGCGGTTTCACTTAATTAGTCATGATTAGGCTCCATTGAAGTGGCCAGGTTAATTATGCCTTGCCTAACTAGTCTTAGTAAGCTCTAATTTGCTTTATTATAGCTTGACATGGCTATGCTAGCATTACGTAGCTTATCGAAGCTTTCTGCTGATTTACCTGTTCCACCAAAAGCTTAAACAGCTTAAAATTGAACTAGTGCATATTAGTGTGTATTCTCACTTTAATTGAATGCCTCCGTCCTGCCTCTTGTGAACGCATGTTATTACGCAATATTCCGTCGACGGGGGGTTGCAATCGTGAAGGTCGTCCTTTCGAGTCATAGCAGTCGCGCGTTCGAGCCCGACAGGATTAATCCGTCTACAATCAATAATCAATCATTAACTAACTTGAGGTTACGCAGGACAAGGTGGAACCGCAGGAGTAGTTGCTCAGTTTATCCTGACGCTGTCGTATGCGCAACATCGAAGACAAGGAGCGCACTGACAAAGTAAGCCCGCACACCTCCATGCATAAACGTGTGTAATAAACGAAAAAAAAAATTTTGGAGGATCGAAAAAATGCAGTGATCGCGAGGCCGCTCGACCGTGTCCGGGCGCAGAGTGAGCAGGCGGCCTGCCACAAGCGCGGGCTGCCAACAGTCCTCGGCAGTCGCGCGCTTTCTGTCAGCCGCTCTGATACGTCATTGAAGCCCGGTGACGCAACGCGGCGGGCGGCGCACCTCCTTCGACACCGCCCACAAGAGCTCTGTGGGCTCTATTCCGCAGAGTTGAGACAAAACTGGAAAGGGAGGTGTGATGTTTAGGACGGTTCGGGCACTTCTGTTAGTGTGCAGTGGCGCAGAAAACAGACAAGGAGGCGTTTTTATATGACAAAGTGAAAGTTAACTGGAAGTCTGGTGTGACTCTCGTCGCAAGGTACACCACGGCACGCGGGAAAAGAAACGGGTGAGAGGAGCCCCGTGCTCCAAGTCTCGCTGTTCGTCAGCGACGGTAGCGGCGTCCAGGAGATGCCTGGAACAGCGCGGGCTCAACTTCTGCCTCGGGCGTCTCGTTGAACACCCACGCGTATCGGTTGCACGTGGCGTTCCCGTGCAGCACAGCACCGTCTCCGCCGTGCTGAAATGCTGCTCAACACAGCTGCGGTGCGGCAGCTTAGTAATCGGCGTTCCTCGCCTCAACCGCCACGTGGCACCACCAGACACAGCTCGGGTGCGGTAGTCAAGAACGAGCAGCCCACGTCCGAGCCTAGAACACCGCTCGGTACGGCTCGAAACCTCTCGGCGGCCCTTGATCCAGCCAGTGGCCCGAACACTGGCACCGGGGACCGGAGAACCTCGGCCACCCTGGACCTCTCCCGGCTCTGAGGTAGTAGTAGTGATTGTTAAAGAAAGGAAGAGGCGCTAATTTCTGTCGCCCTTGAAGGGGACACGGCTAAGCGCCTCCGGCTCTGAGGTCCTCCGTACCTTGGCCCGCACCAGGTATCGCCCGGTAGAACCTCTCGCTCGTCCACGAGCCCGGGAGTGCACTGCGCCTAGTCCGAATAGACCTGTCCTGGGGTACGTCACGAAAGGGCAGTGACGTTAGCCACGTGACCCTGGAGCGCACGTGCGAACGGACTGGTAGGCAAAACATTGCAATCTTCGGCGTGGTTCCATGTTGCCGTACGGGTGGATCGAGTTTGTACTCGTTTGTTTTGTGCGCGTGCACCTGGCGGCTTTGATATGGTGATTAGCTTTTGCGATGGAGGATATGCCAAACGCGCGATAAAAGGCAGCGGCATCCGGTCCTTTTTTTTTTCTCCTCGATTTCCGAAGTCCAAACAACACAGTGACGGAAAGCGTGGGTGCGAGCTGTGCGCTGTGTAAAACAGCAGCTGTTAGACAGTAACAGGACTTTTGGATTACATTTCATCGCTGGTAAGTGCTAGCCTGTTACCTAGAGCTTTTAGACGTTTTGTTATTTGTGCTTCCGTAGCATTTGTGAGCATGTATCTATTATAAACTCGGGTGCCCCGTCTCGATTTTCTGAGCTCCCAGGGTGGGTAGCTAACGTGTTTTCTTTCAAGAGGACTAGCCCTGAAACACACACACACACAAAAGTGTGAACGTTTTGAACGCGCTTTGAAACGGAAGCATTCCTTCAGTAAGCGGTGGTTCCGAAGGTTGTGCATATTTTCTCATTTCGCGCTCACTTCGCTGCAACTTGCGTCGAGCTAGCACTCCAAATGAAAATTTTGTTTGTGTTTTCGGACGCGATAGACAGTACCAGTCTCGTGTGTTTTTCGACCGTATAAGTTTAGTTCCTGAGCAGAAGGAACAGAAGAAAATACAAATGAGCGCTACAACTCAACCGGCCATGCAGGTACAGTGCGCAGTGTGGACGCTGCCTGCAGCTCGTAGGGCATGGCAGTGGTTCTCCGTGACGGTGTTTGCTTTGAAAAACATGCATTCCATGCCTGGTTGGCAAAACATTGCAGTGTTCGGCGTGGTTCCGTGCTGCCGTACGGATGGACCCTGTGCGTACTGGTTTTCGTGCGCGTTACCTGGCCGCTTTGACATGGTGGTTAGCTTTTGCGCTGTAGGATGTGCCAAACGCGTGACAAAATTAAGGCAGCGGCATCATTTTTTCCCCTCTGGATTGTCGAATGACAGCAGTCGACGGAAAGCGTTGGTGCCCCAGTTCGAGAGAAGCACTAGATGCACGTGGCCTTTCACTAAGCTGTACGCTTTGAGCGATCAGTAACGCTCCGTGGCCTCTGCATTGTACGGGCCAGGCATGCTCGCGAGGTACGCACAGAGCCGAACGTTTGGTCGAGGTTTTAGGGTCATTCTTCCATTCCGAAATGGTGTAAGGTTATGGATACTGCATTAAACGAACTTGCAGCTTGTTTTCGATAAACCTGCCCCGCCACGGTGGTCTAGTGGCTAAGGTGCTCGGCTGGAGATCCGAGGGTCGCGGGATCGAATCCCGGCCGCGGCGGCTGCATTTCGATGGAGGCGAAATGTTGAGGCCCGTGTACTGTGCGATGTCAGCGGACGTTAAAGAACCCCAGGTGGTGAAAATTTCCGGAGCCCTCCACTACGGTGTCTCTCATAATCACAGCTGGTTTTGGGACGTAAAACCCTAATAATCAGATTTTCGACAAACCGCCGGCGCGCAACCTTGGGAAGGGACAGTACCATCGCGTGCAAAGCCCGAGCAAACTGCTTGAGCCGCCGGAGCTTTTTGCCAACTACTGCGCAACTGGTCCACCGCGATGTCGATGGCGATGCTCTGCGTGACGTCACATTGTTGGCAAACAGGGACAGGTCTATTCTGCTAGCGCACATCGTGCCACCGCGCTCTTCTTCCTCGTTTCTCCGTGCTGGGTATTTCTCACCGACGTTGGTGTGGTATATACCCATGACAGGAGGTTTTTCGGTCGCAATATAGTCGCTCCTGACAATTCCTCTTGAAAAATTCTTTCGGCTGTGAATTTCTCAAAGGCTTTCAGTACACACTTAGCCATTTTCAAAACCAAGCCGAGTGGTGGTTCAGGGCCCCTTTAAGACCTGACAATGGCCTTCCGTCCGCCGTAGTCTACAGTCGAAGCGCAGGTGTGGGCCGATCCTGGATGCTGTGTGTGTGCATGTGTGGGCCGATCCTGGGGGCAGTGAACCCAGACAGTGTCGTCTGCTGTCGTGAGAGCGAACGGCGCGCGCTATGGAAACGCTTTTTCTGCGATGAACGTTGCACCAGCTCGCAAGGAACGAGAGCGCGCCCTCCAACGCGAGAGACAACGCCCACGCAAGCAGCGTCTGCTAGCGAGTTGCTTGATTGAAAAAATGTGGTTGATCCTCTGTCATAGGAATCGGTGTAACAGGAAAGTGAAACGTGTCTTCGCGAAGTTGTGCAATGCATAAGTGGCAATCTGGCGAATCAAAGGGCGGGAGATGACTGAACCTGAAATACGGCAATACGTATATAGCCCGAATCTCGTTCCCCGGAGGAAACACGCCACAACCAAGAAGGGTAGTGCATCAACCTGGTCTTTTCCAACTTTCCTGTGCAACTCCTTGACGAACAAGCGCTCGACCTCGTCTCCACCGAACACCGAGCCGTTATACTAAAGGGCAACAGGAATCAAAGATTTTATCAACAACAATAGACTTCATAATCGTTTAATAATCATTTCACTGATAATTCACGATCCGATCCATTGTACTTTGCCCCATCATCAGCATTCACTTCGTGGATGTGCAGTAATTATTTTTTAATCTTTTATGATTCGCTCTAGAAAAGCCTCCGTTCATGAATTTATTGTTGAGGAGATGCCATCATCGTAACTGGGGCCTGCGGCGGAACCTGATTAGACGTGGGAGATCTGGTTTTGTATGCAGTTGGTTGTTCTATAACGCTCTAGGAATGGAAATTTGCCGGATTACGATAAGCTGATTTACGCCGGCGCTGATCCGACGACTTAATGCTAGTTTCCATTTCTTCCACATGGGTGGAGTAAGCAAAGTGTCGACTGTTTAGAGCATGCTGACCATGAGAATGGGCAAGAGACTGCTTGAGGTGCTGGATCACTGCCTGGACTGAGAGGTTTACCTGTTGCGGAATAATTTGTTCTACCATAATCTTGGTTTGTTCTATTGTCATTTTGTTTCTCTCTTCAAATTTTGTTTCAAGGCTGCTAAGTTGTACGTGTTTTATGTTTTTAGAAGCGGCCGCTAAGGTTTTCGAGAACCGAACACCCTCTGCTCCCGTCGACAGTGCGGAGCTGCCGATGCGCCCTTCTTGGGCCGTAGCCACGCAGACAATCCCCGCTCAGCGCTGGTACGCCTTCGATCATGGCTCATGTCAGGCGCCAGGAGCGCTCGCGCTGTTTCGAACTGCGGCCGGTCTTCTTCCTCGTCTTCTCCGTGCCGCTTGCCCGTGACTCATGACACTTACGGCGCCAGGTCCCTCTGAGAGCCTGCGCCTGCTGTGGTTGTCGAATGTTTTGCAAGCCTGTTGCTGAGCGGCTGCCGCCGAATTCCGTTGCTTCATTATAGCGGGCTTCTCTGGCATTTGGTGCACCATGGTCTGTAGATATTCATCTTCACCTGGTATGGGGTCTTTCCGTCGTCTGCGGCTTCGATTTCCACCCACTGCATCGTCCTAGGGTCGTAGCCTGCCTTCGTGACCATCGCATGGCTAAGTGTACCCTCCATGTGCTAAAAAAGGCCAGAAGAAATGGGGGGCGGGGGAGCCCGCACCACCAGATGGTATATCGGGCTTACAACAATTTGAAATAAAAGAATAGGGGCACTGCCCAAAAGGAAATTTCAAGGAAAAAGCCAATCAAGAGCAGGAAAAAAATGGACCCGGAAGCTAGAGAATAATGCAGTTGCGAGAATGAAAGAGGTGATGGAGTTCAATGGCAATTGTAAGATTTAAATGGAGGTTAATAGGAATAGTTCCGAAGTTTTAAAGGACAGTAAGGGGGAGTAAAATCTTTACATACCAACTTGATGCTGGCCAGTGTCACTGCACCTACCGTTTATTCAATGTATTGAAACTTGTGGTAAGGGCAGTTGTTTTCGACTGATGATCCCAGGGATGACAGTCAGTGAAGCCTGAAAGACTAAATGAATAATTAGTGCTGCCCCTCCACGGTGGTCTGGTGGTTATGGCACTCGGCTACTGGTCCGAAGGTCACGGGATCGAATCCCGGCCGCCGCGGCTGCATTTCAATGGAGGCGAAACGTTGAGGCCCGTCTGCTGTGCTATGTCAGCGCACGTTAAAGTGCCCCAGGTGGTCAAAATTTCCGGATCCCTCCACTACGGCGTCTCTCATAATCAGAGCTAGCTTTGGGACGTTAAACCTCACAAATGAATCATCAAAAATTAGTGCTTGTTGCTCGAAAAGTGAGATGACATGGTCAATGAATGTGAGGAAGAGTTTAGGAGGAGGGTACGGAATGTTAAAAACCACGAGTCAGAGGAAAACCCGCGTTACTACGCGGGTTTTCCCCTGACTTGTGAGTCGTGCGTATAGGGGAAAACCCGCGTTAGTACGCTTAACGTATACGCATGTCCGTGATCATTTGCGATGAATTTAGTCTGCATTTGGGATATGTATGGGAGGAGAAGAAATGTAGGTCAGAGAAGTCATGAGTGTTTCTATTTGAAGTAAGCATGCACGCAATTTTTTGTTTTGTAAAAGGCAAGGGAGGTCATGATAGGTTATGGATGATGTGCCTGGTTTGTACAGATGCTGTGTTATATGTTTGGTGCGGGGGAACGCTTTGAAGTAATGAAATATGCCTAGGTAAATGATTCTACATAAACAGCGATCTGATAGGGTAATGTCGAAGCGTTTGAGATAATATTGATAATGCCCGTGTCCTGTGGGCAGATGTATAAGTTTTTTGTTGGGTGGGAACCAATGCGGAATTTTGTAGACTGATGGAATGCAATTGTAGAACACAATTTCCTGTCCTTCCTGCGTCCCAACGTATTAAAGGCGAAGCATTTCTTAGCGAACTTCGGCGACTTTGAACGTATCTATCTATATAGCCGCCTATACGACTTTGTGCTCTCCTGGCCGTTTGGTTAATTGGATGTATATAAAATTGGTATGCAACAACATGACCGCATGACGAACATAGATGCAGATCATAACATGAAAATCATGACGTCCATGTCATGAGCGGCGTGGTTTACGTGTCATGGTCTTGGTGCTCCCATGGCCTTTTCGTTAATGGGATGCAGCTAAAATTTGTATGGCACAACATGACTGCATGACGAACATAAATGACATGTCATAACACAAAAATTATGACACATATGTCATAAGCGGCATCATTTACGTGTCACGGCCTTGGTGCTGTTGCGGCCGTTTCGTTAACTCGATATATGTACCAAAATTGGTATGGCCAGACAACAATGTATCACGACCATGGGTGACGCGTCCTAAGAACATGAAAATCGTGACATGCATGATATGAGTGGCATGATTTACATGCCACGCGTTTCGTTAATGGGATGCACGCAAAAGTTGCTATGGAACGTGCACGACTGCATGGCGATCGCAAATGACAAGCCATAACATTAGAATCATGACATGCGTGTCGTGAGCGGCATGGTTCCCATGCCACAGCCTTGATACTCTTGCGGCCGTTTCGCAAATTTCATATGTACCAAAAACTAGCAGATCCCACGTGCAGTGGGCATCAAGGAAATGGGAAGCACGCATCAGGAACGTAAAATGGATTTTCATTGTTCTCTCGCTATACCGAGTTTGGTACATATGAAGTTTACGAAAGGGCCGCAAGAGCACCATGACTGTGGCATGTAAACCATGCCGCTCATACACGCATGTCATGATTCTAATGTTATGACCTGTCATTTAAGTTCGTCAGGCAGTCGTATTGTGCCATAGCAATTTTGGTATACATCCCATTAACAAAACGCGTGGCATGTAAATCATGCCGCCCATGACATGCACGTCATGCTTTTCATGTTATGGTCTGTCACTTGTATTCGTCATGCAGTCATGTTGTTGCGTACCAATTTTCGTACACATCCCATTAACGAAGCGGCCGAGAGAGCACCATGACCGTGGCATATAAATCATGTCGCTCATGACATGCATGTCATGATTTTCATGTTATGGCCTGTCATTTATGTTTGTCATGCAGACATGTTGTGGTATGCCAATTTTCGTATACGTCCCATTAACGAAACGCGTGACATGTAAATCACGTCGCTCATGACATGCATGTCATAATTTTCATGTTATGACCTGTCATTTATGTTCGCCATCCAGTCATATTGTGGCATACCAATTTTTGTATACATCCCATTAAGGAAACGGCCAGGAGAGCACCAAGGCCGTGGCATGTAAATGACATGCATGTCATGCTTTTCATGTTAAGACCGGTCACTTATATTCGTAATGCAGTCATGTTGTAGCATACCAATTTTCATATCCATCCCGTTAAGGAAACGACCAGGAGAGCAGCGAGACCGCGACATGTAAATCATGCAGCTCATGACATGCATGTCATGCTTTTCATGTTATAATCTGTTATTTAGGTTCGTCATGCAGTCATGTTGTAGCATACCAATTTTCGTATACATCCCTTTAACGAAACGGCCACGAGAGCACAAAATCTTAGGCTGATAGATAGATAGATAGATAGATAGATAGATAGATAGATAGATAGATAGATAGATAGATAGATAGATAGATAGATAGATACGCTCAAAATCGCCGAAGTTCACTAAGAAATGCTTCGCATTTAAAATCGGTATAGCGAGACAACAATGCAGTTCCATTTTACGTTCCTGACGCATGCGCGTTTTCTTGATTCCCAATGCACGTGGGATCTGCCATTTCTTTTGTAAATGAATTCCACAATTAATAAAGAAGTTGCACCAAATGAAGAATACGGAAAGATTGCTGGTGTTGGGCTTTTGAGTGAGCGGATTCCATTCCTTCTATCTGGTGCTTTCCTACGAGGAACTTCAACTACCCGCACGCCTTCATGCGTTTCCGTTGAAAGAACTGCACAATTTTGTTTGCGGTGTATTAATCTTGTACAGTAACGGAAAAGTAACGACGTTACTTTTTAGCAATAACTGTAACTGTAACAAGTTACTTTTGGAAGCTGGGTAACTGTAACTGTAACATAGTTACTTTTCTGGCTTAGGTAACTGTAACTGTAACACTGTTACTTTTTACTGGTAACGTGCCCATGACTGGTTTGCGGTGCAAAAATTTAAGAAACATAAACGGGTGTGAACAAAAAATGAAAAACAAGGTCGAACGAGTACGCATCGAACTGTGCATGATGTGGCAGCATAGCGCAAGTAAGAAAAAAAGAAAAACAGTGCGTGTGCTCTGGGGCATCTCAGTAGTCCTACTGTCACGCACTGTACGCCTTCGCGTACCACCAAGCTGCACACTGAGCTCCTTCTGACTCCGACGGTACAATCGAAGCTGCACTTCCCAATGATTCGCACCGTGATATCCGGTCAACGTTATTACTTCCTGTGTCTCCCGGGAAGGCTGACCCCATCTATGCTCCTCGAGCGTACATTTTTCTTACGAATTATGCAATGACAAAAATTACACCATCTCCCGCTAAAGGGGACCATGAGGCGATGCGAAGCAGCACGGGGGGTGCACACCGCGTTTGCATCGGTTTGACTAGGTGTCGCGTTTGCATCTGTGTGACGCTAGCAGACGCTGCCTGCGTCAGCGTTTTCTCTCGCGGACGCGTTCTTGTTCCTTGCGAGCTGGTAAAGCGTTCATCGAAGAAAGAGCGTTTCCATAGTCAACGTGTGTCGTTCGGAGAGGAGAGGAGGGATGCCGAGAGGAGAGGAGGATGCGCATGCACAGTGCGGGTGTGGACGCCACACGGCGGATGGATGGATGGACGGAGGGAGCGACATAGCCCGACCATAAGCTGCTTCGCATCTAAAAACGAGGAAGCTGCAACTGCATCCTTCGGAACAATAGCGACAATGGGATACATATGCGTTAACTTTAGGCAAAACGTGCAGCGTGACATTTGGTGGCGGGAACAAGAGTGAACGTTTATTGAAAAGGCTGGTGGTTCTATATTCTAGTACTGTGGCCAGAGAATGCGCAATGACCTAGCGCTCAGGCACATGCTCGGTGTGTTCTTCTGCGCGTGCATGATACGATGAGCTGTGATACCGCGCGTCCTTCCCTCTAAGCTAGAACCTGTCCGGAGGCTTCCAGGTGCGGGTTGGGTGTCTGAAAAGCGTTGTTTCCGTTGTGGGCCGTAGGATTGCGGTCGGCTGGTTGCGCTCTCCGGACGCTTCATCCACCAGATAGTGTGGCGAATGGGCAACGCCAGTCATGCCAAATGCGAAGACGAACTTGTAACTATGGGCCGTATACTGGGGGACCGCTTTGTTTGCGGAATCCTCGACGAAGAAACGCGCCGGTGCTTAATGGCCCACAATAAGTTGACCCGTTAAGAAGCTGAGGAATTAGCCGTAGCGTCTATGGAAGCGAAGGAAGACGCTTGAGATATTCGCGATTCACACGGACGGAGGGAGGCGCGGTCAACGTTTTCAACATTTTACGTCAGCAGGAGGAAAGAAGATACTCGCGAAAGAAGTACAGTTTGTCAAGCCACAACGTTCACGCAAGCGATGTTGCAAGGCTCATGAAACGGCAGTGGCACGCAAATATTGAAGCAAGGCAGCAAGTTGGGCTAGTAGGTATAACGCCATGGTGGAACAGCGCGCACACACACGGACTGAAGCGAAGAAGACACGACACGAGCGCTGAACAGACAGACGAACAGAAGAAGAGACGACACAGCGCTCGTGTCGTCTCTTCTTCGCTTCAGTCCGTGTGTGTGCGCGCTGTTCCACCATGACACAAATATTGCCAACTAGAGAAGGAGGTGTTAGCACTCGTTTTTGGCGTTGTCAGGTTCAGAGATTATGTGGTTAGCAATAAGTTCACCCTTGTTACTGATCCCAGACCTCTGACTGGTCTGTTAAGTCTCGAACAAATAGGGGATATTCATAATGTACAGTGCCATCTGTCGACATCCACGTAAGCATCAGCCGCGCCACGGTGGTCTAGTGGCTATGGTACTCGGCTGCTGATCCGAGGGTCGCGGGATCGAATCCCTTAACCCGCCACGGTGGTCTAGTGGTTATGGCACTCGGCTGCAGATCCGAAGGTCGCGGGATCGAATCCCGGCCGCGGCGGCTGCATTTCGATGGAGGCGAAATGTTGAGGCCCGTGTGCTGTGCGATGTCAGTGCACGTTAAAGAACCCCAGGAGGTCAAAATTTCCGGAGCCCTCCACTACGGCGTCTCTCATAATCAGAGCTGGTTTTGGGACGTTAAACCCCACATAATAATAATAATAATAATAATAATAATAATAATAATAATAATAATAATAATAATAATAATAATAATAATAACGTAAGCATCATCCGCCATGTTCTTCAGGGCGCTGGAAACCGCAAGTTAATTGTGGCAGCTAAGCCTGTGTCAGCTAAGCATGCTGCTTCTTTGCCGTCGCTTCGCGATGTTTTTCCACTGCTACCTGCCGCTGTGCGCGCAACGTGTATCCTTGACCCGAGGGGAACACTGTTTTTATGCAAATTACTTTGATTATTTCAGCGACAAAAAAAAAACATATTGTCACCTCCGCTCAGATAATCTCATCGAGGATATTAGCATTACATGTGTTTGCAACTGCAGTCGACGCGTGCAAAATCGCCGTTTAGCCTCGTTTCTATTTTTCCGGTGATTATAAGTTGCTTTCCCAGCGCCAAGTGTATTGACAGATTTAGGACACACGTATTTTTAACAGCTTTTTAACGGAATAGTGCATGAGGCACACACGATGGAGAAAGCATGTTGGTACGCTTTTTGGTAAGCGAGTGTTCGAGGCAATAAATGTGCATAAGTCGATGGCGTGGTTCAAGTGTTGTTTCAAAGCAGTGTGAGCATATTGTGCATCTCAGGAACATTGTGCGACGTGCGGTTATAGAAACATCCCGTTACTGGCACAATAAACACGCTACGTTACCAGTAGGTTTCCTCACGCTGCACCATGAATTAACGTTCATGAAAATTAGGTTCTTGATGTCATCAAAAAGTCGATGTGCGTACTGCACGCGTCAGTAGTGCGCAGTGATTGAATCATTTAAGAATTGTACTCTCCGTTACTCGCCGCTGCGGCTAAGTTTTTATTGGTTGTTTTTGATTCGAATATATGTGATCGGTCGCTCTAAATATTTGAGAAGCCTAGCTCCGGCCGTCTGTCAGCGCGCTCACTGCCAGCTGCAGCTGGCTGTCAGTGCCATTTCGCAGGATTGCATTACACCCGTCAACTTGATTCTCGGTGCCCCTTTCCAGCTTCTTGGCGGCCATAAGGTTAAAGCAAGCAAACAAATTTGAAAGCGCTTGG
The DNA here is from genome assembly GCA_013339685.2 of Hyalomma asiaticum. Lineage (NCBI taxonomy): Eukaryota > Metazoa > Arthropoda > Arachnida > Ixodida > Ixodidae > Hyalomma > Hyalomma asiaticum. The sequence goes on from CM023481.1 coordinate 165,577,629, forward strand.
AAAGCTGAGATACGGCGCACCTGTGCGTAAGGCATCGCGACGGTCTATATACTGCCCTTCATCGCAATAGAAAGCTGCAGAGAGAGATGGCGGCTGAGTTGACAGTGTCGAAGGTCATTTTTCTTTTCTCAAGATCGCGAACTGAGTACTTTCACCGCTATAAGCGCCCCTCAAACCTTTAAGGGGAAAACACGGCGGCGTACTGGTGGCACTAGCAATAAGTTTTCGTTCTTTGGCACACGTATCTGTTACGTACAGTAATGCTCTGAGCAGACCGTCTGCTCACATCAACAGGCGTAGCGTGACTAAAGTGTACTAGCGTATCAACAGTAAAATAACGTCGGTCGCCGGTGCAAACTCCCAAATAAGACAGTGTAATCTTTTTGAGACGCTCATGGCGCGTCGCTCATGTGTACAGGCATTGCTTCTCTTTAGAAAACATCCAATGCGCTACTGCGAAGGATAGAGGTGCCTGAAGCTGGAGATATGAGAGGTGGAAAGCAGCACAGCGACACTCGATTACAGACTACGTGGTTTCGATATCTGGCGCGCGTTTCTAATCGTGTCGGTAAATAATGTGAGACATTTTATTGCCACACACGCTTACAGTTTACTCTCCGACCCCCTCGACAACCAAGCATTTTCTCGAACACTTACCTCAGATCAGAAGTACGCGTCGTAAAATGAGAAATTTTCGCGTACTATTTCCGTTGCAAAGCTATGTGCCTGTAGCATCTCGCTTCCAGGTGGGTACCTAAGAGCGGAAGACTTCGTTATTGGGTTCTTGTCGACTTCTGCTAACACAGTAAGCTTCAGTGACGCCTCGTAGCTACGAAACTGCTGCGTTTTCTCAGCCCGAAAGCACCACTAGTGACAGCCCCGTAGCCTCTCCTAACGCCAACGCAAGGAGACGACTCTGCGACTGCACCTCGAAGGACATAGCGGACGCGCCCAGTGTCGTCAGATCACAATACATTATGAATATCCCCTATTCCACAAATGGCAAGAGCAAGGATTTGACGTTGGGCGCTGAATCTTTCGGCGTTTCAATGCGACGCTGAATACCAGAAAGGGGAACTAAAAGCAAATGCCGCTAGCCTCTGCCTGTACATGAGAAAGGCTGTGAAAATGAAGGGGCCGACAACATTTTGCATGCGAAGGCGCTTAATGATTTTGCTTTGTGTGTGCATAACGTGTCCCACCGCACCAGCAAGGACGACATATTTCAAAAGGTGAAGACGTGGGTTTTACGGCGCTGGCCCAGGTGTCTGGGCTCGGAAGAACAGTGGTACCAACCGCACTTAGACGCGGCTGTGAGTAATGGAGTGCTCAACTGGGGCCATCACGTGGTTTTGCCTGAAGCAGCACAGGCAGCTGTCTTGAGACACTCGCACGACACGCACCATGTCATAATTGCGATGCCAGGGTGCGCACTATATTCTGTTATCCAGGATTGGACAAAGATTTGTGAAACTGGCAAAACAGTGCTCACAGTGCGTGAATAGCTTACCCACGCCTACAGTGCAGATCCCGGCAAACTGGACGAACATGAACCGACGTTGGTGCTGTTTACACATGGACCTTGCCAGTCCTGTGGAAGGGCATATGGTTTTCGTTCTCGTCGATGCCGACACGAAATGGATCGAGGCGGTGCCCATGCGGACGGCTGCGGCGACTACTACGGTAGATGTGGTTAGGGCCATTTTCGCACGATTTGGCCTGCCATGGACAGTCGTGACGGACAACGGTCTGCGATTCACCAGCGCAGCTGCGGCGGGATTCTCTAGAAAAAATTGTGTGCTCCATATCACGGCCGCTTTGCCATATGGGAGACGATCATCTTAGGCCACATTGTGTCCCAGCATAGAGTGCGAGAGCCAGGGAAAGAACGAGGCCAACTGTATCTTTGCGCAACTATTTTTGGAACCCACTGAACAGTTATTTCCTAAATATTGTTTCGAGCCCACGTAAATGATTGATTTGGTGTTGATGAATCAAGATGACCCAGATCTGTGGCGAGAAGTTGCGTATGTTATACTAATCGCAGTAATCTATTTTGGGCGACCATGAGAGCGCATGCGCTCCTATCCGGCATTAACGTGTCTTTCGATGATGGCGAAATAAAGAGAAACTTGTGAACAAGCAACCTGTAGAGCATCCGAAACACCAAACGTTGTTCTTTGATTTAGTGACCGTAAGTTTCGTTTTGTGTAGGAGAAGCTTTGTACAGCCTTCTTGTTGTTAAATTTCAAGATATTTTCCTCGCTTAAAACGAAAATTACTCTTTTAGAACTTGTTGTGCGAGTTACCAACAAAGAGTTATACACAAGGAGTTATTGGCCATTTCTTAATTGGACCGCTACATTGCAAAAATGATGTCTCAAAATGGGAAAAAAAATGCGATTTTTGCCAGCCTTGTGGCTCTGTAGCCACAAAAATTTCGGGTTTACAATATCCCGCAGTGCTTTTATTACTTAGTATAGGATGCACTTGCGCCTGAACTGTTGTCATATATGTCAAGGTATAGCTGTTGTTTTTACTAAAACTTGCTAAATATGCTACATTTGACAATGTTTCCTCATGGCCAAAAATAATGCAAATTGAAAAAGGAAATATAGCCAGACTATAGTAGTAATGAAAGGCCGACACCCCAAGAGTGAAAGTTGTGCCGTAGCAGTGGCTAAAATGATAATTTCATATAAATTTATTTGAGCGACACAGTTTCTCGTTTCAGCGCTAAGTTCGAAGCGCCCATACGGCACGTACTCCGATAGTGCCGTGCTAGGGCGGTCAAGGACGCGGAATCGGGGTTGGTTTTTTAACTACGCGGAGACAACGTTTGCCTGAGCACATTTATCGTTCCTGAAGATGTGCTTGCGCGATACTCGATTGCCTCATCCCAAAAACTCAGATGAATAACAATAAAACAGGTGGACTTCGGCCCGAAATATCTCCGTGAGTTTCAGCTATCAATGATGTGTTAATATGGCCTTGAAGACGTAAATATTTTTATGTGCTGGCAAGCAACACGATATATTGGCGATATTGTTGTTGCTTTACTATAGTTAGTCGCGTTAATCTACAATCAGACTGCGGTGGTCTCTTTTTAACACCCTGCAAAAAAAGTATAGAAAAAGGAGAGAGGTATAGTCCTGAGCGCTGGCACCATTGTTTTTAACTTCCTGTCTGAGTCCAGGCAACCGAGCGATCGCAACAATGGACGCGGCTGGCGCTCCATAGAAATACACAGCGACATTGGTCGAACTTTGCTCAAGCGACTGCTGGCGTAAGCGGAACAGTTTCGAGTAGACAAGCAAGAGCAATGGTAGCAAAAGACCGTCGGTTGCAGCTTTTATGGCGAAGGTACTCAAGTCATTAGGCGACTTTGACTTCGTTGCGTTGTACGACGAAGGCAGAATGCTAACGCACCGCTCGCATTTGGCCTGGGTTTCGACACCGGTTTTCATTGTTACAACTTCCTTACTCATTAGTTTATGGCAACTCATACCTGCATCCATTGTTCTTTGCCTTTACAAGTTTACTTTCATCCCTAATCAAATCTCGTGGTTTGAAACCGGTGCTACGTCTGGACCTGTTACTGTCTAGCTTGTTCCACTTCTGTGAATGTAAAGCAGCACCAAGACAAAACACGGCTAACGCTTAAAAAGTCGCTCCTTCCTGGCAGAGCTTCCAGCTTGGGCGTACGCAGAAAAGAACAAAAAAATTTTTCCTACTCCTCCGGGTGCTTGTTCAAAGGAGAAATAATTCAAAGAGACATTAATACTAATTAACTGAACTGTTCGCATGACGGGCTGTTTCGCTCGCGCTTGGTCTTCTCTTCTAGGGTGTAGTTGGCTATCGTAATGAGCGTGGGTAAAACGAGCAGAATTATTAATGCTTGTCGTGCACCGAATCCGAAGTCCGCAAAATAATTTGTTTCGCATTCGCTAACCGCAATAAATGGGGCTGACTTTCTCTCCGAGTGTTACTCGCGTAGAACTGGAGCTTCCTGTTTGTACTTTGCGGAACTCGGGTGAGTATCCTCCGTAATCAGCTACCCTCAAGTTGTCGTGGTGTATAGCCTACGTTATAATAAATCACAGTAGTATAATTTGCCTTAGTTAATGAGAACGTCCTTTTAAATCCGGTAATGCACAGAGTGCGACATTGTAGGAATACAGATGGTTAGTGATTGCAGTGCCGTATTTGATCAGTACAGTTTCGGTAATTCTCGACAAAAGCTCGAGGGAATATGGAGTACACATAACAGTAGGCTTATTTAGGCAATATGTAACCACCAAATTGGGAAGCGGTTAGCGATTGTTTAACGATTATCACTGAAACATCCCTTTAAAACCTGCTCTTTCTGGTTCAATGTTCGGATCCGGCTACTTCGAGTCATTAAACCTGGTAATGACTAATTTTTGCTAGCCGAGCGTCTTTTTTAACACGAAAGTGTTTTACGCCGGGGTCCAACATGACCCTACCACGCCATTTCCGTAACAGAAGGGATGCAATAAAATATACATGTAAGAACAACAAAGAAAAAACACGCACAAAACGTTCCGTTAATTCGCTGGTAATCGAACTCATATATGTCCCCGCTCCACGAAGAAAGGTGGGCCGGTGCTCTACCACGGCGCTATCGGCGCACACGCTCGAAGTTGTACGAACGCGGTTTATATTCTTTCTTATGCCGCTTCTTTCCCTCATCCTCAATGCGCTTGTTCGGCTCCGCGGGCACACATCGAGGCGCACTTTGCCTGTAACGGTGCCGCCCTCCCGGAGAGGGGAATTCAAGCACTTCACTTCGTCTCTCCTGATTGGCAGCAGTGTTCCGGGCCAGTTCCAGACTGCGCCTGGATGTGCCCGCGCGGAGCCGGACGAGCGAAACGAGGAAGAGTGAAACAAGCAACCATATAAGCCGATTTCGTACAGTTTCAAGCATGTGCACCGATAGCGCAGTGGCAGAGCATCGGACACATTTCGTAGTGCATAGCGTTTCCCCGCAATACTCTTTGAGCGTGATGGCAACTAGAAAACTGGGGCCGAATTCACAAAACTTCTCTTTCGTAAGTGCTTTTTGCCATTGGTCGGGAAGCGTCTCTAATGATATGTCCAGCAGCGGCATTGGCTGAAATTTTCTCTTAAGAACTTTTTTGTCGTAAGTTGTTTTCGTGAATACGGGCCCTGTTGCCCAAGTAGGGCAACGATGTTGACGGGTCATTGTTGCGCAAGTAAACATGATTGATGTCTTTGTCGCTCGTCATTTGCTATCGATTGTTATTACATAAACTGCTCTCTTGGTTGATTAAATTCAAGTGTTGCTCTTATTCTATTTGAAATAACTTTTGTGAATGTTTTCTATCGTGCTGAGAGTAGACTGATTGGAATGTAGTTCTTGAGGCCTTTTACATCTCAGCTCTTGTGTAAAAATAGAATGTTTGCATTTTTCAAACTTACTGGTACATTTGAAGCTTTGAGGCATTCTGTGCACAGTGTCGCGAGCTTTCTAGTTAGGAAGTCTCCTCCATCTTTGATCAAGTCGGCGGTTATGCCGTCTTCTCTAGGTGCTTTCCTGTGGGACATGCCTTAAATTGCTTTCCTGACCTCGTCTGCAGTGACGCATGGAACTTCTCTGTCCTGATCGGCGCTTATTACACTTCTGGTAGGGTGTCTCGTGTCTGAGCTGCACAGTTCCGAATAGAAGTCCTCAGCCACCTTGGCTATATCGTTGAAGTTAGTAACGATGTTGCCCTGCCTATCTTTCACTGCATGCAGTATGTTCTATCCCGCACAAAGCATCCTTTTAGTTGTTGTAATGCTGACTCCTTTTCTGACGGCTGCTTCTATTTCTTTCACATTATGGTTGCGTGTCACTGACTCTACTTTTGTTGATGAGCTGAGACAGCTCGGCAAATTTATCTTATCTCTTGAGTAAGTTATTCTCATCTGTTGGCGTTGTTTAATTAAATTTTTAAATAGTTTTTACGAAAGCTTATTCAAAAAGAGAGCAAGTAGGGTTCAGACAGGGATACTACACAACCGACCATCTTCATGTGATCGATCAAGTAACCGAGAAATCCGCTGAGTAAAACAAACCGATCTATATGGCTTTCATAGGCTACGAAAAGGCTTTCGACTCGGTAGATATAACAGCAGTTCTGGAGGGATTGCGCCATCAAGTTATATGTGACAGGTACGTAAATGCAATAGCCAACATCTGCAAAGATTCTACAGCCACCCTACTCCTCCTTAAGAAAAGCAGGAAAATCCCAATACAGAAAGGTGTCAGACAAGGAGGTACAATTTCTCAAATGCTATTTACTGCATGTTTGGAAGAAATCTTCAAAAGATTAGACTGGGATGAAACAGGACTCAGGAATAACGGCGAATATTTGAGTAACTTACGCTTTGCCGACGACACTCTTTAGCAATGCTGGCGACGAAATGCAGATGACTGAAGACTTCAGCCGAGAAAGCGCTAAGGTAGGAGAGGATGAAATGCTGAAAACAAAGATTATGATAAGTGGCACGGCGAAAAGAACTTGCCTTCACGATTGAAAACCAGACATTAGAAGTTGTAGACGAATACCTATACCTAGGACAGCTCCTGGCAGGAGAACCTACTCATGTGAAAAAAAGTACACTGAAGAATAAGCATGGGATGGCGCGCATATGGGAGACATTCCCAACTCATGAACGGAAACTTACCATTATCACTCAAGCCGAAATTATATCACTATTGTATTTTGCCAGTACTGACATAGGGGGCAGAGACTTGGAGAATTACAAAGAAGCTATAAAGGAAGTTAATAACCACACAGCGGGCGATGGAACGAAAAATGGCAGGTGTTACTCTAAGGGATAGGAGGAGAGCTGAGTGGGTTAGGGAACAGGCAGGGGTAGCAGACATAATAGCCGAAGAAGAAAAATGGACATGGGCAGGTCACGTGATGAGAAGGCTAGACAACCGATGGACAGTTAGAACGACGGAATGGATAGCAAGAGAGGGTAAGCGCGGCTGCCGACGACAGAGAGTAAGATGGAGTGACGAAATTAAGAAATTCGCAGGCATCAAATTGAATGAGCTCGCACAGGACAGGAAAAGATGAAGAGCATTGGGAGAGGCTTTCGTCCTGCAGTGGACATAAGATGAGCTGATGATGATGATGACTATGATAATGATGATGATGACGACGTAAACTGCTTTAGTTGCCACAAGAGACAGAGATAAGTGTTGTGCGGAAATTAAGCAGGGAGGTTGACTAGAATAGCACTTTCAGTTCGCTAGCCTGCATTGGGGGAGAGGTACTTGGAAAAAGAAAGGCTAGAAGAAAAGGATGAGAAAAAGAGAGAGGAATGTAAACGCACACACACACAAAACGCAACAGAGTTACAGTCGTTCAGTGAGGCCCGCAAGTGGTTGGTCATGGTCATAGATGTTATGGAGGCGATGCACGAAGATTGGTTCATCCAAGTCCAACGGCGCCGTACCAGCGAAATACCGATAGCAATGGCAAGGTCACCTCGATGTACAGTAAAGAATTAGCTGCTTCTGTGAGCGCACATTTTGATTTCGTGTTACGCGGATTCCTCTGACAGATGGATCAACGATATTTTTGAAAATCAGGCTAAACCTTTGCTTTTCCGAAGTTCACCCAAAGGTATTTTCTCTAGAAGATGGAAACACATATTCTCTACAACGAAGCCCGGAGAACAGCGCTTCTGTTCTGGCCCATACTGGCAGTAGCATACCGACGGCCAACACAGCCCGGCGAACATTTCTCGCTCGTTTTCGAAATGCTTGCCCAAGGCACCCAACAAGGAGCTGTTCTATTGAATGCCAAGGTGCCGACGACGCTTTATTCGGCGAAGGCAAGATGGCGCCGACAAAGAAGACGCGCGAGGAAATGACTGATGATGCTTTTGTGCAGTTGATGAAGATGGAGTCCGAATAAATGCCTACAGTAATTACCCCGGGGACGGAAGCGGCTAACCTGGCCGCGATTGAGACAATGAAACGCTGATGAAAGGGTTTAAGGCGGGAAACAGGCACGACCTTTTTTCCACGGCAGCGTCGGTTGCGGGAGCACGAAGAGCTGCAACGTGGTAGTTCATCGGAAAGGTCTGCACGAAGACTTTGTTGGGGCCAATATATTGAGACTTGAGCTTTTCACAAACCATGTTTGCGGTCTTCTTGGCTAGCTTCGGTGTTCATTCGGGCGCGACGACCGCATTGGGCAAGACGAGACACAAAGGGGTCGCAAATAAATGATGAAGGGTTGACGGGGCAAGAGAAGAAAGAAACGTTGGGTGATGGCCGTATACCAGAAAAATGGAGAGTACATTCAGTGGTGTTCTAGAGCACGGTGTTTTATGCACGCTGTTGCATGCTTGAAGAACTTCATGGAGTGTGCTTGAAAGAAATGCCCTGCCTCGGTCACTCAAAAGTACTCGAGGGGCCCCGTGGCGTATGGCTTTTAAGAAGAATCCCCTGAAGCAGTGGCTGAAGGGATTGAGGCATACTGTCCCAACCACACACGTGAGGAAAGGTATCGGGGAGCTTGATTCCCTGGATAAGGACCATTTCCCACATGGAGCGCTTTCGCCAGCGTTTTCTAGCCTTTTATTCGTCAACGTCACATGGCGTGGGCGCTTTCGGTGACGGAAGCAGAAACGCCGAGCTCCTCACGTTTGAGACATCGGCGCCGGGACGGAAGCAGATGGATAGGCAGACACCAATCAGCTCGTCACTGGCATCCACTTCCGCCAACGTAATGGCGTCGTCGTTGACGGCGAAGTGAGTAGTGCCACCTCGATTCACTTAAGCCGTTGTAAACTGCGTGGCCCCCTAGTGCCTGCCGCTGCAAACTGCTTCTGACTGTTGCGACGTAGCGCTGGCACCGTTCTGCAGTCTCCTCTTGAGGTTGGTCGCCGTCTCTGTCGGAGCTCATGTGACAACGCTGAAATACGCAATGACAGGGAGCGCCCGCAAAAGTACTCTGGGGCCGAATTCACGAAGCTCCTCTTTCGTAAGTGCTGTTTTCCATTGGTCAGTCGGTCTCTCTAATCATATGACCAGCATCGGCACTGGCTGAAATTTTCTCTTACGAACGTTTTTGTCGTAAGTTGCTTTTGTGAATACGGGCCCTGTTTTTGAGCTTGAGTTTGATTGATCAGCCACATGGCATGTACAACACAGAGTACGCATAGGTATGGGTGGGTGCGATTGGAAAAAGTCTGCATTTTACAGCTTTACTGGCCCTGTCGCCCGAAAAGAAAAATATAATAACAAAAAATGTGGTTGATCCTTCTGTCATGGGAATCGGTATACACGTAAGTAAAACCTGTCTTCGTGAAGCTGTGGAATACATCAGCGGCAGTGTGGAATCCCCTGCAGCTGCGGTCTTACGGACATTAACGAGCCTAAAGTAACTCTACCGCCTTTGATCAGAGGTACGTTTACGGTAGATCTACTACGACGAAATCCGGAGGCTTACTGCTCGTTAGCTCACATGTTCTGACAATGTCCTGTGTTACGTGACACAGAGTTTAACGAAGAAATGGACTGGGAGGATGCCCTTAAAAGCGGCGACCTTTCGATTCAACTTTGGGCTATCCAGAGAGCCTGTACGAGGGTGAAGGGCCACGGTCTTCCGGTCCCTGCGTGGGAGCTGCCCACAACTGCTACGGACTCCCCTCAGAAGGGGTAGGCCCAGCGCAGTTCCTCAGGACCTAAGTTCTCTGCTTGCCTGCCTGGTGAATGGAAGGGAGGGAGATGAGTTGGAACCAGTTGCATGCAGATGTGAACAAATTGCATGCATACATGAGTGGCACGTCGACATTGCACAAGAGTCTTCCGCAGTTGCATACAAGCGAAAGTTCTCTAAAGACTCACATTTCTTCAGAGACACTGCGTTGAGTGCTCTAGAGCCTTGCGCAAAGCTGCCATAAACCAGGAGCGTCCGCAGACGGCGAAACGTTGCAAGCGAAACCGAACGGGTTGTCAGCAGACCGTTACGTGAACACAGTCCGCTGCAGCGAAAGGCGCATCATATGCGTGCAGGCGGCCGTCTTTGTGTTCCTAGAGCAGAGAACATCGTAACGCAAGTGGTTGCCATGTATGCCGCCGAAGACAAATTATGTAGTGGCTATGGTTGTATACATTGCCCAAACAACGTGCCGCACGACGCCGCGAACCTCCTCTGCGATAGAGACAATCATACTACTGAAGTACTAACTGCCGGCGCACACTAGCACGACAGTCTGCTGCTTCGCTCCATTGTTCCTAGATGGCGGTTCCTAAATGCCACCGCTGCGAAGCAAGAGAGCAGTGAAAAGGAGGCAATGCTAATTTAAAAGTAATTTTGCTTGCTAAATACCTTTGACTTATCCGGTACTCAGCTAGATGCAAGTTGTAAACCGGTGTTGTGAAGATATAAGACCCGTCGTTCCCCTCACCCCCTTTCCAGTATGATCATTGTGTCGGAGGTGTGACCGGTACAGCTTATAGCTCTTGTCGTCGTATTCTGGCTTTGGGTTCGAATCCTAGCGCGTGGTACTTTTTCACTGTCAAATGTGGGTTCATTTTTGCAGACATTTACTTCCGTGACGGTAGTACGCCAGTTATTTCTTGATGGACTGCGGCATAAAACACTTTCGTGTTAACAAAATTACAGGCAGCGGAAAACGAAAACACATAAAGGAAACACGCACGTGGATCACAACCGAAGAGCAAAATAAAACTGCGATACATGAAAGCATCCAAAACAGATCAATAAATTAATGAGGGACTCCAGTTAACCATCACAAAAATTTCCTAATATTCATAAGGAATAAGTACATTTATGCAATATGTCGGTGCTAGACAAGACACGTAAAATTTTAGTCGCTAATTCCCATTTGTTTATTGCGCTTGGGAGACGGAAATCTAATGTGTGGGTCCATGATTTGTACGAGCACATGATGCATACCGATTCTCTGGAGGTCGAGTGAGGCCAGTGGCACGAGTCCATCGCAAATCGTACAAACTACGGTACGCAAGGATCCGTTCTTCGACTGGTTGGTGCATGTCTTTAAAAATACACGGTGTGTACAGCTCAGCTAGTAAAACTGGACAAGCAAAGAAACACATAAACAAAGGTAGGTCAACAAGAATTGAACACAGAGGCCGTACGTATCATTTATGTGTTCCTTTGTTTGCCTCATTCTATTGCGCCGAGCATCCTGCGTACTTCCAAGACCTAACAGGCTATATATACTTGCTAGTCGTGTTTGCGACAGCTGGCATTCATAATGACTGTTTGCTCTTAATTCTATGAATTATAAATAATAAATGGGTGTGCGCGTTATGTGAGATGACTTCAGTGCACGATGAGGCATTTTTCGTAGAACAACCAGATTATCTCTTGGTGCTTTAGAGCCTGTGTACTAAGCCAGGTGACAGTAAGGTAAATAAGAAGAAAGAAGAGCGTTATATAATAATGGCTTTGCTTTTACAGCTGGTATATGTTTTGATGCCGAATTAACACACCTGAATATCTGCAAGGTTTGTGACTTGTGTGTTCAGCATGTAAATTCCAGGCCTTATGTAAGTGAACACCGAGAGTTTCGACAGCTGGAGAAGATTCAATTGACTGATTATGAAGGCTCACCTTATCAGACGTTTCATGTAATTTACCTTTTGAATGGAATGGTACAGCCTTGGTTTTAGAACAACTAATGTAGAATGCATTTACCACAGTCTATGCAGATATCTTATTGAGTAAATAGTTAGCAGACATTATGAGGTGGTGAGTGATTACACTAGAAGAAAGGCTGCTTTCATCATCATAAATTACATAATCTACAAAGTTGCCAATGTCTACAATATTATTATAAAAAATATTGAGTAACAGCTGTGTGCCAAGCTTTATACGCGGACCCTTTGGCGAAGAACATGCACACTGAGCGCCATGAGTGGAGATGTAGGGCTTACATAGCGGGGATCTGAGCACGACTGCACCGTCTGAATAGGGGGCGCATGTACACGTGGACGTCGCCTGCTACGGCGAAGCACCTCACAACGGAAATACCCCGCCAGCAGTGCTCGGACGCAGTTGTACACGAAGAACACGGCGAAACGATAAGAGCGCTCTGCTTCAGAGAGTCCTCATTGACGGAGGTGGGGACCATGGCTATATAGCGTTGGCCCCACACACATAGGCGAGCCTAGAGGTCGTGAGAGTACCGTCGTCAGTCTTGTGCCACTTGTTGCTTCGTACTACGAGGAAGAATTTATGGTGTAGCACAATAATACAACGACGTCAGCGCAACCAGAACTCGAATCTCTAGAGCCTAGACAGAGGGAGATGGAGGGAGATGAGAAGGCGGAAGCTATGGCTCACGTATTAGCGTTTCAAGCAGCGAAGTGGACTCCTTACGCATATGCGTTCAAATCAGAATCCGATATCAAAATTATAACCCTGCAATAGCAAGGGCTCTTGTCGCCCATAAGCGTTTTACCCAACAATTGTACGCGTCCCTTCCCCTTATTGGCTATCAAAAGAGGGGGCCTTCAGTTGGAGAAAAATCCGAAAGGGATTTACTGCCCCATATAAAATAATTGCACGCCACGTTCCCGACGTGATCTCGAAATTCCTGTCCCTCCTGTGGAGCAGGGCTGGGCAGTATCTCGATACCAGAGTATCGCGATAGTATTTGAGAGATACTTTTGAGTATCTGTATAGCTGTATCGAGACACATTTGAAAAAAGTGTTTGTATCTCAGTAGTGAAATACTTTTATGATGTATTGCCCGTATCGCAATACCATGCAGGACCGGGGTATCTCGTTACTTTTTTTTTTCGGGAATGAGCTGAGACGGGAATGAGCTGCTGTTCCGCTCTTTCACCCCCCGCTTGCGGGCAGCAGGTGTCCCGCCACGTGAGGGCGGGTGTGCGGAACATGTCGCCGCGGTGTGATGACCGCGGCGACACGTTCAAGGACGGAGTCTGGGCCAAGATGTCCTCGCAGCAAAACACGCAGGTTTATTCACACTGTACACTATTTACAAACTTGGCCGGGGCGGCCAGTACTGTCAGCAGACATCTCAACAACACAACTGGGCTCAAACCACACCAAGCGGTTCATTCCGAGCCCTTAACGTTTGCACTTAAGCGTGAACAAGCACCAAGCTTTCAAACCTCATCATAACTCGTCAGAGGCAGCGCCAAGCTCGACGTCTGACCACCTTGCCGCGTCTGCGACCCGAGTTAGCGCTAAGCTCTCCTCTCCGTCTTATCTGTTCTCGGTTAAAACACTTGATCGCTTCTGCGACCGCCTTCTGGGACCAACCCATATGCAGCACTTCACCAATAAAAACACGTGTTCACTCTCTCTATCACAGCCTACAGTTACGCCTTCGCGTTGCCGCACTTCGACCCGCTTGCTGCACCGAGCTTCTCCGAAAGATATCATGGTCACTAGTCCCGCGATGAGTTATCAGAACTCTGCAGCAGGCCCAAATTGCCACTCTATTTACCCGGCGGCATGCAACCAAGCCGCCGCTTCAAGAGAACTGCTAGACAGGTCTATTGTACCCAAAAGCATTTCCGTACATTTCCACGGCGGGGTCATCTCCTCCGAACGGGCAACCCTTTGGCGACAGTTCGACCGAGCATAAAGGTCAAAGGAGATCTTTGACAGGGAGCCCCCGCTGTTCTTGCAAGCGACTCCCCCCCTGTTGTTCCTTTCTCGGATGTCCCGTTTCCTCCGAAAATGCTCTACGATGCCGCAGCGAAGAGACCTGTCACCCGTCATGTCCTCTCCGCTGTGCAGCTATGTACGTCACAGGAATTACTGACCGCGTGCGTCGCGGGAACAAAGCCGCCGCTTTTACTGCTTACTGAGTGCGTACCACGACGTTTCTACAGAAAAGCCATGCGCTCGGCCACCGTCGCCTGCTCTTCCCCGTCGATCTACCGCCGAACATAGAGGGCCCTTAGTGCGAACTCCGCAGGAAAAGTTTTTACAGTCACTCTAGCCATGAGGGACGTGAGGCGGCGGGAAGGCGGGGTCTCCGGACCTCCTCAGGGGCGGCCTAGGCCCAGGCCACGAATGTGCCGGACTTGCCAAATAAAGTTGCTACCACCACCACCACGACCACTTTAGCCACAATGAAATTAGACAATTTGGCATCACGGTGGTCGAGCCGGCTGTACTGTATTTAAGCGCCGTCCGCTGGTACACTAGGCACTAGGCACGCGGTTCGACACTCGTGTCGCATGCTCTGCAGTCTTGGTTGAGGCCCAACTGACGATGTCTAATGACGGCTTACTTGAGAAGCTCCTGCTGCTTAAACGTAATTAACACGCCAAACTTTTCAACAAAACAGATCTTTGCTAAATAAATTATACTTTTTCTCAATTCATTGGTTGGTGACTCCAGCGCTTCGCTTGAGCTACGCTGTTTCTAGCATAGCTAATAAACGTGCGCGTTAACTAAATTAATCCGGAACTCGGCACGATCTACGATGAACATCCCGAGCTTCGCCCACTCATCATCATTCACTCCGTGGATATGCTGTAATTTTTTTTATTAATGCAACTGATATCTGTACATATGTTGGTATTAACAATTATGTACAGTGAAAGATGCCTTAATGGCACTCAGAGTGCTATGATAAAATTATGACGAAATTGCAAGCTTCAATGCGCTGCAACATTTTAAATATTATGCTGCACTTAAATGTATTTATGGAGTATGCACATCCCCGACTTAGAAAAAAGTATTTCAGTATCAGTGCTGCCGTATCTGTATTCCGGAATATTTTTTTCGTCTTTTTGCAAAGGGATCTCTGATCTGTATTTTAAATGCGAAGCATTTCTTAGCGAACTTCGGCGAGTTTGAGCGTATCTATCTATCTATCTATCTATCTATCTATCTATCTATCTATCTATCTATCTATCTATCTATCTATCTATCTATCTATCTATCTATCTATCTATCTAGCCGCCTACGATTTCGTGCTCTCTTGGCCGTTTCGCTAATGGGATGTTTACGAAAATTGCTATGCCACAACATGACGGCATTACGAACATAAATAACAGGTCATAACATGAAAATCATGACGTGCATGTCATGAGCGGCATGATTTACATGCCACGGTATTGATGCTCTCCTGGCCGTTTCGCTAATTGGGTGTATGCGAAAATTGGTATGGCACAACATGACTGTCTGACGAACATAAATGGCAGGTCATAACATGAAAATCATGACATGCATGTCATGAGCGGCATGATTTACATGCCACGGTCTTGGTGCTCTCCTTGCCGTTTCGTTAATGAGATGTATACGAAAATTGGTATGCCACAATATGACTGCATGGCAAACATAAATGACAGGTCATAACATGACAATCATGACATGCGTGTCATGAGCGACATGATATACATGCCACGGTCTTGGTGCTCTCCTGGCCGTTTCGTTAATGAGATGTATACGAAAATTGGTATGCCACAATATGACTGCATGGCAAACATAATGACAGGTCATAACATGAAAATCATGACATGCGTGTCATGAGCGACATGATTTACATGCAGTGGTCTTTGTGCTCTCCTGGCCGTTTCGGTAATGGGATGTATACGAAAATTGGTATGCTACCAAATGACTGCATGATGAACATAAATGACGGGTCATAACATAAAAATTATGACATGCATGTCATGAGCGGCATGATTTACATGCCATGGTCTTGATGCTCTCCTGGCCGTTTCGTTAGTGGGATGTATGCGAAAATTGGTATGCTACAACATGACTGCATGATGAACATAAATGACGGGTCATAACATGAAAATCATGGCAGGCGTGTCATGAGCGGCATGATTTACATGCCATGGTCTTGGTGCTCTCGTGGTCGTTTCGTTAATGGGATGTATACGAAAATTCGTATGCCACAACACGAGTGCATGATGAACATAAATGACAGGTCATAACATTAGAATCATGACATGCGTGTCATGAGCGGCATGGTTTACGTGCCACAATCTTGGTGCTCTTGCGGCCGTTTCGTTAACTTCATATGTACCAAACTCGGTATATCGAGACAACAATGCAAATCCATTTTACCTTCCTGATGCGTGCTTCGCATTTCCTTGATTCCCACTGCACGTGAGATCTGCCAATTTTTGGCTTCCAAAGCGTGTATTTCGATATCTGTATTCCGGAATACTTTTTCGGGTATCTGTGCCCAGCCCTGCTATGGCGGAAGTCCTAAACTCTATCGTACGGGGCTGTTCAAAGCAGCTCCCACACACGCAGAACACTGAGTCGGCAGCGAAACCCGCGCCTTATAGCAGTACAAAGCGAGTCTGTCCAGCTCTGAGCAGCGGCTGAGCAGCAGCTGAGCAGCTTTAAGGCTGAGCAGCGATGGCTGATCGAGCGGGTCGGGCCAGTGGCTAAGGCCAGCGTGGCTCTCGATCCCATCCATTGAAATTAACTCTTTTTATCCCCTGAAAATTTTCCGTGTTTCCCACTTTCCAAACTGTAGTTGTGAAGGTGAGAGAGTGTCTTTCCGACGTAAGTGCGTTCATCGATACTCTGGCTCGTGCAGGATGTGCACAGAGACGATCAAAATGAGAATGATAACGTACGTTAACAAGAGCCTACTATATGGCCAATCGCACCCCCGGTGAAGCATGCCTGTGAGGATATTGTAGTTCGTATCCACACCTTTTTTTAAAGTTTAGTGTGCGCTTAAGCAATGTGTCATAAGCAAGCTTACCTTTATTATAAGTAGTTTTTCTTAATTGCTAATGATGCCTGGCAACTAATATGTGTACGGAAATGAGCTTGTCACATTACTTGAGTGGTTCCTGACCCGCTACCGTGGTTACTCGGCTACTGTTCCGAAAGTCGCGGGATCGAATCCCGACAGCGCGACCGCATTCAACGGAGGTGAGATATTGAGGTCCGTGTATTGGGCTATGTCGGCGTATGTTAAGGAACCCCAAGTGGTCGAAATTTGCGGAGCGATCCACTAGGGCGTCTCTCATAATGATACCGTAGTTATGGAACGTAAAACCCCAGAAATCAATCGAGAGGCTCTATTTGTCAGGGTCAAAAGTAGCGGAAACACACTTATGTACACCTAAGATACGCGACGGCATACGCTCGCTGTGTCGTCTCATGTCTTCTTTATTGTCGGTGTTTATCGATGAAAATTCAGCGAAAACTACGTATGCACATATCTATTTTTTTTCTGGTTTTTGGTTGTTGTATTGTGTTTCTCGTATACAAACAATGTACATGCACGCCGAATGCGCATAGTAGTAAGAGCCTCCCTCAGGCAAATTACCTTTAGCTCTTACTTCTTTTTCTGTATAAGACAGAATTAAACTTCCAACTTCAAACTTCAAATTGTCACGGATGCAGTCACTGCAACTATAGGCCCAGATAACCTTAATTCTTTTCGTCAACGCATGTTCTGAGTGATTTCACTTTTCAAGAATTACATCTGTATGTTCAAAAGGATACAATTAGTTATGTAGTTGGTTATGTAGTCACTAAACTATTACTGAAATTGGGGAAACTCTCATGGCTCTCAGGCAGAAGGAAAAATTTGGACAACGAGAAATTCTTAGGGGGTATCTTTATGGTAATACACTTCAAACTGTGCCAATAAACTAGGAGGAAACACACTAACCACTGTATAAAAAATTTCAACAAACTATGATACAAAGCGCTCGAGAGTCAAAGTGTTTACAGTTCCACGCAGTCGCACGTCCTTGACGTCGACACGCGCTTCCGACGTCGAGCTGTTGCATCTGGTCGTCTCGTGGAAAATAGTCGCGTTGAGTCCTGCCGTCAGCTGGGACTCCGCCCTACGCGGAGATAGCGCCGACGTGGAGTCGCCGATGCGGTGTACCGCACGTGCCCCTGGTACCACGGAGCATAGCCGTGGGTTGTCTGTCGCATTTTCATGATGACGACGTCGTCAGCCTCGCCGGAATCTCTCCTGGTAGTGCTCGCATCGTTGCCTCGTTTTGTTTTGACCTGGGTGTCTGGCGCAGCCCACTACGAGGGATCGGCCATGAGTCGCCCGGCAGGAGAAGGGTGACACACGAAAAAAAAGAAAAGAAAAGAAAAAGAGAGAAATATCTGACGGAGAAAATCTACATTGGGCCACGTTGGCGCTCGCGCGCATGTTCTACTTTTTCTTTTCTACTATATGTTACTCTACCGGTTATTTTTATGTCATGTACTTTCTCTTTATCTGGATATCTTTCTGCACCTTAGCTCTTCCTCTGTTTCTTCTTCTTCGTCTTCGTCGTCGTCGTCGTCGTCATCATCATCATCATCATCATCATCATCATCCCTAGTTCCACTTATTCTTTGTTTCATTATTTCTGCGTGTTCACAATTCTAGAGAATCATGACCGCAACCAACAGCACAAAAACATCTTCCTCTATGTCGTTTCTTTTGAAAAACAGAACTCGATCTCCAGCATTAATCAGTTCAATATTATAATCAGAATTCGTAGGAAGGAATTGTGACCTATACTACATGTACCGCACAAATATTCTACGAATTCTAAGTAACTTTTGCCTCGTTTGGCATTTTACTGCGAAAGCATTTATTACAGCGTGAACTGTTACGGGCCGAAACAATCCCCGAAATTGGTAGCGATGGCATCGGCCGCCGCCGCCGGCGCCACCAATTCCGACCCCTGATTCTCATCGCATGGTTGGGCACTTTGTGTTGTCAGCCACAGAAAGGGAGCGAGAGAAAACGAATGTAAAATTTTAGTGTCAATAAGGAAAGTGGTGAGGAGGCATAAATAGGAGATTGATGGATCACATATAAGTCTTCAGCCGTCGGCTGTGGTTTCATCGACGAAGACGAAGAAAAAAAAAGGAGGAGGAGCAAAAGAAGGAAAAAGAAGGGGAAGGAGAAGACAACGAAAACGAAGAGGAAGACCACAACGATGAATAAAAGCGGAAGATGATGAATAAGAAAACGACGACAATAATGTAGAAGAGGAAGAAGTGAGGACGATGGCAGTAGGAATATGAAGAAAGCGAAGAGGCATACGATGACGGGGAAGGATAAAAGGTAAAAAAGGAAGGCGATAGAAGAGGAAGAAGAAGAGGGGAGGCGAAGCCGGAACGAAAGAAGACCGAAAAAGAAGAATCAGAGCACGTAGCCAACTGTAGCTTGCGCTGTCGCTGTTCAGCTTCTTCTTCGCAGGCCTGGGAGTATTTTTGGATGTAAGGACAATTCGTTAAATGGAAGTATGGCATTCGATGCGACCTTATTACTGAGATCAGAACAGCTTCGTTGTAGCGTCTGAAGTATTCTGATGATACATTCGGCAATTAAGATTCACGCCTGCTCAAGATCATTAGGAGGAATCTACGTTGATTATTCACATATTGATATTTATTGCCTAGAGTAACCTGCTAAACATCTCTCTTATTTTTTTTTGCTAAAATAAGCCTCGAAACGCCGCTATAACAAATGAAGAGCGACACGCCGTGTCCGCGTGAATTCAAGCAAGAGTAAATTTCTTCTGCTTCTTTGTTCTCGCACGCTTTCTTTGGGCTCATCGCCCATAGAAGGACCGAGCGTACAGTCAATGTACCTATTAGCCTTTCATGTTTTCCTCGAACTCGGCGTGGTCCAGTAGCTATGGTGCTCAGTTCCTGAGCTGCTGACCGTTCATTCCGTTTTCTTTGGCTGCAGTCGTGTTCTTAGTGTAACGCCGTGCCAAGAACTCTCATGGCCTTATATTGAATGGCACGCAAAAGAAACCCAGGTACTCTAATGTTTGATCTGGAATCCTCCAGCTATACTTCATGCCTCATAACCAATTGCGCAGCTTCAGGACACAGCCACTTCCGTATTTTTGCTTTCATTTATTCGGGTTTGATGGTTAAAATATGTTCTTGCGGCACTATGTGCCCTTTATACAAGGAAATATGCAATGGTGGCCTTTGCACCTCGTTACTTTTTCCCGACCCCCCCCCTTTTTATTGATGTAGAAATAAATGAAGGAGTCGTCGCCAGAAACCCCTTTTCCCTTAAGCGCTGTAAGGTGACAGTAAAAAATAAAAGTAAAAATAGAACCATAAAATGGTTCATGCTGTTCGCTCACGTCACACACAGCAGCATTGTGTGCGCACAATCCAGTTGGTAATTATCACTTATTTTTTCCTCTTCACGTAAGCGTTGAAGGGCGTTCAAGGCCTTGTGGTGGATCTTTGGTGGCCACGTTTTTAATATTTTTGCAAGCGGAAAGGCTTGAGTTGAATCTAGTAAACGTAGCTCTTGTTCGAGTCGCTGTCTCTGTATGGTACACTTGGGACAGTCAATCAACAGGTGATAGACATCCTCGTCGTCGTGGTCGCATGGGCATGTTGAAAATGAAGCACGCTGAATTTTGAATAAAATGTGCTTTGTTTAGCAGTTCCAAGCCGGAGACTATGCATGAGGGTGTCGATACATCGTGGGAGCCGATGGTCCAGTTGATAGTCAAGATTATGGTCGACTGCGTACAGGATTGATTCTTTTGTTTGCTCTGTAGACCAGTTGAGCAAGCATAATTCTCGCTTGTTTCCCCACGCCCCTCTTTTTGTCTTGTTGTTTCCGCTCTCCCATCCCTCTTTATTTCCATTTTCCCATCCCCTAGTGCAGAGCAGCAAACGGACAGTTTGTATTCTGATCAACCTTCCTGCCTTTCCTTTGTATCTCTCTCTCTACACTCCAACCCCTGGAAGGCCCGCAAGGCATAGCTTTCTGAAACGAAGCGTATGGCGGATATCATTTGGCAGACTGTAACTTGGGCGTGTATCACTGCTCTTGTTGAACGCCTTGAGAGATGATCTGTGTGCGGTCTTCGTGGATCTTGCTTCCTTCAGTAAATATGCTGAGTGCTCTGTCCGGCTGTTGTAAGAGTGCACGGCGCGATCCGTGGGGTGAATTAGGCAATTTCTCTTAGTTTTCCTATAGGACTTTATGCTGAGCTGTTGCTGTTGTTGTCGCTAGGATGCACCTTCATTAAACGTCAAACCAGAGCATTAATTCAGGATTCCCAGTCAGCTTGCTCTACAAAATACCATTTTATTATTGTATCGAATGAGTGTTGAAGAAGACAGACGAAATAAATAATAAACGGATGAATGAATGAAAGAAAGAAATAACGAAAGACGTACCAAAGCAATTGAGACAACAATAATAGATCCACGATTGCACTGCAATAGACACTGCGTGCACAAACATGCCAACCATAACATTTTAGTATCTAGGTAAAAAAATAAACGTCTTCACTCTGCGGCCGCCAGTTCTCCGTTTAATCGGTCGTTGTTCTTATTTCTCAAGATTTTCCCTCCCGGAAAAGATGCAAGGAATAAAAGTTCTTTCAAACACTTTGCCCTTCAAGGCCTTTGCCCTACAGATCCCCATTCTCCTTCGCCGCCTGCCCCCTCGCGGCACCGCATACCACATAAATCTAGCCCTATCCGCTGTAGAGCTTCTTATAGGCTTTTGTAGGGAGGGGCTGCTTTCGAAGGTTCGGTGACCGCCATTTTGTGTGCTTGTTGGGGGAGGGGTTAGTTGGGGACACGTGCGCCAATGCGATAAAGCGACCACCAAGAACTCCACTCAGACGCCTTGTCAACAACAGTATGCAAGGAAGTCGAAAGAAAAAAAAATGCGGAAGTGAGGGCGAATGGTGTCGTAGAATAAACTGCCGCGCGCCTCGCGTTGCTTTCTTTCGCAGCGCTCTCACTTTATCCTGAAATGTAGCGGGAGTCTAAACAGGCATAAAAATGAAAAAGAGCAAGAAATGTCGACGGATAGAAGGATTTCAACAGACTCATTCTTATTTATGTATTCAAGAAGTTCTTCCCTAGACACCCTGTAACTCGCCCTGACTCATCCATGTTTGCTCTTCTTTATTTTTCTGTGTGTCTGTGCGTGCGTGAATGGAAGTCGCGTGAAGGATGTCACTTGCTCGGCTGGATGTGGCGCTACGCACTTGGGTCCATGCAGGAGAAGACAGTATAAGCGAATGAAAGACTCAAAAGAAGCAAAACTGCGAGGAAGATAAAAAACACTCTTTAAGTAGGCCAAGGATTTTTCTCTTGTCGTGCTTGTAATAGCGACGCAGTTCTCTAAAGCCTGCTTCGCTCGATATGCATGCCGTCTTTCTAACTTTGCAGCAAGGCAAATGAGGATGCATATGCGCTCGACTTTAATGCAAAATATAATCCTTTTGAAATTACTTGGTCTGGCGAAGCAATTTGATTTTGAAATTTGTTCTCCTCGTGTACATATGAATAGCTACTGCCACGCACCGCTACACTAGACAGCTCCCTGGATACAAGACACTATATGACTGCGACTTTCGCTGCCATCTCGACAGTTGTTCGCCTTGTGTAGTATATATTAGGGCGTTTTTCAGCCGTAGATTCGTTCTTTCTCTCTTCCTATTGTCCGCGCGCCTTCGGCAGGAAATACGCTTCTTTTCCAGGATGGCACAATGGGATAACATTCTGAGATGTGCAGCTATGCTTAACCATTCATTTCCATGGGAACAACAACGCACTATGGCTGGTGCCAGACCACGCAAACTATTTAAAAGTTAAGTGCTGCCACGTGACTGTGACCAAGTAAAAAGCCATTGACCAAGTGGTGACGTCATCACATGACGTTTCGGTGGCGTCATACGACGTCACAATGTAAGATTACGTGATGACGTCATTCAAAGCGTCATTACATCCCGATGGTGTAGGGTTACCAACTGAAAGGGAAAATTAGCATCCACCCGTTGTGTAGCACGAGGCTACACGGAAATCCACACGGATTTCTCAGAAATTAAAGGTTCCTAGTTGCCGAAAAATTCCTCCTGGTCCGGGGTACGAACCCTGGACCAACGTCTGTCCGGGGCGCTCGCTCTGCCAACTGAGCTAACCAGGAGGCTAGCGATTGACAGCGCGAGGGCGAACCCCGGACAGGCGTTGGTTCCTGATTTGTACCCCGGACCAGGACGAATTTTTCGGCAACTAGGAAGCTTTCATTTCTGAGAAATCCGTATGGATTTCCTTGTAGCCTTGTGCTACACAACGGGTGGATGCTAATTTTCCGTTTCATAAACGTTACTCCACCTTGCGGGTTTCCGCAGAACTCATTTACCCTACAGGGTTACCAACTGTTCTGGATTTGGCGAGGCTGACCCTCATTTTTATGTAAGTGCCTAGTCGCGACTTGCCCGTGTGGAGACAGTGTTATGTCGCGGATTGAAACCTAGTTCCTGAGCTCATAATGTGAGGCGACGAAAGTGGTAACTGCTGCATTCGGCCCTCTTAATAAGTTCCTAATGATGACACTTTTAGTCCTGAGTCTACAGCGGGAATTTTATTTCGACGTACTTCTCTGTGCTACCCACCAGCCTGAACCTCGGCTGCGCTGAACTTTAGGACGAGCAAGACATTCTTCGCGTCAGGATGGTAAAGTTCTCAAGCAAGCAGTTAGATATGCCGACTTGATGTGGGAGAAGTTTCTCAAATGTTTACGAAGCTGCCCAAGGCACTCTATACTAGTTGCATTTGTTTTTCCAATCCCCGTCAGCGAGCGGGGTAGTTATGTTCTCCGTTATGAAGGGTTTGTTGAGGAATGTGAGGAACAGGATGCCTTTTGAGCTTATGCAGGTAGAGATTCAGGTGAAGTTGAGCGTCCGCATGAAAAGCGAGGACATTCACGAATACATCTTGAATCAAGATCACATTCGAGAACCTGTGCGAAGTCGACTGAAGTGCAGTTTTCAGAGGACGCAACAGTAAAAGACACTGGCTATAAACAAGGAAGTAGAAAGCATTCGTTTTACAAACAGTTGTCAACCCGTCTTCCCGTCCCGTCCCGTCCTGACTTACACCGTCAAAGGAACCCTGCCATACTTTTCGAACACAGTCAGAAAACGGTACCAATCAGTCATGGAGGCTCTTGCGGACATGTGCCCCAAATATTATTGTACTGCGCGCACCAGGGAATTCGCTATTTAGTTTCAAATATAGCTAAAAATCGCCCAATCTCCTTTTAACAAACCACGCCACGAGGAGTACCGAGAACGTCATCTGATATTTTGTGGTGGTCTTAAAGAAAGATACATATACTTTGCTTATTTGTTGAGCTCAAAACGAAAAAAAAAAATAAATTATTACTGAGGATTTGTCAGCGATTATGGCATTACCACTTGTAGTTCTGACTCAAGCGGGTACTGCGACTGGCCTGCTGCAAGAGCCGACCAGTGGGTAGTGGTCTGCTGAGCGAACAAGACGAACAAGACGAACCGAAGGCACTGTGTCTTCAGGAGAAGAGACCCGAGGCAGAGCGAGAATGGAAATGACTAAATTTAACAGGAGTTGATTTACAAAGCTTCGGTAATGAAAGGATCTCACCGAGAGCGAGCTTGGCAGCTTGTTTTATACTGGTTGATGTCCTTAGATCCCTTGCTAGGGCATATGCCTTAGTTATAATGGTCCAACCACCGCGCGAATGTCCGCTTAAGGGATAGTCCCTCTAAAGCCCACGGTGACTGCATCGAAATGGGTATAAACTTCACACCCCCCCGCCCTCTTTTCATGTCCGCCTCGAGCGAAAAGGGGGTGTCTCTTCTGGATGCTGACAGGCCGTTGATGAGTAGTGCAGTTAGCGCACACCTGGACTGCTCCTAGTAAACACAGGTCTCACAAAAGTGTCCCCCGCACAAGCGCTCAACGCAGGCGCGCGGGCACACACACACACACACACACACACACACACACACACACACACACACACACACACACACACACACACACACACACACACACACACACACACCGCTCTCTCTTTGGGTTCCTACGGCGTCCAATAAACCAGAAAGGCTGTTTTCGGACGGTTAACAAGACCTGTAATGGCTTTGTAACACGGGCTAGTCGGTCCTTTTTGCGGCGTAATTTTTTGAAAGAGCGCGCAATTTATGTCTGTATTTGAAACGAAATGGCAAATTCACTGGCGCGTGCAGTTCAATAAGATGTGAGTCAAGTGTTCATAGGAACCTCCACGACTGATCAACACCGTTTTCTGACTACATTCAAAAAGTGTTGAAAGGCCCCCTAAAAAGGAAACTGAACAGGTTTCTGATCTTTAAAAATGGAAATGAAGCCATTGTTTCCATTTTATGTTTCCGGCTTAGACTTGAAAGACTTGCTGCTGCATGGATAATTCTGTTTAAAAAGAAGCATTAGCGCCAGCAAGCCATCCCACCGCGCTACCTACGGCTGTACGAGCACCGGTAGCTGAGACTATGTTGTCCCTTAAAACTCCCGTAGCTGACGGAACTTAACCGCTAGGTGGAACGCGTGCGGCCAAAAGAATTAAGGTTTCGACAAATATTTCCATTTGGTGAAACTATTTTTGGGACTAACTGTCTGGAAGCAACGACTAGTCCACGGCTTGCAGGGACAAAACAGCACTACGGTTATCTCATGGATTTTCATGACAACACACATTATTCCCACTTTTCGCCTTTTTGGTAAAACTTTCGTTCGACTAGCAAGTAGCTAGCAAGTACGCCGTCGGGGCGTTGATCGCTGGTTTCTTTAAGCACCGTGAGTCACGAAACGACACACGAAAACTTCACTTATTTTATGCATATGTTTCTTGACCTCACTACACCTCTTTTTTTTTCTTCCTAGTTCAGGGCATACAAATTTCTTGCTTATACAGCGCACGTCTGCATTAGGTTGACGACACAGAGAATGAACTTTATTGTGAGCAAGCGCTGTGTGCACCCCTGACGGGCGGCCTCCTTATCCAGATAGCCGCTGTCCCGCGTTTCGCTTCGACATAAAAAGCCGAGGCAAGTATTGTGTATACGCTGTTTGTAGTGGCCTAGCATCAGACAAAAGACCAGTTCGTTCTCGAATTTCACTTGGCGAAGATTTACCTCAACATCTACAATGAATAAAGTTATAGTGCAAACACAATCATCGGCATGTGACATGTATTAGTGCAGCATGTATTACGGCTGGACGTTTTACTTTATTCCTTTTCAACTATGCAGCAGCTGTGAAATGCACTGTGTGCAAAATGAACCTCTCTATCCGCATTCAGCGCACGGGTATGAAACTAAATTAAACATCAGCCGTGGCTGAAGGCAATAAAAGCGTGGTGCATCTCTAAAGGGGCGCGCCCTCTCCAGCATTCAGTTCGCTGTCAGGTTCTGTGGGTTGGCGCCGTCACCGGAACGATAAGAGGGTGGCGACACCGGTTACTGTCTAATGACACCACCCACAACGCCACGGCGGTCGTACTACTTCGATATACCCGAGACCTGCCTCGGGCATATCTGCATATACTGCCCGGACGACGAAATAGAAGAGGACATGTGAAGCGTTGACACCACTTTGATGGCATCAAATCATTTAAATAAACATAATCCGGCCTCCCACATTGCCTCATTGTTTATAACACAACTCAACAACACCAGTTTGCAACACTCAATCTAGCCAACAACAATCTAGTCCGCAGCAACAATCTAGCCAAAAGAAACGCTTTCGCGTTCTCATTTCATAAGAATACGCTTAGGGATTGTCGATTTTTTATTTTTTGAGGTCGCGGCTGTAATCTGCATGTTTACGTCGTGTCATTAAAAACACAATTGTATTTCATCGTGCCGTCAACGTCAACCGCAAACGTGCATGCGAAACAAACGCCCCTTCCGCAGAGACAGTCAGGGCTGCTGTCCACCAGAGGTCGTCTCACCGCGCGTACCGATGTACCTATGAAAGAGGAAATCAATTGGAAGGGTACGAAGCGTTGGGTTACATCCAGAAGGTAACAGCCGGTTCGTTTAAAAAGATCGTCCAAGAGATTCCCCCAGTGGATAAAACCATGACGGAGAGCGAAACTAAGGAAGAGCTAGAACTTGAGAATTTCAACTGGAAAAAGGCCGAAGGAAAAATTCGAAAGCGCACTGCTCTGGGTTTAGATGGGGTCCCCGTTAGCCTCATTAACGAATTAGGACAGAACACTAAAGAAGCACTATTGAAAGCCGTAGAAAAATGCTTACAGGAGAGACAAATACCGGACAGTTGGCGAAAAAGCAGAATGAACTTTATCTATAAAGGCAAGGGGGAAAAGAATAACATTCGCTCGTATAGACCGCTAACCATTACATCGGTACTATACAGGATGGCTGTGCAAGCAGTAAAATTGAAAATAGAAGCCTGGGCAGAACGTAATAATATTCTGGGAGAACTTCGGAATGGATTTCGAGTAGACAGGCGTTTAGACGATAACCTATTTGTTCTTACTCAGTGTATAGAAATACCTAAAATAGAAAGCAGGCCGTTGTATGTGGCTTTTCTAGACATCACTGGGGCGTATGACAATGTTAATCAGGAAATATTGCGGGAAATTTTGGAAGGAATGGGCATAGGCGACGATTGTGTACAGCTTTTGAGGGAAATATATCGAGAAAATACAGTTTGCGTAGAATGGGAAGGAATCAGTAGCAGAGAGAACGTTGATATTAGCAAGGGGCTGAGACAGGGATGTCCTTTGTCGGCGCTGTTATTCATGTTGTACATGGTTAAAATGGAGAAAGCGCTAGGAGATAGCAACATTGGTTTTAACAGGGCGGCGTGATGATTGAGCAGATGCTTCCGGGTTTATTTTATGCTGACGATATTGTCTTATTCGCGGACAGTCGAGATGATATACAACGGCTGGTGAATATATGCGGAAAGGAAGGCGAGGCTCTGGGACTGGGATTTAGTGTAACAAAATGCGGATTGATGGTATTCAATGGTCTCAACAACCAGGCGGTATCCATACGGGGCCAAGAAAACCGAGAGTAAGCGAATACAAGTACCTTGGCGTATGGGTAAATGAGGGTGAAAGATACATGGAGGTACACGAAAAAGCCTTGGCAGCAAAGGGAAAGAGGAACGCAGCAATAATGAAGCACAGAGCGTTATGGGGATACAATAGGTACGAGGTGCTTAGGGGTCTCTGGAAAGGGGTAATGGTACCGGGGCTTACATTTGGGAACTCAGTGGTGTGCATGAGGCCAGAGATACAATCAGGAATGGATGTGAATCAAAGAACTGTGGGACGTCTCGCGTTGGGTGCTCACGGGAAAGCGACAAACGAGGCTGTAAAGGGCGATATGGGATGGGCGAGTTTTGAGGCAAGGGAAGCGCAGAGCAAAATAAGGTTTGAAGAGAGGCTAAGGAATATGAAAGAGAGTAGGCGGGCAGTGAAGGTGTTCCGCTATTTATATAGAAAGAGCATTGACACGCAGTGGAGAAAGAGAACTAGGAGGCGGCTCACCAGTAAATATACGGCTCTAAGAGAATTGACAACAAAGAGCGTAAAGGGAAAAGTCAGAGAGGCGGAGAAGATTTACTGGAGGGCAGCGATGGAAAAAAAAAACCGACTCTGAATAACTACCGAGAGGGCAAAAACGAAATAAAGAGGGAGGCATTTTATGATAATTCAAGAGGAAGCGCTTTACTGTTTGAAGCGAGATCGGGCTGCCTTAGAACGCGTATTTATAAAGCGAAATTCAGTAAAGAAGAAGAAAAATGCACCTGCTGTGAGGAAGATAGGGAAACGACGGAGCATGTTCTGATTGAATGCGGAAATATCCACCCAGGTGTACGTTTGGGCACCACCCTACATGAAGCCTTGGGTTTTAGGGCGAACAACGGGAAGCTGAACATAGCCGCGATTGAAATAAGTAAGAGACGGTTAGAATACTGGTGGCAGAAAACTAGAGAGAACGGGCAAAAATAATTATAGGGAAAAATATGGACTTTCTGCCGTAAGGGGGCAGGGAACTGGGCTATGAATTTCCGTTTTAGCTATAGTATGATCGATTTGATTGAAGTAGATTTAAAAGGCATGATGACAATTTAAAGAGAGAGAAAAAAAAAGAAAAGTTCTTAAATTTTCTTACGAGCCTGGTGGCGCACATGTCACCGCCCCGTTACAAAGGGGACGCTCATAGCATCCATCGATGCAGGGAAATGGTTTGATACTGGGTTCTGTCTCGCAGAACTGCTGCGCGTTGGCAATTTTTCTACATTTAGTAACAATCTTGTCTCATAAAGCAATTGTAGCTGTGTTATGTGGTCGTCCGAGCCGTTCGCGCATTCTTTCTTGCTCCATTTATATTTGCTCCGCATAAACGCGCTGTGCAACTCTTATGTACGCCTGCTTTTGTCTACACGCAAGTGCACTCCTCCCCAAAGAAATTCCTGCCTGGCCACGCCACTCCACAGAGCGCCTGACCTCTTCAAGAGCATCGCGGAGACCGTCGCAGTGCACGGTCGGAAACTACAGCCCTTGCGGCGGGCCCCTGTATTGTCGTCACCGTGGTGCTCCGCCTTTCGCGGATGCGAGCCGGGTTCGCCGCGCGCCGTGGAGGGGCGCCTCGTTGTGTCTTGCAAATAACGCATTTTTGCTGGCGCGTTTCAAATTTCATGTCGATTTTGGTGTTCAGGGTGTTCAGATGTACAGAAGGACGCTCACAGCTTGATTTTTTGGAAAGCTGTTCAGTTGGCCTTTAAGGAGTTCGTAGCCCTATGCCGGTGATGTCACATTGTTACGTCATAAGCTGAAAAAAAGAAGAACACTGTTCAATTGATGTTAAATTTCTCAAAGAGGTTTCTGCAAACACTACCAATTCATAGTTTTCGAAAAAGAAATCGCAGTCTGCGTAGGAGTCCGAACCGAACCCAGGTGTTTGAATCAAGCATGCTACCACTCGTCGACGCGGCAGCGTTTAGGCGTGGCTGACAACGCCGATGCTTAGTACGCGCTTGACTGAACGCGACATGTCGCGCCCATTTTGCCGAATGCATTTTCTTTCGCATTCTAACAAATGCACTGTATCAGTTGCGTCTTTTTTTCCCGTCGTATCCAAAGAATAACAAGTTGTTGCTGAAGGCAGTGAGAAAGAAAGGGGAGGCAAAGGCAAGTAGATTAAGCGGTAGGAGAACTTTCGGCTGCTACCCTATATGGGGTGCAGGTGAATATAAGGAGGTAAAGAGAAAAAGAGAGAGAACGAAATGAAGCGCAGGCACACTACACTATCGGT
Organism: Hyalomma asiaticum; assembly: GCA_013339685.2. Lineage (NCBI taxonomy): Eukaryota > Metazoa > Arthropoda > Arachnida > Ixodida > Ixodidae > Hyalomma > Hyalomma asiaticum. Next base: position 165,607,762 of record CM023481.1, read on the forward strand.
ATATAGCGAAGGCGATACAGCTGAAGGGCTACAGCAAAGGTCGAAGAGACGCCTGCTTTCGGCATCTGGGAGAACTCGGCACTCGCTATAAGAAAAAAAAAGAAAGCCAGCACGAATAATCCACTAAAGCTAGTGAAATATATTGTGAGGGGGCAATAGTATTCGAAAGAAAGTAAGAAATTTATTTACAAAATACATAGGGGAAGAAGCAGCTGCAGCAAGAATGGCGGAAAAACAAGACGAGCGCTGCTGTGATCGTTAGCTTCATCGCTTTCCTGGCGAATTCTTACATGTTCAGCATGGCGTGTTCTTCAGTGTGTGGAAATGCGTTGTGACAGTATTAAAAGCGATAACAGTATTCACGAAACGACAGCGAGTGTGACGGTGTTGGAGGGGGTGAACCAGAAATGATGACATGACATCGCAGTGTACAGTTGGGCTCCTGTGCGCACGTCACGTTGAGATATCAACTGGAGGACCCTTTGGGCAGAATGAGGCAGCTTGCGCGTGACGTCTAGCGCGACTGTCGCCAAAGCGAAGTCCGCCTGGGGGGCCCGTGTGCACCAAACGAGATGTGCCGGTCGGAAACCGGAGTTAAACAAACTTGAACCGTAGCTTGTTGTAATCGTGCGACATTGCTTTTGAGTTGTTTTCGCCGGAGGCGCTGCAGGCTATTCACCTGTGTAGAGAGTGAAAAGAATGCGGACCGTCACGTTCGCTCACGTGCGGTGCGGTGAATGATGGATGCGGTACATGGTAGGCAGGCAAACACACATATATTGAATGGGCACTCTCAAAGCATAAGTACAAACAAACAACAAACAGTAAAGCTCGCGGGCTACAGTCCTAAGCTAACCCTGAATCGTTCTTAAGAGCAAAGTCACGTGCATGCGCACAGCTCACGTCTATGTTGACGCAGGTAGAACGAGTTGTCGCTGTGGTGCCTTGCGGGACGCGGCGGGCAGGAGAGGTTGTGGAGCTCGAACGCTGGTAGCGGCTCTGCTCTCGGAAGCAGCACGGAGTGGCGTCGGCCCAGTGCAAGTAAAGGCCGAAACCCGAAACCAGCAGGTAACGGCCACACTGGTCGCCCGGCGAGGTCAGGCAGCAGTCGCCGGCTAACGCCGTTCGCAGGACCGGTCAGGAGGCTGCCCAGCGCTTCAGCCCGGGTAGCCCTCTTCAGACCTCGGTTCCTCGAACGCCGTCTTCTTCTGCCTTCGTGGCGGCGGTCCTGCTCCTCGTGCCTTCCCCCTACTGCCTCTTCTTCTTTTTCTATCTCCTACGCCACCGCCGCCACGTGCACTCTTGTTCCGCGACGCGCCGCTCAGGTTGTCGACCTTCGTCGTCGTCGTCTCTTTTCATCACAACCTGGCATAGTTTGTACTCTACGGAAAGTTGAGGCAACATATGTTGTATTCTGCTCACTGTATAAAAAAAATCTTTTCCTCGACAGAGACGAACTGCGCTAAATAATCAGGGACAAGGAAGACACACGCACAAGCGCAGTCCTTTGTTCCTGTTTATTTCGCGCAGTTCGTGTCTGTCATGGATTACCAACTGACCCAGCGTTCTATCCTTCTAAATGTTTTCCTCGTATCCAGCTGCAAGCCAACGACTTATACGTCTCGAAGCAGGTATTAGAATATTTGCTGACGACCACACGCGATATTGCTATTGCCTATTGCAGTCATGCTATTTGAATTAGGGGAAAACAAGCCTTGAGGAATTCAACCGCTTGTTCATTTGTTTCTCATACGACATGCAGGTGACGTACCTGTTGTTTATTCAGTGCGAAGCACCTTATGTGCTCGGGCTTTCGGTGTCTCCTCTGGGTGTGTCTTGTCATGGTCGTCGTGGTAAAGCGAACTATGGATGAAGAAATCAACACACAGTTGACGAGGAAAGGTACCACCCACTAGGACTCGAACCCGCAACTAGCAGGGATGCGACGATAGAAGCTGGAAGTTCTGCTGCTCACGCCACCACGATATGAAGTGCGTGGGGGAGGGGGGAAATGGACCTTACATATCCATTACACCGCCTTGCAATTTTCGTATAAGTGATGTCCGGTTAAATTAAAGAATTACTGTTAAATGAACATCGCCCCCCTTTTTTGCACTCTTCGATCGCAGTGGTGGTTCGGCAACTTAGGAACGATAGAGCGAGGGCGTTTGTCGTGGTAATCCTCACGTCACGGTGGGCCGACTCTGGATGCACTGCACTCAGACAGTGTGCGTGCGTGCGTGTGTGCGTATGTGTGTGTGTGTGTGCGTGCACGCGTGCACCGATTCTGGAGGCGTTGCAGTCAGACACTGTATGTGTAGTGGCGTCGTGTGAGGTGCGGTTTTAGCGAATCTCTGTTAATGAGCCCGGGCTATCGGCGTCTCACGTCGTCATCACCGTGACCACGGTAAAGCAAGCGCATTAGAAGCGATTGACATTTTACTGTGGGAAACACCGGACATCACCGCATGCGTCGCACGTCCCCAGGCTGTCATGATTATTTTATTACCAAAATGATTAATATAACAGGTTGGTGTTCTTAAGCTGGAACAAGCAACTCCTCTTACTTTACCAAACTAAGCAAAACTGAAGAAAAAGTTCATGAAATATGGCGCACGGTATGGGACCATAAGCGTAGAACATCAAGGACTGTGGAAACAACGTAATGTTTTGTGCATGAGTTCGTCTAGGGTAACTTGTGCACCTGTTCGTATATAAAGAAAAACATCTTGGATGTGGCATGATGTGTACAGGAAACACATATCGCAGCTGCACACACGGGATCTAAGCGCAGGATCATAAGATAAAACTTAACGTTCTTAAAAGCACGGCATTTGCTTCACTCAAATAGCTTTCAGGATACACTGTAATTTAGTGTTTCAGGAAGATATTCTCATCGTATGGTTATTTTCTAAAGCGACAAGAGCTTTTTGAGGTCCATGTTATCATAGCGAATGGTCTTTTTAGATGCGAAGCAGCTCTTTGACTAGCCTGTGTAAAGCTGTCCCTCCGTGCGTCCGTACGAACACGCCGCAACGCGCTCCCCTCGCCGCAGGTGTTGGAGCGGTGCCAAGTAGGTCACGCCGCAGCTTCGCGTTGACGTCACGCTCCCCTCGGAGTGCGCACTGACGTCACTCTCTCCCTCGCCTGCCGCGCGCTCGCCGCAGCGCCCGCAGCTGCCGCCTCGTCCGTTCGCCCGCAACACCTGCCGCTACCGCCGCTCGCTCCGCTACCGCGACCGCCACTCGCTACACCGCCGACTCATCGGTTCACGCGCAAAAAAATTAGCATCATCTTCCCAACGGGAACCCTGATTGGATGCGAAGCACCCGCGTTAGCGCCGTTCCACCCGTGATGCCACCGTGCGCAACGCTGCTGCTTCGCGTCCCATCAGGGTTCCCTTTGGGAAGATGGTGTTAATTTTTTTTCTTAACGTATTTTTCTCCATATATATTAAACACTCAAGGCGGAGGTGACACACATCTGCGCCCGGGTGACTACAAGAACACAGCGAAGTGTCGTACCATGTTTCGGAGGGCTAAAGCCACGACGCGTACTCGCCTAGCCACGCGCTTCCTCTTCTAATCTCGTGCAGTTTGGTATAACCCGGAAAAAAAGAACTAGAGCGCCTATTATTACAAAAATTCCTGATCATGCTCTATAACTTCTCCCTTAAACATCTTGTGTTTAAAATATTTCAAAAGTTGGTTATTTATTAATATTGTTACGCGCTATTCCGCACAGTTGGCAAAGCATCCTGCCGAGCCTGGAGGAATGCACGAAGGAGATGGCGAAGACGACGATCACAGCAGCGTTCGTGCTAATGCTCTGCCATCTTGTCTGCTGCTGTCTTTCCTTGCATATATAGTGTAAATATAATTTATATACTGTTCTGGTTATTCTTATCCCCGTGGCACTTTTGGTAGAAGTGCTGGGTACCCACACGGTACAACGGAGCTTCGCAGCGGCCGACGCTTGGCTTTCTGCACAATGGCGGGAGAGGAATCGGCGCCGACCGAGGCGGCTGCAAGAACTACTGTCGTCCTTGCTCAGCTAAAAGAACCAGGCACATTCTGCGGGACTGACAATGTCGACATTGAAGACTGGCTACCCATGTACGAGCGTGCAAGTAAGAACAATCATTGGGACGAGACGATCATGTTGGCGAATATCTTATTTTACCTCAAGGGAACAGCGAAGGTGTGGTTTGAGAATAACGAAGACGAAATTGGGAGCTGGGATGTATGCAAGGAAAAGATGCGTGCCCTGTTCGGCAAGTCAGCAGACAAGATGGAAGAGCATCAGCACGAGCGCTACTCTGATCGTCGTCTTCACCATCTCCTTGGTGAATTCCTCCAGGCTCGGCAGGATGCGTTGCTAACTGTGCGGAATAGCCCGTAACAAAATTAATTAAATACCCAAGCTCACTTGAGGAGTAGGCTGTGATGTTCAAGACGACAGTGCACAATACTACGGTGGTTGGGTTCTTGTAACGCCCACGTGGATTTTTTTCAGTCTTCGCCTTATAGTTAGCTGAAACACCCTGTCGGCTGCGAGACCACATATATGTGCACTCAGACACCTGTACACGGCCCTTCTACATATTGCCTCGCGATCTTTGGCTTTGTTTAGTGTTTCAAATAACATCTGTTCTGTTACCGCTCGGCGCATCCCGTGCCTCAATATTTGTGAAGATTCTCAATTGCTTTCGAGCGTTCTACCAAAACTTCGCATGAATGAAAAGCACAGGGGAGCACATTCGAGATCCCACGCGAGCACCAGGGGTAACACAGTAATGTACTATGACGTGTGTATAAAAGCCGACGCATTTTGCCTCTGATTAGCCTTATTAAAGACCGACGACAGTGCTCGCCGATATTGTTGCACAGTGGAGCTGTGTTCTTTTCTGGGAACCGATTCACCCAATAAAGAGTTACGAGTGTGTATCTAACGGTTTGGCTTACGAGTCGTTTATTGTCATGAGTAAGTGACATCTGGCAGAGGTGCTTTTCAACTCATGTACTGAACTCCGGTCCAGCCGCTAGCCATCCCCCGCCGTGAAGAACTCATTGACGTCATCCCTGACCATCGTGCTAGCCGCAGGCAGCAAGGACTAAGGTCGGAGGACTGGTCTCTACGCCGAAATTCAGCGACTGTCCTCCGAGGACCCGCATCAGCTGCTAGTGGGTGAAGAACTGCGCTGTTTGTTCCCGTCCTCGTAACGCCAAGTAGCTTCGATCACCGACATTGTTCACGAGGAAATCTAGCAATCCCTAAGAGTTCACGAACCACCACATCCTTAGACAGAAGCGATGAGACACGCTTGTGCCACACACTGCACTGTCGCCACTACCTGCCTGCGTCAGGACCCCACGCCGCGCAATTACGACACAAACCGTCGACCCCGTCTCGCCCACCTGTGGTTCAGTAGTACTACCTAAGAAGATGGACGTTTAGCATGCCTCCAACTATCGCTTTCGCTGCTACCTCCGCGGAAAAGCCTGCCATACCTACCGCCATAGCCAATAACGCGAGAAGGGAATGCGAAGATTTGCCATGAACGCGGCGCGCCCGCACTGATGAAAACGACCACGCGAAACGGCCGACTGCTTAGCAGATGCAAAATGGCAACTGAGAAGATCATCCCGTTCACTGTCACCCAGTGGCCACATACCGCCTCATCGCCGAAATTACACCGGCCCAACACAGGGTGGTTTCCCAGCCCTTTTCCGGGAAACTATGAGCAGCAACTGATGGAAGTGCGGTTGCTGTACGACGCAGTGCCGAAGAACCTCCGCCGCAAACAATGACGATTCGTGAATGATCTCGACGAAGCTTACCAGACAGTCTTGACGACATGGCTTCGCCGCCGAAAGAAGACTTTATGGCGCTTCTTAGCAGCATGGGGCAGCGGTGGAGCATCACCTCGTGTGAATAAGGACGGTGGTTAGAATCCCGGTTCCGGGCAATTCTCCACCGGATTAAAAAAACGACGTGTTGATGGAATTGCAGGAGGATGCTTGGGGTGCGACCTGATCCCAACGACCATAGGCGTAGCGCACTCTCTCGCCAGAGAAGGATTAGCCACCCTGGTGCAGTAATGGCCACAACCTTCCGTGATCACACCAATGAAACCTCAGCGGCTGCTTGAGAATTTGGTGTGCCTCTCTCGGGATGCCATGTCCTGAGAGAAACGCCCGGCATGCCAGTTGTGAGTCCGTCAGTATATACACTTCCCCTTGAATGTGGATGGCGTGTCGAATCGCGAGAGCAGCGCCGAGAATTTTGCCGCAAGTGGCATTAGTTCCGCGCATTGTAACAGAGTCCCTCACGTATTCGGTGCCCTTCAACACTACAGAGGTGTAGACATCTTGAGTGCGTGCTGTGTCCATGTATAGAGTATGTGATTCCGGGATACTTGCAAGCATGTGGCTGATGTGTCTCAAACAGATCTCAGAAAATTCATTAACCCCATCTTCCCGCATCCACTTACTCTGGACCCCTGGTCACACCTCGCTGCCGGGCAATGAACGCGCACATGCAGTTAGTTGCTCGCGAAATTTCCCTCCGAGCAGCTCGGCAAGGTGAGGCGACAAGTTCAGGGTGGGGGATCCTCTGCTCCGTTACAGAGACATCCTCCGTCATTATACGCGCATTCGATGCACTTACACCGTGCCACCGCCGACCTTCTTGCGAGAGGAAGCAGTGGCTCTTCGACAGTTACAAACCGGAACGTTTCCAAATCTTGTCTCCCTGAATAAATTCTATCCACACCGTTATGCAGACAACTGCCCAGGCTGTAGCAGGTCGCCGTCAGTCTTCCATGTCACGATTGAATGCACCGCAAACCTCTTCCCTCCCTTGCCGACAATCCTCTATCCGCTACGCAAAAAGGAGCTGTGGGACGATGCCCTCCGCGATGGATCTCCAGAGGTCCTACGAGCCATAACACACCGGGCTCCCCAGCTAGCACACAAAGGATTTAAGACGTCTTCAAAACGGATATCCGAGACGTTAACGACGTCGCAGAAACGGCACGCGTAAGAAGTTTTAGTCTAGGATACGTCGTATATCTCGTCTAATGTCCGTCTTGTTGCACATAAACGAAACGTTACCTGAACGCCTTCGAAACGTCGTCAAAAAGCAGGTCTTTTCGACAGCTTGGGGGAGCCTCCAATAATCCCATTTACCGGGATTTCTGAATCCGTTTAAAGACTTACCAAAGACGTCATCAAAAAGCTGTTCCTGAAACGTTAGCCGTAATCTGAAAAAGAAGCAGGAATCGTGCTCGGGAACGGTGCGCGCTTATCAAAATTTTGATCTGGTTACCACCCTCAGAATGTAAGCTAACGCCTTAGGGGTACAAATAACCACAAGACATTTTTTGCACCCCTAAGGCATTAACTCTGTGGTTCTGAAGGTGTCAACGGGATCATAATTTTGGGGGGCACCCCAATACACGGACGCCGTCCCTGCCTTTGTGGTAGTACCTGTGACCTGCTATGTTACCAGCTGCACCATAATCTTTTCGGTGCTGCAGAGTGGGGGGTAGTGCCAGCCGAATACTTTCGTAGTTACGTCCTAGGAAGAAGTCCTGGCATCGCACTTGCCTGGAACTCTATTTTTTCCTCGTGGTTAAAGGCATCAGCACTGGGTGCAACAGAGCAAAAATAGTGCAGAGGCAGGCTGGAGACAAAGCAGCTGGGAACTACGACGGGGGTTTAAGGAATAACAGAGGGGGCTTATTAGTAGAGTTCACAGAGCGGAATAATCGGTGCATCATGAATACCTTTTTCCGTAAACGGGGGAATCGGAAGTAGACGTGGAGAAGCCCGAATGCGAGCATGAAAAATGAAATATACTTCATATTATGCGATAAGTCTGGCGTCGTGCGGGATGTGGAAGTGCTGGGCAGGGTTAGGTGCAGTGACCGCAGGATGGTGAGATCTCGAATTGGACTTGAACGGAGGAAGGACCATAATAAGCTAGTGCGAAAGAAGCCGATCAATGAACTAACAGTAAGACGGAAAGTCGAAGGGAATTCAAAGATAGCGCGGCAAAACAGATATTCAGCTCTAACCGAGCAAGGAGACATTTGCGTTGAGGAAGTCGGCGATGACCTCACACGCATTATCACCGAGTGTGCAATAGCAGTAAGCGGTAATATCGTTAAATATAATACTAGCAAGTTCTTCCAGGAGACGAAAGATTCGATTAGAAAATGGCAAATCACGAGGATAGCTAATGCAACTCACAGAATAGAACTATAGCGGAGCATTCGAAGTTAATCAATAAGCACAAGACAGCTGACATACGGAAGCATAATATGGAGATTATTGAGCACGCTGTAAAGAACGGAGGAGGCCTGAAAGCGGTATAGAGACGTCTATGAATAAGCAAAAATCAGACTTGTATGCTTAGAGATAAGGGAGGCAATGCCATCACGAATAGGAATGAGGTGGTTAGCGCAGCCGAGGAGTTTTACAGATAGGAGGGAAATAGTAGAGAGGGAGAGGCAGGGAAGTTAACCAGTGTAGGACAACCGGTATGCTACTCTGCACGAGGGGAAGGGGAAGGGGTATATTGAAAGGTGAAAGGAAAGAGGAAAGAGAGAGAGAGAGAGCACATATAGCACATTCGCAGAGTCAGTGGCACCTGCATGGTATGCGACATCACACATCGCTGTTACAGTCCCTTGTGCAAGTCTGTCGTCTTTAAAAAGTGCAGCAGCGCCTTTGTCACCTTCAGTTGTAATGTCTTCTGTGGTCGACATTCCAGAATGGCATCAACCGACATCCGTCGCAGGTCAAGGTGTGCAAGCGGACGCCAGTGATTGCCTCTGTATGTCATATCGAGGACAGTCGCATATGATGTGTTGCAGCGTCTCTTCACGACGACAGGTGTCACAAAGAGGGCTGTCGGCCATTCCGATCATAAAGGAATAAGAGTTCGTAAAAGCCATTCTTAACCACAAACGATAAAGCAGGGTGGCCTCTGCTCGGCGGAGTTTTGGCGGCAATCGAAAATGCCGTAAAGACGGCAGGTGGTGTTGTCGACTGTTCTGAATTGCTTGGCTGCTCGAGGCACTCCACAGCGAGAGTGTAATCTCGTGTGCAATCGCTCGAAGTTGGCTGGCAGCGTCGGACCTTGAGAGAGGTATGGTCTCAACTTTTGTGCCTTGAAGTGCAGACCTGGCGGCATTGTCAGCATTTACAGAGATCTCTACAGTAGCCGCGATGTCGAAGACAATATTGAACGAGTGAGTAGTTCTGAAGAGGCCGACATTCCACCATTAATGACAGAGGAAGTAAAGAAAGCTTTGAAAGATATGCAAGCCGGAAAGCACCTGGTTAGATCAGATAACAGCTTAATCTCCTAAAGGAAGGTGGTCAGATTATACTAGAAAAGCTGTCAAGCCAGGATACGCAATTCCAATGCCTGGGAGCATAGCGGAACCTTGGAACCTTGGAATAATACAAACATCATCCTAATCCATAAGAAAGGGGACATCAAGGACTCGAAATATTACAGGCCGATTAGCTTACTGTTAGTCGTTTACAAGGTATATTTACCAAGGCAATCGCTAACAGAATACGTGCCACCTTAGATTTCAGTCAATCTAACGAACAAGCAGGGTTTCGTGAGGGCTATTCAACAATAGGCCATATTCACACTATCAATGAGGTGATAGAGAAATGCGCGGAGTATATAAGCAACCGTTTTATAAAGCGTTCATGGTTTATGAGAAAGCATTTGACTTGGTAGAAACCTCAGCATTTCTTCAGGTATTGCGAAATCAGGGCGCAGACAAGCGTTTGTCATGAGTAAAAGGGGCCCAAAAACACAGGCCACTAGGCGAAACGGAGAGATCGGCGAAGTGGCGCGGAAAAGCAAGCGTAGACACGTCCGAATCACATAATTGGTTGACAGCGGGCTCGTGGCACGCGACCCGAGCAGCGATCGGTGTTGGAAGAGGTTGAGCTGGCATTCTCTGCGTGGCACCGGTCGACGAAGGTTGTCCTGCCAGCTATGGACTGGTGACGAGGAGACGAGGGCGCCGGGCTCCGGGGTGGCGTCGACCTGGATTACGGTCGAGCGTGAACTTCGGAGTGGCAGCGGCCGAACTGCAGCAGTTCCCGGTATACCCGCAGCACTCCACCTTCGTCGGCAGAACGGGACAACCAGCAGAGCAATCGCAGCAGAGGGCCAGGTCGCTTGGAAGACCGGTCATCACTTCGAAGGAGAGGCCGAGACTGCGGCTAGGCCTAGCGGGAGCCGGTGATTTGCCACGTCATCCGGGAAGCAGGGCGGCGGAGACTGACGGACTCTGCGTGAGCGGCGGCTACCACAAGCCCCGTTTGTCGTCAACGGCTACTTGGACGCAACAGTGCCGATAGGACACCGTTTCTGAATCCGCACCGCACCCAACGTAAGAGCGTCCCATTTGTGTTTGAGCAGATACCGTGGACAGGAACGCGAAGCCCATTGTTGATGGACCCCCGTTGCAACTGCGCCCAACGGGGAGGATGTGTACTTTGGCTATTCAGTTTGTTCACTTAACTCTTTAGTTTTCTCTTCGTGTGCGAATTGGCGTTTTACATGTTTTTTTTTAAGTTTTGGTGTTCCCGTTGACAAAGTAACGTTTTTGTCTTTGTCAACGCCTTAAGCCTCTGTGCGTGTCATTCCATTGGAACAAGCGCTCCCCAGATCTCCCCTCTCACACTCGGGACAGCATTGCGTAAGAATACTTGAAGATATCTAAAACGGCTCCACAGTCACCGTACTCCTCCATAAGGAAAGCAGGAAAATGCCTATAAGGAAGGGCGTAAGACAGGGGCACAATCTCTCCAATGCTATTCACAGCATGCTTACAAGAGGTATTTAGAACATTGGACTGAGAACAGGTGGGTGTAAGGGTTAGTGCAGACTACCTCATTAACCTCAGATTTACAGATGACATTGCGAGTTACTGCTAGGTAACTCGGGAGCGGAATTGCAAAGCACAATTACAGACCTATACAGGCAAAGCATAACGGTGGGCATGAAAACTTATATGCGTAAAACTAATGCTCAATGGCCTAGGGCGAGCACAACGGTTGGAGATATGGGGCGAGGCACTGGAAGTGATAAGCAAATATGTCTACTTCTGCCAGGCAGTGACCGCTGACCCGAACCACGAGGTTGAGATAAGTAGGAGGATAAGGATGGGGTGGAGTGCATTCGGCAAGCATTCTCAGATAATGAGTGGGAGCTTACTATTGTGTCTGAAGAGGAAAGGGTATAACAGCGGCATCCTACCGGTACTCACCTACGGGGCAGAAACTTGGAGGTTCACTAAAAGTGGTGACGACGACGCAGCGAGCAGTGACACGCCATAATGGCAGGTGATTGATTTGTGGGGTTTAACGTCCCAAAACCAGCTCTGATTATGAGAGACGCCGTAGTGAAGGTCTCCGGAAATTTCGACCACCTGGGGTTCTGTAACGTGCACTGACAACGCACAGCGCACGGGCCTCAACATTTCGCCTCCATCGAAATGCAGCCGCCGCGGCCGGGATTCGATCCCGCGACCTTCGGATCAGCCAGCCGAGTGCCATAAGCACTAGACCACTGTGGCGGGGCCATAATGGCAGGTGTACCCTTACAAAAATGCTATATGTGGGCATATCAGGAATTGGGCAAATGTGGCTATATATGGCACGTGCCGTATGTGGTCGTATTTGCCCAAATCGTTTTATAAACATATGTGACAATGAAAGACACACACGAGGAATGCCATGGACGACTCTGATACGTATTGGACAAATACGGACACGTAGGGACACGTGCCATATATAGCCAGATATGCATATATGGCCATATATGTATATCTGGCTATATATGGCACGTGTCCGTACGTGTCCCTATTTGCCCAATATGCACCAGAGTCTTACATGCCATTCCTCGTGTGTGTCTTTCATTGCCACATATGTTTCTAAAACGATTTGGGCAAATACGGACACATACGGCCTCATACGGGCACGTGCCATATATAGCCACATTTGCCCAATTCCTGATATCGCCATATATGGCATTTTTGTAAGGGTATCCACCATTAGAGCGAGAAAAAGAGAGTGGAGTGGGTCAGAAAAGAAATGCGTGTAAAGGACATAGTAGAAATTAAGAAGAAATGGACGTGGGCAGGGCATGTAACGCGAAGGTGAGGCAACCGTTGGTCATTAACTGGAACAGAGTGGATCCCCAGGGAAGACGTGCGCGGCAGCGGGCGGCTGAAAGTTAGTTGGGCACATGAGAACAAGAAGTTTGAGGTTTGAGGTGGTCGCTGTTGGCACAGGACCGGGATATTCGGAGATCTGCGAAAGGGGCCTTTGCCTTGCAGCGGATGTAGAGATGATGATGGCGATGACGATGTAGCAGCAACTGAGCAAACCGACGCAGCCGTAATCCAACACCGTTACCTAACAACAAAGCCAGACGAGGAACTATCGACCTCGACGTGCTTATCAATGATCATAACGTCTCCGCTCTTCACGACAACGGAGCTGACTACTCCGTCGTCAGTGTCCCGTTCGCTACCAAGTTGAAGGAGACTGCTTGGGAAGGACCCAAATCTGCACAGATGGAGGTCACCTTATAACGGTAGCTCTAATCTGCGCAGCAGGAGTCACGGTTGAGAACCGCACTTAGCTGGGAAGCTTCGTAATCTTGCAGCATTGCTCCGGGCATATCATACAATATATGGACATTTTTAAACCAACACGGCGCTCTCATCAACTAAATATACAAGAACATTACGCACTCAATCACAAAGCAGTACCGCGGGATATGATCACCGGTTACCATTTTTTGGATGTCTTTGAAGAGCAAGTCATGCACTTTTCCGCATGGTTCCAGCCTCATGATTTCTCTCGGTACCGAAGAACCTGTTGATGTGGAGGGCGTCGTGGAAGGTGATCGGCATTTGCTGCTTGACCGTGAGATTTACGTCACTAGGGGTGTAGCTGAGCTGCACGAATAGAAAGCTAGGGTGACGCTGGAAAACTTATGGCACGAACACAAACACGTCAACAAAGGCAGCGTGGTCGCCTTCATCGATGAAATCGCTTCGAAAGAACTAGCGCTGCTGAACGCAGTGTGCATATAGGCCATAAAAGACGGTTAGTCGAAAGACAGCCTCACTTGCCCCTTGTTTTATCAACCGAACGTTCGTAAGGAAGTTTTGGGGCCACGGGGTATATGGCGAAAGAACTAATAGTAACTTCACGCTGTTTGATAAATTTTGTCATTGACAAACTGCGTAAAGGGACAGATGCAGCGGCAGATCACGATAGTTGTACTATCTTCTGCCTCGCAATGGTCGTTTTCTCTTATGACCTGTTCATACATTTTGTCTCTGTGCAGCAAACATATTTTTTCCCTTATGTTGTTGTTTTGTTGTTTTGTGGGGTTTTACGTCCCAAAACCAGCTCTGATTATGAGAGACGCCGTGGTGGAGGGCTCCGGAAATTTCGACCACCTGGGGTTCTTTGACGTGCACTGACATCGCACAGCACGCGGGCCTCGACATTTCGCCTCCGATGAAATGCAGCCGCCGCGACCGGGATTCCATCCCGCGACCCTCGGATCAGCAGCCGAGTACCATAGCCACTAGACCACCGTGGCCCATGGCGGGGAATTTTTTTTGCCTTATAACTCCACATTGACTTTAAGGCGTATACTCACCAGAGCAATATGATGTACGGCCACAGAGGAGAGGAAGGAAGGAAATAATAGAGAGGGAAAGGCAGGGAGGTTAACCAGTGTAGGACAACCGGTATGCCACCCTGCACGAGGGGAAGGGGATGGGGGAGATTGAAAGGTGAAAGGAAAGAGGAAAGAGAGACAGAGAGAGGGTGCACATATAGCACATTGTCAGAGTCAGTGGCACCTGCATGGTACGCGACATCACACATCGCTGTTACAGTCCCTTGTGCAAGTCTGTCGTCTTTAAAAAGTGCAGCAGCGCCTTTGTCACCTTCAGTTGTAATGTCTTGTGTGGTCGCCCATTGTTCCCATGAATTAGGTGCACCCGTGAGAATTTGAGTGGTGTGCCATTTTTTTGCATCACCGTCTAGAGCCAGATATAAAAATTTAACTTTCGTGGCTTGGTCCCAGTTGTTCAGCGACGCGACATGTTCGTAGCAAAGTAGCCACTCGGAAACAGATTCCTCTGGCGCGCCTCTGAAGACTGGCGGTCCGACGAAAGGTTTTGCTTGGGGGGTAGCCATAGCAGAGAGAAAGGAAGGGGGTTCCGTCATAGTGGAGCAGTCCGAAGTAGTTTCCTGATGCTTATTGACTCGGGGCATAATTTCAGAGCGGGAATATCGCTACCGAGCAACCTCCACCACTTTGTAGCGAAACGTCGGGGCCGTGAATGTTAGACGCATCGGAAGGTCAGGAAGACGAAGAGGCGTGGGAGCCACTCCGCGCAGGCAAGGGATGAGGAAGTCGACACGGTGAATTGGGAAAGCACTCATTGGGGGGTTTATTTAGCTAAGACATCTTGAAGTTGTAAAACACACAGGGCAAAAATTATAAAACACAGAAAATGGTATCATACCCCGTCGGCCTGCCGGACTGCTCCCTGGTGATGGCGAGCGTCATGGTCCCCGAGTTCGCTCTCCCCAAAAAGGCCAGTGTCGCCGCTTAAATAACACTTTTTCAGCATCCACGGCGACGCGGACGGCTCGAACCACCACCGCCTCCCACCAATAGGAAACCGCCTTACACGGACAAGTCAGGCAGGTCGACGGTAACGATGTTATACGAGCTTCTACGATCGCGTGCATCCGGCCTCGCCACAAAACCAACACAAACAACGCTTTCCAGAAACTGGCCGCGGCGCGCACAAATGCCCCTCATCCTCGGCGTCCCGTCTCCCGGAATGCTCCCTGCGGTGTGCGGGCTCGTTTAGTAGAGCACCCTTGTACAAAAAGTAGCCGGAAAAGAAGAAAATAACAAGAAAACATTCTACGCGACGCGGTTCTCGCGACAATATAGCACATTGTCAGAGTCAGTGGCACCTGCATGGTACGCGACATCACACATCGCTGTTACAGTCCCTTGTGCAAGTCTGTCGTCTTTAAAAAGTGCAGCAGCGCCTTTGTCACCTTCAGTTGTAATGTCTTGTGTGGTCGACATTCCAGAATGGCATCAACCGACATCCGTCGCAGGCCAAGGTGAGCAAGAGCGGACGCCAGTGATTGCCTCTGTATGTCATAGCGAGGACAGTCGCATATGATGTGTTGCAGCGTCTCTTCACGACGACAGGTGTCACAAAGAGGGCTGTCGGCCATTCCGATCATAAAAGAATAAGAGTTCGTAAAAGCCACTCTTAACCGCAAACGATAAAGCAGGGTGGCCTCTGCTCGGCGGAGTTTTGGCGGCAATCGAAAATGCCGTAAAGACGGCCGGTGGTGTTGTCGACTGTTCTGAATTGTTTGGCTGCTCGAGGCACTCCACAGCGAGAGTGTAATCTCGTGTGCAATCGCTCGAAGTTGGCTGGCAGCGTCGGACCTTGAGAGTGCATTGGTTTCAACTTTTGTGCCTTCAAGTGCAGACCTGGCGGCCTTGTCAGCATATTCGTTTCCAATGACGCCGCAGTGACTGGGGAGCCACTGAAACGTCACGTGTTGTCCCTTCTCATGTGATGTATGAGAAGAGATCTGATCTCCAACACCAGTTGCTCGTATGGTCCGCGCCGCAGGGCTGCCATCAAGGGCTGTAAGGCCGCCTTTGAGTCGCTAAAGATTGACCATTGTCGGGGTGGTTCCTCATTTACTACACAAAGGGCAGCACGCAGAGCAGGAAGTTCCGCAGCTGCCGATGTCGTCGGGTGGTCTGTCTCAAAACTGATGGTGGATGCTTTCGCTGGTACAGCCACCGCTCCGGACGAACAATGGAGGTTCGAGGACCCATCCGTATAAATGTGCACTTTGTCGGCGTACCTCTCGTGTAGAAGAAGTAGGGATAATTGTTTCAGAGCACCTGATGACAGCTCAGCTTTTTTTCTGATTCCTGGCACACCAAGGTGTACTGTAGGTTGAATGAGACACCAAGGGGGAATCAACGGTTTGGCGGCGGCGGTGAAGCCTTCCAGAAGTTTGGCAGAGTACCTGGAGACCATTTTGCAGAATGACGCGTGCCGCTTGTCTGACGGCAATGTTGCGAGGTGGTGACAGCAGGCACGGGCAAAATGCCTGATGTGGGTTCTCAAGACTTCCGCCACAACGTGCGTTTGTATTGGTTGGTCCAGAGCAATCGCTATAGTTGCCTCTGATAATGTACTCCGCGGCAAACCAAGGCAAGTTCTCAGTGCCTGAGCTTGTGCGGCCAGAAGAGTGCGAAGATTTGTCTTACAAGTGTTGGAAAGTACGGGCAGGCTATATCACAAGTAAACCAAGGAAAAGTGCTCTGTATAGTTCCACCAAGGCGCTTGCCGACTTGCCCCAAGTTTTTCCAGCCAAGATTTGAAGATCTGGGCAATTGCGGTGAGGCGTTTTTTCATGTGCGACACATGGGGGCTCCAGCAGAGATCTCTGTCAATAATGATGCCAAAATACCGGTGGGTTCTGAGATAGGAAATAGTCCGCCCATTGATTGATATGACGTAAGGCGTCATTAGTTCGCGAGGGAATGCCACAAGTGCGCATTGCAGCCAGTTACCTGGCTGCAAGCTCATTCTTTGTGTTGACCGACGATGGCCCGACTACGCGACGCTTTACTTGCAGGGGCGTTCCTCAAGGCGGAGTTCTCAGTCCGACGCTATTCAACCTCGCGCTTATTGGGCTTGCTGAATACCTGCCAAATACTATCAATATTTCGATATACGCAGACGACATTTGTGTCTGGACTTCGGCAGTCACGCGTCCTCAAATACGTGCGCGGCTTCAAAGAGCAGCAACGTTGACATCGAGCTACTTGTGCAAACAAGGTCTCAACATATCACCAGAAATATACAGAGGAGAGAAATTTTTAACTGCTAACTTTCCCAAAAATACGCGCGGACCTGCCACAGGTGATTGTTAATTCGATATTTCTATGAGGGGTGCACATTACACACCTTTAACTGTATATAGGTTGGGAGGGTAACGTGTGCGAAGCATTCGTACAATGCTCGCCTCCATGCATGTATTTGGGATATGGCAAAGAACAAGTGAACTGCTCCATGATATGTAGCAGTAGAATGGATATTCGCGCAGCAAGCCTTCGCAGAGTTTGTCTCACGGAGGCGGCTCTTCGCTGCGTTGGATATCAATCTACTAAATTGTGTTATGTCTTTGTCGTCACAACCGCCGTCGTTTTAATCGTCGGGCCCATGTCATCGTCACCGTGATGGGTACCGCTGTTTTGCTTATGTAGACGCCGTTGCAGGAGTTCTGGGCTAATTACAGCGGAATTTCACAACTTTTGGGCGAAGATGGGAGCAGCGGGTGGATTCGTTGGAGTAACTAATATCGCAGTAGTGAACTAAGAGACGGCAAGTTTGCACTCCAGTCTTTATTCCTCCGTGCTGTGATGTGAAACTTGTGAATGAAACAATCAACAAACCACGAGTTTGACTTTCCTCATGAGTGGTTTGTAGATTTGGATCTCTGTATGAAGGTTTAATAGACAGTTGGGAGACATGTCAAGCAATAAGCTCTGTATGTCGCGCAGGTAAAAATGCATGAATTAGATTTTGATGTAATATTTTTACTACAAAATATCATTTGCGGAAAGTAATATTAGGAATTATTATTCAATGCAGCCAACTTCGTTGAGTCGGCTGCATGAGTAATTGCATCGTAAGTGGTGCACTTTGTCACAGTGGTAGACCGCTGGTACAGCCTTGAAACTTACACCGCACAATGAGCACGCTCTTCCTTAAAGCTGTATCATATAGGTACACCTGAAAATGGCGGAACATGAGCAATTTCACCGGAAAACGAAAGCTAACTAATATGTGTCAATATTGTCAATATTTTTGGAGTCATCCTCAGTTCAGTCCTCACACGAAGTTTCAAAGCAACGTATCTACTGTGAAAATGGCATTAATCTGTTTGTAGCACAAAACTGAATGAAAACCCATACAGATTTTTCAGATACGAAAGCTTCAATGTTGAAAGAAGATCTGGGACTAACGCTTGTTCTGACCAATGTAGCTAACCAGAAAACTTGCAATTGTTAGCGCTAGGGAAAATCAATCGACAACTCTAAGCACACGGACACGAATATGACAGTCAGTTCTACTGAATCCGGCAAGATGAAGTAAGGGCACTCCCTCTTGCAGGATTCAGCGGAAGTAACTTGCCACATGCACATTTTAAATTTGCCGGGCTGTTTGTACTGTGGGAAACGTCCAAACCTATCCGCGTTAGTGGTGTTCATACGTGTTTCATCCACGTAGAAAAAAAGGGGGGAAGGGGGAAGAAATATTTACATTTGAAGACTCTGTGAAGAGCATCAAGGAAACTACCTGCTATTTAAACACGATGTGATATTCCATATCATCGGTTCGGGTTCAATCCCAGGCACGGCGGTTGCATTTTTGATGGAGGCGAAAATGCTACAGATCCGTGCATTGTGCTTTATCAGCGCACGTTAAAGAACCCCACTTGGTTGAAATTCTCAAAGCTCTCCATCATAGAGTGCCTGATAATGATACCTTGGTTTTGACATTCAAAGCTCTAGCAATTATTATTATTATTATTATTATTATTATTATTATTATTATTATTATTATTATTATTATTATTATATATCATCGCTTAGGATCTAGACGTCCAGAGAAACGAACAGAGAAGAGATGGAAAAATGGCTTCTAGGTGAACGTTCAATGTTCTACCCAGTTCTTCCAAAGTTCCTGACTGATTCCTGGAGTTTAACGTCTCAAAGCCACACTATGATTATGACAGAAGACACCGTATTGAACCGCCCAGGAAATTTCGACTACCTGGGGTTCCACCCAGTTCTGCCCATTCAATGCACTGACATCACGTGCACTGACATCGCGCAGTATACGGGCCCCAACATTTCGCCTCCATCGAAATGCAGCCGCTGCGCCCGGGATTCGATCCCGCAACCCTTGGATCAGCAGCCGAGTGCCATAGGCTCTAGACCACTGTGGCGGTGCTTCCAAGTTTCCTGTCACGTCATTGTAATTTGTTGAACAAACAAGAGTGCTAACAATGTGAATAAATGGCTGGAGTTCGATCATATCAAATAAAGACAAGAAATTTAAAATTTAGAGCGAATTCAATATAAGGCAGCGAGCAGTAATTGATGCGAATACTTTAAAAAGGCTTGGCCAGCGTGGACATACAAGATTGTAACGCGACAGCGTTAAGGACCTCGTAAGCCAGCGTTGACCGCGACAGAAGCGTCGCCTGTAACAGCGGAACGTGGCGCCAATAGGCAGGGGCGCAGCTAGAGTGGGTTTTCGGTGTGAAAACAACCCCCCAAAATATTCTGATCGCTATACAACCGCCCTCGCCTCCTACTTGCCACCTTTTTCCCGCCCATGATATTTGCACACCGCATGGTGTAACACGCTCCGAACCTCATCGTTACAACAACCCCCGAAAAGTACTTTTGGCTATGCAAGCGCCATTGGGCTCAATTAAGTACAGCTTTTGTGTAGGATATTCATTAAAATTAGCGCCTTCTCTACAGAATGCTGGAATTTGTTCTTTTCCTCGTAAGAGAGGTATGTTATCTCGTGCATTCAAACTACAGTCCGAGCTATCATGTGTGTAGGATTTAGTTAAGTCGTTCACAATTTCACTGCCTGATTTCACTTTGACAAATTCAATTTTGTTCACTTCAGTAGCTGCACCAGGGCGGAACGCTTGCGTGCTCGGGTGCTCCAAGTTGCTACGGCGGTTGCTTGAAGTGATTATTCCCGCCGTGGATGCGTACGCCGATGTAGGTATCGAAGGCATATTTTCTGGAACACGAGTATTTTAAAGGGACAGTAAAGGAAAATACTGAGTTTGACCTGGTCGGTGTTTTACCTGAATTGGGGTGTATCATCGGCTTCTGCGCGCCAGGAGGAATAAACGCTTTTTTTGTTAGACACGGCGATTTCGGCGATTTCTTCGCCTGAAGCGGGCGACTCCCTCAATTCAGGAAGCCGTGACTGATGCCGCGGCCCGTGCCAGGTCCACCAGGCTTCTCTTTTTTCTCCAAGCTCTGGGGCTGTTATCAGCGCCTTCCACGTTTCTTCGATGATTTCTGGTGGTTGTGGAGCCTTTTCTTCAGCGTTCTTTTAGCGGTATGGGCAGTGTAGTACCATGTGTTAGAGGGTGTCGGGCATGTTACGAAAGCGGCATAAGTACGGACCAGTGAAGAAATTTTTGCGTCGAAAACTGCCGCCGAAAGTCCACGGTATTGCTACATTTGAATCGCCTCGGCCGAAAAGCGGATTTGTTGTCACGGTCTCGGCTGCCGACACTACATGTATAATGCAGTGAGCTCTACGGCAGTAATATGTACGAACAAATGCGGTTTACTGCACGTTTATTTGTTGTCACAATGTGTCCTATTAATTTTCTTGTTTTTAAACTGGTGCAGTAATGATTAGATGATTAGATTAGATGATTAGATTAACAAATTATTAGATGAGCTGACGTACTTTCAAAAAGGTACCCACAGAGGGGGATAGGCTAAGGTGCCATTCCGATTTTTCAAATTCGTCGTCTTCGCGCTCGCAATGCTCTGTTCTCGCCAGAAATGGAGAATTGGTTTTTACACAAACGTAATCTTTCAATCTTGCTCAACTTAATATTTCCCTATAAAGCTATCGCGTTCAAAAATGGTGGCGGCATTGGCGGTGAGCGAAAAATCCAGGTGGGCGCAAAGCATGTGCGGATTGGCGCCAAATTTCACGGGGAAATTTCTGCTCACAAAGTAAGGGAATTGTGCAGTAAATAAGCTTGGGATGGGACGTAATGTTAAGCCAGATATTATGGAGGCGTGATGAGTGCCCTCCGAAAACACCACGACGGTTCGGTAATCCAAGCTGAATGAAGGGTCTGCTTGGGAGGCAGCCGTGAGAGCTGCTTCGCTTTCTGCTCTGGCGGTCGCACCTGCAAATCATGGCCTCCGAGATGGCGCGGCGGGTTTCTATCCGGCCGTCCCAATCGCCGCGCTCCCCAGCAAAAATACGAACATCGCGTCGCGCGCCCGGCTACCGCGAGATGGCGCGCTTACTTGGGATTCCGGCGGCAGCGGAGATCGCGGCAGAAAGCAGAGCGCGCGGAATTACAGCGTGCGCATGTTTTTTTTTCTACTTACGAGCAAGCATTGCCGCCAGGATCTTCTTGATGCACTGAAGGCAAGTATTCTTTTTTCTGTTACTGCATTTATTTTGGTCCAATTTCGAACGGAGCAGTGGGAGACCTGGCTTGCCAGCGAGGAAAAGGAGGCCCAAGTGGCACTCCTCGACCAGGCACGGCGGGCTGCTGAGGCCAGTGGAGCCCTGGACTAGGCGCCCCACCCACCTGCTTCGCCAACCTCCTTTTCATTTTTTTTAAATAAACGTTTGTCAACTCAACTCTTCGCCTGAAATTGTAGGGCTGATTAGCCTCTCCACACGAGGAGGTCTCACATCCCCTAAGCCTGAATTTGTAGCGGTTTTAGCAGCCGTGAAAAAAGCTGTTGATTTTGCTGTGCCGCACTTTGGGACGAAGGATGTACTCAAGAAACGTGCAAACATCATCACTTCATACTTAATTAAGTGCCCCCATTTATGTGCCCGGCCAGAGATGAACACGTAGAATGTACAGTGTCTACTGTAATTGACAAATATGTAAGAATGCTGCTCACGAACATAGGCACCACTCTTACAGACAAGGCAGCCTACCGTAAATAGCTTATGTCAAAGCCCCTGCATCGCAAAGTGCTTAGTGTATATGTTATATTGACACATCGGACAATAGTTTAACGCTGTCTCGTGAGTAAGGGAATGCTTTCCCGAATAAGATGTTATTCCAATGAAGCCATCATACATGATTTTTGTCGCGTTTGGGCAGCTACTTTGTGGTGCCGTAATCTTCGTGCAGTATTTACTGCGTAGATTCGTTGTGCTTCGTTCTGTGCATAGTTCCTATTATTAATTTACATTTTAGTTGTATTATGGTATTGTATTCATGCAGCACTGAGCTGTCTTATGCGAATAATGCTTTCCTTACGTCTTTGCATTGTTTGTTTTATTTAATTTTCTCGCATGCATTGCAGTGCAATGATCGTTGCGCAGTGTTTACCAGCAGCTTTGCGTGCGTGTTTTTTCATGATCTTAGTTTTCGCTTCAGTTTTACAATGTATATTGACTGCATGAAGACCACAATCTTCCACTTCACTCTGTGCGGATAATGTTTCCTTTATGCCGATGTCACTTTTTTACTTCTTTATGCTGCTGTGACGGCATTCACCTGTTATACAATGCCTGGAAAGCATTCCGTATAGAAGGAGGTGCCTGCAAGTTGTTAATAAAGGAAATATAAACAAAGTGTTCCTAATGGAAAATTTGAGTGCTGCTGTACGTGTGTTTTCATTTCGCTATATGCTGTTACACCGAAGGAAAAAATGCACAAAGGAACCAGGCACCGATACCTGCTTTTTGCGATACTGCTTCCAAACGGACTGCTTCCGTCGCAGGCCTTAAATCTAGCTTACAACATTATCAACATATCTATTGTGGGCTCGGGGCCAGTGGTCAGCCGAAGCCCTCAGAGAACACGTAAGCGACACGAAGGCCCGGCAACGACTGACCGCGGCCTTTAGCGACAGGGCGAGTGCGAGCCCCGGGCGTCATCACGCCCAGCCTCATCATCGTTCTTTTTTTTTCTTCTCCTTCGCTAGAGCCCCCATACTATACAGCCCGCAAATTTCGAAGTATAGTAAGTTTCAAGCACATGAAGATCTCTTGCAGAGGCATCGCTTTTCTAAGTGCTCTAATAAAGGCGGCGCAAATCTACAGCAAAAAAAAAAAGCCCATTTGAGGATCGAGAGGCCCCGGCATTGACTCGGCCTCTCGTATACCTTGACCAGACATTTCCAAATCAGCGCGAGGTTAATAAAAGGGCAAAACCATTTTTTTCCTCACCGCATGCAAGCTGCGCCAACAGCGCGGCAGCTTTTCCGATCCCAAGTAAGAGCGCCGCGGTGCGGAGAAAAGAGCGCGCCACGCCCACCTCGGGAAATACGCTCTCTCCGTGCGATTGGGACGGCTGGAGAAAAACCCGCTGCGCGCCCGGCATCTCGGAGGCCGTGTGCAAACAGAAGCCACTACACGCTTCGCAGCGAGGTGGCGCCAGCCTTCCGTGGTTTTCGATTCAAAAGTAGCAAAGCAACTTTATCGAGTAAGACTCTTAAAAGCGAAGCTAAAGAGTCATACAATATTTATTTACTTCGTCGTACCATTAATACAATGAAACGAGGTGTGTCATGATATATGAACCAAAGTATACTACAGGTATCTTTCCGGCGTTTCACACCGAGACCTTTACCGACCGCGTTTGGAGTAATGGATGACTTGTAATCCATTGTATTTCACGTGTTGTAGCACTCCCATTACTTCCTTTAAAGGGTCCCACAGTTATACTGTTACTTCCTCTGAAGGGTTCCTTACCAGGTCAAATAGAAATTTTAGTTATACTGGGTAATTTGTTTTGTGCACTACTAATAGAGAGCATTCTACCAAAAAAGTTTTTCAAGTTGGTTCATTAGAAGAGGAGGAAAAAATATTTGTAGCGGCGCTCGCAAAAAAAAAAAAAAAAGTCATGCGTGGAGGAGAGCTCCACACCCTTGCCACTTTAGCCTATGTAGCCTTCGCAAGCCAAGTTCCTTCCCTGCCTTTCCCCGCACTCGATCAGAGGGGTCACGTGATGAATACGTGTCATTACGTCACGCCATCCTGATGACGCGTGTACGTGACGCTCCTTCTCTCTCTCTCTCTCTTTTTCTGAAGTTTAGCGGTGCGGTGCGGCGACTTCCAGTAAGGTCTATGAGCGGCGTCACGGTACGGACGCCGATGTAACCGGCGGCGCTTGACGTAAGCGCTTGCGGTCGCGGCCGCCATTCCCTCCACGTTCGAGACGGACGCGCGCAAGAGGAAAGCAAGCGGGAATATACGGCTTTCCACTTGAAGTTTGACTGCTTCCGCGGCGCATAGCGATGTAAGACTTGGCAGACACTATGGAGCGCATGCGGTATATGCATTGCGCTCGTGAGCTTAATATGGCCAGACCTGTGACGTGCCGTTTAAGGAGTAAGGATCCCTGCTAAGCAATTACTACTGCACGTGCACGCCTGCAATATTCGCGTGATATTGGGAGCTTCATGCTGAAATTTCACGGTAAATTTCAAGCTGAACCTTCACGGCAGCGGCCACCAGTGAAAAAAAATACTTTGACGAAAATTTTATGTTCGTTTAGTTGCAAGTACCAAGTTTTCGCACTCGTTTCACCGGCGGCCTCGATATTTATGTCAGTGTGTTGTGTATACGTTTGGCCTCGAGATCGACATGTAGGTGGCAGCACCATCACCGCGTGAGTGTGGATAGGCGATCGCCGGCGCGCCTTGAAATGTACGCATGCATCGGCGCTCTGTGGTGAGCGAGTTGATGCAGTTGTCAGCTAAATAAGAGGATTCATTGTAGTCAAACGGTAATACATGCGTCCTTCAATCTCACATCAGTGCAGGAAGCACGCGAAACATTTTTCATTGCACGCGAAGAAAGCGTGATATGCCATTCAACGAGGCACTGACATCACCCAGCCTCACAGTTTGACTTCCCCTCAGAGGTCTTCTCCGTCTATTTTTCTTTTACCTTACTTTTGTCTACAATGATGCACTGAAGCGTTGCACACAAGAACGAGGACACAAGAAGGAACACAAAATGCCAAACGAAGCGCAAACTAACAACACTTTATTTGCGAGGAATGTGACCTTATTTGCCCAAGTTGCAAGCCTCCTGTCTACAATGTTGGCATTGCTATTACCCGACTGAAAGAGTTCAGTATTGTGTTCTGTGGCGTTTGCGCACCGCTCACCGCTTATCAGCCGGCGCCCAAGTCTGGCTCATCTGTTTCAGACGATAATCTCTTGTGGCGCATGTTCGTTGATATGTTTGCCCACGCTCTTTTATCACGGCGTTCCTTTATAAAGGACTGCTGACCACACCATAGGGCCTTCTTTTATACACCTTCTTTCGGCAAGCATGCCGCATTAAAAAGTACGTTCTTCCTTCTCGCGGCGTCTTCTCCCGGCTTCGGAGCCCAACTCGGCCAAACGTAACAGCTGGTGGCAGCGGTGGGATGGCGGACCCCGGGCGCTCTGCGGCAGCAGTCGGTGACGGCTTTGGCTTTGTACACTGATACGCCGAGTGTTAAAATTTCCAGTCAGGGAAATAGGAAAGGCGGCTATAGAGGACTTTTGTCACAGTTACGGTAGTAAACATGGATTTGAATAGCTTGCTAAAGGTAGATTTGTTGGCCGTAGCAGACGAGCTTGGCTTAGAGGTTAGCAAAGCTATTTGGAAACCTGAAAATGTGGGCAAAATTTCAGCCTGTGTGGCGAGTGGAGTGACCAAATTGCTGAAGCAGTTGATGAAGTACAGAGGAAACGCAAAGTGGGAGAAAGAGAGGAGCAACTAAAACAGTACCAATTGGGAGAAGCTAAAGCGGACGCTGGCCACTGAGGCAGAGCCGAGAGCCGTCAGTTATGACATGAGGATTTCTTCAGCCCTTTGATACTGGTAGTGAATTGGGGCTCTTTTTGACAAACTTTGAGCGCGCTTGCACAAAAATGAGCTTTGATCTGACGTCCTGGCCTCAAAGGCTTCTGAGTTTGTTGCCGGCGGAAGCCGCAAAAATTCCCCTTCTTCGGCACTTAACCTACCTAGAATGTTACTAGGACGTAAAAAGGGCCTTTTTAGCAAAGTACAAGTTGTCCTCTGAAGCTTTGCGGCTTAAGTTTAGGAAATCAGTTAAGAAGCCGAACGAAAGCTACTCGGAGTTCGCGTACAGGCTAGCAAGCTTCCAAGAAAATTGTCTAAAAGGTGCTGACGTGTTAGATGACAAGGCAAAAATGTTTGAGGAAATCTGCCTAGAGCAATTTTAATCGACACTTCCTGAAAAAGTGGGGGAATGGATTCTCGATAAGCCAGATGTGAGGACGGCCCGCAAGGCAGCAGAGTATGCAGATGACTACTGCGCAAAACATCGTACTTTTGACGCAGGAAGAAACACGCGAGGCGCACGAGGCTCTACAGCAGAACAAAAGAAATTTAGAAAGTCTGAGAAGAAAGATAACAATACCACAAAGCAGGAATCTTTGGATTCACATTTAAACCAATCTTTTGAGGCGCGGAAGCCTATAGTACGCTTTAAATCCCAGAAAACAGGACACGTAGCTGCAGGGTGTCGTGTTCCAAAAGTATCGCCGATACAGTTCGTTATGGGGCAGGGCGAAGGTTTGCTGCAACCTTTCCTACATGACATGGAAGTTAACGGCCGAGAATGTAGTCTTGCGCGAGACAGGTGCAACGTGAGACGTGGTGCACTCATCCCTAGTCAATTCTGGTGACTTCACAGGCGATTACACATATATGTGTGCTTATGGCAAGCCTGGGAAGAAGGCACTCTGAGCTTACCAGTAGCAAACGTAACATTTAAATGGGCATTCGATGAAATTAAGACCGAAGCAGCTGTCTCGGACAGCGTGATGCCACAGTGTCCATATTTGCTATCAAACAGAACGGCAAAAGAACTGCTGAATGCAGGCGCCACACTTGATATGAACCCTGTAATGGTTGTCACCAGGTCGATGCCGAAAGAAACTGCCGCTCACCAAGAGCCATCGTCGCGCGTTGTCAGTACCCAGGATCAAAAACGGGGTCAATCGGATAATAGCGTTGAGGCGAGCTCAGATAT
Organism: Hyalomma asiaticum; assembly: GCA_013339685.2. Taxonomy (NCBI): domain Eukaryota; kingdom Metazoa; phylum Arthropoda; class Arachnida; order Ixodida; family Ixodidae; genus Hyalomma; species Hyalomma asiaticum. Next base: position 165,634,716 of record CM023481.1, read on the forward strand.
GCACGAAGCAGGCGAACAGGCACAGCGTTTCATTCCACCCGCGAGCTGCGATTTTCAGGCGTTATCTTCCGTCGACAACCCAGCTAGCAAAGGATTTATGACTTCTTCGAAACGGATATCCGAGACGTTAACGACGTCGCAGAAGCGGCACGCGTAAGAAGCGTTAGTCTAGGATTCGTCGTATAATAATCTCGTCTAATGTCCGGCTTGTTGCACATAAAAGAGACGTTTCCTTAACGTCCTCGAAACGTCTTAAAGGGCCCCTAAACCACCCCCGACATTTTTTTTGAACATTTGAAGTTAACACGCCCATCAAGTTGAGAATGCCGTCACGATGAACGATGTCAAATGCGGCAGCGCTACACGCCGCGGCCACGTCACAAACTCGAAAAACAATCTCGTTCACCTCTCCGGCCATTTCCGGCATACCAAAGTTAGCCGCGACAACATTGTGGTTTTTGGTGACGTCAAAAGAGTCCGAGCTCCGCTAATTGGTCGAAGGAGAGCGCCGTCTTCCGGTTAGTCTGCTAGCAAATGCACGCGCTCCCTACCTGTTTGTTTTCCTCCTCGTGTGTCGTTCGTGTGGTGTTCGCGTGTGAATTCGTAAATTCGCTACGCTACGCAAGTGCAAGTGACGTACACCCGACTAGAAACTGCAGAAACTCTCAGAACACGACGCATAGCGCTGTCAGAGAGCGTTGGCACAGCACCAACAAAACACTTGCGCGAACGCGGGAGCCCGGCGGAGGCGCGTCAACCGGATGCGCGTCATCGGCGATGTATGCCATGTGACATTCGGAGGAGCACTCGGCGATGAGGTGGCACCGGCAAGCGGCTGGTGGAGCGCAGGAGAGAGCGAAACAAGCAAGCGCCGCGTTTTAATAATCAAACGCGTGTAACTCGGCTATTTCGCACACCGTTTCGAAAAATTCTTGCGGCTACGTGTTTGTTGCGGACACCGGCACAAAAGCAACAGCACAACTAAATTTCGACCTCTTGGTAGTTTAGGGGCCCTTTAAAAAAGCTGGTCTTTTCGACGGCTGAGGGGAGACTCCAATAATCCCATTTACCGGGATTTCTGAATCCGTTTAAAGACTTACCAAAGACGTCATCAAAAAGCTGTTCCTGAAACGTTAGCCGTAATCTGAAAAGGAAGCAGGAATCGTGTTCGGGGACGGGGCGCGCCCACCAAAATTTTGATCTGGTTGCCACCCTCAGAATATATAAATGAAAATATGACCTTAGAGCTAACGCCTTACGGGTTTAAATGAACCAAAGGCATTTTTTGCACCGCTGAAGCATTAACTCTGTGATTATGAAGGTGTCGACGGGATCGTAATTTTGGAGGGCTCCCCCGATCCGCGGACGCCGTCCCTGCTTTATGGTAGTAGCTACGACCTACTGGGTTACCAGCTGCACCTAAGCTTTTCGGTGCTGCAGTGTGGGGGGTAGTGCCAGCTGAATACTTTCGTAGTTACATCCTAAGAAGTCCTGGCGTGGAACTTGCCTGGAACTCTTTCTTTTCTTTTTTCTGGGGGGGTCAAAGCATAAGCATTGAGTACATCAAAGCAATAATAGTGCAGTAAGGTAGCACACAGTTGTCTGCAAAGGCTTCATCAGTCTGTGCATTTAAGTCGCAATTAGTTGTCATGAACACAAAAATTAATCTAGTATGTGCTTTGAAGAGCATGAAGAAAATTTACCAAAAATAGTAATGACATATCTTCCTACATTGAAGGATAGGCGGTTTCTTGGCAAGCGGCCTAACAAGGAGGTCCCCGTGCCAATTTAATGATCACGAAGTCGAAACACTGCTACATCAACATTTTATTGCGAAACAAACTTGTGCAAGTTTAAAAAAAGAGAAATTGAGAAGTGTGAGAAAAATAAAACCACAAATATTCAAAAGGAACTGCAGAAGAAATAATTTGTATATATATTTGCAACTTATTAACGACTAGAGGCTTACAGAAAGAGCACTAGTAGTCACACAATAATCGCAAATCGAACGACTATGCTCTTTTCAGCAGAGAGCAGCGCATCCGGTTATATGAGCACATACAGAACAATGGATGACTGTGTGATAGCCGCTTTGAGTCATGTTATGCAGTATCTTCACCGTATAAAATCAGTGAATATAAACGAAAGAACTGAAATATGACTCAGATATGAAAGTGAAAATTTGCCTAGGACATCAGCTGATGTAACGAGGCGAGCTTTAAAAGACAACCAGAAGCATCAATCAAGTGTCAATGAATATTTATTTATTTATTTATTTATTTTATTTATTTATTTATTTATTTATTTATTATTGAAATACCCTCAAGGTACATGCAGTACATTATAGAGGGGAGGGGCAAGAACACGATTACATGTAACGCGGAACAAGGTGGGAAGGAAGAAAAAAGAAAACGCATAACAGTCAGTCAAGTCAGTATAGTGTCAATGTACAATAAAGACAAAAAGTAAATAATAACACCGATTTAAACACTGGTTATACAAAATTTATCACTCGTTTGAGTAAATCAGGCATCAATCTGTAATAATAAGAAGTAAAAACACAAAGGGATGAACTCAGGGCATCAAATAACAAGAGAAACATTAGCACAACTCTAGATCATGTTCACAAGAGCGTGTTTGAAAAGGATTGGATCGCATATGTTCACTATAGATGATGGTAGATTATTCCAATCGACTGATGTTTTGGGAAGAAATGACTGTGCCCACGTGGCAGTGTTACAAAATGAGACCTTGACTTTATGACAATGATCCCTACGAGCCGATGTGAATGGTGGTGGGTGAACGAAAAGCGATCGGAGAGTGGCATTATGATAGTATATTTTATGAAAAAGTGGAATGTGAGCTTGCTTCCGGCGAATGGCAAATGGCGGGATGTCAAGAAGAGTCTTCATTTCCGTTACACTTGCTTTACGGCGATCGTTCGCTAGTACAAAACGGACAGAGCGATTTTGCACTGCTTCAATTGAGTCAATTAATATGGATTGATGCGGATCCCAAATCGATGATGCGTACTCTAGTTGAGGACGAATGTACGTGGTGTAGAAGAGTAATTTTAGTGAAAATGGAGCGAGAAAATGATTTCTTTTTAGGTATCCCAGAGCACGGTTACTTTTGGATATTATGTGTTCGATGTGATGTTTCCATGACAAATCATTAGTTATGTGGACGCCAAGGTAACGGTATGCTGTGACAGATTCGAGAATGGAGTTATTAATCACATATGTTGAGCACGCTGTGTTAGAACGTGAAATTCGCATGTACTTGCATTTTTTAGTATTCAGCTCCATGCGCCATGTGACGCACCAGTTATGAACGTGGTTTAGATCAGACTGTAGATTAGTGACATCAGAGGTGATAGTTATTCTGCAATACAAGACACAGTCGTCAGCAAATAAACAAATTTGTGAGGAGATGTTATTAGGTAAGTCATTTATATAAATTAAGAACAGAAGAGGGACCAGAACGGACCCCTGAGGAACCCCGGATTCAACAGGGGCCACGTCAGACACACTAGCATTAGTGGTTACAAATTGAAGCCGAGATAGAAGAATCGCTCGAATCCAGTTTACGATTGCAGGGTCTATATTTAGTACGCTTAGTTTATACAAGAGAAGCAGATGGTTAACTTTGTCAAAGGCTTTACAGAAGTCAAGAAATATGCAGTCAATGGGGAAGCCAGAGTCTACGTAAGTGTGTAAGTCATGAGTAAATGAAAGCAGCTGTGTTTCCCCAAGAGAAAGATTTGCGAAATCCATGTTGAAAGCTAGAAAAGAAATTATTATCTTCAAGAAAGTTAACTAGATGAGTGAAAATAACATGCTCCATTATTTTGCATGGTATTGAAGTTAAGGATATTGGTCGATAATTAAGAGGATTATGAGTTTCGCCGGATTTGAAGATTGGCACTACCTTTCCTATCTTCCAATCCTGAGGTAATGAGGCAGACCGAAGTGATTGTGAAAGGATGTATTCTAAAATGATGGAACACTACTCAATGGTATTTTTCAAAAACTTCGAGGTGATACCATCCGCTCCACAAGACGAGCTCAGCTTTAGGTTCTTAATTATTTTTTTTTGATGCTAGTGAACCCAAAACAATAGGGTTCATTGAAGGAAAATTATAAGGGGTCACATGAGGTAGTTCATTACCAGGCCTTGAGGATGAAAATGACTGTATGAACGTATTGTTCAAAATGGTTGCACATTGTTGATTGGGCGCAGGGTCGTCATTAGGTGCGGTTAGAGATATGGTTTGCGCATCGTTACACTCAAATACCTTCCAAAAGCCTTTTGGGTTGCTTTTTAGCATGTTAGGAAGTGTAGCGATGAAAAATGAAGACTTAGAGGCTTTCAATGCTGCTAAATTAGTGGACGCTGCATTCTTATAAGCCTCCCATTTAAGTTGAGATTGCGAATGCTTTGCAATGCGAAAAAGACGTTTCTTTCTTGTTGGAAAGACGGTTCAGTGATATGTTGTACCATGGTGCTTTGTAATTCCAAAAAACTCGTTTGATAGGAATGAATTGATTGTATAGTTTATTTATTTTTCTCTTGAACATTTGCCAGTTCAGTTCTAACGGACGGTCGTCGAAGTTTGTCTAGAACTGATCTAAAAATGTTGAGAGCTCACTGTTAATAGCATCGAAGTTCCCTCCTCTGTAATCTCTAGTAGTTTTAAAACGGTTGCGTGAAGGTGACGATGATAGAGTGATAGAAAAATGTAGAACATCGTGATCACTTAGTCCTGGTGAGTGAACCACAGAAGAGAGGAGATCAGTTGATGACATGAGAACCAAGTCCAAGAGCGATGACGTAGTTTTTGTTACGCGTGTAGGTGAACTGACGATCTGGTGCAAACTGAAATCGGCGCATGATTCGATGAAACGATTAGCTTCGGATGAAGAAGGCGATGAAAATGGACATGATCCGGACCAACAGATACTCGGGAAATTGAAGTCACCCATGATGATAATCTCTTCCGCCGAAAACTGAACTGTTACATGGTTGAGACAGTCGTACAGGTTGTCGCAAAATGATGGAACACTTGATGGTGCTCGGTAACAAGCTCCGATGACAACTTTTTTAAAATTAACGCTCAGGCAACACCATACAGATTCAATGTCACTCTTTATTGGGATAGAAAAGGATAGAAATATTGGATTGAAATATTGACCAAAGTGACTTTCGAACAAAGTAGTGCATGAAATACTAACAAAATCTGTATAATGAGCAACATCGCAATGCAGTGCACAATCTGTCACAGCAAGCAACGTTACAACGAAGCAACCTCAGTTTAATAATGAAGCTACATACGTGCTTGAAGTCGAATACACTGGAGACAGTATTGGGGGGCGAAAAAGAAAGAAAAAGCAATATTCTCACTTACATATACAAAATACAAATATGGCTCCCTACAAAGCACTGTATTACGCACATCTATGCAAATCGGACATGAACGGCCATCAGACTGGCAAACATCATTTGGAAGCCAAAAAAAGAAAAAAAAATGGCACACCGCATTGACCTACTCCTAAAAAGGACTGCAAATAACCATCAGGTCTACATGTGCAGGATCAAGCTGAGTCTCCGAATTGTACCATGTTTCACATTACAAAACTGTTACCTTATACCTAGTCATTAAACAGAAATCTTCGAATGCTCAACTCCTTTGATCATGCAGCCTCTACCAAACGCGCTACTAGTTCACGTTCACTCACCAAAACTAGATGTAGCGTCCAGGCTTAGTCCGGCTGATCAATACAATCCTACTGGCATCATATGACAGACTGAAACCGCCGTCGCGGAAATGCTTTCAATGTAGAACTGCGGTCGGGCCGTGGTAGAAGTCGGTGCACTGGTTCAGGTTATCCATACGACCGCCGATTAAACCGCATGTATTCCTGCAAAAGAAAAAAAAAAGGGGGGAACCGTTATTACCCTATAAAGCTGTTCTGCAACTGTGTTTTGAGGAACGAAATTTGAAATGCATGTCATAGACATTGTTCCCTTTAAAGGAAGAGCTCATAATATCGTGCAACGTGCAACACAGAAACACTCAATGAATTTTCCTCGAGTGCCTGCTTCCTCTGAATTGCTAACTGCACCATATATATATATAAGTTTAATGAACCAACAAACTATGAAGCCTAGGAAAGCATAGGGGAAGTTATTTATTTAGGTTCTTAATTGTACTAGTATAATGTGGAGTAAGTAGCAAGGAATTTAAGCGTACTAAAGGACAAACCTGCCTTCGGTGGGAACCGAACCTGCGACCTTCGGATAACGCGTCCGATGCTCTACCAGTGAGCTACGAAAGCGGTCCCCCCCTCCCCGTAGATTTTATCGGCTGTATATGCACATATACTCTAATACTCCCAGGATTGTATGTAGTACAATCCTGGGAGCGAAGAAAAGGAAGAAAAGAAGGAAGTCAGAATAGAACAGCCGGCCTTCGGCAAAGGCGCCGTGTCCATGTCTCTCACCTTTACAATATATAGTGGTGTTCGGGCCGTGTCCGCATGAAACTTGGTGCACCTGCTGATTGATGCTGCCAGAGCAGCAATAGTATGTCACTTGGGAACGTTACACTACACATAACTCCTTCGTAGTTTATTTTGGATGCATTCCCATACTAATCATGTAGAAATCGAATGAAACACACGCTTCACACTTAGAGGGCGAGAATATTGTTCGAGGCGTGCTTACGTGCTCACTGCTCACACAGTATGAAAGGGACACTGCAACACTTTTTGAACACACTGAGTAAACGGTGCCAATTAGTCGTTGAGGCTTCTGCGAACGTGTGAGCCAAGTATTGTGCTGCAAGCAGCAGTGGATTTCCAGTTTTGTTTTAAATGCGGCATGCAATCGACTTCTCTTGTTCCAACAAGTGACGTCACTAGAGCACCGACCCACAAATTGCCTGCTATTTCAATAAGTAACGTCACTGGCGCCAACGACTAGGTCGCTTCGCTCACCTCGGTCTTCTTAAAGACAGGTACTCAGATTGCCTTTATTTTTTTAATGCAAAATGAACAAATATAACATTCCAGACTACCTTTACGTGATCTAAGCTCAGCCAATGCTATATCTGCCTCGAGCAAAGTAGTTGGCGGCCTAGTGACATTTGTTGTAAAGAAGAGCAGGTGGATTACAGCTGTGTTTGAAACCAAATAAAAACGTCCCTAGTGCATGCGGCTCAATAATATTTGGCTCACACGTTCACGATAACCTCCACAACTGTTCGGCATTGTTTGCTATCGCGATTCCGAATGTTGCAGAGCTCTTTTAGTAACAGACCGTGCGCGAACGACGGGTGCGCTATTCAAAAACTGCGCACCACAACTGCGCATAACGTCAACAAATTTGCGCTGTGGCTTCAATTTCGCCCGCACAAACTGCCTTCCACAGCTAGGTAATAGCGATTTTAGTACAATAGAACGAAATATGGCTCAGTTGGGGTAGCGAGTATGTAGCGGGGTAGCAGGAAAGGGTAAAACGTTCCGCAGAAAACTGTTGAATAGCACCGTGGCTTGACGATAAAGCGGAGCATGAAAAAAGTGCAGCCGTCGTACACACACACACACACACACACACACACACACACACACACACACACACACACACACACACACACACACACACTGGAGGCGCCTGAGTAGCGAGGGCAGGTATAGGCATGCACCGCTAGATCCCGGCACCGGACAAGCTGGCGGCGCCCTCAATATATAACAACAAATGAACAAAATACACCCAAACGTGCTTGTATAGGTCCTCGTAACACACCGCTCGCTCATAGCCAGACGTATTAATTTAGTTCGTTGTTCGTCACCTTATCATCTCTGTCCTGCAGCATCAGCCCAGCAACCTGGTTCAAGTCTTCACTCCCCAGTCCGTGCCACGTGAAACACTGGACAGCTTATGGCATACCATAAATCCGCTGTGTGCCTGCAACAATGCCATGGAACCAGATGGCAGGTCGTGTAATTGTTCTTCTATTCGCGGTCTGCAAGAATGACGAACCCCGATATCCAGAAAACCGCACAGGGTGGACAATGAGAAATAATAACGAACATTCGCAAAAGAGTAGCATGCCTCTGACGCCTCTGAAGTTGCGCCGTTGTGCGCATGTGACCGAGAACGTGCATAACGGCACTCATGTGCATATGAATGCTGAGCTGCGTGAAGTCATTCCACCACCATAAGACGTCATGATTGCCTGCGGCAGTTCTGCTGACATGGCACAACATATAGTGCGCAATTGCTCAAGCATCCACGTAAAATTCACCGCCCTGAACTGAAATCTCGTGACTGCGATGCCACAGTGAATGAACGCGCGGCAATGGTTGCCCTACAACACGCGATATCACATGCATCATGCGTGTATTCGTCTGTGTAAGACACGACTAAATTACCACTATCCCAATGAGTACAGGCGCTGTACTCATTACCTGTAGCGGCCAAATGACAGGGTGGTGGGAACGATGCCAATGCACTCCTTACTCACTAATCGGGCTAAACACGCACATAGACCTAGCAAAGTCCCAAAATGCCTTCATACACAGTGATCTGTATAATAAAACTACAACTTGCGTTGCTTGGTGTTTCAGTTGATGCGTCAACTATCTTAGAGCTTACCTAGCATTAATGCTCATTGTATCTGTTAAAGACGGGTTTCCCATATCCGCGGAACACATGAGTGATCTCACAGGCATCCTGCTACGCCATTCAAATGTGGTACTTACGTTTATTTTCGGCGAGACGTAGGCATTGATCTTACAGGATCCAGTCACAGAAGCGCCGGGATTGAACCAGGATTAACGAAAGGAGGAAAGTAGAAAGACAAAATGATACCACACAAACACACGCAGCACTTACAGAACGGCCACAGAGTTTTCTCCAAAAACAAAGGAAGACCCTGCCTCCAACATCTTGACTATACAGACTCCACCGCCAACCGCCCATTCAAGCTTCGCTGGCTTTGCTTCGCGTCTGCGTCAGCCTGCGCCCTCTCGCCTCTTCTCCCCGTCGCCCCGCCACGGTGGTCTAGTGGCTATGGCACTCGGCTGCTGATCCGAGGGTTGCGGGATCGAATCCCGGCCGCGGCGGCTGCATTTCGATGGAAGCGAAATGTTGAGGCTCGTGTACTGTGCGATGTCAGTGCACGTTAAAGAACCCCAGTTGGTCAAAATTTCCGGAGGCCTTCACTACGGCGTCTCACAGCTGGTTTTGGGACAAAAAACCCGAGAAATCAATCAATATTCTCCCCGGTGACCGACGACAAAAGGAGCCAGACATTCTGGCGCCTCTCTCCCGGGCCCATGGCAGCCGGTGACATCTCGGCGCCGAGCACTGTGCCGACGCCCGCCGACGCTTTGAGCCGTGCCCTGCGTTCCTATCTCCGGTGGGTAGGGAGGGAGGGGGCAAACTGGCAGTGTTTTTACACGTTTACTTTCGGTTTCGCGAAGGTGTTTAGGAGAAGGCTTCATCGTCCCTTTGATGTCGCTCCAGCTCGCGACGTCTTTGAGACGTCAATCACGCGAACTGAGACGTCAATCCCCCAATAACACGTCTTTTTGGTCTTGTGTGCTATCTGGAAAAGACACGTTGATCGAGGAACAGAAAACGGATTTAACTTTGACAAAATGCCGACAAAGCGTCGCAAAGCAAGGCGCAGGCATTGGTTCGTTCTATGAAAGAAATGGCAATTTGTATCGCGAGTTACGGGGGAAGAAAGTTTCGGGGCAATATTAAACTTCAAACTTCAAGCGCTGACCAAATCGTGGTCCCTCTAAAGTACAGCGAGAACATACTGGAACTTTCCCATCGGGCAGGCTGGTCTGGTCATCTCGAAATTACCAAGACAATAGCGAGGCTGCTAAGCGAGTATTACTGGCCAGGCTGTTTTAAAGACCTGGAGTAGCTTGTTCGAAGTTGTGCCGTTTGTCAGCGAACTGGGAGACCATACAAGAAACACAAGGCACTATGGCTGCAGTTCCTATAATCACTGAGGTGATTATGGTACGCCCTGCAACTAAATTTCCTGAGGCAATACCGCTGCGTTGCCTTACATCGGCAGAAATAGTAGGCGGCCTCCTTTTGATCTTTCCCGCGTGGGTGTCATGCAGGTTCTAGTGTGGAGATTGCTTGGAGGGAGACAGCCTCAAGTCAGGAACAGCGAAGCCATTTTTTGTACACAGCAAAAACAACAAAAAATACGGAGTTTAGGATAAACGGGGAAAGAAGAAAATGAATAAGTAACTGGAACAGAGTTAAATTAATAATGTGTTCACAATACTGCGAGCGGCGATTGGCTAAACGGAGAAGGTTCAGCGGACCGTTCAAAAAGAACGAAAAGCACTTTCACCAGCTGTGGTGACGCTTGAGTGGAGTGGAGCGATGGAGTCGTTGGCAGGTGGTTGCGTTGGCGGCGAGGCTGCTCGCCGAGTGGACGAGCAGACGAGTCGGTGCACGGTTGTAGAAGGCGGCGCCCTCAGGCACAGCAGGTCGGCGACCTCCCTGCACACGTACACAGCGTGGAGGATGGCGTTAGGCACTTGGGCTCATCCCGTGGTTGACACTCGGCAGTAGGACTCCTCCATCCGAGGTGGCGAAGTTTGCTTCCCGCAGACGTTCAGCTGCCCGGACCGTTGGAGCGCCTCGTCCCCACGATCACCTGCTTCCGAGGACGTCTGGAAGCTTAGACACTGTCGGGCCCTTCGTGCTCGAGTCCGCAACCCGACGACACGGACCCTCTCGAGCTCTCAGAGTCAGACTGCCCGCATTCTACTCTTCGTCATCCTCTTTCCCTTGGTTTCCTACCGTGTCATTTTTTAATTGGTCGTAGTTGGTATTTTTCACTTCTCCGCGCGCACGTGCCATGTCCCGCCGACGTCTTCCTTTTTCATGCGCCGCACGTGTCCGTTGCGCGGTGTCTCGCTCGCGTCACGCCACCGCGTTTGCAGCACTGGCGACACCAACACCACCACACAGCATCGAGTACACCGCACATGCACTGGTCGCGCACTCACTCATCACGGTGGGTTTTCCGAATGAAATAGTCGGATCTCGGCAGTGTCTTCACACAAGTGAGTTAACAACCACCTTTCTTAACAGGTGCGGTATCAAGATACACCATAGCTCTATTCAACATCCGCAAAGCAACAGTGTAGAGAGGGTTCATTCTGTAAAGAAGCGGGTATTGCGGGCTTTGTGTTATGAGCAAAAAAAAAAAAATGGGACACTGCGTTACCAGCTATGCTCTTTGCCTTGCGTTCGCTGGTACATGAATCGACAGGTTTTAGCCCAGCAGAGCTCGTGTATGGGAGGGCGCTGCGCTCCCTGCTTAGGCTTGTTCGTGAAAACTGGGAAGAGAAGGGTAGCGATCTAACTGTGGTCGAGTAAGTTTGCAATCTACTGCAACGCCTGTACAGCACGCAGGCTCTGTTGGAGGCTAATATGCTTGAAGCTCAGACAAAAGCAAAAAAAAAAAACAAAAAAAAAACGCTACGACAAAAACAGCAGTGCGCGCCAGTCATGTTGCGTACTTCTAAAGCTAACAGGTTGGAGGTACATTGGGAAGTACCTGGGACAATGCAACACAAACTTTCAGACACAACCTACGTTGTTAAACTGCGAGGTCATAGGAAGGAAGTACGTATCTATCACTGCAACCTTATGAAGCCCTATGTAGAGCGTGTGCAGGTTGTGAACTTGGTGTTAAATCAACCCGAAGAAGTAGCAGCCGAACTTCCCAACATTCCCCGTGACATGACTTGTTTTTCTCTGGATGAAATCCTTAATTCGACAGCAGACTGTGCTGCTCTAAGTGAAAGCCAGCTTGGAGATTTAACAAATCTCCAAGGATCAAATCTAACAAATTTGATCCTGTGGCCCGCGCTTTTCAAGCGAAACGAAACCCCTCTTCCAAGCCCCTGTGCGCATGCGCTAGATTAGATTCGATGCGCGGCCACGCCACGAGCGCTGGCGCTCCGCTGAGCGCGGCCACGGTGCGCCGTGTTCGCACCAAGAGTGGACAAGCCTGTACGTCTCTGCAGGTTGCTCCACTGGAGCGGGGCGCACGCCGATTGCCGCTGCGGCGAGTGTTGGCGCCGGCGTCACTTCCAGTGGGAGAAGTCACGTGTTTTTCGGGCGTGCCTTTTGCGGACGCTTTTTGCGGACGGCAGCTGGGCGCGCGCAGTCCCCAATCTAGCCAAGAAACGCTTGCGCGTTAAAATGCCCCTTCGCCTTTTCGGGACTCATGGATCAAGTGCTAGCTGGAGCGGAGGCATTCGCACTACCGTATGGGAGAGAGATTCTTTTTATTTAAGGAAGTGAAGAAAATAGGGTGTAGAGTGCACGGTAACTGTCTCTCAGTGAGGACACCTCAACCGAGGCACTCAAGGGGTGGGAGAATTAAAGGGGCAGAGAGAAGAAAGAAGGGAGGCCCAGCTCTTAACCACACCATGTCCGGCCGGGAAAATGGAAAACAAACACACAAATAGAAGGGGAACACAAACACAAACAGGCAACACAAACAGCCTGGCGAGCGCCTTTAAAGCCGCCCAGTCAGACCAGTGTCCCCGGTAAATGTGAGGAGGGCTGCAAGGGCAGAGCGGCGTCGTTCGTTGCAGCCGTCAGGAAACAGGAGCTGCTCCGTTGAGGAACAGGGCAGGCCGAGTTTCTGATAGCGCGCACACAGTTCTTTACGCGCGTTCACGTGGGCCGGGCAGTCACGGAGCAGGTGAGCGAGTGTCTCCACTTCCCCGCAGTCCAAGCAAGCTGGGGAGGGGAAACCACGGAGGCGGTGTCGGCGCTCGGCTGGCCAGCACGTACCAGTTCGCAGGGCGAGGAGGAAGGCGCGTTCTCGCTGAGTGAATCCGGTGGCGGGGAGTGGGCGTGACAGCCTGCCGTCGGCGAAACGGCTGTCCGGGTGCGACCGCGCCAGCTCTTTCCGAAATTTGATGCGCGCTGAATCGTAGGAGCTGGCGCAGTCAGAAAGTGGAGTGTCGGCTGAGTGAGCGTGCCTGGCGAGCTCGTCTGCTGCCTCGTTCCCCGCGATGCCCACATGCGCGGGCAGCCACTGGAGAACGACATCGCAGCCTCTCTCCCGCAGGGACAGGAGGTTTCAGGCCACTCGTTGGGTGAGTGGCGGGCCGCATTCGTCCCTCGCCATAAGTCGGAGGGCAGGTTTCGAGTCGCAAAATATGGCTGCAGACACGACGACCGGCGATTCTCGGAGGAGTTCCGAAGCCAGTTGCAGCCCGACGAGCTCCGCTGTCGTAGATTAGGCTCAGTAGCTCAGCCGACACTGTTTGTGCACTCCAAGTTCCGGTGCAGTGCAGGCAGCGGCGGCAGAGCGATCGCACAACACGGAACCGTCACTAAAGACGTGCACTCTACCGGCGAGGTCCTCGTGTATCCGCGTCACCGCTTCCTGCACGACGCCACTGTGCGGCCTGTGGCGCTTTGTGCGCATCCCCGGGAGAGTCACTGTCACTGGGAGATGCACGTCGCGGTGAGGGGCTGGCCAGGGCGAACAGGGCACGGGGTCTTCCACCACGATGCTCTCGTACAGTTCCATGACGCGGCCGACGCGGGAACGCGGAACTCGGCGCAGACTGTCGAGGATAGGGGCAGCACCAGGCGTGCGATGTATCCTCTCGATGTGGCACAGTGCGCGCATGTCGGCCGTGAGGGACGGGGACCACGCACGAGCCTCCACTACCGTATCTCGACGAACATACTTTGGCGCTTCTGTGCACCTCGGAACTGCCCATCAGGCGCGCAGCCGGCTGAACTGGTAAAAATATCCGAAAGTGCCGCTACATCGAAGCCTTCGACGAACTTGTCGCAAAAATCAATTCGTGTGCAGCCTTCTTTTCCCCTTGATGCTCTTCCATGGGGAGAGGCTGTTGCGCACCGCTCACCGCTTATGAGCAGGCGCCCAAGTCTGGCTCATCTGTTCCGGACGATAATCTATTGTCGCGCATGTTCGTTGATATGTTTGCTCTCGCCCTTTTATCACGGCATTCCTTTATAAAGGAGTGCTGACCATGCTGTGGGGCCTTCTCTTGTACACCTTCCTTCGGCAAGCATGCCGCATTAACAAGCACGTTCTTTCTTCTCGCGGCGGCGTCTTCTCCTGGCTTGGAGCCCCAACTCGGCAAACGTAACAGTTCTCGCTCATTTTTAACTATTGGCTACAACAACAAAAATAGACTGTTACTACGCATTGATTTGCAGTATAGCAGCTTGTGTACTCCGCTGTATCAGTTACATGCATACTTGCGTTTAAACGCCTTGCATCTCATGTTCCATGGCACAAGGCAGTTAACTGGCTCCGTTAGTCAAGCTACGTGACTGTACACGTCGCTTGAGTGCTGTCACGGTGTTTGACACACGGCTATATTAAGCAAACGGTTTAATATTCAAACGCATCGCATTCTTCACATGATTACTTGCGTGACAGTGATAAGAAAAGTTTTTTTTTTTTTGCACAAAAGAAGGATGTGCTCTTCAAGCGAAAAACGTCTATTTTCCGTCATGCTCACAATCGCATATCTCGAGACAATATCGCTGCAGCACTGCGTTTACACGTTGATGTTTCGCGCTTAATTGTTCAGAAAGACGCTAAGTGCACTTGGCCGTATACTTGAAATGCACAGCAGCAGCCGAACAAGTAACTGCGCCAAACCGGATATGAGACAATGACATGGCACGCTCACGACACTGGCGCTCCAGCGTAAGGACGAATAATATAATATCTAATACTTTTATGCTTGGATAAGAATACATGACAGCATTCAACACCGCACCGGTTCAGTGAACAAACATATCGGACGATATGTGTGACGTACGCGCGCATGTAAAAGCGCAGTGGCTAGCAGACGACGCAAGGGGTTAGCCACACTGAGGAGCTTCGTCCACTTGCCTCTAGGCGCCGACTGTGTTCGATGTCGAGGCCAATATGTTCTACCGTAATTTAAAATAAAAGTTGTATCAGAATGTCTTCGGCAGAACTCGCTTACTCTAGAGAAATTTTTCGATTAATCTTTGAGGCTCTAATTGCAGTCTAACTTTAATCGGTTACTTTTTACAGTCAGGTAATTGTAATTGTGAAGAGTCACTTCTTTCTCAGTAACGCACACAAGTCTGTCAGCACATGGTCTAAGATACTAACTCAAGTCATCGTTCGCTTTTCATCATGGTTTAAAAGGTCACGACAGAACGCTGCCAATCGCGAGCATGGCCACAAGGGACGCTTGATTTTTTTTCTGTAACAGGAAGACACAAACTAGATAAGCCGGGTGTGACTGCTATACGGCTGTTTTTTAAATAGAATATAAGCCTTCTTCTTTTTAACAAAATGCTGTGACAATAAGGTACCTGTAGTCTGCAGTGACGAACTCCACGTCTAGACGGAAATACTTAGCCGCTACTAACGTTGTGCAGAATTGAGTAATTTACGAATTCTTGTTAGTGAACGAGCTTTGGTTTTATTTAACAACTGGAGGGCAGTTGTTTATATGGAAATGATGTAGGGCCGCGTTCTGTAAAAAAAATACGCAAAGTCATACGCAATTTGGAGATATTCATCTCCGATTCAAGGCTGTGATATCGAAACGGAAATCTCTGGGTGCGCAGAGCACATTGCCTCTGTTTTACGACAGATGAGAACTTCTCATTGTAAAGAAACGATAAATTTCAGATGAAAGCGCGTCGCGCCGATGGAAAATGGCGATTCGTCTCTTTTGCACCAGCAGATCACCCTGTATTTGCAGGTGACGTTTCGTGCTTATTTCTCTTTCTCGTTATGCGTAATTCAGTTATGCAGGCCTCAAGGAAAATACGCAGAGCCCTTAGCTTACCTACGACTGGCGAAAATAAACTTATAAATTGGTAGATAAAAATGAATGGACAATCACAAAGAAATTTTACCCCGAAATAGCGTAGAGCATTGGAAACCGGGTATAATAATCCGAAGGGGGGGGGAGGTTACGTTATAGTATCGTAATTGGGTGTCTCGCTATGACCCGTTAGTATGTGGTACATTAAATCTCTCTTAATACAGGTGTACAATGGAAAAGCAGTGCTACTGAATGCAGGCGACGTTCAAAGAAAACAATGTTGGGATTTGGTTCGCTATTTCTGGCACCGTAATTAGCCACTCAGACCGACTTCTCTTTCGTGTTCGGCCAATCGAAGTCACATGGATAACGAGAGATCAAGTTCTAGATTGGTTGCCTTCTGTCCTAATGAAGAGTGCCGGCGTTTCTACTTCTTGCTTATCTGTAGAATCCTCGTCGTCTTGTTAGCTGCTTTCGAGGATCGCTTGGAACTTCGTGTAGGAAAGTAAATGGGAGAGAAAAGTGTTTGCGGGGAGATTCGATAGCGAAGCCGTCATACGTTATAGAGCACAGTATCAAAGATCTAGAAATTCGTTTTGCGCAATCTGTCCGCGAGTCCGAGTATCTCAGTCCACTGACCGTGGCCACCACCGGTCAGTCGTTGTTGCCTGTTGGTGGGAGCCTTCGTAAAGCTTGTATGAGTTGATATGACTTCATGAGTGTTCACGATGATATAACTCAGCGACAGGACGAGGAGAGCAGGCACACCCAGGGTAGTGCGCGTACTAACTCATTTATTAAAGACGATAGTCTTGCTTGGGCTACCTAAACGCGAAAAACCTTGACTGTCTGTATGTCACTCCCTTCAACCGCCCAGCCAAAACCGATTCAACCGGGCGGAAAAAAAAGGGGGGGGGGGAGGTTCCTCCCTCCTTTTTTCTTTTTTTTCTTTTTTTCTTTTTTTCTTTTGTCCCCCTCCATTTCCCATGCTTCTTTGAGGCACTTATAAACCACGACTTGTTTCCTAAATAAAGCCAGTTGTTAGTTCCGCGCTCGTGTGTCCTTGTCTCTCTCCCTGCGTCGTCTGTTTGCGCCGGTGCCTTTAGGTTTCAAGGATGTACCAACTCGCCCAACAAGAGGTTTTGATGAAGTCTCTATTCTTCCTTTTCACTTCATCGTCGTCTTCTTCCTCTACATCTTCGTCGTCGTCGTCGTGTTCTTCCTCTTCTTTTTTTTCGTTTTCATCTTCTGATGCTGCTTACTATTCCTCTTAATTGTCATCTTTCCCTTCTCGTCCCGCCATATGGTCTAGTGGATCTGGCACTGGACTGCTCATCTGAAGGCCGCGGGGTCGAATCCCGGCCGCGACGGCTGCATTTCGATGGAGGCGAAATGTTGAGGCCCGTGTACTGTGCGATGTCAGCGCACGTTAAAAAAAAACCCCGGGTGTTAAAGATTTCCAGGGCCCTCCACTATGGCGTCTGTCATAATTATCACATAATTATGACTTAGTCATAATTATGAATTAGTCATAATTATGACTGCTTTTGGGACGAAAAACTCCGCAAAGCAATCAACCAACTGAGCTGCGGCAGTCCTTCCATCGTCCACTTTATTGGGCATTTATGTATATTTACTCCTGGGAGTGTTAGTCAGTGCCACTAGTAGATATGGCGGCGCACGTGGAACACTCCTTTTGCCAGAAGACGTTACCTAGGCGTCGCATAGGTGTCACGTCAGAACGGGTCAAATACAAGCTCCTCACCATCTCCTCTTTCTCGCCCCCTTGCTTTACTATACTATGCAAGGCTACGCTACGCTTTACTCTGTTCCACACTCACTTTGTTTTCCCACCAACTTGCTATACTATATCACTTCATGCTATGCTGTGAAGCGCATCCACCTTTATGTGGTAGTGGGCTCAAGGCATGAGCGCAAGGGAAGAAAGTGAGCGCCCAAATGCCGTGTATTTTATAGAAGTGCACGCGCGCCGGATGATTGCCGTTTGTCCGTTCGCTGTTCACGGACCAATGCAGGGCTTAAGGAGCTTCGCTTTCAAATAAATAAATAACAGAGAGATAGATAGAGATAAAGGAAACTCCGTGCCTGCGTGGATTTGTACCTAGCCCAAAAGGAGCAATGCCATTCATCCCTATATAGCCCTCACCACGTGGTTGGGCAGGCGCTCTGTTTTCTGCCACAGCTCTAGTGTGGTAGGCATGATGTTTCAGGACATTCTGTCCGCTATGGTGTCATCGATGAAGATGAGAACAAAAGGTGGAAGGAAAGGAAGAAGTAGGAGACAATAACAAAGAAAAAAAGACCAAGGCGAAAAAGAAAAGGTAGAGGAAGTCAACTATGAGAAGATGACGAATAAGAGGGAGACGACGGCAACGAAAAAAAAATGAGGAAGGAGAAAAAGACAGTGGAAGAGGAAGAGCAATGGGAGGAGAAGCAGGTGTGGAAGAATACTGAAAGGGAAGACAGAGAGAGAATGCAGGCAGCAAAATTTCGCTTACGCTGCCACTATGCTGCGTCCTCTGCGCAGGCTTAGCTCGTAGTTTGTCGCAATTTGGCGTCGGTGTTGTTTTCGGAAAGACAATCACCATCGTGAAAACAGTGCGTGCGCACTTCTTTAGCGCTTCGAGTATTCCGAGTATATCTGAATCATATGAATCCCTTGGATTTTCTCCCAAAGAAAGACGGCAACAAGTAATGGAAGATGCAAAGAAAGAAGCAAAGTTAGCAGGAGACAAATAAAGAAGGAACGAAAGCAAGGAATAAAGAATGGAAGTAAAGTGAAAGAAAAAAAACGAACGGTGACATACAGACAGAAAGAGAGGAAGAAGGAACGAAAGCAAGAAGAAAGGAAGGACGAAACAAAGAAAAAAATGAAGGGAGAAAGAAAAGAAAGAAGGAAGAAAAGAACAGTCTGGGGCACACTTACAGAAGCAGAGGAAGAAAGAAAGAAGAATGGACGAATAAATAAATAAATAAATAAATACCTTCCAGTAGGGAACCCTCCTCATGTTTGTTTGTTCAAAGTTAACAGCATTGTGTTAGATTGATTAGATAGTTGGAAATTTACGTAATCGATGACAGTGATCACTATTTTTAACGCGTTGAAACCTCTTCGCTCTGTTCGTAGCGACCGGAGCAATTTTTTTCATCAGCTCCCGTCAAAATGGCGCCTAGAGCGAGTGTAGCGAATCCCGAGGGCTATTTTGGCTTTTTTCTTATTATGCTTGAAGAAGACATTTTATGTGTAGACCGTGGTGACCGTATGTGATACGTGCGATCAATGGGGACACGTGAATAGTCAAAATAAAAGCTTGTGCTACACATGCAATTCCTTTGTTTGTGTGCATTTGTATATGTCTGTATGCAGAAGAGAGTAACAGGCCCTGTCAGCGGCCAGAGACAAAGTTAGTAAATCTATCTATTCGCTATCGCAAATCGGGAAATGATGCACGCGTGAGGTTCCACAGGTCCAGAACCGTGCCGAGACACTGGCGTCGACAATAATTCGGTGAGCAGCTAAATAAGCTTTCTCATACTAACATATTGACCCTAATGCTAGGAGAACACGTAGCCGCACAGGCGGACGGACGGAAGGACGGACAGACCAGTAGAGAAAGGTACCAGCATCCAATCGCCCAAAAAGAAACTGCAATTAGGACAAATCAAGCTGCATGCACTAAAAAATAAACAAGGTAACGTTATCAACAACTTCACCTAAATAGCAAAGGCAACCGAACATTTCTGCTATGAATTTTACAGGTCTCAGGCAGTCCAGGTAAACGTGAGAAAAGCCCACAAAGGAATGTCTCGCGGTAAAGCAGCAGGTGAAGACGGCATAAAAGTTGACTTGATCAAAGACGGTGGAGACATTATATTTGAAAAGCTTGCGTCGCTCTTCACGAAATATATATCACGGTGTAGTGGCACCTGTCTCCGCCGAACGCGCGCAGCAGACAAAAACCAGAACCGCGCGGCTCCTATCACTCCTTTGTGTAAACCTGCTTGGTGAATTTCCCTCTCGCATACCTTCCCCGCTTCTCGCCTTGCGTGGTTTGCTCGTCGAGAAAATAAAGGCAGTTGCGATGCAAACGTGGTTGCTGTCGGTTCCTCCTGCACGCGCTCTACAAATTTGTGACCCGGCTAGGCACACACAACTGGTGGAAAGAACCACCATGCCACAAGACCAACCAGACCCGCTGAACATCGGCCAAGATTCCCGTATTACAGAAGGGACCAGCAAAGGAATTCCTGCGGTATCCCTACGTCTGCAAGAGTACTAGGAGCGCAACCCAAGCGGCTGGTTCCTACAAGTGGAATTGCAGTTCCACGTCTGCCGAGTAACGTTGCAGCTTCAGAAATTCCACCGTGTCGTCAGTGCGCTGCCAACCACAGCGGCAGGAGAGGTTTCCTACATCCTGATTTCCTTCAGCACGAACCTCCCGGCAGCTCCCTACGACGAACTAAAGGCAGCGCTGCTCGACAGAACAGCTGCATCGCAACGAAAGCGAATCCAACAGTCGCTCTCAACCGCGGAGCTCGGCGACCGAAGGCCTATGCAGCTCTTGCGACAAATGATGTAGCTCCTTGGATCGCGTGCACAAGCCAAGGATAATGCCGTGCTACGCGAACTCTTCCTCGAATGCTTGCCGTCCAACGTGCAAATGGTGCTGGCGAGTGCGTCCACCATGGACTTGCTGTTACTCGCCGCATTATCCGACAAAGTCATGGAAGTGGCAACATAACATTTGCAAGTCGCTTCCGTCAGCACCCCTCCCACACCGTCCTCGTCGTCATGCGCTGCTCCTAGCCGGACTCCTACCACCACTCCTCACATTGATCACCTCTGCGACATATTAGAAGGAATAATGGTGGCAGCCACGCGGCAAGACAATCCTCCACGCCCTTCACGGCAGCGTGGGCGATCCTCAACACCTCTACGGGTGGTGGTGGTAACATTTATTAACCATAAAATGGTTACAGAGAGGTTCTTCGGTTAAGGCCCTTTTGGCCTCTTCCTTCACAGCACTAGGTGGAGCCCCTATTCCAGGGCCCCATTGGCAAGCAACGCTGCCCGCATCCGTTGAACTAGGGCATTTCGGTCCTCGAGTTCTTGACAACCGAGTAGGGCCGCCTCCCAGTTCTCTCTGGTGAGTTTGGGGTCGGGGGGAAGAGATGGATTTGAGTGGCATGCCCAGACAATGTGGAAGGTGTCAGTCACCTTCCCACAAAACTGGCACGCGCCATCAAAAGATGGGCTGAAATGCTTAAGCACCGCCGGACACAGTACAGTGTTGGTGAGAATTTTAATAAGGAGGCGCTCGTCAGCGCGATCCAGTCCCTTCCACGGGAGCGGACAGCGCCGGTGCTCCTCGTAATAATCAGTGATGCCTTTGAATGAAATGGCCAGATTGTCTGATTGGGAGTAGGCTTCCAAGAACAGGGAGGTAGCCCGGGGAGAGAGCGCACGCGGCGGCCTGATCGGCCTGTTCGTTTCCCTGGAGCCCTTGGTGACCGGAGGCCCAAATCAAGTTATGTGGGATTGGATCTAAGTACTCGCAGCTAGACTGTAGTATGCGCTTAGCAAGCGCGGGAGCCCACCCCAGCTCATAGTTCCGACAAGCCCTTCGCGAGTCGGTGGTTATGTGTTTTGATTTGGGATGAGTGAGAGCCAGAGTGATCGCAATCTTCTCCGCGTGTGTTGGGCTGTAGGCTTTGAAAGTGAGCCCGTTAACTGTGTCCCCCATAGTGTGGACCGGCAGCGTCCACATAACACACGTGTTGTTGGTGACCAAAGTGTCGCTGCAACGCTTCCGCGCGCGCCTGGCGGCCACCATTGTGGTCTTCTGTGGACATGCTGCGAAGGGGACGGACCCGTAGCGCGCGTCTCCAGGGTTCTGGCACTCTCACCCTTTCCTCAATATGGTAGTCGTGTTTGATGTGTAGTCAGTCCAAGAGGCGGCGACCGGACTGGTTCTGTGCAAGATGCGTGTGTTGGTTCACTAGGTGGGCTTCTCGAAGCTCCCGGAATGTGTTCACCACGCCCAGGGCCAGGAGTTTCTGGTTGGATGTGGAGATCGGGAGGTTGAGAGCACGCTTGATGACTTTCCGGTGGGTGACCTCCAGTTGGTCCTCATCGTGTTTGCGCAGGTGCAAGTAGGGAGTGGAGTAGAGGATTCTACTCGTTACGAAAGCATGGGCTAGCCGCAATGCGTCCCTGCTTCGCAATCCGCCCCGCTTGTTGGAGACCCGGCTGACCATACGGCCCACCCGTTCTCCCACCATACGAAGTTTGGCTAGGGTAGTGTCGGCCCTAAGTTGGTGGTGTATGAAGAGGCCAACGACGCTGATCTCCTTGGCCTCCCGGATCGGTCCCGAGGGGAGACTGATGCGTAGCTGAGTTGTGTCCCAAGGGGAGGGACGTACGTGCACGAACTCGGATTTGGCAGGGGCGCACTGGAGTCCGCAGTACGTTGCGTAGTCGTCGACTACTGTCGCCGCTGCTTGCAGGCAGGACTTCGTGTGGCCCAGGTTACCTTGTGTGGCCCAGATTGTGATATCACCCGCGTAAAGAGCGTGATGTATCCCGGGCAGAGAAGCCAATTTGGAGTGTAGGTAACGCATGGCCAAATTAAAGAGGAGCAGAGAGAGGACCGGGCCTTGAGGCGTTCCCCTCGAGCCGATGGTGTACGGCCCGTGCTCCGTATCTTGTATGCGTATGTAGCCTTGGCGGTCTGTAAGAAATTGTCGTATGTAATTAAATGTTTTGTGGCCGCAGTTGGTGTGGCTGAGGTGGTCCAGGATTACTTCGTGCTTGACCTTGCGAATGCTCCTTTAAGGTCCAAGGCCAGGACTACCTTGTCATAGTGGGGACATTCAGCAGGATCTAAGACGTCATAGTGGAGCTGCAGAAGTATATCCTGTGCTGACTTCTGAGGGCGGAATCCGAACATGGTGTCCGCGAAAATGTGTTGTCTTTCCAAAAAGTCGGAGAGCCTGTCGTGCACCATCGTCTCCATCAGCTTGCCGACACAAGACGTGAGGGAGATGGGCCGGAGGTTCTCCACGCTAATAGGTTTGCCGGCCTTCGGGATGAAGTTCACGAGAGCCGATTTCCAGTCTAGAGGGAGGGGAGCCTCTCCGACCCAAATGCTATTGATGTATTTGAGGAGCGCGGCGTAGGCTGCATCGGGAAGGTTGGCCAAGAACTTGACCGTAACCTTGTCGTGCCCGGGTGCAGTGCCGCGCTTCATCTTGCTTAAGGCCGACCAGAGGTCGTGTAGCTGGAAGGGTGCATCCAGCTCCTTGTTCTCTTTGCCTGCATACAAGTACGCGGCCTTCCAGGGTCCCTGGTGGTACACAGGTATAGGTCCCTGAGCGTGTGTTCCTGTAAAGTTGTGCATGGTCCTGTGTAAGTGGCGTTGAGCTTCCGTGCGTGTTTGTGTTGGATCAATGAGCGCGCGGAAGAGGCGCCACGTGTTTCGACCAGACATCTGGCGCGCAGCCGTGTTGCACCGGCCCACCCAGTTAGTGTCGGCTAAGTGAGCAGCATACTCCGCGGCCGGCTGTGTGAGTTCGAGGATGCGCTTCTTTAGGTGTCTGTTATGTTTATCTTTCTTCCATCGTTTGGTAAGGCTGCGGCGGGCCTCCCAGAGATGGAGGTGGTGGTTTTCCACGTCCAATTGTGTTTCCGTCAGCTGTATCTGCCGTTCGGGTTGTCTGAGTGTAGATGCGAGCGATTTGGACCATGTGTCGCATCCCGACTGGAGGGGGGTCTACGATAGGTAGAGATGTGCGGAATTTCATCCAGTTCGGGACTCGTTCGGTTAGTGGGCGTTTCAGGGGACGCATGTAGATGGTTGTGTTGATTATACAGTGATCACTACCGAGGGTGTCCTCTGTATTCAGCCAGTCGGCATGACGCATGTTACGTGTAATTGTGAGGTCCGGGCAAGTGTCTCGTTGTACCGAATTGCCTACGCGTGTTGGGCTGGTGGGGTCCGTGTGGAGGGTGAGTCCAAGCGTCAACAGAAGTTCCGCAAGCTTCCTCCCGCGTGTTTCCTCCCGGTGGTACCCCCAGTCTGCTCGGCGCGTTGAAATCCCCAAAAATTAGGAGGGGATCCCTTCCCGCCACCTGCATAGCTTGTGTGAAGGTTTCGCTGAATGTAGCGTCCTTAAGTTTCGGGGGACAGTAAATATTTAAAATATGAACAGGGTGGATAAGAGCTCTTTTAAGGGCAGCACTGACACCATCGTGTATGGGAAAGGCGGTGTTGTGGAGAGTATGACCTCCTGCGCAGTATATTGCTTGCGAAGAAGTATACATGTCTGCGTGTTCTGTTGAAATGTAGTGTAGTTTATGAGTTTAACGCCAGCGGCGCGGAGAGTGTGATCGTAGTGAGTACATCTGCCCACGTTTGTGCTACTACCATCATCGTTTCGGCGCTGCGGCTCGCCACTGTGTCTTGCCATGCTTTTGGACTGGGAACCCACCGGCCGGTCACTAGCGGCGACGAGTGGCCAGGGCATTGAAGAACGTCGCCTTTTCCACGTCACCGACCCCACCACCGTATAAAAACTTCTCATCGACGCCGGAGCCCATGTCAGCGTCCTCCCAGCCACAAGGTCAGAACGCAATTCGCCTGCCATATTGTACCCCCAAACCACAAATGGCACCCGCATTGCTGTGTACTCCCAACGCTCTGTCACACTGTACCTAGGGCTTCGAAGGCTGTTCCGGTGAGTGAATTTAGACGTCAACGTCGGTTCTGCTGTTATAGAGGCCGACTTTCTTGCTAGGCAGGGGCTACTTGTTGACCTCAGGCACAAACGTCTTGTCGACTCATTAACGAGCTGGTCTGTTCAAGGCATAGCTGCGGCCGCAACTACATATGTGGCGCCTTTCTGCGCTGCAGCTGCAACAGAACCGTTCGGCGCCTTGATAAATGAGTTCCCATCCCTGACATCTCCACCAGACTGGATTCAACCTGTTGCCCACGCTATTCAACACCACATAACATCCGGCCCACTTGTTTTCTGTCGTCCACGGCGCCTGGCTCCCGACAAGCTCAGAGGGGCCCGCGAGAGTTCGAGCACATGTTGGAGCTTGCACTCTAAAAACTGCAGCCGGTTTCGCAGGAGTGAAACGACCCAGCTACTCTTGAGGGCATCGTTCTACTCTAGCAAAACGTCGGATGGAGTGAAATGTCCATACCTCTTGCGGCATGAGAGAGTAAAATGCAATTTCACTCCTGCCACACCCATGTCTTGCTCGCATCCGCAGCCGCAAACATGGCGGCTGGGGTGGGAGCGGACGATTGAAGAAGACAACAGCCGCTTTGTGAAGTGTTTTTCGATAGAACTATAGCAGCGGCCTTCCTACGACTTCTACGTACAAGCTTTCGCGTACAAACGCGTGCAGTGTACGTTTAATGAACGGTGCCTTCCTCGACTACGAGCCTCAACCGACGGGAGTCATAGCGAGCTGCCTCTCCTGTGTTTTTCCCCGATCGAACGGCCGTACCCGTGCTATGTGAAACCCGCCGGCCTACACGCCTTGGATTCTTCGCTTACGTGTGCGAAACGAAGAGGAATACACTTTCAGCGACACAGTAAGCTGTTGTGATCGTCGACGGCTGGCCTCCGACGACTCACTGGATATAACTCATACATGTAAAGAAAAAGGCTTCGCTACGACTTCGGCACCGAGCCGTATGACGGCAATGAGCGCGTCGACGGTGAAAATACCGTGACTGCGATCCGTCCCGTTCGCAAGTCTGGTAAGTACAGCATAATACCCTAAACACTTCTGATGGCAGAGACTATATTTCATCTGTGTGCAGAATAACGAACAACGAGGAGTGCATATTTCGTGATCGCCAGCGGTTGTTCGCCGTACAGACGTGCTCGACGGACTCGTAAGGGAACGCCGTCGGAATGAAGCGGGTGGTAGCGGAGCACCCGGGTGCCGCTTTTCTTCGCTGGCGTTGATGAAATTCAGCCGCTATTATGTTCGTACTCGCTTCCTCAGGTGCATTTTACATCGCGAACCAGCACTGCGAACTCGCATTTGCCCGTAAAACGGAATGCCAGCTCATGACAGGAATGCGTTAATCTAAAAGACATTCTATATGTTCCGCGCGTTTAGACTAACAGATCTGTGTGGCGAGCGGCTACCTATGAGCCAACGCTAAATATACACCTGTTCTGTGCATACTTTTTGTTTAATTACGCAGAACAGTACCTTACCACTGGCGCTACATAGCAGGTCAAGTATAGCGGTTATATATACGGGACTTCAGTGTAAGACGGTGTATCGCGAGTGTGTTGTGGGCTTTGTGCTTTGCTGTGGTTGTGTTATTGGCGTGTATGTGCGTTCGTGTCATGTTAGCCTGTGTGTTCTATGTTCAGTGTGATATAATTAAATGCCTGCTAATTGTAGCATGGTCGAAAAAGCCCTGCTTGTTCTTTTTTTTTTTTGTCTCTGCTACTCCCTCTGGGAGTACTAGCACCCCGCTTGGTGGGGTAGTAGAGCTCTCTTCAAAAGAGTCTTCGAATCCCTTCGGAGGCGTCCTACTACTCTGTTTTGGCGAGAGTACCGGTACCCTGCAATGGGGTTGATCTACTCTGAAAAAAGGAGTTAAATTTGGGACACGAAAGTACTCCCCCAAAGCGAGGGCCCAGCACTCCCTTTGTTTTTAGAGTGTGGAATAATTAGACCTTCATCCAGCAGTTGGGCGTCACCTCTACATCTCGTCCCTAGAAAGTTCGACAATCCATAAGCATATTCTTATGAGATGAGAACGCGAAAGTGTTTCTTTTGGTTAGATTGTTGTTGCGGAGGGGTGCTGCACACTGATGTTTCCGAGTTGTGTTATAAAGAATGAGGCAATGTTGGAGGTCGGGTTGTGTTTATTTACATAAGTTGATGCAATCAAAGCGGTGTTGACATCTTCACATTTCCTCTTTATTTCGTCGTCCAGGCAGTATATGCAGATGTGCCCGAGGCAGGTCTCGGGCCCGCGGAGAAGTAGCGAAGGCGGGGCGTGACCTCCCCTCTTCGTCCGCCGCGGTGGTGTAGTGGTTACGGTACACGGCTGCCACCCAAAATACGCGGGTTCGATCCCGGCCGCGGCGGTCGCATTTTCAATGGAGGCGAAAATGCCAGAAGCCCGTGTACTGTGCGTTGTCAGTACACGTTAAAGAACCCCAGGTGGTCTAAATTTCCGGAGCCCTCCATTACGGCCTTTCTCTCCTCTCTCTCTTTCACTCCCTTTCCCCCACCCGCACGGACGCTTAGCCGTGCTCCCTACATGGGCTGCAGAAATTAGCCTTTCCTAACCAAACCACAATTATCATCATCTTATTCTTCTTCTTCTTCTCTTCGAGTGCGGAGACGACGTTTGTTTTTCGATTGGACACTATTGTATATAATAAGAGCGCAAACGCGCTCAGTCGGCTTCTCTTATCATCAGCATGTAAATAAACATCTCTCTCTTCTTCTAAATCGTTATCGTTTTCGAGTCCCCTCCGTACTTCGGTAACCTCTCCTTCGAGCTGGGATGTGGAACCGTCAACCTGGACGAGCGGAAACCCAGACCGACGGCCCGACTCCTCCAACCCACAGCATTCCAACACCGCTTGGTGACTTTCACTCTCGCAGTGGCTTCCCCGCTTCTCGCAGTTTGCTCGTCGAGAAAATAAAGGCAGCTGCACAGCAAACGTCGTTCTTGTCGGATCCTCCTGCACGCCTCAAGGGCATCTACAATGTACCGCTGAGCTAGAAAAACGCTGATATCTTAATACATAAGATACGCGACATAAAAGAGTTAAATAATTACAGACTGATTAGCGTACTCCCAGTAGTATAGAAGCTGTTTACCAAAGTGATTTCTGCTGGAATAAAACACTGAACTCGAACCAGCAAAGAGAAGAAGCTGGTTTTAGGAAAGGTTACTCAACAATGGGCAACAGCCATGCTGTCAACCTAGTAATTGAGAAGTTCGCTGAGTATAACCAACCTCTTTATACGGCGTTTATAGAGTACGAGAAAGCATTTGATTTCATAGAAATGCAACCAGTTCTAGATGCTTTACGTTGGAAAGGGGTACCTCACGTGTTCGTGCAAACAATCTGTAACATCTAGAGTGATTGCAAAGCCACACTACTCCTGCATGAGAGGAGCCGAGTAATTTCGATCAAGAGAGGGTCTAGACAAGGAAATACGATCTCGCCGACGTTATTCACTGCATGTTTAGAGGAAGTGTTCAAATGTCTAGACTGGAAAGAAAAGGGAATTAGAATAGACTGAGAATATCTCAGCAATTCAAGGTTTGCAGACAACATAGTGCTATTCATCACAAATCCATTGTGACTTGTGTTTTAAGATTGTGCTCTTTCGCAAATCGCGAATCATCCCGACGTGATCTTAACATGCCGACTGGCCAGAGCCTTCACGACAGCACTTCGCTGCGGAAAGATTTGTCTATGCCAGGTAGCAGCAGCAGCGGAGCAATATGACGCAGCCGTGATCCGACGCCCCAGCCTAACCGCAACACCAGATGACGAACCACCGACGTAATTATCGATGGCCACAGCGTCACCGCAATAGTCGACATCGGAGCCGATTACTCTGTCATGAGTGGTCTTTTCTCCGCCAAATTGAAGAAGGTAAAGACTGCCTGGGAAGGACCAGATATCCGAAAAGCAGGAGGCCATCTTAAAACACCGACTGGAATCTGCACGGCGAGAGTCACAGCGGATGGCCAGATTTGTTCGGTGTGTTTTGTGGCCCTAGAGGAGTGCTCGACGGACGTTGTCCCATGCATATATTTCCTGGATCAACACGGTGCAGTCATCGACCGCAGTCCAGACCAATAACACTTTCCAAGGACAATCAATATATCTATCTCTAATACCTCTATCTATATATCTATGCGATGGCGCATAGATATATAGATAGATGTATTTGTAGTGGGCGCTATTTAGATGATATCTTTGCAACCAATGACCAAATCTTGTTGTTGCTGTTGTTTTGCCCGGTTTAACATCCCAAAATCAGTTCTGATTATGAGAGACGCCGTAGTGGAGGCCTCCGGAAATTTCGACCACCTGGGGTTCTTTAGCGTGCACTGACATCGCACAGTACACGGGCCTCGACATTTCGCCTCCATTGAAATGCAGCCGCCACGGACGGGATTCGATCCCGTGACCCTCGGATCAGCAGCCGGGTACTGTAGCTACTAGACCACCGTGGCGAGGCAATGACCAAATCTGAAGTGTACTATAGGATCAGCGAGGGTGCTGTAGCTAACCGTAAAAAGTGCGTCCTGCCTCAAAACTATCACCGTCATAACCTATGATCCATAAGAGTGCGCCTGAACTTCTACGCAACATCCATTGTACAAGCGTTCGCACGCGAACTTGTCTTGCACTAATGGCGTCAGCGTTTCTGTATAACGTAAATTTCTCCGGTGCAAAGCGTCTCGCAAAACTTTGTGTTTGTGCATAGCTTCGCGCTACGAGAGCATGCATCCTCTCGCGGGTCGTCTCATGGCATCTAAGCAGCTCCTAGAATTGCACAGGCATGCATAGCGTAGTATAGCAAAGGGGCGGGACGGCGTTAAGCTGAGACCACGTGTGCCGAGTCTGCAACAGTCTCTGGTTCGACACGAACGTCTTTACGCTGACCTCGGTACGAATCTTTGAGAAGCGTTCGCTAGGCATCGCAGTGTTTCGCGAGGTGTTTCCCGAAGCCTCGGAGCACGACGAATTGCGGGTGTGCCGGAGGCAAACCCCGAGAAGCCAAGAGCCCATCAGCTTCGCTAGCCTTGCGCCACTAATGCAAGCTTCGCTATTTTAACACGGAAGTGTTTTATGCCGGGGTCCACCACGGTCCCCTACGTCACTACTGTAACGGATATGACGCAGTAAGATAAACATGAACAACAAAGAAAAAAAGTTCTGTTGTGCACCGGGAATAGAGCTCATGGCCGCCCGCTCCACGACGAGAGGTGACCGGTGCTCTACTACTGCGCTAACGCCGCATGTGCCGAAGCTGTACGGGCAGCGCTTTATGTTCCTTCAAAGTCACTTCTTTCGACGCTATCGTCCCGCTCAGCGCGCGCGCATCGCACATTGGCTAGAACGGTACTGCAATCCAGGAGGAGCGAAGTGAATCACTGCAGCTTAACTTCGTCTCTGCTGGATGGCGGCACTATTCCAGGCTTGTTCCAAATTACGCCTCGATGAATGCGTGCAGAGCCGCGCGTGCATCTGAAAGGAGCGTGATAACAAAGAACATTTGCAACATTCATACAGAAAAGCGCGTATGTGTGCCGATAGCGCAGTGGTAGAGCACCAGTCAACTATCATTGTGGGTATCGTTTCCCCGCCAACCACTCTTCGAGCGTACACTCTTAGAAAAAAAGTTAGTAAATGGTTAGTAACTGCTTGTATTTACTAGTTTCAAGCGTATTTTACTACCTTCGGGAAATCTGTTTACTAGCCAGCAGTTAGTAAAGGTCGTAAAATCTGCCTTTACTAACCAGGAAGGCTTACTTGGTGTTTTTTACTAGTTGACTACTAAGACACTCCAGTGTTGCGGGTGCATAGCTAGTGGCGCGACGAAGAGGAACAACCACACGAGACAAGTGCTCTCCTTTATGCGTTTTTTGCAACGAGCCAGAGACAACTGAACACTTTTTACTGGAATGCAGGCGCTTTACCTACCTTAGGAAAAGTACTACAGAGATGGCATTGCGAAAACTGGGCATTCCATTATCAAGCACTCTTCTTTCATTCGGGTCTTCCGTGCTGGGACACACGAACAGGAATATATGCCTTGCTCTGCAGAAGTTCATTACGGATTCGAATCGATTTGCTTGTTCAGTTATTAGATCCTAATTACTTATTCCATTATTCTCTATACCATTGATTGATTGGCTACGTTTGTAATATCCAAACTCAACATCAAAGGACGACTAAACCTTTCAGGTAGCATAACTCAGTAAATTAAACTCAAATCCGCCTGAGTCTTGGCCAATCCCTCCAAGTGGGTAGATGCCAAAATTGAAGGATCATCATCATCATCATCATAAATCGAGGAGGTGGAAGAGTGATTGTAGAAAAAAAGGCATTAGGCGTCACATGGAAGGCTGTCGTGAAACATAATTGCGTGTATGCTTATCGCAATGTGTATATTTATTGTTAGCACCCCTTTCTTCTTTTTTTCTTAATTCACAAGAAATAAATAAACATGCCTGCGTTGAATGGCAGTGTTATTGGCGCTTTCACCTATAATGCTGCGTTCTCCTTTTCATTTTTTTTTCTTTTTTGCTAACGACCACTACACGCACATCTCAACAATGTGAATTGCTAAATTATCTTTTTTGCTTCGAGTTTTACAGCTAATAATACGCAGAATATTCGCTACAGCACAGCTGTGTACAGTTGCGTATACAACCTGGCGTTACACACGCAGCATGAAGTGGTGCGTAACACATTGGACCGAGGACGAGGAAAACGTCCGTGAAATGCAAGTTCGCATAACTTACGTCATTTGCATAATTTACGGCAAATTTCAATTTTAGAATAGTATGTAAAATAAAAACTACATTGTGTAAGCAGTTTTTTGCTTTAAAGCATTATTTTCTGTAATTTCTGACACCGAAAGCATGGCAACTGGGCTAACATGTTGAAACCGAAACTGCAACCCGTGGTGTCGCCACCGTCGGGCGAGTGTTTTCTTCTTTTTTTTCCAACATGGCGGCGCCCTGTCGTCGTGTTCAACGTGGCCGTGAAATTCGTTTTCGTATGGACGATTTCTGGTTGCGCTGCATCTTGTTGTGTGTTTAGCGTTGTCTCATTAACTCTAGCGGACCTTCTTGAGCCAGTGTGAGGTGCCGTGTGCGACTAACTGAGAAAGCAGCAGCCGGCAGCGTCGACACCTCTGAGATCCTTTGTTGGCATCCATTCGCCGATGGACGTGAGTGGTCACGACACCTTCTTTGAATGAGTGCGGTCAGCGAGAGGCAGCGACGGAACGCTTTCTACCCTCCGTGATGTGTGTTCCTAGGAAATGCCTGCTCGTTCGCACACATCGAGGGTCGGCATATTGCTTCTCGACCTACGGACGAACGGCGCGGCTCGGCTGCTCGGCACACCGCCTCCACGCCGTCGGGCGACCCGAAGTGGGATCAGCATGTTTCCTGACTAAGGTGGGTGGCTGTGAATGCTACGCTTTGTGCCTCGTCATTGCTGTGTGCGCTCTTGGCAGAAAAGGAAACCGAATTGCGCGGTGCACAAAGCGGTTGTAGTAGCGTTAAAGTTGCTTGTACACGATGTCTTTGGAGAGCTTAGTCGCATCAGTTCCAGAGTACCGTACGCCTGCATTAGCCTGCGTGAAAGCTCCATGAAAGGGTGCGTGAAATTGTCGCCACGAACATGATCGTCTTGCTTTTTAAGCCGGAACCGCATGTGCGCGACCGCGACGAGCGACGCGATATATGACGAAATTGGCCGTCGCGCGACGGGTCGCTTGGTGGATCGCTCGGTTTTTGGAAATCTAGAAACGGTCGCTTGTCGCCCGGAAGTCGTACGAGCGATGCCCAATCTCAAGCAGTCGGCCGGTACAAGTTTTGCGTGAGTGACGCACTGCCGGTTTTCACACAAGCGCGCTTGCAAACAACTTTCAGCAATTGCCGAACGCCGAGGGAAAACAAAACTACTACAATACACCCAAACCTATTTAATGGTACTTTGCACGGCTGAACAGTCGACTTTATATTTTTACTGCGTGCATCACCTCAGTTTTGCTACAAAGTAGCTGGCAACACCGGGGAGCCGTCGCTTGATGTATCGCTCGAGCCGTCGCTTGCATGGGGTTTGATTTTTCAGGCGACGAACAGTGCGACGGGCACATCGGTCGCGTCGCGATCGCGCACAAAATCGCGTACATGCGGTTTCCGCTTTATACGTGCGACTGCATGACTCGCGATACATCCCCATTGCTGTGCTTGTTGCTGACATGAGCATGCCTTTCTGCATTTACTGCACTTTTAGTGCTGCGGACAACTGCGATCCAAATTGATTATGCAGGTATTAATCTGTTTTAGCTGCCATTAAAAAGGACAAAACTGAGGAAGCTCGAACACATGACACTAGTAATAGGATTGAATTGCCACAGCTGACACGATATGTGAATCTGTAAACAGCAATAATATGACTGAGTTTTTTTTTCTTTGTTTTGTTTTGCAAGCGCAGTTTTCTATAGCTGGTCAGCTCGGTAGCTATGCATTGCTAGGTAAAGATCGCATTCGCTACCCTCTACCTCTGTAATTCTTCACATTTGTCACAGAGGGGAATCAGAGATATTGAATATGTGACAATGAAAGTTTCTCTAGAACAAATTTTCCCCGAAATAAAATTGTGTGCTTTACAAAAGCAAGATGAAGTGTAAAGACAGAAAGCTGAGCCGGTCGGTATGAATTCATAATGAAATAAGGCAAGTCGGGCAAACATGGACACACGAGAAGTAAGTAGACAACACAAACACTGACAAAAAAGAAAAACGGCCCAACACTTATCAGCACCATGCCTCCCATTACATTTTCCAGAACGTTGAAAAACTGCAGTCTACATGTTGCCCTATTTAGAGTGAATCAGATGCTTGCAAATAGTTTCTGGATGATGTCAGTGGGTTCATCCAGAATTTCACACGATTCAAAACAGCATTGCCACATTCAGATAATCATTTTTTTTGTCAGAGCAGTTGACGGCCTGCTCACACATATTTCACCCATCTTTCAATCTCTTCTGTTTTGATTATCTCCCTTGTTGGATGGTTTCTGTACTGGGCGCACTATTCCGCACATGTTAAACAGCAGAACACAACCGCATTCCTTACAAAGCATTTCTAAAAAACCACCAGCCACGTTCTTGATATTGTATAACTCTGTTCTCTTAAGCACTCATTGCGGCAATGGCTGGTTTGACCAACATAGCAGTGACCATATGAAAACGGTAGGCAATACACCACACATTCAGCTAATCTCACAAACCTCTTATTTTTTGTGTAGTTCTTTCCACAGCCACGATTAATGTGTGCATTTGGAGCTGTGACCTTACACAGCCTTTTCAGCTTGTTTGGTGTTGAAAAGACCACGCATGTTTGCTCACTGAGCATTTTTTTTTTTTCAAATTGTGCGAGCCCTTTTGTATGTAAAGTAACACACTTACGCAGCTCCCCCGCTCAAACGGTTTGGCTTGTGTTTGACCAACTTTTTTCAAATCTCTCCAGATATGCTCAGCTACAGAGACATAGCTCAATTACAGGATAGCCAGCGTCAGTCAGTCTCGTTCTTTGTTGATCAAAGATTACAGGAACCGAATGGTGGCGCTACTCCTTTAAGGCGTTCTTGAAGAACAGGTTAGCTATTGCCCTATTTACCAGTTTTGAATGAGCCAAGTGCTGACGGAACAGTGCCTTATTAGCACGTGGCTCGTAATACCAGTAGGTGTCATTTTCCATTATCGACAAGCGTAGATCCAGTTAGCACCTTGTTGCCATAGATTCAAGATAGTTTGAAACCCCTTGACGTCACAGATCAGCTACTTGAGGATTGAGCTTTACGTTTTTGGAATCTACACTCATCGATAGCGAAAAAAGCACACCTGCTGGCGTTATGAGTCACGTGCTATAGGGCACTGCTCTCTTACTACTCTGTTCATTCAAAAGTGGTAAAGAGGGCAATGCTAGCCTGTGCTTCAAGAATGCCTTAAAGAAGTCGTGACACCACTCGGTTCCTGTAATCCTTGATCAACAAAGAACGAGATTGACTGATGCTGGTGGTCCCCAAACTTTACTAGTCTGAGTAGCTGAGTGTATCTCGAGCGATTTGAAAAAGGGTTGGACCAACGACAGCCAAACTGTTTGAGCGAGGGAGTCGCATAAGTGTTATCTTACATACAAAAGGTTTCCCACAATTTGAACAAAACTGCTCAGTGAGCAAGCGTGCGTGCAGTCATTTCAACACCAAACAAGCTGAAAACGCTGTGCAAGGTCACGGCTCCAAACGCACACAGCAACCGTGGCTGCGGAAAGAACGACACAAAGGATAAGAGGTTTGTGGGATGTGCTGAATGTGTGGTGTACTGCCTACTGTTGTCATGTGGTCACAGCTATGTTGGCCAAACCGGTCGTTGCCTTAAACGAGCAGTTATATAATGTCAAGAACGTGGCTGATGGTTTTTTAGCAATGCATTGTAAGGAATGCGGTTGTGTTCTGTTGTTTACACGTGTGGAATAGTGCACCAGAACAGAAACCAGCTAACAAGGGGGATAATCAAGGCAGAAGAGATTGAAGAGATAGGCGAAATGTGTGTGAGCAGGCCATCAATTGCTTCAATAAAAAACAATTTGATTATCTAGGTGTGACAATGCTGTTTTTAATTGCGTCAGGTTTGGTGGTTTCACACTTATGCGCATTGGATGTGGTAGATTAGGTGTTTGGAAGTAGCATCTGCATGTGTGTGTTCTTTGTGCCTTTCTCGTCTATGTGTTTGGTGCACTTTTACTTTGCTGCAAGATGGTATACCAACACACCCAGACTGCCACTTTGTTGTTCATCCAGAAACTATTTGCAGGCATTTGGATCGCTCCGGGCAGGGCAAGATGTTGACTTCGGTTTTTCAAAGTGCTGGAAAATGTAATGGGAGGCGTTAGGCATTCTAGGATAGTTTTAAACAGCCACTTTTATGTGCACAGACCAAGAAGCAAAGCCAGGCTACCAGATGAGAAGACGATGTGAACAAGGCCCAATATGCTATTGCCACTGCCGAAGCTGAAGCATCCTCCAAGTTTCTTACTTTTCATGAGCCCTCTGTCATTTGTCTTGTTCTGCCATGACTTGTTCTCGAAGCATAAGTTTAAATTTTGCATTCCTTTCCTTGCACACCGCTTTGCCATGGGTGTGGTATATATCCTGGCATTTTTTGTCAAAAACAAGCCATACTTTTTAGAACGGCTCGTAAGAAATTGCTAATTGCTTAATATTTTGCTTTCATGTGCTAAGGCATTGTCATTAATATTACAGGGCATCTACCCATCACCCAGCACGAAGGATGTTGATGGCTCAACAGATCTCTGTTCCGTGGTTGAAGGACTTGAGCTGGAGGTCCTGGACTCAGTAGCTGGTTTCGTATTGGTTATGGAACTATATTGGGTGTTCAGCATAAAATATGACCCCCAAAATAAAAATACCTTTGGACTAGTTGAACATTTTTGTAAACTACCAGCGTCTAAAATCTTTCTTCATCTTGTGGGCGATTTCCGCCATCAGAAAGGTTGTCACTGTGCATGAAGAGCAGTGAATAAAATTTCTGCGTTCTCCGAATTGTGTCTTCTGTGCGTGTACTGCATTGCATAAAACCACTTTGTGAATCTTCACACAAGCATCACATTTTATTTTTGTGCTTCTGTTGAAATTTATGATGAATATTTTTCTGGTGATGTTTACGAGCCTGAGGAGACAAAAATTGCTTATTTGATAGGTAGCTTGTGAAATTCATAGATCTGATGTGTCTGAGCATTTGGATTTGTTTTCTGAAAGCTGATTTACAGTTATTTCGGCGACCCAGAAACGTAGTGTTTTAAAGTGCCTTGTGTCTATTAATAGACAGTCAGTACTTTCAAGTAGCCTTCAAAGTAATGCTTGTCGCTACCTGATTAGTATTTTGGTTAGTGACGTCTGCTAGCTAGGGAGTACTTTGAATTGCCAAAGACTGCAATGCCTTTAGCTTGTTAGGTAGTGTGCTAAACAGCCCAATGAAGTACTGCCTTTAGCTGGCTTGGCAGTACTTTTAACTACAAAAGGAGGTAGCGCTTTTAACTACAGAAGTAGCGATTTTCACTACCCCAGGAGGTAGTACCTTTAACTAGCTATGTCGTACTTTATACTACCCAACGTAGTAGCACCTTTAACTACCGAGGTAGTAGTGTCAACTGCCCATCGAGGTAGTGCTTTTAACTACTAAGCTAGCATTTTTAACTACCCTAGGAGGTGGTACATTTCACTAGCCAGGTCGTACTTTTCACTACCCAACGAGGTAGTACGTTTCACGAGCGAGGTCGTACTTTTCACTACCCAAAGAGGTAGTACATTTCACTAGCGAGGTCGTACTTTTCACTACCCAACGGGGTAGTAGATTTCGCTAGCGAGGTCGTACTTTTCACTACCCAACGACGTAGTGCTTTTACCTGGCCTGTTGGTGTTTGGGCTAGTGTTTTTTACGACCCCAACGAGGTAGTGCTTTGCACTAAGAGCACTTCTACTACCTGCACTTACTAACTGGTTAGTGGATTCTGTGACAAGTAGCAGGTTAGTAGTTACTTAGTGAATATGTCAACCTGTTTTTCTAAGAGTGTAATGGGAATAAGAAAACTGCTGCATTAGGCGCCTAAGCACGGCAACGACGTTTACTGGTCAATGTAGCGCAATCAAATATGACTGATACCTTTGTCGCGCGGCATTTACTATCATGTTTGTCCAGTTATTACGTAAACTATTTCAGTTACCTTAAGGCATTGGTCCTTGATGTTATGGAGGCGATGCGTGGACGTGGGTTCATCTACGTAAAGCAGTTCCCTACCAGCGAAACACTGACAGCTGTGGGCACGTTCACCTTGACGTAACTATAAACACTCAGCTGCTTATGCGAAGAGACATTTCACTTTCGTGTTTTACCGATTCCTTTGACAGAGGGATCAGTCACATTTTTTTATTAAATGTATGTATCACAAAATCAGTTTTTTTTTTCAGAGGTTACTAAAATCGAGGTTTGGAGGAAGTCCGTTTGGTCGGGTATGTACTGACGACAATAAAATGATAACCAACGAAGGCAAAGTTATAAAACTGAGAAACATATAAGAGACGCTTCGGCTCCTGTACGGGAGACTTGCTCACCTAAAACACGGCAAAAGACGCATCGTTAGGCCTGCTCATTTGTTTAGGTGGAGGTGGCCGCATTATCGTATTCTTTCGAGGGCTGACCGCTTGCTGCGACAAAGGAACGGGTGTCACGCTGATAAATATCTCGCGGTGTGTAGAGGGATTCGTTTGGAATTTGTAAGCAGTTTACTCGGTACTGGTAACTGTGTCTAAGGAATAAAGCATATAAAGTGAACTTCGACGAAAGCATAAGGGATAAAAGGCATTCGGCTAAATAATGAATAATGACAGCGGAGACAACGGTTCTTCTTGCGCTGTTGATGTCCTGCCACAGCTTACGCCACATTCAGAGATTCTCAAAAAGCTTCTCTTGCAGAAATAGAATTTCCTCGTCGACCGGTTTTCGGAAGCCTGCCACTGGGGGTAGAGATGCGCGCAATAACGCGACGCTTCCGCTATACGTGCCATAATCGATCGTGTCAATCATTGATAGTCGCTAAATTAAAAAAAAAACTGCAAACACGGTCACTTGTCGTTTGGGTTATGCTATCCAGTGCTGCTTTTTCTATACCAAAAAAAAATTTTTCCACAATTCCGTCAGTCAGTGCGACCGCTTGTTTGGCTGTCAAATTCAACAATTTTAAAACACACTTCTGCGATAGGTACGAATACTGAAGAAGCACAGCGGTGCATAATCTTAATAATTTAATTTCTACATCTGTTAACAATATATGGTACATGTTCACGCTGTTCAGATAATTCTTCTGATTTAAAGACCCGACGCAAAAAAATGGAAGAAGAAGAAAAAGGATTCCACAGCCCTGAGGCTCGCGCTCAAGTGTTTCTGATTGTTTTTTTTTTTTTTTCGTGCTCGTGTCTACCAGGCGACGTCAGGGAGGGAGTGGGCCGTACAGGGATCGTGAGCCGAATGCTGATGCGCTACAATGTGCCCATGTCCGGAGCATGCCCACTTCGTCAAACTACGTGGTCGAAATCGAAATCTTCAATGCCTACGAAAGCGCGGTTTGTGTGCTCTTCTCCTTATTTTACCGTTATTTTTGGCGCTTTCGTCTTTTTCTTTTCTTTCTCGCGTCTCAACAGATGTGACACGTTCAACCAGACGGGCGACAGGGCCTTGGAGGAAGCCGCATAGAAGTCTGAGCAAGAGCACTCCGATTCATTTCCCTCGGGGCTGTTGGAGATATAACTGTCCAATAAAGTTGACTGATGTCGAGCGATCGCGCAAGCCGTGGGGAACTGGGCTCTTGCTCTTGCGGACATCAAATATATTCCGAGAAGACTAATACGGCGACTTAAGAAGGCTCAGAGACTTGGTATGCCCCCAGTTCAGTTCCAAGTCGCAGAAACACAAGTGAGGACAAAATAATGTTTTGCGCTTAGAATTTCTGAGCTGTTGAAACGTGTCGCTCAAGTGTGGAAGTGGATAAGGGAGTGGCGTTGAAGCACTCAACGCAGGAAACTCCAAGTTACGTCGGATGAGTAAAGGCTAAGGGATAAAAAAAATGAGAAAGGCATCCTGGAAGTGACTGGCAAGTTCAAGCAATTTTTCTTTGTAAACAAGGAAGTTCTTAACAAATGGGCCGCTATGGCTTTATAAAGCTTCTTCGCATCAAATCGCAGGAATTCATCATATATTACAAGGAAGAGTTGGAGCCGTTGCACTCTGCACTCAATAGTGCGATGCGAAGAAAGTCAAAGAAAGGCAGATAACATTACATACAATGCTCAAAGGAGCAACTTGGCTTTTCGCCCCAGTCAAATAAAAAAAAAGCAGTACAAGGAAGAGAGAGAGAGAGCCCGGCATGGTATTTTAAAAGGCGTGCCTAGCTCGAGGTGTTTTTCCTCTTCTGTCTGTGTATCGCTTATGCGAGGTTGTGTGACTATGTGTTCAGCGGCGTCTCGGACGGGAGCGAACTGAAGGTGCAATGTATAGGCAGTGTCTGAAAATCACTTTACTGTTACTGTAACTAAGTGCTTGAAATCGACCTCGCCACGTCCGTCCACCAAATCGGTAACGTTGACGGTGGCCGTTGTCGTTAGTGAAAAGACTTCCCTTATTGTCGACGCGTATTGTCGTCCTTAGGCAGCCTCGTCCACCACAGCTTCGGCATTGTCAGAGCTTCCCGACCGCCCACCATCGAAATTTGAACTGGCGAAGCAGTGTGCATTTACGAAATGAGTGCGCTCACGAGTGGGCTGTCGCTCAACCGCATTTCTTAGTGATGTGCATAGCTATAGTGCAGCAGTAGCGCTGAGGCATAGGACCAAGGTGTGCTACACATCGACATAACACAGCGGAACTTGTGCGCTTATTCGAAAGGCCGAAATGAGATCATATTTCAGTGGAAAGAGGATTAAGCAAAGAATGCATTAGTTGAGAATATAAATAAATAAATAAATAAAATTAGTGATACCAAAGTAAAGAATTTAACCCCAAATTGAAGCGTCTGATTCCGTTATTCAATTCACTAACTGAATTTATATTGATTCTATTGTGCGTACTGCCGTGGCGATGTATAAGATGCCCCAAGAAGTCTCTAAAAACAACGGGACATTTTCGCAGAAAACAATTGGAAGGAGAAAGTGTACTGCTGGCCTATTTTCTTGGTAAATCGAACTTTTGTCTTATCATTTCAAAAAGTCATTCGTGCGTCTATTCACAGACACTGTGTTGTTCCAGTGTAATAACATTGATAAGGAAATCTGCGTTATTGAACAAGGAGCCCACCTTGCAGTTCTTCGGCAATGCACCCCCCCCCCCCCCTTTATTTTTTTCCGTGTCGCTAATTCCTTAAGTACGGAGGCGAGGTAAAATTGGGATGCTCCTTGCTTGAAGTGAAAATTAGGGCTACATGGTCCCAACAGAACACAGAGGAAGGAAACATGAACCCACACGGAATTTTTTATTACTCACGTCCATTTTAGATATGTATAGCGCGACTTCGCGACCAGGAACAAGGGCGAATGGGCTTATACGTACGCAGCCCCGCCACGGTGGTCTAGTGGTTATGGCACTCGGCTGCTGATCCGAGGGTCGCGGCGGCTGCATTTCGATGGAGGCGAAATGTTGAGGCCCGCGTACTGTGCCATGTCAGTGCAAGTTAAAGAACCCCGGGTGGTTAACATTTACGAAGACCTTCACTACGGCGTCTCTCATAATCATAGCTGGTTTTGGGACGTTAAACCCCACAAATCAATTATATGTACACAGCCGTTTATTATATGTATGATTTTATTACACTATAATCGTGTGAGAGCCGTTTTCATCCACTTTTTTTTTTTTGCATTGCGCTATACCAGCATCTCTCCAATACAGGAGTCAGCTGTTGTGACATGTTATATAAGCAATTTTCCAATACACCAAGGTGCAGTCAGTTTATTTGCGCGTTCAGACTTTACATTTATCGTTGAAAAGCAATGCGGCGCAAGTATTTGCATATTGTTAATCGGCAGCAATATAGGGCAAGAAATTCGCGTAGTCATAAAAATTGCATTCTTGCTTAACTTTCCAGCGTAAGAAAGTTAAGTGCACAAACGGCACTATACACGAGGATGTGCTTAGTCAGAAACGCAGCGCTTTCCTTCAAAAAGCATTAATTTTCTCGGCAAGTCGGCGTCTTTTTTTCTGGCGTCTCGGGTTGCAGTAACTTGCCTTGCTCTTGCTTGCGCGGCTATGGATTAGAAGCCAAGAACTGCTTGCAACGAAACACTGATAGGGTTTGTGAAATTCCCCGCTTTCACGTGTTTATTTTGCACGCATTATGCCTTGCTACAAATCCTTTGAATTAAAAAACAACACAACAAAGCCAATAAGACAAGCGAAACTAAAACTAAGCAGACACGAAACAAACGTAAGGAATAATGCCGGGTTATAGAAGGACGAACACTATTCGTGCGCTGAAATGAGGGAACATGAGACGCCGGATTACGCAACCAAGGCTCACAGAGGACAGTAGTACCGATTTTATTTGATCGCATCGGGGCATATATAAAAAGTCTTGATTAAACAAAGACATATCGTATCTTTTTGAAAAGAAGAAACTTATTACATTTCGAATCGCACACACTAAATTAACGCGGACATTGCAGAGTCCAGGGCCTACGCACAAGGTGAAGAGGTGCTGACGCTGATCTGGGCGGCTACCACGTATTGCGCGATCAGCATTTCTAATTCGCCAAAGAGCAGCCGGAGCCATAACCTCTTGAAAAGCTGGATGGTGGGGTGTGATCCAGGAATCGGTAAAGGTTGAGGTTCGCTCGACGGAAGAAGCATGTGCAGAAGTAAAATTCTTTTAGATTTATGGACAGTATACGGTGCATTAAGCACTCGCTTCCTGTGACTGAACAGGCTTAGTATCAGGCTTCCAAGGGATATGCGAGCACAGTTCATTCAGTTACCTCGAGTACACTTGAAGTGTCTATGTATTTGCGATTGCAACGAAAAAAAAAATCGTGATATATGTGGCGAAATTGGGGAAAGCTATTGATGCAATGATTTACTTGACGAGGTGCTCACGCTATAGCTCACTTGTCGCAACTGTTTCTGCCGCAGCCAGTAATCGTGGCACGTCACACTATGTCGGTGCCGAAACTCGTAGGGGTAAAAGGGAAGTCAGCAAGCAGACAACCGAAATTTGATTCGTCGGCTGTATGTTAACCAAGTTGATGAGCTTCCCCGCCTTGGTAGTAAAGGGGTTATGGCGTGCGGGTTCTTATTCGGAGATCGCAGGATCGAATACCTGCCGCGATGGCAGCACTTCGATGGATGTGACTCGTTGAGGCCCGTGTACTGCACGATGTCATCGCACGTTGAAGAAACCGACGTGATCAAAGTTTCCGGAGTCATTCACTACGGCGTCTCTCATAATCAGATCGTGGTTTTGGGACGTAAAACATCATAAATAAATAAATCAAGCTGATGAGCCGTCGATTAGCGTTAAAGATCCATGCCAGCCACCGGTCTGCTGATGTTCCATGTTCGCGAACCCCCATGATGGTACGACCGACTGTTTCAGCGGAAGAAAAAAAAAGAAAGAAGAAAAGAAGGAAATAAAAAGAACCAGAGAAATGCA
Source organism: Hyalomma asiaticum (assembly GCA_013339685.2). Classification (NCBI taxonomy): domain Eukaryota; kingdom Metazoa; phylum Arthropoda; class Arachnida; order Ixodida; family Ixodidae; genus Hyalomma; species Hyalomma asiaticum. The sequence goes on from CM023481.1 coordinate 165,677,643, forward strand.
TTGCATCACTATATAGTACAAGGCCCCGCCACGGTGGTCTAGTGGCTATGGTACTCGGCTGCTTTTCCGAGGGTCGCGGGATCGAATCCCGACCACGGCGGCTGCATTTCGATGGAGGCGAAATGTTGAGGCCCGTGTGCTGTGCGATGTCAGCGCACGTTGAAGAACCCCAGGTAGTCGAAATTTTCGGAGCCCTCCACTGCGGCGCCTCTCATAATCAAATCGCGATTTTGCGACGTAAAACCTCAAAAATCAATCAATCTATATACTACAAACAATATAACAAATTTAGTCTGCACGATCTCTCCAATCATTGTTCCAGAATTACAACAAATAAGGAATCGGCGCAACAAAATAAATACTGTCTTGATCGCAATAAAAAACGCCTTGATCGCAATACAAGCCGCTTGGCCCTAACCCAGTTAAGATTTCGGGATAACGGATAAACAGGTCGAGGAGGGCGATATTGCAAATTGTCGGTCGAGGTAGCCGATAAAACAGAAATCTATATATATAGGCGCGAAGAAACCTGGCGTTACGCTCACTCGCGACCTCGCGCGGAGCAGTCACGGGGACGACGCTAAGAGCGTCCACTTCTCGCTGATGAAGTTTTCCTTTTTTTTTTTTTGTTAGCGTGACCGCATGGTGTTACATCGCATCCGACGAAATAAACAGCATAGTGCGCAAGCTTCGCTGGCTGGCACGTTGGGAGTAGCGAGGGCGCCGACTTCGCGCATATGGTTTAAGCCTTTAATAAATGAAGAAGTGTTGAAACCCCCACACTCGTGCACAATAAAGGCGAACGGCAACATCCGCTCGCGGCACACTTGTGCGCAGGCGCTATAATGGTAACAGCTGTACGGCACCCACTTCCGCGTGCGACACTTGCCAGCAAATTTTCGGTGCTCTGTGGGACTGAATTCAGAAAGCGTGCAATTCGTGAGTGATTTCAACGCGGTAGCGTTAGAGAGCTCATTGCGTAAAAGGTCCGTTGCCTGCGTTGACTGTGCGCGGAAAATACTGGTGGATGCAAAGGATAAAAGTAGGTCAGAGAACGCTCGGAATGATCACAAATTTTTCAGAGCCGCACCTGCAAACAAAGTAAAGCACTTGAGCTGGAAAAAGAAAAAAAAATATTTTGTTTAGAATTGAAATCGATCCCAGGAATTCCGGGTGCGAGGCGAGCGCTCTCCGAAGACGCCAGAATGGCTTCGTAACTTAAGCCGTAAAACGGACTTTTAGTTAACGGGTGTGCGCTCAGCGCTTTCTGCCCTAGCGGCTGGCTCCACAAACAGAATATTTTGTGCGTCACGGCGCCATCTTCCTATGATTCTAATGCTGACGTAGTACGGTAATGTTATCGCATTGCACTATTAAAGGCGAAGCTTAGGCAGAGGCGGTAAAAAAAAAAAGCGAGTGAGCTCACGTGGCGCAAAATTGTTTTCTTGGTAGAGACCTATTCTCGTTCAATATGTTCCTTTGAACAACTAGGTGCACATCCAGGGAAAGGGAGGACATTATTGTGATTTTAAACACTAATTCCGTACAGAGGAACACACGTGCAGTGGAAGACATTTTAGATGTGTTTAAAGAACATGGAAAATGCCTAGCGTTTACCCATGAGCTTTCTAACAATGACAACTTGCGGTTTTTAAACATTCACACTTTTTTTTTTTGGTTGGCAGCACATCTGGAGGAAATAATCTTGGCCAGCTTGTTAAAAGCTTTTACCTTACCAATAATAATGCAGTAAAGCGAGGAATTTAATCCTGATGCCTTGAATCTGCGCTAACGAAGCCGTGCATCTACGTGATACAGAATGGTTCAATTGTCAGATCGACCGCTTGCAAGCAGCTGGTTTCTTTTGCTCAATATAAACAGCAGTGCCCTTCCTTCAGAAAATGAAGAGCAAGAAGAAACATGAGCATAATCATGGAAGTAGTGCCTGAAGTGTTGCCTTATGTGTGCAGGGTGTCCACTTGTAGAAACGTTGGCTCCAGCGGCATTGCTTCTTCTTCATCGTTTTTAACAATATGCTCATCAAATGTGCCTGTTATATGCTTTCAGCGCCACATAAGCTCGCTGGGCTTTGCCCACACTTTTCGGGTCCACCGAAGAAACCCACTTATAAGAAGAAGCATGCCAAGCCTTACGTCACATGCGCCGTAGGCGATGTATAGGAAATTCCGCTGACTTGCGTAAACTTACATGTCGGACAAACTGGATGATTCGTCAGCGATTGAGGACGGAAACACGAGTGATCTGTTATCAATGATATACCTAGGCACTTTAGGACCTGTACTTGCGAATAATTGCTGGCTAGTAGTCGAATTCTGAGAAAAAGTGCCAGTGCGATGGCAAGGAAAATATTGCAAATGCACCAAATTAGGGGGACATTCTTATATAACAGCCTAATTTCGTGAGAAATGGAAAAAGTGAGATCATAAGCTGACGGGGTGTCTTACAGCCTAATCCTCTGTAGCGCACCAGGCCGCTGGACAAGATCCGATGCAACAGTTTCTGGTTTGAGCTTCGGGCCCGCGCAATTTGGACGATAGGGTGTGTTGCGCTGGGCTGCGTATCTTTTAAATATGAAGTGCATTTGGCTCTCGCTGTCTGCGAATGTCGAGCGACTTTTATCCAAAAGCCATGGCCGTCATCCGGGTACTCAAACCAGAACATCAGCGTAGATAGTCAAAAGTGCAGAAAATGCGGTCTCGGGACCCAAGCTTCTCGCACAGGATCTCATTACAAATTTTAGTTACTGCCCAAAGAAGTTACAAAAGATATTGCTTCCCATTTCTTAATGTTTGTTCACAATATCATTGAAAACGTAGCTTTTTGTACTCTGAAGTTGGATTTGTCACTTTCAATAGCGACGTGCGAAAGGCAAATGCTTGATTGCATCATTTACCCCTGAGAAGCAGTTGCCTGTGCTGTTTCCAACGCCAGCTGCCCGCCAGTTGCCCGTTTTTCGCTCAGCCTAGTTGGAGAAATCAGGCAACGGTTCCTGACCACGCCGGCAGCGTACGGCGCCGTGCGGATGATGCTTGGCCGAGACGGGACTTGCAACGAAGTTCAACTAAAGATGTGTCCATTCCGGCTCAGTAAGCATTGAGGCCTGCGTCGTGTCGTGGTCGCATAAGCTTCTGCATTTTTAAGATTGTGGGTAGGATAATCTCCAGGCAACCTGCTTTGCCGGTAGCCACTTCATGCGTACATCTGATCTCGATTACGAGATAGCGAGGCAGGTGTTGAAGCTCGAGTTCCAGGCGTACGGGGAGTCGGCGAAATGACCGAAGTGGATGAGCGCAAAGCGATGAGTGAGTGAGTGAGTGAGTGAGTGAGTGAGTGAGTGAGTGCGAAATCAGGAGAGGAGTTGCAGATAAGGAAATGAAAATGGAGAGACAGACTGACAGAGAGAAATGAAAAAGTGAAGTACATATTTGCGGGGAAGGGGGTTCGAACCCGGGTAGCGACGGTCCGAAGTCAAGCGTCCTACCAGGAGTGCATGCAGTACCGCTTGCACAGGATTTTGCTGGAACCACATGACTGCGTTGTACCGACCACTGACCACAACTTGCGATGGCCAAGAGAAAGAGAAAATGAGAGCGAGGTAGAGAGAAAGAAGCGCTACACTACATCTAAAAAAAAGTTATTTCCCCTATGCCTTCCTTGGCTTCTTTGGCTGTTAGCTTCATGAGGTTGTGTTTAACAAAAACGAGCCCTTGTCCTTTCCCGTGTCGTTACTACACAGACAGACAGACAGAGAACTCTATTTATGTCCTGAGGAACGCTACCGCTCAAGGCGGTAGAGCAGCGGGCCGCTTCCACGTCGGGACGGGTACGCCGAGCCTGATCGCCGCGTCGCGGGCCCTCTGGACAGCCCTGAGTTGATATCTGAGCTCCTGAGCATAGAGCTACTAAAGTGCCTAGATCGCTTTTCTCGCTTTTTTTAAGTAGCGACAACTACCTCCTCTCCCCGCACTCTCACACGCAGCGCGCGCCGGCCGCCATGTTCTTCTTTTCCTGCCGGAGCGGAGTATCCGCCTAGATAGCGTCCGGGCGTCAACGGTCGCTGCTGCGCAGCACGACTCAAGTATGAAGTTTCAGGTACGGCGTAACACGAACTAATACAAAGCAAGGGTAAGTTAGAACTGCACCGTGGAGGCCAAACACAAAATTTCTCGCCATATTTATGAACTATAGTGATCTACGCTGTCCATTTTCAACACATTTTTTCCCGCGACCCCAGCCTCATTGTACTAAACCGGGCTGCAAAAACTGGCGCTTTCTTAGCAAAATTTTTACAACTTTTGGGTCATATGGCATCCCTGCGTTTGCATGTCACAGGAACGAGTGTTCCATGGTCATTGGTTTCTTAGGAAGATTTACAGAGCAACGCGTATGTATTGCGAAAACGCATAAACTCTGATCTGAGACTGCTGATTCCCGTGCAATATACGTGTAAGAACAGTAGTGCTTACAGACATATGCTAATTACATAAGCACATGCTTTTTCCTTCTAAATCTTCTGCGGCTCAGAAATGTTTAGACAGATATAGTCGTTTTTAAGCGCGCATTTCGGCTGCTTTCAGTCAGATAAAAGATGCGAAAAGCTTCTCAAGCCCACTTAAAAATATTTGCTCTGTGCACAAACCTTACGCAAATGTCTGTGTTTTGCTTATACTTATATCATGATTTACATAGTGAAAAAACAGTGTTATAATGAGCACATTACTGTATGTGTTATCATGCACACGTTTTATGCACCAACTCATTTTAAATCCTAATGAAATCTTTTATACATTCTTGTTTTCTTTCCCTAATCAGTTTTCTTTGAATGACGTTTGATTTCTTATGCAAATTTTTGTTGTGCTTATAAATTTTCTTGAGTTAGACATCCTAATAGCTTATTGCTATTGGACTAACCAGTGTTCTGAATTTTCATGGACTGTACCATAAACAAGTCCCACTTTTCAAACCTCATTTTCTTTTCTAATCTAGTGTTCATGGCAAAGTTTTCGTACTGAATTGCGCACATCTTATAATGCTGCTCTTATTTTTACATGGAATTGGGTGCCACGCAATTGGTAACAAGTAACAGGCCTTTGCGAGCATTCAATTGACATTGCAGGTGACGGGATTTTCCAATTATACAAAACATTTTGCATAATCGCTGCACTTCTGTCATTAATACGTTGCCGAATACAATTTTTTAAACACGGAACAGATATAGCTAGGGCACTGACCGAACCTCATTCAAGTTTATCCGTCCGTCCGTCCGTCCGTCCGTCCGTCCGTCCGTCCGTCCGTCCATCCATCCGTCCATCCATCCACCCACCCCCACTGGCATCAGTGATGCTGAAGTAACACAACGAAGCAACCAAACACTTCAGCATTGATGAAAGTTTATTCGCTATACGAGCGCCTCGTGGGTGTGGTGCTTTTCTAGGGCGCTTCTCAGGTCGGTGGGAAAATATGGACGGCAGAGCTGAGGATTTCAATTTCTTTATGCCGAAGTTCTTTCAGATGGCAGGCTCAAACTGGTGCTCAGTGAAATGACGCTGCAAAATACAGCACTGTCAGAGCACGAGTCCATATCTTTACAGCGTGCATATTAGAAGTACAAACAGCGCATTAGTGACACAAAATAGGTAACTTTCACCTGCTTGTGCATTCCATTAGATAAACAACTACAAAAGTTTAGGCGACGCCTCTTATAGAAAAGAAATTCACAGAACCACAAAACGAGCAGCCTTTTCTTCAGCCTTTTCTTTTTTTTTTTGTGATTACAGAATTTCTTTGACGTACACGAGAGCAGACCCTCGCTATTCCGGCTCATATCATGCCATGCTTATTTCTTAAGCAAATGCTTGCAATAACCGGATGCAAGCCTTTAGAACCGGTAAAGTGTGCGGCAAAGCGCAAGGTCACTAAATGCGGGTGTGTGTTTTTCTGTTAAACCAGCGGCGAAGTACCACGAAGCAAGGAGACTATGCGACTGAGCAATATCGTCCAAGGCGACGCACGCGCTTTTATTTCTGTAGTAGGTAGAGAACAGTGGTGTATTAAATCAGGCCACAAAGGATCCTCTGGACGTATGTGCATAAATCAAGGCACAATACTTTTTATTCCTTCACTTGAGCTCCTACCAAAACGCTGGCACCGCGGCATGAATCGAGTACGCGCGAGTTGTGAACTTAGAAAAATACGCGCTGTAAACCTAGACTATGCTTCGCGTAAATCCAGTATGTGCGACAGTATGTGTTAAAAAGTGGGCGGAGAGATGTGCGCAATTAAAAAGTCATGAAATCGTCAAGATAGAGGCGCTTATTCGGACTTCGGAACTGCCGAATGCGGGGGGCGCCGTCATGCGCCTCACCAGGTTAAAAAGAAATGACAATAAATCTACGAGCATTTTTCAGGATTCTGTGTACAAGAAAAATACAACATACCTAGCACAGCTTGCTGGACTTCGTGGGCTTGAAATTCTTTCTGCCTATTCTGTGCAGCCCCAATCCACGCCTTGTTTTGTCGTGCTTTCCGAGGGGCACAGAAAAAAGCGCCAACCCTTTCCCGACTGGACGGAGCATCCGCGCGCTACACGCCGGCATTGTCGAGAGCGCTCACGGGTCGTCGACTGCGGGAAACACTTCGAACAAGCAGGAGAAGGCACATGCGTACGGAAACATGCACTAACTACTCGCGACTGCTTTCGAGTGAATGCAGATGCTGCCGGCCTAGCGAGCGGCCGTCACGGGCTCACGGCGTCGTCGGGGAGTAGGAAGAACATGACGTCCGGAAGCCGCCGTCAACCGGATATGAGTATTGGCCAATGAGATTCGTCAGCGGCACATCAAAACTTGCCGCTACTTAAAAAGAGGGAAAAATCTAGGGACTTTAGGAGCTACATTCCTCTTCGGTCGTACGTTGAGAACCATGTAATGAGGGGCGCTGCCAAAGAAGAGACACAGAGAGAGAAAATAATTTTTGTCAGCGGTATCGCGGCACCTACCAGGGAATAAGCGTGTTGAATATAGAAGGTGACGTAGCACGAAAATATTGTGTAGTTCTAAAGACTTCTAAAGACGATGGAGATGGAGGGCAGCCATAGCGTCTACCTCGTTCCGTAAAAGAAAGTATGCAGTATTGCGTAAAAGGCGTGCACTGTCGGTGCGGAGCATTCCTCGGTTTGGCCACGATTATAGCTATGGTGAATAAGCCGTTGACTCCTGAAAAAGTAGCGGCGCGGCTGGAAACACCGCAAGCTAATCAAGAACGGGCTCAGCGACGACTTGCTGACCCCGAGTTCCGAGTGAGAGAGGCCGAGGCATACAGCAATGAAGAAAATTCGAAAAACCCGAATTTCGTCCTAGCGAGGTGAAGTGATGATTACACTACGACATGGCTCATCGGGTAGAAAATCGGTTGGCTTCCCAGCGACGAAAATAATCCGACCTATAGAATACGACGTGTTGCACTGCGATGTGCTGAAATGGTCAATATCTGTTATTTACGGGTGATTTTTATATCGTGTGTATTTTTACACTGAGAAGGTGACATGCAGCAAAGATGATAAACTTACTTCTACAAGTAATTAAATTACATTACAGATTACGTTTCTGGAACTTGTCTAGGTAATTAAATTGCATTACAATTTGCACATGGCCGGAAGTAATGACATTACAGTACTCTTACTTTTGAAAAGTAACATTATATTGAAATTGTTTTAACAAATGTTCGTAATTCATGCATTGACTAGCGTAAACAGCATTTAGAGAACATTTACACTGAAATTAGCAGCGAAACCGTCGGCGCGACTTTTCCCTGTTCTAATATTGCCTAACCTGTCTTGATACTTGCTTTACCGCGCTCGGCTATGGAATAGTTGGGTGCGGAGGACCTGGGACAACCTAACCTATCGTTTTTTTTGTATGAAGAAAACCCCTCTTCCTTGATGGGGCGCGGTTACGCAATTGAAACTTGATCATCGTCTTGTCGAACTATATACAGCACACGGACAGCAAAGCGTAGAGCTGTCTTGCACCCTCTCTTCTTGAGTTTCGAGTCCCGTGGTCTTCCAACAACGTCATTCATGGCTTCGAGCTGGGATGCTACACGTCTTTTCTGAATTTATCGCGATAGCAACTATATCGACGCTGGAACGGGACTTCGGCCGTCGCCGTCATACCCCGTGTATATATAAAGCAAAACCTCTAAACACAAACTTAAAGATTTTCAATTTTACGACGCGCCGAGCGGAGATTCGAACCAACCACCGCTCCGTTACGAAGCTATGGAGATAGTGCACATACGCTCTGTGACATATCGCATGTCAGCGATATTTCAACGCCGGCTAAATTCTCTGCCTTTCAATAATGAGCTCTCTCTCTCTCTGTGACAACGCATTACGGCGTATTCCATATGCGGTTGTTATTTGTTTTGACTGGCTCGAAATGGCAATTTCGCTGTAACTATTTATGGTTTAAGGCAATTTACATTTAAGGATATTCGAAGTCCATGACCCCCTGCCCCCACCTTTCCACCCGTAGCCCTTTTTTTCCCACTTGAGTAATAGCTCCGCTCAAAAATTTTAGTGCAGGAACCTAATTCAAATGATTACATTGAAGGATGTTATGAGAAGCAGCACAGCATCTGACGAGCTGGCAGTTACCAAGAGATTGTCCGCGTTCTGCAATGCTATCTTGGTGCAATCCCTACAAGTGTTAGCCATTTCTTATGGTGGACGAGATAACCTTTAAGATGAATACAAAAGCGCTGGTTGTAGTGAGACGTGTGATGTTCGGGTTCGATGTTCTTTGCGCATTGCACCAAAGGTTTACTTACACCCTTTAATTCTCCCGACGACTTAGCCAGATGACGAGGCTACCGTGGTGTTTACTAGCGGTACATTGGAAACGTAATACATTGCTGACATTTGTAAACTATTTCCAGTGCACATTTTACACGCTTCAAAGTTATAGTACCTGTAAATGAACTACCTTAGAGCGAGTAGTAAACAAAGCAGTAGGCAAGGTTTGTAATAGCATATAGGGCTTCACTTGCACATTATTCATTCAGACCAGTCGACAACACCACCTATCGTCCTTGCTGCATTTTCATATGCCAGCTGGTTTCCACCGAGGATAGGAATTTGTCACTTGTGTCTTAGAGTGGCTTTTAAGAATTCATATTAATTCATTATTGGAATGACCAACAGCACCAATTTTGACACCTGTCAGGTGAGGAGAGAGGAGACGCTGCGACACATCTTATGCGGCTGTCCTCGATATAGCATGCAATCACTGGCGTCCGCCCTTGCTCGCCCTGACCAGCGACGGATGTTGGTCGATGCCATTCCGGAATGTCGACCACACAAGCCATCGCAGCTGAACGCGAAGAAGGCCTGAAAACAAGCGACTTGAACAAGTGACCGCGACAGTGATGTCGCATAGCATGCAGGTGCCGCAGACTCTTACGGTGTGCTATATGCGCGTCCTTTCTTTCCCTCCCATTTCTCTGCACCTTTCAGTCTTTACCATCTCTTTGCCTTTGTGCGGGGTAGTATACCGGTTGTCCTCCACCGGTTAGACTCCATGCCTTTCCCTCTCTGCTATTTCCTTCATCATTGCTCTCGGTGGAACGATAAGCAATTGAAAGGAAGCGCTGAAGGCGCTTTCCTTAACCTTCTTTTTTCAAAAAAAAAAAAATGTTGTGCTGTAAAATAATGTCCTACACCAAGTACCAACTCGCCCGAGAAAATTTTACCGTGCCACTGGAATGCTGGCGAAAGATCTTCAAAGTAACTTGCTATTGATTGACTTGTGGGGTTTTACGTCCCAAAACCAGCTATGATTATGAGAGACACCGTAGTGGAGGGCTCCGGACTATTTCGACCACCTGGGGTTCTTTAACGCGCACTGACATCGCACAGTACAAGGGCCTCAACATTTCGCCTCCATCGAAATGCAGCCGCCGCGGCCGGGATTCGATCCCGCTACCCTCGGATCAGCAGCCGAGTACCATAGCCACTACACCACAGTGGTGTGGCAAAATAACTTGCTAATAGGGCAACATTTACTATTGGAGATACATGGGCCAGTGGCTCATAAATAGCGCAGAAATTTAATATTCGCAGTAAATTAAAAAAGACTCTTGATGTAATGGAAAATGATGTTGAGAATGCCACCATTGTTCCCTTTTAAAGTTGTCTGCGATGCTTCTACGTGCGAGCCGTGGAAACGTTCTTGTTGCACTTCCTTATTGCACAGTCGCACATGCCACAGTTTCCACGGAGCATCTATACCTGTGTTGTACATTCCGAGTGGTCGTCTCTTCGTCGCGTTTCACGTCATGCGTCCCAAAGAGCCAAGTTTCGATTATCCCGTTATTGGGTAACGTTCCCACCAGCGCCGAGGCACCCGTTGGCTGGTCCCGGCTAGCCCTGTGATCGGCAGCACGGGCGTAAAAATGTCAAGTTAACGCGGTCGCATTATCCGTGCTGCGCCGCCCGTGCCTCCTTTCATCGGGCCCTCGTTATACTCACGCCGAGCACTGGCTGTCAGTGAAAAGTCGGCTTCGGCAAAGATCAATGTCCCACGCGTCGTTGGTGGTCCTGTTTACATAAAGAGCACTTAGGACGACTTTTCAAATGTTCCCTGCAACTGTCCCTCCGCATGCACAGCTCATTCCGAGATGTACGCGACAGTCCGCGCGCACACTTGGCCAGAGGCCGTAAGGTGTGGGGCCGGCACCCAGCTACATGTAGTACATTCTCGGTAAATGAGCGGGCTCCGAACTGGGGGGACGGCCTCATCCCAGCGTGGTGGCTTGGTTGGGTGACTCGGAACAAGAGAGCATCGGCCACGCGCTTTCATGCGGGACTTTGTAAACTCGGTTAAAGCTGCGATAGCGCCCGGCGCAAAATTTAAGGAGGAAAAAAAAAAGAAAGAAGTAAAACCGAAAGGGAGGGAGCCCTGCTAAGGCGGGAAGAGGACTCGCACAAATGGTTCTTTCTTTTATACTTCACGGAAGGGTGAATTTATATCACTGGCGGCGGAGAAGGCACTGACTGTGTAGCGGCCGTTTGTAAAGGGCGCGCCGCTGTCTCGCGTAACCGTGGCAGGGAGCGTCCGCCTACACGTGTTCAGATGGGCGTAAAGCACTAAATGTCCAAAGGGGTCGGCCTTTCTTTTGCCGCCAGCGCGTCTCTGCGAACGCCCGACAACTTACCCCTCCGCCATTTCACGCCGTCGGGGTTATGGGCCCAGGAACTGCGCTATAACACTAATTCTAAACTAAAGGCGCCTGTATTTACTGCCAGAGGCAACACACTGTAGGGCGTGTGGCCTTCCTCCAGACTTCAACACCCGGGCCTATGGAACTACTTTTTCCTGCTTCTTTAGAGATTCTACGTACGCAATTTGCATAAATTTCGCTCAGGCGCACGTGATTTGGTCTAAGCTCAAAATTTAGATACATGGCGACGTCGAGGAGCACGCGTTTAATTAACACTCCGTTCGCATGTACTTGTGTTCCAGACAGGAGTCGTTCTTTCTGATATATGGCAGGGATGTGCAAAAGCTCTCTTACTGCGAGACACGACCTCACTCGAGTAGAGCTCATAAAGAGTAGAAAAAAATAAAAATAAATACAGCACACTGTCTTGTAGAATTAGTGTCGTTATTCGAATATCCTCAATGTTTTATTATTATGTAGCTTTTTTTTTCTAATGCCTGCGAAGCAGAGGTGAAAATGAAGCAGGGTCTGTCCAAGTACGTACGTAGACATGGTCACTCCCGAAATGATCTAAGCCACTTGAAGCATAGGTGTTGACGGACATGGCAGGGCGTCTTGCATGGCGCGTGTAAGATATAGCTAAACGTTGACCAGCTGTTATGCCTCTTGCAAAATGGACGCTACAGGAGGCTGACTGTACGCCTGGAAGTTAAGGTGTGATTACTGCCACGCATTAGCGGCACTTCTTTTGGGTGAGTGCGTGAGACGCTTTTAGCACGCGCCTTTTTCAATTACTTTCCTAATCTTAAAAATATGCACCGAGGTGTCACACCGAAGCGAGTAGTATATATATATATATATATATATATATATATATATATATATATATATATATATATATATATATATATATATATGCGTGTCTCTCTAATATTTGACGCCTCTGTGCAGCTTTTTAAGCCCTATCAGTGCACTTGATGAATATGAGCAAAGGAAAAAAAAAAGCTGAAGTCCACTAAAAAAAAGGAGGAGAAGTTCCTCCTCCGGGATAAAGGGATTCCTGTAACAGATCTTAAACGCAGAAGCCACCCTCCTGTACAGGAAATACTAGCTTTTCATTATACAGCAATGCGTCAGCCCACAAACATTGTCAAAATATCTGTTGTTGGTCTGTCTGAGCCTGAATTAGCGGTCCTCGCTTGGGGTTTAAACTTTTGTTCAGCGAGTGGGGGTTTTAACGATTTCCAACTGGTTAAGGACATAGATAATTTTGCGCGAAACGCAGGAGTAAAAGAATATTTTTTTAATGAACGGTCACATTCTTCTAACATGCAATCCCGCGAGCACTGGACGCCTCCAGCGCAACGTTAGACGTTTCCACACCTGTATGTTTCAGTACTACAAGACGACATTATAACAGCTTATATAGAAACGCACGCCTTTTAAGAATTATCCATTTCTGAAATGGGAGCAATCCAATCATTTTTTATTTATTTATTTATTTATTTATTTATTTATTTATTTATTTATTTATTTATTTATTTATTTATACTGCGACCTTATAGAAGATCGTGGCAGCGTGGTACATGTGTAAGTACACAGAACAGAAAAAGTAAAAGAGAGAACAACACTCAATATGTTGCTTAACTCACGTGTCTAGAAAAGAGAGAGAGAGAAAAAAAAAACAGAACAAGCGACACCAATGCATCAACATTAAAATCAAACAGTTAGTCTGAATATGTTGCCGAAGTTCTGAGACAAGCATTTCTACAAGCGCCTTGGCAACGATCCGACTGAGCGGTTCAAGGCAAGACGAGGAGGAAGAGGAAAGGAGGAAAGACAGGGAGGTTAGCCAGTGCTGAGACCGGCTGGCTACCCTGTGCAGGGGAAGAAGGGTAAGGGGAATGAAAGATAGCAGAAAGGAGACGCGACAAGAGAGAACATGAAAGAGAGAGAAAAAACAAAAACAAACAAACAAAAACCGCGACACTGCTTAAAGTCTGTCCCTTAGACCGCTCGTCCTTAAGAATCGCAACAGCGCGTTCAGCAACGGTTCAAGCAAACTTTTACTGATAGTATGAGGGATCTCGTGAAAAATGGCGAAATAATTGAGAAAGCAGTACGCTCATTCATTCCACTCAGCCCCATCCCGGCACGATTTTGTATCCTGCCAAAAGTTCACAAAGCAAATAATCCGGTCGTCCTATTGTGTTCGCTGTCGGCACCGTCACTGAGCCCCTTTCTAGCTTCGTCGACAACCTCATTAAAGATGTTCCGCCCACTTTCAATTTATATCCAAAAAGATACTAGCCACTTCTTGTCCGATATCATTAACCTTGATGTACCCTGTGGTACCCTGCCTGTATGACTAGACGTGATGTTGCTTTATACGAATATCCCACATACTGAAGGCAGTCAAGAAGTATCGCATGCTTATGAAGGTAAGGTTTGTAATAAAACTGCAGATAGTACCAAACTGGCACTGCTACTTAAACTAAGATTAAAGTTAAACAATCTTCAATTTGATGGTGTGCTAATGCGCACCATCAAATTCAGTTAATGGGACTTCTATGGCCACGAAAACAGGACCCAGCTATGCAAACGTCTTTATGGGTCAACTAGAAGAAAAAAATTACACCATCTCCCGCTAAAGGGGACCATGAGGCGATGCGAAGCAGCACGGGGAGTGCACACTGCGTTTGCATCGGTTTGACTAGGTGTCGCGTTTGCATCGGTTTGACGCTAGCGTTGCTGTTAGTTTGTGGGCTGATGCTTGCTTGCGCCAACCCACTAACTGACGGGTCTGTTGCTTCCATCACACTTCCTCGGAAGCATCAACGGAGCCTAGCGGAGTGAACCGAAGCAAGCGCTCAACTGAACTGAACGCGCAGCGCTCTACCCCCTTTATATTCACACCTGAAGGAGCGGAGACTAGAGGAGGAGAGTAGCGCATGCGCCGCGAGAGCAAAAGCGAGGACGTAGGAGAAGCGCAAGCAGGTGGTAGGAGAGAAGTGGAGAGAGTAACGCGCAGCTGTTGGAGAGAGGGAAGGAGGAGAGTTGCGCATGCGCTGTGTGAGTGCGGACGCCGATGCCGCGGGACATGCCACCGCTTTAAGATGCTTCGCATCTAAAATTTTTAGGTATATGCAAATTCAAACCATTCTATTATAGCGTTATATTGACGACGTTTTCCTGATCTGGCATCCACGGGGAGACAGAACTACTTTCGTTCATTGCAAACTTCACGAATGTTCACAAACCATTTCTTTCTCAAAATCATACTCAAGCACATCGATCAGCTTCCTTGGCGTCAGAGTTGCCATACGTGCTAATAAACTAACGACTAAGCTCTTTAGGAAATCCGCTCTTAAGGAAATATGGATATAGACATCGGTACCTCCATTTCGAAAGCTCTCTTCCAAAGAACTGCAAAACGGCGGCGATCCCACATAGTGAGGCGCTACGTTTTGAAAAGATATTTTCCACAGATTCCGACCTCACCGAGAACTGCAATAGACTTCAAGATGCCCTTGCGAAGCAAAAATATTCAACTGAAATCACCGACGGTGCTAGTAAACATGATGATGTTATTGACAGCGCGGAACTTTTATTTCGAGGGAATAACGTTGTGCAAACAAGCGCTTATTTGGTTTAGCGCATTCTGTATCAGTACAAAACATCAACGAAATTCTTCATAGGCATTAAAACTTACTGTTGCAAAGCGATCGCCTTGAAAGAATCTTTCTTGATCCTTCTCGTGTGGTATATCGTAGATCATCAAAGATTAGCCCCGCGACATATCGTGGCTGTCACCTTTGGAACGAACACCCTTGCAAGGTATGTACATGACGAATACCACTCATGTTAAGAGCACCTGCTTCAAAATTTCATTTCAAAATAAAAGGGACTTTCACTGTGGCACAAGCAACGTTGTGTGCATGCCTGAATGCTCAATCAGCAAGCTTAAATATATCGGGCAAACGGAAACCCCCTTTAAGCTGTCATAACCATGTCACTCGCCACAAGCATACCTAAACTACCTCTATCCAAGCATGTTCACATGCCTGCTAACAGCTACTGTACTAAAATCAGACTTCCTTTCGCACCATGATACAGAAATTCACGAGATATTCCTCATGCACAAATTCAACGATGCCTCAGCCGGTATCAACGAAAATCCAGGGAAGCTAGCGTTTCTTTTGGCGCGCAACTAAGTTATATGGGCATCGCGATCTACCCATAATCACTATGTACACAGATTATTATTACACGTTTGTGTTGGAGGCGCTTTATCGTTTTATTTTTATTTTATTTCTTTTTTCGCGTGTGCATCTTGCTACACGTTTTTGATGGATTATTTTTCTTTTCCTTTTGCTGGTCTTCGACCCTTTGAAATTGTTCAGTAATGCACCTTCTCCTATTCAAACGTTTCTAGTTACCATTTTAAGTTGTTATCCACGCGCTCTGTCTCGTTTTCTTTTCGTTTTTTTTTTAGATGTGCTTACACGCCTTTACAGTAGCCTGTTGCTGTCATCGTGCATGATTCGCCGCATTGCAGTAAATACTATGTGATAGTGATAGAGCACCTACGTGCGGCCCCTTATACTTTGTATATATTTAAGAACAGTTCATTTCTGTGCCGTATGTTCTATGAAGAAAGCCGGCCCCCGGCTGAAACGTCGGAGCAATAGTTTTTGTTTGGTACGTCCTTCACTTGGAAGAGCATTGATTCTACTGGATCCAAAAACTTAGTTTACAGCCATTGATTGCCGCATGTTGGCCATGAAAACGCTACCAAGGCATAGCCCCGCCACGGTGGTCTGGTGGCTACGGTACTCGGCTGCTGATCCGAGGGTCGCGGGATCGAATCCCGGCCGCGGCGGCTGCATTTCGATGGAGGCGAAATGTTGAGGCCCGTGTGCTGTGCGATGTCAGTGCCCTTTAAAGAACCCTAGGTGGTCGAAATTTCCGGAGTCCTCCACTACGGCGTCTCTCATAATCAGAGCTGGTTTTGGGACGTTAAACCGCACAAATCGATCAAATTAAATCCAAGGCATTCGTGCCGCGTAGTGCGCATGTGCTATCTCGCCGCGGGCCTAGGGGGCGCCGCAAGTCCAAGCTCGTTTTGTCTGTGGCAGACAAAACGCTGCCTCCAGTCTTTCGCTCGGAGTGCTAGCGTGGGCAATCGCACGGGACATGTTTAACGTCTTCTTGTGTGCTACACGTAGAGCACATTGCAGAATACGACTGTTGAAGTTTATGCTTGAAGTGTCCTGTGCAGACTAGGTCCGCGGTCTTATTCTGTGAAGACACGCTTTGTTTTGCCGGCCTATAAATCCTCGCGGAATACGGAAGGTGGAGGATGGGTCTGTTGCATGCAGTATTCCGTATAGTTAAGGGGTACACTCTTTAGAATCTCGCGCGATTCCTAAGGAGACCGGAAAAGATTGAAATAATTGCACCTATTTGCTTAAAACTACGTTATGTAGCCACCAATTAGCGTGCTTTACAACTTTCGTACATTGGGAATATCATGTCTGAAGCAACAGCTTGCCGTTTTCTGTGAATTAACTAACAATAGGTAATTACCTGAGCTCACACGGTGAAGATCAGAGGAAATGATACCAAGTTCGAATAAGTTTCTCGCATCCTCGTAACGCGTCCGTCGATTTCTTAAGAGTGGTGAAACTTGACGGAAACAATTTGGATGGAGACAGCACCAACCGTGTTGCCTCATTGTGGCAACTTGAATATTTCGGGAGGCTTGCCACAAGGCGCTGGCTGCATTATTGGCGTACCACGTGAGAACAATTCATTGCTGAGTATTTATTTTTAGACTGTTTCAATACTTCACATAAAGCAGAGTAAGCGACGCGCGGTGTAAATACTGACTGCGGACGACTCCAGGAAGCGATGCTCTCCGAAGTGTTTCTGACGGCAAAAAGTTTAACAAGCGCAAACACGACGACGTGACAAAAGAAGGCAAACAAAGGGGAGTCGCTGTCTCACTCCTTCCTTTCAACTAACTGCCTGGAACATCACGCGTACCATTTCACTTTTTTGCACAACTTCTTCGATTACTTGTGTGCGTGCTTTCATGCTTCTCTGCGCTGTCTGAGCGGCCCTGTTAACTTTAAGATTTGTTTCCTGTCTCATTTTCTTATTTTGAGCTAAAGAGTAAACAGACGTACTGCACCCATGGACGGCATTTGCCACTTTAATAATAATAATAATAATAATAATAATAATAATAATAATAATAATAATAATAATAATAATAATAATAATACGAAGAAGCAAAAGGACTACGAGTTTGTATTGGTTCGACTAATCGGAACCAGGAAACTCGCCGAGGCCCCTCCATGAACCTGCACCGCATCACGCGTTATAATATGTTGAGAGAGGAAATTGCGCAATGGGGCTTCTTGTGTAAGCAACGTGCATTTTGACGCGTCTTTACAAAATGCAAACGCACTAGAATTTTGAGAAGCAAACTTAAACTAGTTGTGATGCTGGACAGCGAAATGTGGCCGGACAGTGGCAAAAGGACACTTATGGACGAAAATGATCTTCAAAGCAAGCTCCTGGTGCACGTGCTGCACTGCGAGATCGTGAGCCATCTTGAACCATGATATTCTCAGAGTAGAAATTGGAACCGCAGTATCAGCCATGTCATCAGTGACCTGAACAGGACAGGCAACGACAGCACGGAAATTTGCCACAGGCAGCAGATGACAGGTGCTTTTTAACGTTTGCGCATGTCGAGCACATCACGCTACAACGAACAATATTTCAAGTTTTGTCCGTCACGTAAAACAGCGTTAAATTAGGGAGAATACGTTCGTACACATTGCGTATATTCCAATCACCACCCCACTATGCGCCATCCTCACGCACGCACCAGCCAGCTTGTCTAAAGGAAGCAGTCTGAAATTTTCTTGAGTGCACTGCTTCATAGACGCCTACGTTCGTTCTCTTTGTTGTGAAGGGCAAAACAAAGGAAAAGAGAAAGAAGGAAAGAAGCGCACATTTGGGGAACGCAGAAAACGAAAAAAAAATGATTAGAGGAGCTCAACGTCCCAACCGTGTCCTACGTTCTTCGTTTTAGCGCCTCCAAACATTCTTTAGCGTTTCCAATGGGTGTATTTGCTTTGGATAGCGGAGCACGATAAAAAAAAAGCGAAGGCGAGGAACCAAGCATGCTGCTAAGAGGAGAGACCGCTACGGTTCACGCGACTCGGAGGCGGAAAGCATCTGTAACTTGAAACTGAAGAGCGTTTCTAACGCAAACTGACGTCGGCATCGAGGGAAGCGAGATTTCTCGGGACTTTATTATCTTCCCGTGGGCGGGGGTATTTTTCTTGCTGCGAGCATATACTTGGACAACGTTTTAGAGGAAAGCGAAATGATTTAGTGCTCTTGTCTCGCAGTTGCTACGAGAACACAGCGAGAGGAAGGCCGCGTCAAACACCGAGCTCCTGGTGCGTGCGGCGTGCGTTCTATTTGCTCCCACTCTGTAGAGTGGTCTGGAGCCTCGACCGCGCTCTGCTGAAATTTACTCGGCAGTTGGGTTCGACGCGTGCTCTATGGCTTTGTGCTGTCGTTCCACTGCCGTTCCATTTCTTCACTGCAAGAAGAGGAATGATAAAAAAAAAATGTGCGGGAACGGAAGTGGGAATAAAGAGCGCTTCTATAGCACTTTCTCGAACAGCCTGTTTGCAGAAACAGCGGGCACTTCTATTCGACGTACCTTTCCCTTTTCCTCGCCATTTGCGTTTCTTTTTCGCTTCAGTGATGACTAGGAGATTTAGTGTCATATTCCGCAACACATTTTAGAATACAGAACACCTGAAGACAGATACGCTATACCGCCACGGCTTGCAAGTCGCGCGCGCTATGTATTTATTGGTCGCTGGGTCTATCCTCGTTACGGCACTTCCCTCTTCTTGAGTCTGAAATCAGGCAGCACCATATCAGTTTTCTTTTTTGTCGATGTGTATAGGAAATACACCCATGGATTGAGATTTAACTCGGGGTGCATTGATGATACATTCCGAATTAAATCTCTATTGATTATAGAGATTTAATTCTTTAATTCTGGCTGCATTTGCTTTTTTTTTTTGCAAAAGGTGTATTGTGTGTAAATTAAATTCCTATCTACTTATCCTGTTGATTTTCATAAACAAATTGGCCACCGTGTTCCAATTGAAATTCTCCTTTCGCGTTTCAATTAAGCGTGTTTCGGGTAAGTAAAAATCACTTACAGACTTGGAATTTACCACGTTTCGGCAGTCTCTGATGTGTCTTATTTGAAGCAACTGGACTGGTTATTAACCTCTTATTGAGCTCAGTCAAAAGCCGCTGGTGTGCGATCTTGTGATACGCTATTAAAAATAAATGGTGGCTATGTATGTTTATTGAGCATTAGCGGCCGGCAAACAAACTCACCGGACGCATTTTATAGAACAGTTATCCTAGTGACCACAGATACACGTGACATGATCATGACACAGCAGATAACGAGAAGGAAAAGAATACTACGAGAGCTACCAGGATCTGCATGTTGCACACCTGCATGTTTCAGGACACACACAAGCACCGCTAAGACCGAGATATGTTTCTAACGGAAAGGACGATATCGCGAATCGTGCATGAAAACCTCCCACGTGTGCTTCTTCGATTGGTAAGAAAAACGAAATAGGCCGGAGAGTGAAAGAAAGAAAGAAAGAAAGAAAGAAGAAAGAAAGAGAAGAAAGAAAGAAAGAAAGAAAGAAAGAAAGAAAGAAAGAAAGAAAGAAAGCAGGGAGACCATATTAACAGAAATTATGAGAAGGTAGGAGGAAGGAAACAGAAAGGCGGGGAGGTTAACCAGAAAGCGTCCGGTTGGCTATCCTGGACTGGGGAATTAGGAAAGGGGAATGCAAAGATGAAAGAAAGAGCGAAAGAAAAGGTGGCTGGAGATGACGGATAATGCGTTGACGCGTGAGGCACTCTGTCAATGGTACTCCGTAAAAGGCGTTCACACAAGCCCGTCGTCCTAAAAAAAAAAAAGAAAAAAGAAAACGGTCCTTTCACTGCCTTGTGTGCGGACGAGCGATGGGGACGGTGCTCCAGTAACATCTGTACCGCAAGCGGCCGATTGTCGAGTCGTTGGAATGCCTGAGTTAGGGCTTGACGTTTTACGGCAAATCGAGGGCAGTGCATAGTAGGTGGCCAGTGGTTTCATCGGTCCCGCAGACGTTGCATACTGTATTGTCGGTCACTCCAATTAATGTAGAGTATGCCTTCGTGAAAGCAACTCCTAACCAGAGGCGACAAAGAAGCGAAGCTTCACGTCGATCTTTTCCGGATGGAGGGCGGAGTTCCAGTTTTGGGTTTAGTTGTTGAAGTCGGTCTGATGCTTGGTGAGCTCCACTCCATCAGAGAGAGACTGCGTGCCAGTTGTCGAAGTCCTGCACAGCGCAGTCCTGCACAGCGGAATCGGAACGCTGTGGACTTCTTTGTGTGCTGTGCGAGCAGCGACGTCTGCAGAATCATTGCCGCTGCTTCAGCAATGACTAGGAAGCCACTGAAAGTCAACCTCGTGGCCTCTCTGACTGAAGTCGTGGTGAAGCTTCACGATGTCGTACGTGAATTGTTCGTGTCGTCCACGTCACAGAAATAACTGCATGCACTGTAGTGCAGGCTTTGAGTCAGAAAACACAGCCCATTTCGTCGGTCTCTCAGAATTTATGAATTCTAGCGAGTGACGTAATAGCAGTGAGTTCGGCCGCCGTTGATGTCGTGACACGTGATGTCTTGGTTCGCACCGTTATTCGTCGCGTTGGTATGACCACCGCAACGCCAGAACTGAATGACGTAGTCGAGCGATCAGCATAGATTTGCACGTGGTTGTTATACTTTTCGTGCCGCAGAAGTAGGCTGAGTTGTTTTCGTGGCGTCGGTAGATCTGACTTCTGCATTCCTGGAACTGTCAGTTGCACACATGGACGGCGTAAGCACCATGGAGGCAACACTGGCTTAGCTGCGGGAGCGTACGCTGAAGTGAACGACGAATGGTGTGCGCTGACAGTAGCGCCGAAAGTCGTGAGGGATCTTTCAGCAGCGATCGAGGCTTGCCAAGTGATGGGACAGCGTTCTGTTAGAATGACTGAGGTACGCGCGCATCGTTTCAACGATAATGTGCGTCGCTGTTGAGTGGTCCTGTGCAATGGCAATTTTTTCAGCCGTTGGCGCACTGCGTGGTAAGCCAAGGCGTATTTTAAGCGATTGGGCTTGAATGCTCTGGATGGTACGTAGGTTACTCTTGCAGGTGTTGGATATTGTTGGCAGATTGTACCGCAGTAATCCAATAAATAGTACCCTGTAGAGCTGTAGCATGGCGTGTATGGATATTCCCCACTTTTTGCCTTCAAGAAAACTGAACAGGTGACAGATAGCAGTCAGTCTTTTTTTTTTTCACGTAGGTCACGTGGGGAGTCCCAAGATAGGTCTCCATGAACTATAACTCCCAAGAACCTATGACTTCTGCCGCATGATATCCTTTGTTCGTTAATCGATATACCATATTTAGACATAGGGTTCCTGGTGAATGACGCCACAGCGCACTTTCCACGTGAAATTTCAAGCCTTTGTTTGCTAAGGTAGCTTGAAGTCGTCGTAGCTGCCTTTTGAATCCGAGCACGGGGCTGAAACCGTGTCACAGCTGTGGTCCATATACGAAGACGAATACAGAAGAATAATATACGAAGAAGAAATACACAATTAGAAGAGAGAACAAAAGTCATATGAGACGTAAAAGTACTTGCTAAAACGTGGCCTCATCCGTGGCGTGCGAGTCGAGAGTTCAATAAGCACTGGGCAGCTGATTCCTCGAGGCACTGCTCCCCCGCCACGGTGGTCTAGTGGCTATGGCACTCGGCTACTGATCGTCGCGGGATTGAATCCCAGCCGCGGCGGCTGCATTTCGATGGAGGCGAATTGTTGAGGCTCGTGTACTGCGCGATGTAAGTGCTCGTCAAAGAACACCAGGCGGTCAAAATTTCCGGAGCCCTCCATCACGGCGTCTCTCGTAATCACAGCTGGTTTTTGGACGTAAAATCCCAGAAATCAACCAATCGAGGCACTGATCTCTGCTGAAAATAGTGTCGCGCTCGTGTCGCGTGTCCGTTTTCTTGCAGAAACACCACCTCAGTAACGTCGCCTTTCGGCCGTATTAAGCCACCCTCGCCACACTCGTCAACTCCACGTGACACCAGTGATGCTCACAGTGCGCGTGTACATGTGCACAGCACAATTCACTTGTGAGGCGAGTTTCGGGACATAGAAGAGCTCGGCGTCTGTTCCCCATAGTCGAAGGGGTGAGCGCTCTTATAGAAACGCCTCTTGGAATCGGCACTGGGTTGGCTGAATGGGTAGTGCGCCGCTCATTGTTGCAAATTAGCATTTTTCCTTCACCGGCACGTGAAAGTATCGCTCACGGTGAGCGATTAGCATGCACGACACGCCTTATCGGCATCTTTTATCTTATTTCGCATGCAGTAATGAAAAATGAATATCATAATGAAATGAATAAATGAATACCGTATTTCAGAAAACTTTTAATCAGTTTGTTGTTTCTTCGCACATCACGTGACAGTTCTCTCACAATAAGACTGAAGTGATATAAGTATATTTTATGGAATTTCTTTGTTTCCTTGAGAAACTCCGACTTATAGAGATTTCGCATGTTCGCAGCTGATGGCATAAAGGGTGACCAGTGGCTTCATACAATAGTTGCGACGGGTTGATTATTACACATTATTTAGGAGAATTTGGCATATTTTGCGCCTCCCTACCTACGTGGTGTCATATGGAAGGAATGAGTTTCATCAGTGAAGCAGGCACTTAACAAAAGAAACGTGAAAAGCACAAAAATGTAAGACTTGGCAACAGACGTAAGGCACTCAAGGTTGCTCACACTTTCTCTCTTCCGCTCACAAAACAGAGCTCCCGTGACGTACAAAAGCACGTAAAGTCAGCTATGCGAGGGCACGTGAATGCAGGCACGGGGAGAACACAAAATAATATTAGGCGAAACATCACCAAAAAACTGCCCTCGGACGATACAGGTTGTAGGTAGTGATTTCAAATAATATTACTTCTTTCCAAAGGTGTCGGGTGGCCAGCAGCGCTGGTTTTCGTAATGCACTTGTTGTTGTGGTTGCAAGATCATTGCAAGTCTTAAAGGGCCGCTGTTTAGCCGGGCCGCTAGAAAGCGTTTAAAGTAGCGTTTATTCGGTTTAACGCGACCAGCAATGTAGTAGTTCGCCATGCCTTGATGTATATCAATTCGACATTCCTGAAAAGCGTCAGGGTCAATTTACTCTGGTCTCCTCACACTGTACCTTTTCTTATTTTGTAAGCTTTGCCGAGGGGCAATGAATGGAAATAACGACGTCGATTACTATTTCCGGAGGCGAAATGTTGAGGCTTGTGTGCTGTGCTATGTCAGCGCACGTTAAAGAACCTCAGGTTGGTCGAAATTTCCGGAGCCCTCCGCTACGGCGTCTATCGTAATCACATCGTAGTTTTGGGACGTAAAACCCCAGAAACCAGTCATCAGAATAATATTTCCGCGATTCTGCAATTGTAGTAGACCGCCTGGCATGTCAAGGAATTTGGTAGTTGTGGGCTTCAATTTCGCAATGCTTAATGGCGTGTTTTTCGCTAGTGAGCCTGCTGTTGTTATGTTGCTATGCGGGGTTTTAACGTCCCAAAAGCAGCTCTGATTATGAGAGATGCCGTAGTGGAGGGCTCCGGAAATTTCGACCACATGGGGTTCTTTAACGTGCACTGATATCACACAGTGAGCCTGCAGTTACGCTGCTAAGAAAATACCTCTGGCGAAATGTGTGCCTTAACCTGGAAAGAGATGATATCAGTGAATGCATTATCGAATTCTGTGAACAGAAAGACTCCTTTTCGAAAGATACTAGGGGTCCATTGGAGGGAACTTTCCCGAAGGGCCACCCATTCGGTCTATAATAATCCATAAATGTCTGAGCTCTCGACGATACGCGCTCAGGCGAGTAGGTGACACTTTTTATGACTCTCGGTGTGCGCGCTCTGGTTGTCGCTCTTCTGAGTGGTGACAGAGAGAAGCATTTTCTTCGCCCTTGCTCGTATCCCTGCGACCCGAAGGACGACGTTGCCGGTCGTGCCGTTGATTCTCAATGAAAATATAACGAGGATATAAATATAGTTACTACGCCATGAGATGGGACAACAAAAATATTTGGCAGTTACGTTATTTTTCCTAGTTTCCCATAAAGTCAAAGGGAACTATCTCATTTCAATTGTTACCAAGGTAAGTGTGTAAAGAGAGAGAGAGAGAGATGATGGGCGGAAGGCAGGGAGGTGCTTGTGTATCGTATGGACACAATGCATCTCTAACTGGAAATGGAACTGGAACTAGCCAGTCTAACTGGGAACCTTCTCTCAGCTATGCACGTGATGAGATCTTGTGATGCGCGCCGAATCGCCTCGAATACCGGCCGAAGCCAATACAAAGAGACGAGCACGTGCTGTCGGCAGCAGTCTTAATCGTCTGTGACACAGTGAAAGAAGAAAGAAGTTGAATGACACTGCTCCACGCACCAACCGACGAGCTCGGCCTGCAAGCTCCATGTTCCCAAGGAAGACGCTTCGAGTAACTCTGGTGAATAGAACTCTTTTTGCGTGTGTTTTATTCGCTACTGTAGTGCATGAGCTCGTACATTTGGTGTTAGTTGGTTTCGTGTTATGTCCCATCTATGTCTGTATTTTGAAGATCCGTGTGTGCGCACGTTTGTAGCTGCCTACTGAATGAGAATATATTTGTTTTGTTCGACCACCCTTGGCTCTGGCTTGGTGTTTGAACCACTGCTGGCGCTTTGCTAGTGTACCAAAGGGACCTAAAACTAATTGTCCAAGCTCTCGTGACGTCATTCTAGAGGAAGTGATACGTCGATTCTTGGAATCTTTCCCGGCGATTGCCTCCCGTGTCTCATTGATCGGGATTGGTGACACAGTGAAACCTTGGTGAGGGCTTACGACCGCTGAACCTGCCTTGACGTCACGTTCTAATAAACGTTTATGTTAACGTAGCAATGTTTGGCAGAAGGGACAACAAGTATCAGCGCGGATGTGCCATAGTGACGCCGGAAGATTGGCACACAAGCGAAGCCCCCTTGATGCGTGCGGGAGCCGGCTCAAGGCAGCCGGCATAGCTGGCATAGCCGGCATATAGCCAAAGCACAAAGGTCACAGAACACGGGCCGAATTCATAAAGCACACTTGCGAAAAAATTTTCGCGTAAGAGAACTTCCTTAGCCTAAGTGGATCCAAGAAGCAAAAAAGCAAAAAAAAAAAGAAACTTCGTAAGATGCCATGGTTCTCACAACGACGCGCCTATGGCGCGTGCTGCGCTTGGTCATTCACTTGTAAGAGATAGTGAAGCAGTTACTGAGTAAGCAAAAAAAAAAAATGCTCGTAAGTGAATTCACCAAGCAAAATGATCGCATAAAAAGGGCAGCTACGATGAAATCCTAGGTGTGGTCCGAAGCACTCTGTGAACAGACAACTACTGCGGGTATTTCGGTACCGTTTCACGTCCGTCTGATGAGTGGCGGTTATGTTTTCTTTAGCCCTGAGTTCGTTCTTCTAATTCTCGTGTACGTATTGTACATAATTACCTCTCGGGATGGTCGAATAAAATTATCGCTACGACGATCGGAGAAGCCTATTGCATATCCGTAGTGAAAAATTATGCATGCAATGGCTTGCGGTTGCATCAAAAAGATGTCGTGTGAAAGGTGTAAAATGTGACGAGAGGCGCGGTGTATGGTCAGTATTTTTAAAAATCTTTTTGTGTTGTACCTTACTTCTTCCAATGAAACGTCCAAGCTGTGATAGCGCATGCAGTATTGTTCGCAACCACAACCTTATAAGTTTTTAGGGACGGTTGAGACGAACAATATTGACAAGAATATTATGCAGGAGATTGCCGTGAGTCATTCATAACGCCTGACATGTTGTTCCACGGCTTCTTTAGATGGACTGGCCTTTACTGACAAACAGACAGGCTCTCTTGAACGTAGCTTTCGCTGCTCTTTTTGGGCTGGTCTACTTAAGGGCACGTTGCGTTGAAATGACAATGCGTCCGATATGTGTATAAATATGCAGAAAAAACGTGAGCTTGTTAGACTTTCACCTCGTGGAAAAAAAGAAAGCGTAAGCTTTGATGTGGCAAACAGTTAGGAGTAGCTGGTTGTAATAATTAGGCATTCTCAAGAGCCAGTGGAACTGCTACTATCCCCAAGTACAAAAGTACTTCATGTGAATTAACGACCCTTTGATAATTAGTGCATATTTAACTTGAGCCATCGATATCGATAAAGAAAAGGTGGTTGCGCCATTTGGTGTATATTCTGTAACACAGAGAGTGCTTGACCGAGGCCCAGCCAATGCTAGACATATCGTAGCAGAGGGCGACGCTAGCAGACGACATCCGATATGACAGTTGTACTTGTGATTGGTCATAAAAGAGGTATTCTCCACAACATGTCGAGATGTGACGTTGTCAAACTGACATCACTTACTTTATTCACTGGGCGCGCCTGTCGTTTTCGTCACATCTTCCCACTCGCACATAGAAGAAATTTTTCTCCCACGATAAAAAAAAAATAAACACACATTAGAACTTTTGACGAGCTTTCTCAGCAATTAGCCTTGCGCCGCGATTCGCGAACATGGCGACTTAAACATTACGTGCAGCTGCTGGTTCTTGCAAACGCTTCTTGCTTGAGTTCCTTCAGCGTTCGATTGGATGTGTTGTGAATTCCGTAGCTTTTTCTGTGCGTGAAAGCCATAAGAAAACCAGCGCTAGTGTCTCGCATTACGAGGTGAGCCTTATTGAAGCCACTGGTCCTGTGTCTTTATGAATAGGAAATCGGCACCCGGGTACCGTCGGAAAATCATATTTACGAAGCCTTCGCTGTGAGTTTGAAGGCCAGTAACAGTACCATAGGACTTGTTGTTTCGCTAGTCCGTTAATGTTAACGTTCACCATAATGCTATCGTCAATGTTAACAGTAACATTGACCATTGACCAGTAACAGTAACAAAACAACTACTAAAAAACTTTCTTTTTGTTATTTCATAAAGATATGCGCAGGTTTTAATTGCTGTGGTTTTACGCGCCAAGACGACGATATGGTTACGAGGCACGCCGTGGTAGAGGAATGGGCAAATCTTGACCGCCTGGAGTTCTTTAACGCGCACTGGTAACGCACAGTACAGGGGTGGGTCTCCAGCATTTTCGCCTTTATCAGAAATGCAACCAGGATGCGGTTCGAGACTGCATCCGGGATCGAAGCCGCGTCTTGCAGGTTAGCAGGCAAGAACGATTACCACTAAACCACCACGGTGGACTAAACGCAGGTGTATACTGTATAACCACCACTTGTATGTTAGAAACAGAAATCACGATATTTGACATAACGAAACCACTCAGTTCATTTAGCTATGGCTTACGAGGTAAGCCGTAGCTGAATATGAACCGCCCGAGTCATTTACTCGCCTATGTCTAAGGGTATGAATGCATTCGTATTTTGGCCCTATCAAAATTTGGCTGGCAGTCGAACCTACGACATCACATTTAGGATACCTTACTGCTGTCTTTTGAAGCTGAACACCATCGTAGCCTCAAAGACCGCATCGATAGCTCGTGCAGAGAGTTATCTACTACACGACGCAACGAGTTACATTGTAGCGACAAAAAATTCCAAATTTGCTGATTCATTTCTCAAGTAGCATACACTTTAAATATGTTTCTAAAATCGCACGTGGAGGAAGATACCTTGGTGTCACATTTTCCACAGTTTATATTTCATTTAGATGCCTTTCTGCTGCTCTCCATCTGCTGAAATAGCGTAGTGAACATTAATTATCGTGAATGAAGCTTGTAGATTTTTAGCACAAAAGTGTATTATGCCGCGGTCCACCGCGACCCTATACACGTCATTTCCATAGTGGATGTTACGCAGCAAAACATGCATATAAGAACAACATAGAAAAACTGCGCAGGAGAATTTTCTATGATCCGTTGGGAATCAAACTCAGAGCACCCAGCTCTACGAAGAAAGATGAGCGGCGCTCTACCACTACTCTGCTGGCCCTCATGCGAGAAGCTGCACGAACGCAGCCTTATACTGTTATGTCGCTTCGTTCATTCTCGCGCGCGCACCAAGGCGCATTTATCGATGCCGCCATCCAGGAGAGACGAAATTAAGCACTATAGCTTCATTTCGCCTCTCGTGGATGGCGGCACCATTCCAGGCGCGTTCCAAAGTGCTCCTCGATGCACGCGAGCGGAGCCGGACGACCGTATCGAGGAAAGAAGCTAGAAGGTATATAAGGCGTCGTACAGCGCCGATAGCGCATTGGTAGAGCACCGGCCACATTTCGTCGTGGACGGGATTTCCCCGCCTACCCTTCGAGCGTGATGACAAGAAAACTGCTACTTTAGGTGCCCAAGTACGGCAAGAACGTTGGCGAATGGATGTGGCGTAAGTAAACATTATTGATGCCGCTGTCGCGCTGCATTTAATATCGACAGCGTCCAGTTATTACGCAAACAACGTCATTCACCACAAGGGGCTGGTTGTGGATGTTATGGATGCGATGCGTGAACGTGGGTTCATCCACGTCAAACGGTGCCGTACCAGTGAAACACAGATAGCAATGGGCAAGTTCACCTCGACGTACAATAAACATGCAACTGCATCTATGAAGACACATTTTGCTTTCGCGTTATACCGATTCCTCTGACTGAGGCATCAGCCAGATCTTTTATTCCAGTGGCGGTCTCTAATGGAATGCGACGCAGGCCATGCGGGCATCTGCTGGGCGCGCCACAATGCGAAAGCGCTGTAGCAGGCGCCAGGAATAGTAAGCTGAAGTGCAGAGAAAAGCGATTCGCTCTTCTGGTAACCTCGATAGCAGACGCTTTGCTCGCTGTGAGGCTACCATGCGATGACACATCTTTTGTTTGTTGTCGCTTACTAAGCTTTCGTGTGTCGTCCTTGCCCTCAATACTGGTTAAATGCGCAGCACCGCAATCGCATTCCTTCTCACTAAGAGATTTCGCAGCCAAGAATACCGTACGTATAAGGAAGCTCTGTGAATTCGTCTCCACGTTCTTAACCGTCACTTCGACCTTTCAGACTCTGTCGCACACATAGAGCCGAAAACTGCCATTGCCAACGCCGTCTTCGCAGTGTCAGCGTGTCTGTAAGCCATTTGAAAGACATCGACTAACGTCCTCATACCAACTGGCTTCCTGATACGCTAACATACCTTCCTTTTTCTCATCGCATATTTACAAGGCGTCTTTTCCCGTGGTGCATCATCTGCCTTTTCCTGCGTAGAGTTTAAAAATGAAGGAACAGGAACCACACCATAAGCGTCAACACTGTACAGGCCTCATGTAGCGCGCCTGGGGAGCCTCGTGAATAAAAGATAAAATTAATTATTACTACAGTACGGATTCCGTGCTCGCACTGAAAGAAAATACAAACTCCTTGGTGTTTCGTATCGATTGGTAAGACGACTTTGACGGCGAAAGTTACCTCGTTCGTAACGTATGAAAGACGTATTGTGGATTTTTTGGTACTCGTTTATAATGTAATGCGGTTTTCGAATTTACGTAAGCATGCTCTTCTTTAATTAAGCGTCCACTTGGTTACGCCTCCCATCAACGATACTTTGTCTATCTCGCATGAACTGTTAGTAGCCCCGCCACGGTGGTCTTGTGCACTCGACTGCTGATTCGAAGCTCGCGGGACCGAATCGCGGCCGCGGCGGCTGCATTTCGATGGAGGCGAAATGTTGAGGCCCGTGTGCTGTGCGATGTCAGTGCACCTTAAAGAACCCCAGGTGGTCGAGATTTCCGCAGACCTCCACTACGGCGTCTCTCATAATCATAGCTGGTTTTGGGACGTTAAACCCCACAAATCAATCATGAACTGGTTGTATCTATTTAGGTTTCTAATTTTTCACGCATGACTCATATCATTGTTAGTTATATCAATCTTATCACTTCTTATGTGTCTTACCTATCTACGCCTCTCGTATTTATATCTATTTATCTGTATGTGCTCGTCTCTAGATACAATTATAAAACTTGAACTACCGTTATCAGTCGTTCTCTAAGCTTATCGACTGTTATCTATCTATACGACGTCTATATATATTGTTATAACTCTCTGCTTAATTCCATTTATTTCCGTACACCACGGTCTTTCGCTTTTTCTCGTTATCATCCTTTACTTATCAATATGCACCTTTAAGCTATCTCGTTTTAACAGCGAAGCCGTTCTATCTCGAGGTAAAATGTCTGTCGTGACCTGAAAACTTGGTGTATCGGGTAGGCGTCCGAGGGGTACAAAAACAAAGCTTCAGTGTCCTCTCTGGTTAAAGTTCTTCTTCGCACCTAGTTAATATTTCGTGCAACTAGATCACAACGCTTAGCTGCAACATAGTTTACGATTCCTTTTAGTCCTCTGCACCAGCACCGCAAGAAGGCTAGGTTCGAGTGGGAATCGAAACGAGGCCGCCTGCATGGCAAACAGGTGTTATGCCAAGGAGGCACGCCAGCGGCAGACGCCGCTTGGGAAAAAAAGGCGCTGTACGTGGTGAATATCCATATATACTGTGGTACAGTAAGAAAGGGGGAAATGAAGTGAGGCTGAGGAGCAGGAAAGCAAAAAGAGAAAGGAGGGCAAAGAGTAAAGGATAGTACAGCCTCGTACAGATAGCAAGGGGGAGGAAAAGGGAGGTTCGGTTGAGGAGATGGGACAGTGAGGAAGAGGAAAATGAGGCAGGGAAAGGGTATAGTGTAGCATACTCATGTACAATACGTATAGCAAGGAGGTGGGAAACGGAAGTGAAGGTGAGGATGGAGAAATGAGGTGGGGAAGGCCGACAGCTTCGCTGTGACGTAGCCTTGCGCCCCTAGCGCAAGCTGCCCACAATTCCCTGTCTCTGTCTACGCCTCCTTGTGTTGTGTTTATCGTATCAACGCATTTATAATTGATTATGCTGAAGTACGTTGCGTATAACGCGATCTTCGCCTTTGCGCATATCGTTGCGTGTATATCGACACCGGACGGCCTCACTCCGCGTTTCTTGAGGAAGCAAAGGGGGCCCCGCAACATTTTTTGGACACTCAGAAAACAGTGCCGATCTGTCGTAGAAGCTCAGCACTGCACGCAATAGTGGAATAGTGGACTCGCAAATTGGTTTCAGACAGAGCTGGAAATCGGCTGCTCTTTTTTGCCAACAAATGAGGTCGCTAGGAGCACTGACTTCGTTCTGTGCATTCGTTGGGATCATAGAGCGAATGTAAATAACTTTTGAGCTAATTATATAAAGCTGAACCGTAAGAAAGGGAACCATTATGGCGCCTCCCTGTTGCTACATGTGAGCGGCAACAGGGTGGCGCTAGGAAAAATAATAGGTCGTCTTATGCTATTTCATTAAATAGTGATCATGTGATTGGTTTCTGAATGTTATGTGTGAATACTAAGGTGGCAGATAGCGCTTGCTAAGTACAAAATTTATGTATTTCATGATGTACGCACTCCTTAAATAAATCATGACGCGTATTTTTGTTTCCGATCTCTTTCTCTTTCTCTCTCTTTGTGTGTGTGTGTGTGTGTGTGTGTGTGTGTGCTTTCAGACGCACACGACGATCACGGTCTAGAGCTCTTAGCTCATAACCTCTTCGAGCGACACTTGCGACAGCAAAAAGGGAACCCTTAACAGCGACACGGCATTTTCGCAAGGTCGTGACCGTTGAAAACTACACAACACCAGAAATATTAACAAGGATCATCTTTCGGTTGCGGAATTTTCAGCTGCGCTGCTGCTCGCCAACGCAGCGAACACCTTCCACACACGAACACA
Source organism: Hyalomma asiaticum (assembly GCA_013339685.2). Classification (NCBI taxonomy): domain Eukaryota; kingdom Metazoa; phylum Arthropoda; class Arachnida; order Ixodida; family Ixodidae; genus Hyalomma; species Hyalomma asiaticum. The sequence goes on from CM023481.1 coordinate 165,709,872, forward strand.
CGGCTGCACAGCGTTAAAACTGGCTGCTATCGCCAAGGCTAGCAACCCTGGCGTGGCAACATAGCGGCACTTTTGCCGTTATCGATTGTAAGGCATGAACGTTCTGGGTGGTTTGTCGTCTAGAGTCAGCGTAGTATTCCTATGATCGGGGTGTTTCGCTTATGGTCATCGCCGCCTACAACTGAATTTCTCCAACATGAGTGCCTTAACCCTATATATCACGCTAAAATACAAAATAAACCTGACGTGAATGTAAGGCACATGTCCTTGGTGCGCTGAGCGTGTGGCCTTGTTTCGGGTTTGAAAGAATATCCCACTTCGCAAACACCTCGCCTTCAGTTGTTTTGGCACCGGTCCAATATGACGGGCTTCCCAACTTTCAACAAACAATTCTCTGCAGATCGTTGGGCTTTGCGTAGGCGTTGTGTTGTTCTGTGTGACAGCTCCTCGAAGGTCCTCAGAGTGAAAACAAAATGAGAGATATGTGTACACGTGCAATGCACTATGAACATTTCATGGTCTTCTGTACAGGAAGCAGACAGTATTTTTATGTATTGCTTGTATACTTGAATGAAGCAATTATTGTGTTGCTTACGTAGCTATGCAGTTGGCGTGGGCTACTGCACTTTTGCGCATATGAAACAAAGTAAGACATATATAATTGCGAATTATACTACATATGGATTTCTGCCACTTAGTTTGGGAGCACTACCGGTAATGGCGGCCCTACTCCCTAGGCATAACGAAAATTTCTGTGTACCAAGATTAGTACGCTCATATGATGGGTATAATGCCCCTGTCACAGGAGCACTCTTAACCATTGCTAGCGTTACCGCGGTTAACAATATCAGCCGTAGTTAACACCAACCGTAGTACACTGGAGCTACATGGGCTATCGTGTTCGCGGTTGACACAAGCTCAGCCTACATCCAGCACATCGACATACACACTTGCAAAATTTCGTATCCTCTTCGTTAGGTACGACGAAGCAACTTGGCACAGTCCAGTATCGTTCTATAAGAACGTTGTGGATAGAACTACGCCTCGCGATCCACGAACTCATCACAACAATCCGCCGTCACCACGGACTGGCCTGCGCTTACAAATCCGAGCGCTCTTTATAGCAAGGTGTACGGCGGTGCCGTCGCCTTTCGCGATCAAGCGCGACTCGAGCTCGTCACAGAGATCTTTTTGCGATCACGATTAACATTAGTACTCGTAATTTCATGTCTGAACATGTGCGATTAGTCTTATCTGCGTCTCGACGCGGCGAGGAAGGTCCGAAAGGAAGCGAGCCAGTTGGGTGGAACGGCCGGTGCCGCTGTGGTGTTCGTTGTTGTTTTGTGGGGTTTAACGTCCCAAAACCAGTTCTGATTATGAGAGACGCCGTAGAGGAGAGCTCCGGAAATTTCGACCACCTGGGGTTCTTTAACGTGCACTGACATCGCACAGCACACGGGCCTCAACATTTCGCCTCCATCGAAATGCAGCCGCCACCGCCGGGATTCGATCCCGTGACCCTCGGATCAGCAGCCGAGTACCATAGCCACCATAGCCACTAGACCACTGTAGTGGAGCCCGCTGTAGTGCTTGCCTCCCGCATCGCGGTTTGCGATCTGTCGAGCGGTGTTGAAGTGGGCGAGCGTTGCAGAAATCGCAAACTTTACAACTAACTTTGCTCAGTTATCAATTATTTTGTGTGATAGACAACCGGAGTCAATATTTTAAATGCTGTTGCGTGCGGTGATCTAGCAAAGGCCTGGGCAACCTTGGCCCGAGCGGTCCCAGCGTGGGAAGCAACCGCGGTGCGCTGCAGAAGCACACGCTGCGACCACTTGAGTAACCTGGGTTAATATTACCTTCCAAAAATTGTTTTACGGTTAGGGGCCGCTTTTAGCAAGATTCTGCGAAGAGGCAGTGCTGAACTCGGGAGAGGCACCATCCGCCATTTCATCCATTTCCGAACGTCGGTTTACGATTAACCGAGCTTGGCAAGCTGGTTGGCAGCCAACCACGGTTAGCAGCCCAACCGCCGTTTCGCGCCGTGTCTTGTAAGTGCGCTAACCGCGTTATACGATAACCGCGGTTACGCTAACCGTAGTTAAGGGCGCTCGTGTGACAGGGGTATTAGAAAGCAGCGCTAACATCTTCCATGGAACTCTTTCTTTCTAAAGTGCCCTAGATATTATAAAATGCCCTCCGGATCGACTTTCGTAGGAGAGAGAGAAACAGTAATTGGAGATGAAAAAAAAAAAGCAAGATTAACCGCGAAAGATGCATCTGGTTTGGTACTCTAGAATGGTGGAAGGTGGGGGAGGTATGCGTGTTTAAGGTCCAACTAATGAAAAAATATGAAACCCTGTGCGAAAGCTAATTCGGCGGGTCAAGTAGTACTAACAAATGTTGCGAAAGCAGCACAGCAAATCCAACTTGTAGTAACTAACTTGACGTGCGAGGGTGCCGATTTATGTTCATTACAAATGTTACTAATTTTGTCGCAACATTGCCCTTCTGAAGAGAATATCTGCCAAGTATAGCTAGACTCAAATCTGCCTCTACAGTAGGTTGCTCTCCTGCGACATTAGTTTTAAACTCGCAGCATAACAACCAAGTGCACTGCTTTTTGCTGCACCAACAGTGGGGTCTTTGGGGAGTCTGAACTTGGGAAATGTCCAATTTATTATCCATTGCAGTAACCGTGTTTGTTTTTAGAGCTTGTGTGGAGGTCACGCAGGAGCGAACCATGGTCGTTCAAACATAATGGTATTCGACTCTTTTCTATTAGTGCTCCGTGATTAGCCGAACTATTTCGAGCTACGACAATTGGGCTTATATGTCATGCAATGTATCAAAAGCCGCTCCTCAAAATGACATGCACAGCCTGCTTACGTAGCATTAGGTGGAGTAAAATAATAATAACGTACTTTCAATTCTGCGTCTTTGCCGCTGTTAAGCATTCGATATTGGGAGCGAGGACATACCGTGGCGCCGCCACGCGGAACAACCGGTGTGACGCGCAAAGTTGGATTGCTCCGCCAGCACTGCGTTGCTCAGCACGGAGCTGCTTTGCGCGTCAACTTTTTATTGTTGTTGTCGTTTCATTTGAGCTAGACGATATCTATAAAATATTGTTGTGGCTACGTTATTGATTGTACTATAAGGTAATGAACTCTTCAGGAAAAAGAATAGCTTCATTACAAAGCTTTAGACACTGCGACGACTGCTGTTGTCGTCTGCTATGGTCACCGGCGAGGATACCGCGCGTGCGGAGTCCGCTGGTTTTTTTAGGTGAGATAGCATTTTGATGAATGAAAATGAATAAAAAGTAAGCATCAAGATGGTTCTGGCACGTGGTTGCGGTAAATACACATAGTTTTTGGCCGCAAGAAAGGCGTGCGACGTGTTTCTCGTGCAATTCATTCATTGTATGTTTGCATCAACAAAGGGGAGGCCGTAGACTCGAAGAAATGGAATTACCACATTTGTATTCATCCTGAACACGCATACCCCTATGGAACGCGATGCGAGTGGTTCCTTTGTTTTGCGGAAAGCAAAGCAGCAGGCATAGCGCTGCATTCAATTGCGACCATTCTCACATGATTTAAAGTGGACACACGACATACGCACGTGCGCGCCTCATTAAAGGTTGTTATTTTCGAACAGGGGGTTCACCTTAGGACGTTTTGGCTTGATCGCATTTTAAATTCTCGCCAGTATGACTCCAAGGACACTAGCCTGGGACAAAGTTGTCCGTGGCTTCTCCTTTCTGTTGCTTATTTTTCCCGCGTATTCAAGACAGTCGTCCCACGGCGATTTTCGATCGCGATCGAGCCAGTTCATGGCTGCATTTTTCGACGAATAACTCCCGGTCGTATTTTGCACAAAGGGGCCAATAGCGATCGAAAATACAGCGTAAGACCCGGACGTTAGTATACGCATTTGAATGCGCTAGTACGCTGCAAGATGTAACTTATTGTGGTCTAAATGCTTCAGTGAAACTATCGGTGTCCAGCATATGCACGTTCATCGATAAGCCATATATATGACACCCCGCGGCTGCTGATAGAAGGAAAATCTGTGTGTGAAGCTGGCCACGTCGTCGTCTGCAGTCTAAAAGGAGAAGAAGTGACACTGGCTGGGCTCATTTTGCAGACGTCGTCTGTTAGCCAATACCACGCTTCCAATAACTCCGAGCGCACTTTTAAGCTTTTCTGGTCCCTAGGTGTCCGCGAACGTGAAATAAGCGCGAAGCAATGATGTTTCTAAATAAAAACGCTGGCGAATGTCCGTTAAAAACGCGTGTCGATCGTCCCTTTCGGCGGGGGCTCGGAGCGAGGTGGGATCACGTGATCCAACTTTGCACGTCAGAACGACCGCAACGCCAGCATCTCCAGTGGTGGCCCTCGCGCCCAATAGGTAAAAAACTTTCGAGCTATGCCATCTTCGCCTGTTTTTCACTTGGCGTTACCCATCAGCGAAAGCTCATCAGGTCAAAATGACGGACGCACTAAACAGCGTATCACTGTGTTAAACGATACTGATGCCTACTTTGAAATAACTGGAGCGTAGCCCCGCTCCGAAAGAAATAAACGATGACTGTCCACCCGCTGCTCCGGAGTGCTGGCTATAAGGGATTTATTATTTAGTATAATAAATAATTTACGCGGTCGTATAACGCCGTCGAACCTTTTTTGGCACGTTTACTACATCGCACTTCCAACGCTTTTCCGCCGAGGATGTATTATACTTACGTCACATTGCCGCGATCGCCAACGCCCGGCCGCAAGATATGCAAGTGTAAGCGAACCAATCGGAGGTGCAGGCGCGGGCGCAAGCATGCTACCGTGTTTCACTCCCGTTGCGAGCTCGGCCCAGCTCAAACCCTCTCTACTCCTCCGCGCTCTGCGACGCATCGCGTATATAAGGAAATAGTGTAAGTGGAGGCGATGCTTTTCAAAGTTCAGGTAAACGATCAAGAGCGGGAGCGCGAGACATCCCTTAAACTAGGAAAGGGCTTGATTAGGTTTTTTGATGGCTCCCGTCCATTTCTGCGCCGGTGATTGCACCAGCGCAGACGCCTGGTGCAATCACCAAATTTGATGTCTGGTAGATTCGAATATAATCACAATAGAATCGTTTGACGTTGTTGCAATCATTCGCGAGATCAGTGCCGTTAGTATGATACAGTTCTCATAAAGCTCAATGATACTACGGCTCGACAATGGGTACGGGTGTCCAAATAGTGAATCTTTTAACCGAATCGAATAAGAATTCGAACTGCATACTATTCGAATAGTTTCCGAATATCAAGGGGAAAATTCTCATAACAGCCGGAAAATGCCATGGCATTTTATCCGAAAGAAATAATCATAAACATTGACAAAGCGATTAGATTTAACCGAAAAAAAAAACAATTATGTAAAGTAAGGTAGGCTTGCATGTAGCTCTGACTAGAGCCTTTGAGATATTAAGTAACCGTAGGTGGTGCTTGACAGTTCATTAAGCTACCCCTCAACCAGCACGTGACCGAGGCCAATTTGCCATTATTCCCTCTAAAGTTTTCATGACTATGGGTCAAGATTGTCACGTGACCACCTCTCCTACCTTTATTCCTTCCTCTGTGCGCGGGAGCATGTTAGGGAGGGCTCTGGAGTATTGCCACTAGCTCGGCGACCAAAACAACTGATATCAGTATCATTACAGTAGATTGATGACGCGTGCGCTTCCGCGACACTGAAATTTTAAGCAAAAATGTCTCGTTCGGGGCACCAATATAGCCCCCATAGCCCCGCAAGAGCTGCATGCTTCGTGGTAGTTCAGTAATAAAAATTGCAGCTTTTTCGTCGGTGCTGACTAGTCATCAACCATTCGAAAAATATTCGTTTTTTTTAATATGACTATTCCTTTTCAGTACCAAATCGTATAGAACAATTTTCGATTTGTCATTCGAAATTTTCGAACATTCACACGTCCCTAATCACTCATATTACCAAATTGCTTCGATATTTGGGATGCCAGTGTATCAAAAGAACTTGTGAGTCATTTGGCATTCGCAAATTTCTCATGTTTGTCATACTGTACGTAACAGGACGAGAATTTCCATATCGCGGACACGTGCCACTTTGTACGAAGAGAGGACATGACTGACTTTATCAAAACCTTAACTTGTTTCTGCTAGTCTACCAGCGCACCTCACTCGGCCTACACCGTGAATACAACAAAAAAGTGGTGCGATTTCTCACGTAAAATTATTTTCAGGTTAAAGTAAGAGCTAGAGACGAGAGAAAAAGAGCGGAAAATGATTACAAATTTACTCATCTTGCTTCTCGCACAACACGTGTTAACCTGATCAGACCTCAGGCATAAGTGAGGGGCTTCTTCGCACACTACAGTCGATCAAATTTTTGTTAATCTTTTGGTTTGGTACATTGGTTGTATTTACTTAAAAGGTCATTTGATCTGCGTTTCATCACCCGGAGTGCTCCAAATTGATTTAGCCCGAGTGCAGCAGCAGGAAGAACAGAAAAGCATCGGAAGAAGAAGAAGAAAACGGGTCCGTGTCTGACGAGATGTTTTTTTGCACGTTATGTTTCCAGAGAAGCGCGAAGATTTGCTCCTCCGTGTGCGCAAAGTGGCCGGCTTATGCTTAGAGGGGGACGGGCGCGCTCTAACAAGACGCTGACCAGCCGCGGGCGCCTCAAGTATCGTTACAGAAGCGCCTCTTGTCTAATTACGCCTCCAAACGAGCACGCGTTCGCCAGAAACGACCGAATTCAAGAAAAGAGGAATATCGGCGCGCCAAAGAACACATCTCGCGCTCTTGTTCTCGCTCGTCACGAAGAGCGCTCGGCCGCGCGAGCGTCCGCTGCCGCGCGCAACGACGCGCATGCGCGCGTCCTGCACGAGCCAATCGGCGGGCCCGATTCGAAACCAGGGCTCCGGTGGCAGAGAATGCTGTGCGGCCAGCGGCTTCCCTCTACGGCCCGGACTCCGAAGGGAGGCCCCCCGTGGAAAAGGCGCACTCCTTCTCGCCGGACACCGGGTCAGTCGCTGAGCGCTCGAGGGGGGTCGGCACGCCAAACTGTTGCTGCGCCGGCCGCAGACGGGCCTCATGCCGCATGCAGGGCAGCAGCCTTGCGCCTGGGTGAGTGACCGGATGCCCTCTGGCTTTGAAAATCACGCGAAAGGTGAGGGGGTCGAGGGAGCGCGGGTTCTGAGCATGACGTCACTCCAAACATTGAAGGAACCGGCGGGGTAGAGCGCGTTGCGGAAAAGATCGTCAGAACATGTGCTGTATAGTGAAAGGAATTTGCATACTCACGGACGAGCGCCTGGCGTTGCTTCAGACACCGTGGGTGCACAGTGTCTGATGCAAGCAGACTGGTTCCTTCGATTGACGCAGTCGTGTAGTAGGCTAATTCTGCTGCGACGACAACGTCGCCGCTCTTGTGGCTTACTCGAGATCACGTGTCCTGTTTACGATGTCACAAAAAGTCAATTCCAGCGCCGGTCAGTTTAACGTTATTCATTTCGTACTTAACTCTCGCGTTATTGTACGGTGCTTGTCAGCTTACTTACCGCTACTCTTTACCGTGGAAATTCTCCTATTTAAATATATTTAAGGCCGTGCCATACCAACTTGCAGCGGTTGGATGGCTCACCAGAGAAAACTTTATGGTTCGTCTGTGTCATCACTTGCTTTACTGTTCCCAATATAGCCTCGCAGTACGTTGTAAATCTAAGCTAGAGATAATGAAAAAAATGTTTTATAAGGTTAACGTGCATCCCATATCGCTTGCACATAATACTACTTAGGACAACACTATTTGGGCATGTTCATTTCTAACCCTACTACACACCCGTATCACTTTGGTTTCATAATTCCCATCTCTGTTAGGTTACGTTCGTCTTTTGATTGATGGTTGGTTTGTGGGGCTTAACGTACCAAAACCAGCTCTGATTATGAAAGACGCCGTAGTGGAGGTCTCTGGAAATTTCGACCACCTGGGGTTCTTTAGCGTGCACTGACATCGCACAGAACACGGGCCTCAACATTTCGCCTCCATCGAAATGCAGCCGCCGCTGCCGGGATTCGATCCCGCGACCTTCGGATCTGCAGCTGAGTGCCATAACCACTAGACCACCGTTGCGGGGCTACGTTCGTCTTTTAGTTGGTACCTTTGACGTCTTTCCATCGTCTTTTGATTAGACCATGTCGTTCTTACTATTTCCCTCTGCAACCCCATAAGACACAGCAGGCTTCCCTAGCCTTTACGGCTGAGTCTCTAGCCAGAAAGCTGGAACCTTATGAAGCAGTGAAGAACAACGGGATTCATGTCACAATTAAAATTCAATGAGAAGCCTCGCAAGCGCTGGGTTTCGAATGAAGAAAATTACTTTAGCGAGTACGGTACTGATGGAAAAACTTTAAAGAAGGCACGTGTTGAAATATCTCTTTAAACCATGAAGACTGCCCCGATTTTTTTTGTTCATAGAGTGCCCGAGAAAGTCTCTGTATCATACAGGGATTATAGTATTGATAACCTGAGAATGATGAAGAATAGGTAGTACATATACAACAAAGCAACCATTACTAGAATCTCACATGGCTACAAACCTTACTGGCACGTGTTACCTAAAACGAAGCAAGACACATATTGAGGAAAAAAATCACGTACTTCGCAAAAAAAAAAAAAAAAATTGACCCGGCTAAAACACTTCGATTGTTGATTTTCAGCTTTTGTTCTTGGGTAGACACTGAAACACTGATAACGTAACAAAAGCTGAGAGCCGTTGGCCGGTGATGCTGAACACCATATGTATATGCATGAGCGTAGGCGTTCACACGTCTCTGAGCATTATAGAACAATCATTAACGGAGCTCCACTTTTTCTGAACGAACTGACTCACAGCGCAGGCGTGTCATTACGCTCTTTCTAGCTTTTTTATGCCTTGTATATTATCTGGTATCGTCAGACGAAGTGGCAAGGAGGACTATAATAATTTCTGTGGTTTTAACTCCCAAAACCACGATATTATTATGACAGACGCCGTAGTGAAGGGCTCCGGAAATTTCGACCACTTGGGGTTCTTTAACGTGCAGTGACATCGCACAGTACACGGGCCTCAATATTTCCCCTCCATCGAAATGCAGTCGTCGTGGCCGGGATTTCATCCCGCGACCTTCGGGTCAGCAGTCGAGAGACTACAACCACTAGGCCACCGCGGCTGCTTGTAGTAAGAAGGACAACGTGTGAAAAACGCTATGCAGTGGTACCGATCAGCTCAGTAAGAGCTTCGTGAGGAAATCCATCCTGTGTGCTGAAGCGGAAAGGACACATGCTTAAGACATTTTGCTGAGAGAGAGACCATAATCTAACGATTATTTTTGCTCACTTATGCTCATATGGTTATTTTTGCAGCCTCATTTCCCGGTCACAACATCTAGAGTTTTGCTCCGACAACTGACGAATCAAGAGGAAGAGAAAGCGAATTACACGAGATTTGTTTTAGACTTCACAGAAACCTGAACTCCTGCGTGTAGCTGCAAGAAGCAGCTACACGCAGGAGTTCAGGTTTCTGTGAAGTCTAAAACAAATCTCCTGTAATTCTTGCAGCAACAAGCAGATCTTTTTGTACGGGATCAAATCACGACATGATAAATGCGCGTTGAAAATGCGGCTGTTTTAAACTTTGTCTTACTTTGTCTTTTAAGAATGTAAGGTGATTTTCCTACGAGCTGCACAGGATATCTACATTACAGACTTGGTGCGATAAGAGCTGTTAATAGGCGGATATCGCGTAACACTATTTTGATGCTCGTTCGTTGTAGCGTTTGTGTATCGCAGGTGTGGCGCAGAATGCGACCTTGGAAAGGGAACCTTGAATAGAACCACTTAATACTTTAGCAGTAAGCGTTTAGGCTTCACGTGACTCGGTGCCATAACGTGGTTTTGACTTACCGTTGATATGAGCACTAATTTGCCATTACAGTGAGATGTAAGTTTACACATTTGGCATTACACACATCACACAGATGCTTGTTTTGTGTATGCGTGCTTTTCCTAGACGTTGAAATGGTAAGGGAATAGTCGTACTTCGTGTTGTCTATTCCCGTTCACTTGTGTACTACATGTCTGCGCGCGTAACTTATTCCGACGCGATGGGCAGTGCACGGTTGCCACGAATACAGAAAAATGGCGAGTTCGCCCGAAGACGAAGCATTGAAAGCAATAGAGCAAGGTTTAGCGCCGTGGTGAAAGCATATCAGAACAGTGGCATAATCAAGAGCGACGACACTAGCGTTGCAGGAATGAAGAAAAACTACCACCGTCTATCACCAACAAAATGAATCGATATATTTAGCGTGGTCTTTATCGTCCGTTCCGTTGACATCAGTGTGTGTGGTACAGAGCTGTTCAGTGTTAACGCTTATGGAATTGCTCATAAGGCTCGTGACAGCCACGGAAGCCAGAGTACTGCTTTGGTGCTGGCTAAGTCGACTGTGTGGGCAGCGAGCACTTGGGCTTTGTTGTCCTTGCAGGAAAATTATCTGTGCGTCTCTCGAGACTTCCAAGTGCGGGCCACATAGGCGGGTCGATACACGGACAGCACGTTGCCGACGGTCCGGCCTACTGCAATAAAAATTAATAAAAAAAGGACGCATATTTCCTTGTTTCGAAGGGCGATAATCGCCTGCCGTCCCTGATAACACCATCTCTTCTTCCCCCTCCCAGCCCTCACGCTTTTTTCCTCCCCTCTCACTTCTCCCATGATGGATGCAATGGAGGTTTTGCTGAATTGAATTCAAATTTTCCCGCGTTCGCGCTGCTCTCGCGCCGTGTGTTGGGACATTTTGTAACTTCGGCGTCTCTTCGGCGCCCCTTTAACTTGTGGAGTTTTCATTTACTGATGTGAAAACTAGTCCAATGTGTATTCGATGAACGCGACGTATCGCGTTTACGGTCATATATGTATTGCCTCGAATAGGCCTCAGGTTTCCCTTACGCTGTACAATCCTGACGTCTATGACGCCGTGCCACCAGTGCTAGTCGCTCGGTTGGTTTTGACCGCCCGGTTGAATCGGTATTGGCCAGGCAGTTGAATCGAGTGACAGACAGACAGACAGACAGACAGACAGACAGACAGACAGACAGACAGACAGACAGACAGAGTTTTTCGCGTTTAGGTAGCCCATGACAGACCATTGTCTTTAATAAAACCAGCAGAAAGCGTAGAGACGATCGCCTTTCTGTTATCGAGTGTTCCTGTGTCTTCATTTACAGCATCGTGCGAGAAGTCGCAACCCCCTTCACCTTGTATTCGGTCTGGCGTGAGATATATAACTAATTACGAAGGGAGTCCTGGCAGAGCGGCCCGGGGCGAACGCGTCGTTTATGCTCTCCATACGAGAGATGGCTCCGCAGTGAGTGGGCCTCTAGCCCGCTCATTTACGTAGCTGTGACGTTGCTATAGCCATTGCGTGACAGCCCACCGCATCACGCTCCACTTACTTCAGTGCACCATGTCTTTTTAAGGGCCGTTTGCCATTACTTTGCCGCGGAGTTCACTCACAGGGACATTACAATTTTACTTATGATTACCAACATTTATGTAAGCTATCGTAATGTCGTTTGAACAACTTCGTGTCGTCTCCCGCGAAGCGCAGCCAACCGCGCCGCCGTGTAGGCACGCGCATTAAGCTCCCTGGCTGAAGCGTGTGCGGACGGCCTTGAGACGCAATTACATTCACTAAAACGCAAGGAATAAAGAAAGAAATGACCATTAGTGAAAGCAGCGGGAAATGAATTCAAGCGAAAGAGTTTTCACGGGCGCAGAAATAAATTGAGAACACACGAAATCAGCGGCAGTTATTAACCCTGGATTGCAGTGTGCGCGGCGGTCACATTTTTTTGCCGCTGCGCGACGTACAATTATCAGCAACGAGAAAGGAAAGCGACGACAGAGCAGGTCGACAAAGAAGAACCCACGTGTTCACCATCTAGCTCCGGTATTCAGTGAAAAGAAATGGGTCACATTCTTCGCATTCCAGCAAAGAAACGAGGCTAGCCTTTCTAAATACCCACATTAATAAAATTAAAGGTTGGACGGGTTCTTAAAGTAGTAGTCGTGGAAGACAAATCATGAAACATCCACATTAATATAATGCCGATTTTCGTATTTAAACAAATGCCCACGACTGAGCGTGCCAACGAATCTTCTTTTTTTTTTTCGTTTTATATTTAGTGCATTTAAAGTTATTTAAGCCTGGGTACTCGATCAGCGATGTCCGAAAGTGAAACTTTTCATTGGACACCAATTAACGAGTTAACTGCTCGTGTGGATCAGTGGCTTTGGTAGTTTCCTGCATAGGAAGAGGTCGCGGATTCGATGCTGCTCTATGAGGAATGCATTTTGACGAAGTGTGAAAACGTACAGTCAACAGCAAAAGTTTGCGGGGTAAGAAACTTCGTAAGAACCTATATTACCGCTTAGCCTCGCAACATAGCGTCGACTTAAACGTTTCAGTGGGTGGATGTTTTTCCGATGTACAGGCTGTAACATTTAATTCAATTAAGGCCATTTTGCGAGGCTAAGCGGTAACATAGGTTATTGCGAAGTTTGGAATCTTGCACCGTCCCCATCGCTCGTCGGTCCACAAGGCAGTGAAATAACGCTTTTGTTTCTTGAGGACGACGGGCTTGTGTGATTGATTGATTTGTAGGGTTTAACGTCCCAAAACCAGCTCTGATCATGAGCGACGCCGTAGTGGAGGTCTCCGGAAATTTCGACCACCTGGGGTTCTTTAATATGCACTGACATCGCACAGTACACGGGCCTCAACATTTCGCCTCCATCGAAATGCAGCCGCCGGGGCCGGGATTCGATCCCGCGACCGACGGACTTGTGTGAACGCCTTTGACCGAGTGCCAGTGCAATACCGCACGCGTCAGCGCATTATCTGCCATCCCCGGCCACCTTTTTCTTTCGCTCTTCTCTCTTTCACCTTTCTATTCCCCTTTCCCAATCCCCCAGTGCAGGGTAGCCCACCGGACGCTTTCTGGTTAACCTCCCTGCCCTTCTGTTTCCCTCCTCCTCCTCCTACTGCAAACGTTTGCTGTTGCCTGTGCGTGTGCGTAAATTTCGGCGCACCATAAGGAATATCAAATGATGAAATTGCTTTGACACCCTTCGCCACCGTGCACCCGCAGCCTAGTTCGAAAACAATGAATCCGAAATGCTAAACTGTTTATTGAGATGCAGTTAATTGTCGTGTTGACACGTTAGGAAGAACAACAACGATGATTGTTCAAACAGCCGCATTTCATTCCCGCTGAAATAGTCGCTCACATCATCATCATCATCATCATCATCATCAGCATCAGCAGCAGCAGCAGCAGCAGCAGCAGCAGCAGCAGCAGCAGCAGCAGCAGCAGCAGCAGCCTATTTTAGGTCCACTGCAGGACTAAGGCCTTTCCCAACGAGTTCCAATCCGCCCCATCGTGAGCGAGTTCCAAATAGTCGCTAACAACGTGACAAATGATTCCAGCCACTATACATACAGCCAGTGAGCCCATCGAACAGCGAAAGGGCGAGTGTTTAACCGTTGTTACGCGGATCGACGTTAACGTGTTCACAACGTTTTAAGTTACTATCTTTTCTCAATCGGGTATTGTTATGGCGCTGACTCACTGAGCATTTTCATGAGCAGGCGTTGAGGAAGGAAAGATATTGTCGAAGGGAGGTGACATAAACTATGAACAGTGGAAATATTTCAGCCACACACTCTCACGATTACTGTGTGTGTTAAAGTTAGTATCGTTGAAGCAACTTTCCAACGCATCGTATCGTCGTCTTCGCCTCCGTGGAGCTGACTGTTATATTTTTCGTTGGTACCAACATCATCACTACCTGTAAATGAATGTTCATCGCTTAGTGCTGTTCCGGTCCCACTCTGTTCGCTTCTCTCTCCATGCACTGGGCTGGTTTTGGCACCGGCTTTTCGCTTCCGTGTAGCTCACACCTTCAACCATCCAATGTCTTATGGCATTGCTACAGCTACCATCAGAAGCTTCGATACGACCAATCAATTATATAACGTCAAGTGACATCAGCGCCGCACATTGCATCACCAGAGATCATTAACCATTCTAGCGGTCTACTCAAGAATTAACAGCGTCACACGCACGCACGCACGCACGCACGCACGCACGCACACACACACACACACACACACACACACACACACACACACACACACACACTCACTCACTCACTCACTCACTCACTCACTCACTCACTCACTCACTCACTCACTCACTCACTCACTCACTCACTCACTCACAACGCGCGCGTGCGTGCGATTGATGTTATTCCGCACAGCAGCGCGTGTACTAAAGACCATCAGACTTTACTACCAGAGGACTACAATTAAGGCCACAGGAGCGACCTACATTAGTTAGCATGGAACCGTTTGACCAGTGGAGCTGCTTCATCTTCACGGTGTGCCAAGCATCGGATGATCTCGTAGTGGTCGCACAGAGCGCTGGGCTAATCCCGGGAACAGATTAGGGCGTGGAACAGTGCCTCATACGGAAAATGATATGTTAATTATGTGAACCAAGTGATAGAGCGCGTAGAAAGCCAAGGAAATCCGCGCAGCCGCATTTCCTTGGCTCGAAATACGAAGAAAGAAAGAAGAGAAAGAAAGAAAGAAAGAAAGAAAGAAAGAAAGAAAGAAAGAAAGAAAGAAAGAAAGAAAGAAAGAAAGATGATAACGATGTATGTAGGTGTAACGAGACACTGAGATTTCATAAATGATGCAACATTTTGGCGGAGTACGAGTACATGGCTAACATAACTGACTGGCCATGACATCAGTAACTTGACACCATTGACAGTTCAGTCGCGATTAGCGACAAAGGAACCTGTTCCGGCGGTTGTCACGGCATCGAATTGGCTTGAATTTCCTAAGAGTTTCCCGGCGTGTGAGCAAGCATATTCGCACTTGGGGCTTTCTCCGTAAAGCTTATAATTTCCCGAATATTTTCCTTCATGGAAGCCAGCGCGTTGAGACGCTTGGAGTGCTTTCTCAACGGTGACCTGAGTGTTGATTGATTTCTGGGGTTTTATGTCCCAAAACCAGCTGTGATTATGAAAGACGCCGTAGTGGAGGGCTCCAGAAATTTCGACTACTTGGGATTCTTTAACGTGCACTGACATGGCGCAGTACACGGGCCTCAACATTTCGCCTCCATCTAAATGCAGCCGCCGCGACCAGGATCTGATCCCGCGAACTTCTGATCAACAGGCGAGTGCCATAGACACTTAGACCACCGTGGCGGGGCAACGGTGACGGAGTGTACTAGATACGCCGTTCAATCGAATGTGGGTATAGATCATTACTGGATGCTTACTTCAGCGCCCAATAAAAATTGAATTCAGCGTCTAATATGTATTCAAACGAATTCGCTCAGTTTTCGATTCTTCTATAGATCATCCCTTTCAGAAGCACTTCATGAACTGCGAGTTTAAAGTGTCGTGTGGTTCTGCTTTTGGCTGCCGAACAAAATTACGTCTAATGTGATTGAGTACTATACGCTGCGACTGACATTGATAGGTGGGGTCTACTATTTATCTACCCGTTTCAGGCCCGAATCACGACGACTTGTCTATGAATGCGTCAAATCTTCCCACATAATTTCCGTGGCACCCCATATTCTATTGCAAGAAAGGAAACGCTCGCATATGTTGCAGCGTTTGTTATACAGTAATTAATTTTTATTAGAGTGCAATGAAATACAAACCTATTTTTAAGTCAGTCATCTTCCGTTTTGCCATGAAAGGGATCAGAAGTCAGATTGAAACGTGCGTGCAGTTTGTTTTTGGCTGTGTTCATTACGAGTCCCCAAAAATTTTTGACGTCGACCCCAAAACGTACCACGTCGATCCCTCAAATGTGTTATTGTCTTCAGAAAATGAATAGTCTGCAGGAATACACGTACATTGAAGGAAAATGACGACGCACTCAATGCGTCGACGGTTCAATTCATTTAGAGCTGAGTGTTCCTCCCACTTTCGTGGCTGCTTGTCGAATGAACTGGCTAAAAAAAAAAAGTTGCGCACAAACGCCCGCTAAAGGGGTTCTTTTTTGTTTATTTGTTTTGCAGGCATCTTGCTTCTTATTCTGCTTCTCTATCTGAACGCACACAAGTTCTGGGCACCGACCAAGACTATTCACGCGCCTGGTGTCACTATGTCGTACCTGAACGCCTGCACGTAGGTCTCACTGGCGTTGGCACAAGAGTGCTTGAGTGTGCGTGTGAGTGTGCGCTACATTGGTCAGAGCACCATCATGCGTACTGTGGGGATATCAAGCTTTGCAATTCTTTGAATTGCTTTGTGTGTGTGTGCGGCAGGCAGGAGGATGACGGGGGGGGGGGGGGGGGGGGGGAGAGGTTCACAAAGAACAATTTGCTTTAATGCGCGTCACATACGTGGTTTGCGCAGTTATGCGATTAGCATTCATGCGGTACTTACCATATTTGTCTATATGTATATGACCTCTTCAACGTAAACTTGTGGGATGATTATGTGCGTGAATAAAGCAACTTAGGAATGAAGATCTTGCCTGACTCTAAATGCTCATGCCAGAATGTCCAGGCCGTTCTAGTGATCACTCTTCATACCAGCGTGGCGTCTGTGCACTACCTTATGTTCCTTTTCTTACGAGGCTTTAGCAGCGGTGTCTAAATGCATTTCAACCAGGGAAAATGTTCCTCTTTAAGGGGCTTCTTAATTCACTGGCCCACACAATTTTCCATCTGTCAGACGGCTTTAAGAAAGCTGTCTAGCCGTGTTATTTTTTTTCTCCTAAAGCACGCTACAACCACAATGCATCACTCCCTAATAAGGACAGTGAGGTAGTTGTGCCTGGTTACCGGAGGTTCACCAATAATAATAATAATAATAATAATAATAATAATAATAATAATAATAATAATAATAATAATAATAATTGTCACCTTCGGGGGAAAATACAAAAGGACAACAGGCCTGTCAAAGCGACCAGGAGGCTTGGAGGACTAGGCCCGGCCCATCGGCAGATGATCGATGACAACACACAGAGATAGAAAAAAAAATGTTGTTGATCCCTCTGTCATAGGAATCTGTACAACAACACGAAAGTGAAACCTGTCTTCGCGAAATTGTGGAATGCATGAGCGGCAATCTGGCGAATCGACGGGCGGGAGATGGCTTGGGCACTGTGAACATGTGAACACGTCAGATCTAGACATCAGCAGCACTTCGACACGGCACAGAGATTCTGGACTGTTGTACACGAGAGAAAGTTTTCGAGCGAGTCACATTGCTTTGGAAACACTGAAATGCACGTGCCACGGCCTTGCGCAAGCCTGCCATAAACGAGGATCATCCGCAAATTGTGACGCCTTGAAAGAGAAACCGAATGGGTTGTCAGTGGATCGTTTTGTGAAAACACAGCCCACTGCAACGAAAGGTCAATCATTTGCTTGTGTACGGCCATCTTTGCGATCCTGGAGCAGTGCGCGTCGCAACTCGACACACCTGGCCACGCAAGACAAGTTCTGTAGCAGCCGCGTTCGTACTTTGCCCCCGGAACGCGCCATCACGACTCCCCCACGGCCCTAACTTCCTCGGCGATCGAGGCGCGAACACAACCGAAGCGCTGACTGCCGGCGCGAATCAGCGAATCAGCGCGACAATATGCTTCGCTCTATCTATCGTTCCTAGATGACGGTACCACCGCAGTGAACCTAAGCGAACCAAGAGTGCAGTGTGAGGCGATGTTAATTTAAGAGTAATTTTGCTTGTTAAACACCATAGTTCACTGTACTAAACACCTTTGCTTTAACCGGACGACAATGAAATGTAACTTCTAAAGCGCTATAGTGAACATATAAAGGGCCCATCTGTTGCATGTATGAGCGACGTTGCGATGGTGTATCGGTAGAGAGTCCAGCTCCTTTCATCAAATGCCGGTTGAAGATGGGTTCGAGTCCGCCTGGGTGGAACTTTTTCAGTGTGAAGCAAGTTCGTTTTTTGAAAGATCCACTTCCTTTACAGGAAGTACGTCGCTAATCTCTTGGTGGACCCAGGCATAAAGCACTTTCGTGGTAAGTTTGTATGCTAGCTTATACAAAGAAATATAATACAAATAAATAGCATATTTAATAATAATAATAATAATAAGAATAAGAAGAAGAAGAAGAAGAAGAAGAAGCGGCACTGCGTGGCAGCATAATATCGTAATCATAGTGAAGCCGCTATGTGCATATACACTAATCGACACTGCCCTGTTCAGCCTTAACGAGAACAATAACGACGTTAATTAATACCCATCTTAAGACCCTCTGTTGTATCTGTCAGCGGAACCTGGCTCCCAATTGATGCAGAATGCCCCGCCACGGTGGTCTAGTGGTTATGGTACTCGGCTGCAGATCCGAAGGTCGCGGGATCGAATCCCGGCCGCGGCGGCTGCATTTCGATGGAGGCGAAATGTTGAGGCCCGTGTGCTGTGCGATGTCAGTGCACGTTAAAGAACCCCAGGTGGTCGAAATTTCCGGAGCCCTCCACTACGGCGTCTCTCATAATCAGAACTGGTTTTGGGACGTTAAACCCCACAAATCAATCAATCAATCAATTGATGCAGAAAAAACGCAAAATCCGGATTATTGAAGAGCACTTGTAATGGCATCGTTTAGATCACAGTCGAACTTACCCCTGGTTTCAAGACAGCAGTTATCGACAGACGACGGCATTTTCGACTAGCCTTGGTGTTTAGTGGGCGGAAAAAACCGTGAATACCGTCAACGCGTAGATGAAAAAGAACCACCATCTAGGAACGATAGAGTGAAGAAGGCTGTCGTGCTTATGCGCGTCACGGTGAGCCGATCTTGTAGGCAGTTTTGTCCGACAGTCTGTGCGCATGTGTGAGCCATTCCTGGAGGAATGGCGCACAGTGTATGGTCAACAGTGTATGGTCAAACAGTGTATGTGTAGGGTTGTCGTGTCAGAAGAGATTTCAACGAATTTATTTTAATGAGCCCAAGCTGTCGGTGTCTATAACGTCGTCGTCGTAATGACCATGGTAAATCAAGCCCATTTGCACCAATTGATAAGTTCCCGTGTGAGACAACAGCGCAACACCGCATGCTTCGCACCTCCTGAGGTTTCACATCAGTAGAGCTGTGATCACGTTTTTATTTGATTTGATTTATTTATGTTAATTTACACTCACGTGTACGAAGTGTGGTAAATGGAGGTGGATGAGGAAGAAAAGGCCCACTTACACGGCTTGAGTGAACCTCACCCCCTTAGTGCAGTAGGGCTGCATGGACACACTGTACACTTTGTATAATACATCAATACAAACACCACAAAAGAATTGCAATTATACATTACATAAAAAAGAAGGAAAGCAGCTTCACCAAGTGATTTTTCTAATTGGGTAATACAGCACAAAAAGGTATGCACTTCATGACATACGCTAAAAAAACAGTCAACAATGTGAGGTATTGCGCTGATTGGTTCTTTATTGTCTTTTAACTGCGCTAATATTACGAGGCACGCTGCGTTAGGGAGGACGTACTTGACGACGACGACACCACAAGAGCAATAGGTGCGCTTGTGGTGTCGTCCTCGTCAAGTACCTCCTCCCTACCACAGTGTGCCTCGTAGCTTTAGCTCAATCTTAAGACAATAGAGACGAAAAAAAAAACACGTAAGATGCATTAACAACTTTCATAACACACCCTAGAGGGAGCATAGCATTAAGGTTTGAAATTCTGATAATGCTAGTTCTTTTAAACCGTAGCCTGCTCTGTCGTATGAATTCAGTAGTCTTGGCAGATTATTACATTTGAAAACCGTAGTCAGTTCTAAAGTGCGGAATCTACCATACTTGTAGCGTACAAGAGAAGCAAAGGTATAAATTTATAGAGAGGTTGTTATACTTATAAATGGTCCTGGTGCCATATTTCATAACAATAGATGTTTGAGGCTTTACGTGCTAAAGCCAATACATGATTACACAAGGCACTCCGCAGTGGAGGGATCCGGAAATTTATACCAGCTTGGGTACTTTAAGGTTCAATGACACCGCGCTACGCAGGGGTCTCTAGCATTTTCGTCTTCATCGAAAATGCGACCGTGGCGGCCTGGATCACGTCCTGAGGGTCAGCAACCGAGAGTGAGAGTTCTCCCCTGGTGGTCTCTCACTAACAGAACAGCAGCGAAATATCCAAAATATAACGAACCATATCGGCGATACTCGTTTCTGAGTCTGTACCCAACAATTAGCCAGATAATAGTTGTTCAATTACTCATTTGCATAGACAACCTGAAATCTATTGTTAATTTTATTAACATGCTTTATTATGATAAAAGTACGTGCGTGGCATTCATGACGCTGTCTCGTCGAACCTTTCCAGAATTCCTTGCACGTTTAGCTTGGTGCTGTCTTGTGATGAAATCGCCCTTAAATGTTGAATTACGGACTCGATAAAAGGTTTGACAATGTGACAAATGGTGTCATAGCACGAGCAGACAAGGATGAGGAAGACGCATCAGGACGAGCGCTAACTCTCAACTGAATGTTTATTGCCAGAAAGTTAGCGTTAGCGTTAGTTGAAAGTTAGCGCTGGTCCTGTTGTCTCTCTCGCTCTTGTCTGCTCGCGCTATGACACCATTTTTTGCTTTGAAGCAACTAGCCCAAGAAGTCACATGATAATGTGGCGTTTTGGGCTAGTTGGCTCCTAGCAATAATAAATGGTTCAATTGCTCGAACGGGCGCGGACGAGAGAGACAACACAGGACGAGCGCTGACTTTCAAGTGAATGTTTATGTCGAGAAACAGTAGTACACGAGAAACTGATGGGATTGGTTGATACATATACGCGAGAAATTGTTGAAGCCACCCTGATAGCGAAGGCCGGCGATAACTGCGTGAGCTGCTCTTCTCTGCCGCTGACTTCATGTGAAATAGCATTTCTGGATGCTGCAGGTTCGCGATCACTGGCTATCTCGTAACAAGGTTCTACAAATACTGTTCTTTCTGGCAATAAACATTCAGTTGAAAGTTATTACTCCTCCTGTGTTGCCTGTCTCGTCCGTGTCTGCGCGCGCTATGACACCTTTTGTTCTGACAAAAAAGACTGAGCATCAATCTATCAGCAAAACAAGCCGGCGCTCTAACCATTCGACCATAATTTTACGTTCTTCCGTGCTATTTACCACACACGAAAAACGTACGCGCATAATGCATGTGTAAGGCGGTCAAAAGAGTCATATAGCCGTATGTAAAAGGACAGATCAGGCACTCCACAAGACTAATAACAAAGCAAACGAACCGAAAAGAGCGCCAAACAAGACGAAAAAAGAAAAGGACACACACCATGACGCTGTCGTTTGTGTCCTTTCTTCATCCTGTCGTTTGGCCCTCTTTTCTGCTTGTAGTTATGAACCAACCAGCCGGAATGCGTTTATCCTACAACAAAGCAAGCGGTTCTGTACAAGGCAGGCAAACAGCAATGTGGCAGTTTGGGCATGTTGGTATACTATCCTGAAGAAACATGAAGGTGCACAGCACACACGGGCCAGGAGAGGCACAAGAAATATACACACGTAGGCGCTACTTCCAACAAACTTTATTGTTGCGATACCCACCACAATAAAGCCGGTGCATAAGTAGTGCGGATATCGCAACAATAAAGTTTGTTGTGCGTATTTATTGTGCCTCTCCTCCCCCGTGTGTGCTGTGCACTTTCGTGTTTCTTCAAGCAGGCAAACAGATTCACTGCATCAAAATTTGATGCGAGTATCGTGGGAAGCTCTTTTGATCATAAGCATCTGAGCTGCAGAATCAATTCCACGAGATGCGGCAACGAAGACACAGCCTCTGCTAAACAGAGCTTGCAGTTACTGGTAAACCAAGACTGCGACGCTTTCTTGAACACTAGCCATGCTCGACGCTGATACTACTCCTGCTGCCAGCTACGGCGCCACTTGTTCGGCTACATTAATCGCAGCGGAGCTTCACCGACACAACTTTAGCCCCCCCCCCCCCACCTCTCCGCACTCCTCCAGTTTCCTAAGTTCTATTTATGCAGACAGCGAGCCGTTTTCCGCTACCGCGCATCGCTTCGCAGACGGCACGTTGCCGGCGCGTTGCTCACGTTATGATTCAATACGTTGTATTGAATCATAGTCCGATGTGCTATCCAAGGAATTTGCTGTGTAGAGAGCGAGGTTACATTGGGTAGCCTCAGATTTAGCGTATTCGAGCTTAGCGGAACGTAAACCTGCAATCGTACAAGAGAACCCATACATGATTGCAACAGAACGCAAGTTGTGTGTGGGGCTCTGCGTACGTGGCGACACGAACTCTATATGTCCCTATTTCGTCTCACCTCTCTTGAGACAATGCGAGTGGCTCATGAAAACTTCTCTTACACCGATTTAGAACGCGTAGTTTGCATAATCCCTTGATAGTCCTCTCCAATCATAATCCTCTCCAATGTCAATGCACGTTAAAGAACGCCAGGTGGTGGAAATTGCTGGAGCCCTCCACTACAGCGTCTCTCATAATAAAATCCTGGTTTTGGGACGTAAAACCCCAGAAATCAATCAAATCTCTAATGCATTTCTTACACCATAATTTGCTGGAGCCCTCCACTACAGCGTCTCCCATAATCAAATCCTGGTTTTGGGACGTAAAACCCCAGAAATCAATCAAATCTCCAATGCATTTCTTACACCATGAGTACCACAAAAGTGACTTCGTTTTAACGTATGCTTGATGTAAAAGCTTCCCAATTTGATGCATATCAAGGCTTGCCTATTTTCTTTTCATTGATTCCCTTAAGAACACGGCATTTCGGATGGCCATAAACGGATGTTATTACCACTGAACTTATGAATCTTAACTCCTTCTGAAGATATAAAACGTCGATCCTCAGCTTTAGCCGTTGTATTCAGCTCTATACTATGATGTGCAGTCTTATGTCTGTGGACAGTGAGTGCTTAGCGACACGTCATGACTGCGCAGAACCGTAAACTATTACGCGAAAGCACCACCCCTCATGATGATAAGTGGCAACATTATCTCGTTTCTGCAGTTCGTGTGGGAATAGACAGCAGACCTGGAAATGAATTTTTATCGTTTCTAGTGATTGACTTGGTAATAAAAGAAAGCTAGTGGGCATCGCGTAAGCACCAAAACGTGGCATTGTTATATACAACTCTTGCTTAAAGCACGTGATAGGCCAGTGGCCTCACGAGAGCCTTTGATGTTTAGTTATGTGTCATGGACAAAATTTGTTCCCTAGGAAGGATAAGGAACCATACGTAACGCCCTCGCATCCCGCAAGAATCGCAGCGCGCCTCAGTTCCACTTCACGTACACTTTTATTCCTCTTCCTAATGTAAATTACACGCTTCAGCGTTACGGTAAAGCGGGGTAATTACACAAACAAAGATGAAATAAATATCATAAAGTACCACTTCCCGAGCACTAAGTATAACGGGAGTTGAATACAATATAAGAAAATCAAAACAAACACATTCACTGAGAGTGTTTAGGTTATTGTCAAATGACAATAGCATAAAACATTAAAAAAGCTAAAAGGAAAAAGAAAGAGGATGGGTAGGAAAGCTACCCAGCCAGAACGGCCCAGGGAGCATACGTTTCGGAAAAGAGGAAAATATTACGCTTCAGAGTGTAACTGGAATAGTTCGAAACTGTGAAATAAAGTATCTGTGTGCTCGGAAAGGTGGTAACGAGAGATGCCCTATCTAAACAAATGCCAGCCGCCAGGCGAGTGCAAATGAGGGCTTTAGAGGAAAACGCTTCCCGGCTCTATGGGAGAATCTTGTTCACTGGAACAATTAGCTTAATGAGGACATGGCTCATCATACGCACGTCGAATAACGAAGCTCACCAGGCGTTCAGCAGCCCAAAAGCAAAGAAAGGGAACGATGTCGCGGTGTTCATTTAGTAAATAGACCAGACAATAACCTCCCCTCATAGCGGAGCCCTTAATGATCACAAATAATATGGTAGTGAGTGCAACGTATGTAACCTAGCTAAAGTGGCCGAATATTCAATAATAACTTTGTTCTTTTTGGGAGATGCCTTAACATGCATTGTTTATATTTACTCAGGTACAAAGTAGCGCATTAGCTTGCTCCAGGTAAACTTAGCCGACCTCAAGCATTTATCCGGGATTCTGGCTTCGGTTGTGTTTTATCGGATACTGGAGGGGCGGAGGATGTAATATACACCGTGAGTTCTCCCTCAGATTCGGAAGTCGCTGAATTTATACTTGATATCATCATACTGCCTCTCGTTGTTCCTCGCGTCAGCCCGACAAGAAGACCTAGGAACGATGATCAAGAAGAACTCGTCTGAATCCTACATGATGGTCACATACGCATGGCAGAGAAGAGCCGAAGCAATGTCCCCTAGTATTGCGGAAACATTGATTTGGGTGGTCTCGGTCGTTACTTCGCTGGTGAGCGGGGTTCAATAACGCCTGCATCGTGTGTCCTGTTACAGGACAGTTGTTGAGAGTTAAGAGGCAGGGGAAAAGCTTTCCGTCTTCCCGTAGACCTTTTCACTGTTTACTTACATCGCACAAAGATGCCACTTTGAAGGTCAATAGGACAGGCCTGCTTTTGCACGCTGAAATGGCTGCAGGAGCACTTGGTTAAGACAGTTCTATTACCGATAGATCTGAAAGCAAATGACACTATAGGCATTGCTTCCAGAGGGCCTCCAGCAAGGTCACGTGCTCTTGTGTTGTGCGTGGTGCACGATATTGACAGGCCGGCCTGGACACTGGTGGACGCTCTGGGCGCGGCTGACCGAAGGAGGTTGAAAATCTTTTGTTGGCCAGCAGGCCGCGACTGAGGCCTGCTGATCGTGACAAAAGGCACGCGCCCGTTTCTAAGAGACATCAGTGCGTCACATTTCTTTGACTCAACGTCAGTGGTATATCGAAGATCAAGAGCGGGCTCCTTTCAGAAAATGACAGTGCATTGAAATGTTCGAATGATTTCGACGATGCACCAACGAAGCTAACACGGAAAGGATCTAGCCCGGAAGACGACAGTATAGTGTTTGGTATTCCACTTACGGCCACCGTTTTCTTTGTTTCTGTAGGAATCGTTGGTTACCTAGAAATACTCTCTTAGAGCTGTCAGCGTCATTGCTACTACGCGGCTGATCCCTATCTACCGGTCAGTAACGCTAAAAGTCAAAAACCATTTTTATGCACCTTGAAAAGCTCATTTCTAACACTACTGTTTAGTGACCATGCTATATGCGTGTTTAGTACCGCTGCACAGACTTATCTTGCCCGAGCACTGCCACGCTCGCAGTGAAAAGTACAATGTTAAGCAACAAGAAAGTATTGGTATCGACGCATCCCGAACCCAGGCGTGAAGGTAGCGCTTGAGTATCCTTCGCTGGCGGCTTTCTTGAGACGAGCCGCACGTAGAAACGCTGTCATGGCCCTCGTCACGTGCGTGCTTCCTGACGTACAGGCAAAAACTGAGGAGGCTGCTACCATGTCGGATTGCCACCCTGCCTGCCTTGTACAGAACCGTTTGCTTTGTAGTAGGATAAACGCATTCCGGCTGGTTGTTTCATAACTACAACCACCAACGAGCATGAGAATGGGGAACTAAAGTCTAGTGGGGTAGAGTCAGTCTAGACACCATCATTAATCAAGGTAGATTGAACAAGGTACTGCATCTGTACTCGCTCATGGATAGGTTGATCATTAGCATGTAAACTCAAACTTCTTTTTTCTTCCTTTTTATCTACCTGTGTCGGCGTTCACATGTTCGTAGTGAGTAAAATTTTGCAAAGGAACACACATGCCTTAAGACGCAGGGGTTGAGAGTTATACAAATAAATGGCGATATACTTTCTTCTTTCATAATTTTTGGTGGATTTGTCGCTGCTGTATCATCTTCTCGAGTATATGCAAAAGTAGGCTGAAAAAAAAAAACGTACGTTAAAGGCCTGTACGTACGAGTGTTGTTGAATCTTTATTTACTGAAGTGAAAATTTTTACCTAACCTTACAGCAACGATGCATGCTGTTATAAAATTGGTAAATGAGTACACAGGTTAAGGAATTATTACAGTAATGTAGGCGCAGGAACAACACTCACAGTGACACGAGGAGACAGGACAAGCGCTCTCCTGTCTAGGAGAGCGCTTGTCCTGTCTAAACAGGGTATGGAAGCTAAACAGGGTATAGCTGATGGTTAGAAAAAAAGGACCTTGCCAAAGAGCGTCTCTTCCGCTTTGAAAGGAAGTTATATAGACGCTCATTGCTTAAGTGAACGCCTATTGTGGAGCATTCCTCCTCGGTGACCCAGCGCGTCAGCGATCGCCATTGCCTCCATTCAGAAGCCGAGAACACCAGTGAAGGATTGCACCAGTGTAGCCGGTGATTTCCCAAGTGAATCGGTTACGGAGGGCACTCCGCTTGTCCGAGACCTTTCGTGACGCCACCACGGTGGTTGCGATGCCTGCCGCTTGAACGGGGACCGTTTAGATCACGAGGAGATGAAAGCGCGCCCAACTCGCTCCAATTAGGCGCTACACAGAGAGCGGAATAACAGCCAGCGAGCAGCAGCTGCGGCGTTGTGCGGTGATGTATGGGATACGAAAGCACAGAGGCGCGCATGCTGACGCAGCTGCTTTATGCGCATACCATTATTTAGGGACTTGCAAGCGAGGCGGGCTCTAGGAGGCGGAGATGTTCGCAATAGCTTCGCAAATGAATAACGAGTCGCTGCTTATGAGAAGTGTTGGTAGACCCTATAGAGTTCGTATGATTTCGTAAGAACCCCAATAAATTCGACTTTTCCCAGCGTATAGGCCAGCGAAGCGTTAGCCAAAATTAAAAGACGACCAGGGAGGAAGAAGGTGCGGGGAAAAAAGGGGGATAGGGGGTGGTGGAGGAAAACATAAGATCAACGTTAGAAAATGCACAGTGCTATACTCCATCCCACGAGTTTCTTTCAGCACATTGGACGTCACGGGGCTGTTCAACGAGTAGGAAGGGTGAAAACGGCTCAGGATGTATTAGACTTTGCTGCGTCGTTTGCACGGCATCTCTACTGCATGTGCACGCAGACGTAGGGTGAGTAAAGTAAACCGATGGCAGTGCATGAAAAAAAAAAAGAAGGAAAGAGACATGGCGGCACACAAGGGGGCGAGTGCCTTCCGTCTCGAATTTGTCAGGTAGTCTTCGCCTCTAGACCGCCGTGGCGGGGCTTGCCAGGTATAAGGCAGTTGAATATGGAACTGTGTTTTGCTGCAGAAGACTTCGTGAAAGTCTTTCGTTTCAAATTTGCATGACCGACAGCGCTCTTTATTATGCCCGACGTAGCCACGAGACGCTACAACACATATTATGCTAGTGCCTGCGATGTAATGTGCGCAAGCAGTACCTGGCTTCCGCTCTAACATACCTTCAGAACAGACGGATGTCCGCCCAAAACACTCTGAGATATCGACAGAAGCCATCGCTATTAAGGGCGACGAAGGCAGTGCGCAGGTTAACAGATTCGGACAAGCGGCTGTGTCCGTAACGTCACTCACCGCACAAGAGCGACAGACTGTGATAGCGTAACTGCGTGTGCGCTGTGCTATGTGCGACTGTCTTTTGCTCCCTCGCTTTCCTCTCGAACTTCCATTCTTACCCTCCGCCTTTCCCCTTGTGTAGGGTAGGATACCAGTTCTGGATCGGTTAACCTACTTCCTTTCTTTTCCTTAGCCGCGCAAGCATTACGTTTGCTTAGAACTCCTAGCTTTGGTAGTGCTGCAAGTTAGTCGCGAGATGGACTATAAGAGAAGGCTGCAAAGAGTTATTGGCTTGTTAGTAGGTTCCAAGTTCGCTCATAATTAACACATTCAGGCTCTGTGTACACATTTGAGTACGCAACACGATTTCGCCTGTAATACCGACTAGTGGCCATGAAACAGCACTATGCATTGATTTGAACATTCGTAGCGGTCAATACGTCTTCATTTAAAGGGTCCCTGAAACGTTTTTTTTTTTGACATTGCATCACTGATTAGGCAACACAATTGGGGAATCATTGACACCATAAATAAAGCGAAGCACCATGCGCTAAGGCAGCTATGGACTTGTTTCTGTCGCCTTCCTCCTTACCACTGCTGTTCCTCCTCAACTCGGTCAGCTGCGGAGTGCGCGCTAGCGACGACTGCGCCTCCCGCGTCAGCCGCTCTGCCGAGCCCCCCGTATCGACATAGCGCCCTATATCTTTACTGAGGTCGCCGGCCTCGGCAGTGCTAGCCTCTGTAATAGAGCGCCAGCGACTCGTGTGTACGCCGCCAGATTCCGCGACGATACCGTTGGCTGAAACGAAGGAGCACGTTGTTCGCAGTTAGGTTGGGAAAATTACGTGCACGTCACTGGTTAGGCGCCAATCAGCGGCTTCCCATCCATCGTTCGATGGCGGAGGCGTTTGAAAACGCCTTTTGGCGAGCCGCTGCGACCTCTTGCGATGCGCGTGTTCAAAACCTTATTGTAAATTGCACACTTTACGCAGAGCGCTGAAATCTGTCGTCTAATGGATCTAATGGCTTGCTCCACCGGATCACCATGTTTGCACAAAATCATCAAAACCCTTTCAGGGTCCCTTTAACATCAATATGCTGTGTAGCGCTGCATACGATTTTTGTTTTCTGAAAGTAGCCTGCTACCATGTTCAGGGAGCGGCTTGTCCAGCGTTCCGAGGGCAGCATCAAAATAATCTTTCTTTGCTCAGCCTGAGCGTTATAAATAACAGTTATCACGTATTTCTCAGGGCTGACAATTTATTTTTTATGCAAAACTCACATTTTACCGGCTTTATAAGTGGCCAATTAATGAAAATTAATTTACAATCAAGTTACCGAAACGTGCACATATCGACGTAGTCACCTTTTTTCACGCAACCGAATAGTGGGTGCTTGAGGAATATTGAGGAATATGCGCGCCAGAAAAGGAAGGAGAAATAGCGAGAAAGGTAACTAAAGACGACGTTGACAGCTTTAGTTTCCAAAGGAGCAGCGTAATCTTCTGCTAGTGCTCTCGACCATAGGGTATCGTTCGCAATGTTTCTTTCAGTAAATTCTGATTATTATTTTTTAATTAGAACTTCTTCCTTCCTTCTTTAATTTCTTTTTTAGATTTGGGCTTTGGCCTTTTAATTTTCCCGTTTTATATATCATTACATGTAGTGTGGCCAATCCACCTCGTGGGTATGTGCCAATTATTGAGGCCACAACAACAACTAGAGCAGGTGCTCTGCAAATGTAGTCAACGTTTTCATTACGTGCCTGCTTTAACATTTTTCTTTAATATGTATACGTTTCCCTGTTTCAGTGATATATGATTCATCTTCAGGCTTTAAGGTTTATAGTTGCAAGTCTTGCCTCAGTCATTGATCTTACATGATTAACAAAGGAATCTTGCTTATACTTCCCGTGCTCATTTGTCTTTTATTTCTTCTCACACTTCAAGCTGTGCATTTCAGAAATACATGCATACATACTCAATGAGAAAGAGACAAGCACAGATGCAGGGAAAGAAAGAATGCTCGTACAGAAAATCTTGCTTGCTATCTCACACTGCATATGAAATAGAGGGAGCAAAAAAAACAAAAAAAACGAAGTATGCTTCTTGCAACGCAGAGACTGCACACCAACTCGCGCACATGCGTTGCTGATAACCTGTTCGCAGAAAAGGTTTCCGCTTAAGAAGTGTGAGGATATATCTTCGTTTTCCTCGTCTGGCAACGACTGGTAAAGTCGGCATTTGTGTATGGTTCGCGACAATACTGGTTTATGATAACTGAAATGTGGAAAACACATTAAAATTGCATGTGCTCGGCACTTTTGTCTATGAATATGATGAAATATGACAAATAAATAAAAATTACTTAAAACGTGCGTGCCTGGAGAAATTACCTCCTCCACAGCACGCTTTCATGAAGGGACGTTGCTTTAAGGCGCCGCACAAAGGTTTCGTTGAAATTGCAACTAGCCGTTTACAGTGGCATCGGT
Source organism: Hyalomma asiaticum (assembly GCA_013339685.2). Lineage (NCBI taxonomy): Eukaryota > Metazoa > Arthropoda > Arachnida > Ixodida > Ixodidae > Hyalomma > Hyalomma asiaticum. Next base: position 165,740,004 of record CM023481.1, read on the forward strand.
ACGGAGCGGCTAAACCCCGCTCTTTGAGTGGGAAGCGATAAGAAATCTGTCCCTCATTTGCGACAGCAGACACGTCTAGGAAAGTGGGAGCTTTGGCATGTCGCTTCCATGGTGGCCAACAATCGAATCGAGCGATAGTGTCCTATGAGGTGCTGGAAATGAGCGGTCGGACGGTGCGGGTGTCCCAGAAAAAAAAATGGAGGCAGGAACACCCGTGGAAAGCACTGTTATCTGGCCAACCGTATACTCGTGGCTGCTTGTTGCCGACAGTCATAGAACAGCAATCGGGGCAATGTGACATCGGTCGGGAAAGCTGTGGAAAGGGTGCTCCCGTGTACAGGCGTGGGCCGCACGTTGCATTGGCGCTTGGGGTTCGCTTGGTCTTGCTTGGGTGCCGCTGCCCTGCTATCTGGCGGTCAATGGTGGCATCATGTGCTGCAGTAGGGGAAGCGACCTTAATTATGACCCGGAGCGGCACTCCCACAACGCTGTCAGTCGTCGCTGGGACACATAAATTTCGGCTGCCGTTGTTTCGAGAAAGTGCGTCGCCGGAAAATACAATCGTCCTAAGTGCGGTTACGCGTCGTCCTCCGCGAACGCGCCACGGCTCGCAGGGCTGTTGTCAGCGACAAACTGAGCGGCGCTTTGTGCTGGCCGCTTCTATCTCGCCACCCCCGAGTCCTCGTTGTTCTCATAACCGCAGCTCACCTCTCGGTGCGATGAACAACTAGCGTGGTGTTTTCTCTCTCTTTTTGTTTATGAAAGCGTGAGTAAGGTTTACACAACCAAACCTTCGCCTCTATTGTGGCATTCACCCGACTTTATATGAACCGTTCTTTCACAGGCGTACAGCCTGAGGGAGGCAAGAGGGTTTTCTTGGGGTTTACAAATCCTCTCCCCCTTCCAGGAAATTTTGAGCTTGTAGGCGTATATGCGCACATACAAACATAAACACACAGAGATCGCAAGCGCCAGACCTCTCTCTCTCTCTTCCCCCTCCCCCCTCCAACTCAAATCCTGCCTACGCCGACATTTGTGGGCCCCAGTTCGCAATAATTTAGTATGGCGAAGACGCAATTCGAAAGTGACAACTGTGGGCAGAAGCAGTCTGTACCAAGGACCTAGATTCGGCTCTGTATAGAATTCGACGTGCTCGTCGTTAGCTCATATTGTGTTCCCATGGGCACCGGCGTAATTTGCCGACGCTCTACATTCATTAACGTGAGCGGTATGAGGAAAAATATGTGGTCGCCATAAACCATACGAGTGATAACATCCATTTCAAAACTATAGGCTTGGTCGCTTCTTCCAGTCATGCTGGGACCTGGAAGACGGTTTCTGCTAATTGCCTTTCAGGGATCTGAATAATTGTTCGTTCTTCTCCTTTTGCACCTCTGTCTTTTGCTATATGAACGTGTGTTCCCGCAATGAAAAAGTACGGTATCTTCGTAGTGATTTGTGGGCCAAAAGAAAGCTGCTGCAGTGTTTATCAGTGTCATGCGAATAGAATAAAGTGTCGGTGAGCCACCAAATGTCAATGAAGGGATATTTTCAGTTCCGATATTTAAAATAGCTGCTTAGTAGACCCTTCGCACTACTGCGAGAAGACGCTCCTCCAAGTCAGTGCGCGAAGTATACCGTAAACACAGTCGTGCTCCACGGCGCCTTTAATATCAAGGTGCCCATAGGGCAAAAATGTTCAAAATCAAGGTGGACAGTAGAGCCGCAAACGCAACACCTCTTGAAAGTGACGAGCATGAACTCCGATCTTAACTCTTAAGGATACAAACTGTTGTGGCGAGTAGCCTAAGTGTGCAGACGGACATGTTCTACCATAAGGAGGATGAAGCGAGTTGACCATGTGGTGCATATTCATTGGCGCAGAATTTTTGCAAAGTAGTCAAAGGTACAGTCGTATCTTACAACACTGAATCATGGGATGAGACTGCCACCGGCACATTTATTGTCAAGTTATGTTAAGAACTTCATAATTTTTTCTATTCTTCGCAGTCTTGGGATCTATGACGTAAGTTCGTGGACGAGAGTTGCATAAAATATCCTAAACATTACACGGGCGCTCGTTTATGTTTAACTGCTTATACGAAAGAAAAAAAAGCGTTATCCGACTAATTGCCAACTATAGCCAAGAAAGTGTAATATGTGGCATAGTTTTGCGATTCATAAGTTACCATCTTCTTGGTATTTTTTTCTCGACGAGGCCGCGTATATTTTGCGTGCCCAGCCATTCAATTAAGTGACGAAAACACTCATAAAGAAATTAAGCCTCTGTCTTTTGCACGTCATCTGTAACTACACGGATACATGCTCAAACGTACGAACCCGCACGAATTAAAATGAAGTTACTAGTCTTTAATAAAGGACAACATCTTATTGATAACTTCCAAAGGCTAAAGGAAACGACATCAACCTTAAGTTGTTATTCATATGCGCCCCATGTTCAAGAAAAGACAAAAAAAAAAAAACACAGGGAAATTTCTTTGCCAGCTATTGGCCCTTGAAATCAAGCAAGGAGTCCTTGCGGATAATAATCGTATAGTACTGAGATGCGTTACAGTGGGGAGTACTCAGCGAATGCTTTTGTTGGAGCAGTCGGCATTTAAGCGGTCTCTTCCGAGCGGAGTTTTCGTTAAACAGGTCTAAAGAAGGTTATTTAGCCGCCGTAAACTAGATTACATTCATTTTCCAGTTTATGAAATAGGCCGCGTCTCGAGCGCGGACTGACATGTGTTTTCGCAAGGTTGTTTCTCGTGACTACGCGCTTGAAAAGCTCCAGTTGATGATCGTCGCTCGCAGTGCTTGGTCTGGGAGAGCAGCTGAAAGAAAAATGAGTTTCCCTACATACACATCCGACGCACCCCATCATCTTTCTGCAGAAAGTTTTTGACATGTTTCACTGTGCGGAGCATCAATTTTCGCACTGACGCGGAGAAAGTAAAAGTAACCGCGCGAGGGCCTGAAAAATTGCCAAGCGCCGATTTCGCGAGTATTTCACGTGCATGCGATACCGCACAATAGCAAAGGTGTCTCGCAGGCTAATAAGGTCGCACTCGGTTTCGTATACAAAGCAGGTGATAATAATTTTGTTGCTCATTCAAGCATTAAGGCGTGTTTATCCGGTGTAGCTGTCTCTCTATATAAGTATCTGCCATGTAACACGCGAACCATAACGTGAACTGTCGTCTAGCTTTTCTTTTTTGGTTTTCTCAGAATAATTAGCTTTAGTGATTATCAGAAATTGGTGTAGCATAACTTATTGTTGTGCACGCTTGTAGTGGCACCCGTCTCTCTTTTCTCGTTAGGGTATATGAAAATCCCGACTTCAGAACTGGGTACTGCGCCCCTTTTGAGAGTAGTCATTGTGTATGCAACCATTTAATCAATGCATTTGACATGCGCAAGCAGTAATCTGCGTGGTTCACCACAAACTCGTGAAGTGGTGAATAATAAAAAAAAAAACAGCAGGATGGTATGTACCTAACATACATAATGCTTCCAATAAAATTGTTGCTTCTGTGAGCTGTGGATAAACTCTGAGAGTTGGGGCGCCTCTGGATGTATTCAGATGCCTGTACACCTGTAGCGGAAGCGCATGACAGTGTTCATCGCATGATAATTGTATGGCGCGTATGTGTATTGGCATGCGATTCTTCGTTGTCACTGTCATGATAACTGCTTCGGCGACCGTAATATATGCCTTTGTTGTCCGCACATCATCGTCATCGCCGTCATTCAATCCGTCAACACTCAGCTGCCGTAATTCTGCCATCCCTGGTGCGTGTGCCCTGGTCAGACATTCTTTCTCTGCAAATTATTCGACACCTTAACATTTTTCAACCGCATATGTATTGCCTCACCTGTAAAAATAATATTTGCATGGTTTATGTCAATATATCTTTTTGTTTTCGCATTTATTACCCGACGTTTAATATTCGTGTTCGCTGCCTTCACATTAGTACATGTATCTTCTTTTTATTGCAGTTGCGTAATTATTCACTGGGGGTGCCTTTAGTTGCACAAACCGAGCAACGTAGAGTAACCATCATAATTGTTTTCGTATATGCTGTATAACAACAGCCATGTTTCGCGCGACGAGGCACTGAACTGGAAAGGCAGCGTACTTGCAAGCTGCTGGTACCGAGACACGACAGATTGACGAGTTGCTGCCTAGAGAGGCCGGTTTATTGTCCTAATGTGGTAACACGGACAGGAACACTGTGACTTAGGCGAGCTGGTTAATTAGTAATCACAAGCGCAGCGCGACTGACACAAGACACGAAGAAGCATAGAAACGCATCGTAAGCGCTGGTGTGCTTCTGTGTTTTTTTCGCGTCTTGTGTCGGTTACACTGCACTTATCAATTGCAGCATGAGGCTGAAGCAACCAAGACTGCAGCTCCAACAAAATATATCTACTAACAGGGGAAGGGCAGGGTCGAGATGGCCCAGGACATGGCAAAAGGCGTTTAATGCGTCACAACGTAAGAGCGGTGCGCTCCCGCCCTTGCCCTTCTTGTCTGCTCTTGTCTTAACATTGTAGGCCGCGCTGGTGCCGCTCGTGTCTCACCCTCGAGCATGGATCGCGCGTCCAAGAGGAGCGGAGCTTCTTGCGACGCAATTCGCAAACACGGCAGAGACGCGTGCGCTCGGGCACGTTTGGTGCCGTCCGTGCACGTGGGGGCTTCGATATCTGATGAGCCGATTGCTCGATGCGTCTGGCGTCAGTTCACTTCTGTGGAGCGGCCGCGCGAAAACGCTGACATAACATTGTATCCATCATCAGATCGTTCGACTGGTTAAATTGTCCCACGCATCGATAATACGATAAGGACATCCCATTTTCCTTGAAGTGGTTCACTAGAAATCAAGAGAAAGTCAGCAACACACAGCCATTCTTATTGTTGGCAGACGTTCTCCTTTTTACAACACGCCGCTTTCTGCATTCGGTATATAGAGCAATAGAAGTCGGCTTTCGCCGTTCCCGTACACGGGTACGCCTTGATCTGAGACACATTTCAAGAGCGAATGATGGGACGAAAGCTCGAGGCAGAGCGCCGTTGTAAGCAGCCGTCGACGCGGGAACAGCAAATGGACCCGACACCCGAAAGCAAGCGCTGAAAGCAACGAGAGATGAGCGGAGGAGGGAGTCGGGGGATATTAAGGTGGGGCTGGTGTCCTCGCCGACCATTGCTGGACCGCTCTTTCCTCCGTATCGTCTTCCGGCTTTCACCAGTAGTACATCGTTAGGACACGACCAGAGAACCAGAGGCGGCAGCAGTCGAAAAACTTTTGCATCGTTCCATTAGGCGAACGAAGGCGCCTAATTCGCAAAAGTGGTGTCGATAAACTCGGGCAGGCATCGGGGTCTTTCGGGATAAAACCTCATTTCCTTCGGGCTGCCGCCGACGCACTGCGCTCTAGCTCCATACGCGTGGCCGTCGCGCGAAAGTGGTTCATTGACGTAATTGGGCGCCTTTGACCGGCACATGTAAGCACACGGTGCCGTGGCGCGGCCGGCCATTAGGCATGCACGCAAAGCTCGCGAATGGCCGTATGGAAGCTGCTGCTGCGATTGTCTCAGGTTGCCCGTATATGGACGATCGACACTGCTCTCACGAGACATGCTTCTCGGTTTCACTAAAGGTCAGTATACACTAGTTTCAGTGGAACAAACACACAAGAAAGGTATACTGTCCAGTGCTCAGACCCTGGTGAAGAACTGTGGGTTAATATGACCAAGGAAAGGCTAGAAAATCAATCTGGTATATATGACCTGGCCTCAAAACATAGGACCGCAATAAAACGCCGGTCCATGAGGTTTTCCCGAGCCTTGCACTTCTTGATTATCAGGATTGCAATGTTCATACCGGCAGGTCTAAACCACAATACATCATCGACTGATGGGGTTCAACTGATAGAACAGTTTTTAAACTTTGTCCTGTGGATCATACGGTGAGTAAGGTGACCTGCAATACTAATGGAGATAAAGAACAGCGGATAGGAAAGTACGAGCGGTCTCAGCTCACCGAGACTCTGCAGTCTCCGCAGCTTATGGACCGAAAGTTATCAGCCGCGATAGTCCCGCTGATGGCAGGAAGTTATCTGGTAGTTCGTAAACCGAACACTTTTTTTTTTTACTAAACGATACATTTAATCGTTTGCGAACAGTCGCCCACAATGTGTCACGTAGACTTCCATTAGACTCTGCTGTACCTAATGTACTATTGAAAATAAAATGAAACACATATTTACTCCGATAAGCTACTTTTGCAACTTATAATGAAGATAAATGGATAAGCAGATAAATGTCACTGCGTTTACATGACGTATATGTAGTGTCACAACCCGCGTAAGGTATTCGCATTGCCGTGGCAATGAGCACAGCCGGCGTAAATAGGTTGAAACATCGGTGTTAAGCCCTTATTCATACGGATTAAGCTTCCGCTGTCGCAGCCGTGCTACTATTTACAATTCTACATGGCTGAAGCAGGGCAATACATTCACTCACGCGAACGCACATGCAATATCCCGCGATATTACTGTGCCGTTAGGTTAAAAAGCATGGTATTGTTTGGAATGAATTGGCTTGACCTGTCTAACAGCAGAATGAGGACAACCGGGGCGTAGGTGTTGCCTGGGATTCGATCTACATAGGTGGTATCCAAATACACCGTGCTGCATCGACGGTTCTCCCTAGTCAACAGAGACGAATCTCAATTATAAAATTGAAGTTAGTTATCCAGCGGAGATGTATAGATGGCTGGACTACACGTACGGAGCCTTTCTTCCTTTCTTTCTTTCTTTCTTTCTTTCTTTGAATGTAATTTCGGCATATGTTGTGAAGGATAACATACACTCAATCCCGTGTGATTCGCACCCCCACGTCCCTAACTCATGCCAGCACTGACCTTTCTGAGCGCAGACGGAATGGACGTGTTCTATAGACAGCTACGGTGTAAAAGAAAGGTGAATATTTTGCTAACGGCACTTCCCAGCCTGAAGCACCAAGCGATCTGGAAACACTATGACGTTACACTTTATATGCCAGCGTTTAGTAAAACAAGGTGTTCGAAATTTAACTAAGGCCTTGACAGGGATGCACACTTAAAGGAACGCATTGTATTCATAAGTACGCCTCGCTGACGTGTATATAAGTGTGCATTAAAGAATGAAGGCGTTCAATATGAACCCATGTTTAGCGCCATGCCTTGTCCGGTTTGTTCTTTCGTTTCTTCCGTCGTTCTCACTGATCCGATTTAATCACTCATTATTTTTCAGAAGGCCTTGAAAAAATGAAAATGCGAATAGTCACCTTTTTAAACAGTGTCAGCCAGTTCTGTGAACACCGGGTACGATTCTGCTTTCTCAATTTGCAAGGTGGCCGATCGGCATCGTCGCCACTTCTCAGTGCTGTTTAAGTCGGTTACCTCGCTTTTACAGAGAAAGCTGGTAGGGGCTCGTCACTATAGCTGATTCTCGTGGCGATGTCCACTGCCGCCGCCGATGTCTGCCCAGTCAAAAAAAGTCAATTGGTCCAACTGGACATACCATTTGTTAGCAAAGGGGTCCCAAATGGAATGAACCGGAATACAACTGGAGTGGTAAACTTCAATGGGACAGTCCAACTGGACTTGACAGTTCCAACTGGGCATGCCAACTGGCATAGAATTTTCCATTTGGCCTCCCAATCAGAATACCTGTAGTGCAGTTGGTTGCACATGGTCCGAGTGGAAACCCGTTGGGAACCCATTGGGACAGCCGTTTTCCAATTGGAATAATTGGATTGTCCAATTGGCTGCACGATTCCGGTTGATTCAAGCTTTTCGATCATCAGAATGCTTGAAGGTTGCCGAGTCCGATTGTTTAAGCTATATGAATTTGACATTAAGGAGTTGGTGCTAGGACAGTTCTAATTGGGCGTCACTTTTTCATCATTTTGTATGTCTAGTCAGGAGTTGGTTTGGCCAGTTGGTTTCAGTGGGTCTTCACTGACAACCCGTTTGGTTTCATTTGGAATACCAAGAAATCAGAAACACTTTGAAACAACAAAGCAGCCCATATAAATATTTTTGCAGTTGTAACAACATTGATTAAATAAAAGATCTTTGTATATTAGTCGGGTAGTCGAACCACGCCTTTTATTTCATCTTTGCATTTACGGATTTGGCAAAAAATTGCCTGTCTTTTGTGAAAATGTGGCATTACCAGGCAGGTCAGAATATCCCTGATGGACTTGATCATATACGTGTACGTAACATCAGTGGAGCGTTTTTTTTTTGTACTTTTGCACTTGTCCACTGAAAATTTTCAGTAATGAATTTCGCTCGCGCAGGCAGACTGCGTCGACTGCGTGGTTTCTATGGTGTGGCAGGTGCGATCTGTGTTAATGACCCAAGTCCACACACACACACACACACACACACACACACACACACACACACACACACACACACACACACACACACACACACACACACACACACACACACACAAATATTTTCCTAATTGCTCACCGATATCGCTTTGGGTGACCAGTTGGATCGAACTTGTCTGCAAAATCAATCCAGTTGGGCAACCCATCAGATCTACATGGATCGGCCACCAGTTATTTCGAACTGGCTACCATTTGAATGCAGTTGGGGCGCCAGTTGCATTCAGTTGGGCTTCTATTTGGTTATGAATGATATGTCACCCAAAGGGTGGCGAAAATCCAACTGGTCCAACAATGATTGGTGGCAATTCAAATTTTTCCAGTTGGACCCATTAGGTTGTTTTGACTGGGTGTTGCAGCTATTGCGCATGACGAAAAGAAATCATGTTTCTGCCGTAATCGCACTCTGTCATTCTCCGTAGGTGTAAACTAATTTACCACGTAGCCATCCCAGTACACTTTTTAAAGAAGGCCGTGCAAAAGCAGGCGTCCTGTCGTGTGAGGAGTAGTGTTCAGCTATGCAAACATTAGTCGCCAACACATAATATTGCAGCAGGCGTCACACAAGACAGCCACGTGAGGATTCGGTGGTTTAAAGGAGCGCCGACACAAAAATTTTCGTCTGCTGTTTTTTTTTTTTTTTTCGCTGCAATACGTAGCTGGGGGCCTGTTGGCCATAACACGGCACTTCAATCGCTCGAGAGCGCCACAGATGATTATTTGCGGCCTGTTTATTACCGACTTGTTTTTGTTTTGGTTTGGGAGAGCTCCAAAAAAGGCGTTTGGTGTAATTGGCGCCATCTAGCGCTCGCAATGAATTTAACAAGGTCGACCGCGTGAGCACACATAACTGTGACGCATTTCCGCACGACATGCGACGCATGCTCATTTTCTTTCGCCTGTCGCACGTCCTGCGCGTTGTTGCCGTAGTTGCTGTCATCGTCGTTGTGTGGCAACTATTTGCCTGAGGCCTGGTGTCGCCGGGAGTCTACTAACGCAGGCGCAGCGAATAAGCTATGGTGGCCGTGGCGTCATCATTGCAAGCTGCACCGCTCGGTGCTCAGCCGCCCTGGTGAAGTTGGGGGTCCCCTTCGGGTCACCTTTGCTATTGTCGATGACCCGCGGTACGGCATCTAGCGCTTGATTGCGCATGTAATATTCAATATTCATTTGAATTACCTTCGGTGCTTTGTTAGCGGTTGAAATTTGGTAGATGACATGCGCATGTCCACGAAAATCGATGCCGCAGGCTATCTCAGCAGCGAAATTTTGCTGTCAGTGCCCCTTTAAAGCTGCTTACCCATACACATGGCTCATCCATAGTACACCACCGTAGTGATCAGCGGCAGCATCAACTAGGTGTGCAGCTACGTATATATACTTAATACTTAACATTCGCTTGCTAAAGCTCCACTTGTCGAGCCATGTTAACTGCGCATTGGACGGACGTTTTGAAGCTACCGATTAACTGCATTATCTTGAAAACTGACCAACCACAATAAATAAATAAATAAATAAATAAATAAATAAATAAATAAATAAATAAATAAATAAATGCTGTGTCACCATTCATCATCATCAGTAGTCGCAGCAGCATAAAAAAAGGTTTGTATCTCGCAAGGAGTAGCGTGTGCAGCTAAGCTGCAAACGTTGCATGACAGACGCGTCTATTGCATTGGCTGTCACCACATGCGAACTGCTTAATGAGTGGACATCTCAAAGCTGCGCACCAATTACGAAGGGATCAGCTACAATAAACAATAACTTTTGTGGTTTTTGTTTGCCGAAACTACGATATGACTATGAGGCGCGTTGTAGTGGGGGACAACGTGCGGTTAACGAACACCTGAACCTATAAGTACACGTGTGTTTTTTTTTTTTTATTTTGTCACCAGCTTCGTTCAGGCATCATTTATCGTCGTATTATCGCAGCAGCAGGATAGCGTTGCCTTCAGTTTGAGTAGTATAACTCCATGTGTCGCAGTACGTGGATTGCGTAATGAGTGGGCGTTTTAAAGAGGACTATGGCAGTGTTCATCATCAGCGGCCCAGCCAATCTTTCTCCATAGCTCGGTGAACGCGGGACTTAAGAGCTACGCAAACATTACACGGTATTCCCCAATTCATAATTATCAGCAACCCGGCCATGCCTTTGTTATGGTGCGGCTCAATAGCAGCCGGGTCATAATCCTATGGTGTAGACCTATCGAGGGTTGATAGCCTCGATAGCAGTGAACAACATGCCGTGACCCTTGCGTAATCTCATGATTTTGCCGTTGTGTTGTGTGGACTTTGCATCTTCAAGCACCAAAGTGTGCATGCTGTCAAAGTGCGTGTGTTTCACAACGTACTTTAGTGACCACAAAGCCCAGCTGATAGTGCAGTGCTAAGTGGTCGCAGGTTAAATCGCACCTTTCTATGTACAGTACTTCCAGTGAGCGCTTTAAAGAGTTCATCAGAGGCTCTTAGAAGCTTGCTCCTCTCGATTTTGCTCTCATCGTGCTACACGTTCCAGGCTGACCTGTGGTTTCTCAGATCGAAAAATTCTGCTTACTAAACCTGGGCGCTTTTTCGTAAGTAAGCGCTGCTAGTGTAAATATTTTAGAATGAAATTTTAAATGTACCATAAAAACTAGTTCTTTAAATAAATCTTGTTGGTGCATTTAAGGACAGGGGCGCGAGAAGCCTACACGTTAAGGTGAGTGGGGATGCTCGACCAGCAGCAACGGTCGAGATATCTATGTAGACAACGCGTTCATTTTTTTCAGGGTGAACTGCTGCTAACCTCGTTCGTGCAGCCCAATCACGACTTAAGGGTCGTTTCCAGGATTACAGGATTACTACGACAGGGACATAAGCATTACGTAATAATTTTCTCCGTGTATTTGTATTGTGCGCTACGCCCGAAGAACACGTTGTGTCGATATTATATCAAGAAACAGTAAATTTCAATAAAAATAAGCCCGTGCGTTTAACCAGCTCCTGAATGAAGGTGTTAGTAAATTTGCTTTAAAGATAAAAGCGTCCGTCCTATGAGGAATGTGTAACCTGACAACGACATTCCCTATTAAGTGCGCCACAGATGCAAATGAAACAATGCAGGTCTGCCCAGGCAGCGCATTATTTTGGCAGAAAGCATTATAACCATGCGCACTCCATTACCAGAAAAAAAGCTCTACGGGGAGGACATCTAATGTGTTTAAAACTGGATATTCAAAATTTTATGTTTAGAATTTATTTCGGTCATGATGTTTCTTGATAAGCCTATGTAAGCTTAAACAATATACCCATTTAGCCAGAATACGCCATTCACATCCATCGCACCATTGTACTGTGGCAAGGGCGATGTCGGCTCCTTAATTTATTGGTAGCACTAACACGGCGGTCTTTAACTTGACCAGCAGCCGAGGGGGCCCATGCAAAGGCGAATTGACGTAGCCAACAACTGAACGTTAAATTGCATGTCTAAGGGAAAGGGCGTTTAGGTTGACGAGAATATCGACGAGGAGCGATGCAGTAGCTCAAAGTTTATGCCATTATGCCCTGTGTTGATTGCTGTGCAGCTCTTTGGTGATGGGCACTTTTATGGCCCTCCGAGAAGCACTCTCGTTAAGAAGAGAGATAATCGACTCACGCTTCGCTTGCAGTCGGCGAGGCTTGCACCCAATATAAAAGAAGGAACTAACAGTGCAGAGACGGGATGAATTGCCGCTTGTTCAGTTTGGTACTCAGTACGTGTCGAGGCACGTTGGCGCCATGCCGGCGCCGCCAGTGAGTCAGATATCTTCTTAAAAGGCGTAAACGCACAACCACGCACATACAAACGACGACGCTTGGTGACGCACTCGTTCGCCCTCTGACTGTTTCTACGCGAGGTTGTCGACCTGAAAAACCGGTTCGCAGACCGGTTCGCCTCGCTGAACCAGTCCACAAAACGCTTCGGCACAGTAAATTTATCTTCGATACGTTGTGCAGGACTATTTACTTAAAGTGGTAAGCCGAAAATAGTAGAAACAGCACTGCTCAAGTGAGCTCATAAGTACACTTGGGTCAGTATTAAAAAAAAAAATCTTACGCTAAAGATATTCGTGAGATGACATTTCAGCCAGTACTGATGCTGGATGTTGGCAACCAATTGCAAAAAAAAAAAAAAAACACTTACCAAAGAGTAGTGAATTCGGCCCCTGTACTTGAAGTTTGAAAGCAAAAAAAAAAAAAAACAAGAAAAGAACAAGCTTTCTTTGGGTTTGCAATCATATGCTGTGCCGAGAGCGTGAAAGATCTGCAGATTTTGTCAGGAGGTGGTAGAAACAGGTCCGATGACAGATTGGAAACAGCGGTTAGCGCTTTTGCGTCGGTATTATGTCCATTTAGTGAAAAGAAGCTACAGCCGGGCGCGCCGTACACACAACTATCTCACGAGCACTTCATAGCATGGCGAGCATGTGCGGCTCTTCGGCCCGCCCACTCGGCGTACGTTCATGAGCTCGCTCTTTCCCGCACTTCCTTTTTTTTTGCTACTCGTAATAAGACAGGGTAAAAGAAAACTTTCGTACCATGTAGAATAGGAATATTCTGCCGAATATTGCTTTGAAATGAAATACAGTGAAAAGTTTTATGCAGTCTGTTCGGTGACAAAACAGTTCACTGCATTTAATACTCGTGCGCCGTACGTGACACCACAGTATTACACCTGGCGAGATTACGGAAGATTAGATCTAAATAAAGATAAATAAAAAAAGCAGTACGTCATAGATTCACCTTGTGGTAAACGCTGTGTTCGCTCAGTTAAAGCCCGCAGCGTCGTGCATGACTTTAAATGAATACAAACTGTTGAGCTTGGTAGAATAACAAATCTGTTTGCTGAAACAGGGACCGCAAATGAATTAGCTGCATAAAGGCTCACACTCAACGATGGGTAGCTGTTTTTTATAAGTGACCTTTGTCGCGTGTTTGATCAGGAACCCGGTTATCTGTACGATAACAGAAATACAGCAGAATAACTCGGGTGAGTCTCCATTGGAATCAGCCTCTTCATATCGATTCCAAGAACGGTTGGTCCTTGTAGCTCGAACCGGTGCGTTCCGTACTGCTAACCTGTATATTTTTCCTTTAAACTTCGGTCCAGGTTAAAGAACGTACTGAGTATATAGGTTCTGATTCACATATGGTCGAAATACCGGTTTGGGTACGGGTTTCAATGCAAGTTCTTTTGGCCATCTTACTTTAAAAGAGTTCTCAGAAAAGAGAACTGTTTGCCTCATGGCTGCAGTGCCGTCCCAGAAACGCTTGAACGTGGCAAATCTCGTCATTTTATCTCCCGTTCATGATGTCGTTCCAAAATAGGCGGTAGGCGGAATGCGACTTCGCGGCGTAGCATTCGTTTCCAAGAAGTCGCCACTCGTCCGGAAAATTACGCGTAGTTATTGCAAACCGCTGACGCTTGCGCCTGTCAGCCTGATACAGGCAAAACAAGTCACACAATGACCGTTCCTCGCTGAGAGCTCCACAAATGGCCGCATAAATTGTCCTTTCCACTTTCACTGTATGTTTCTCCGCATTCCACACAGAATAATAAGTCCTGTATTGCTGTCGTCCTCTGGACACGTGGTGTATATCCAGTGTGGTGGTCGTCGATCGATTATGCTAGACACACGCAGTAGCCTTCGTCCTACCCCATTTTTTCTTCTATTCTCCCTTCATTAAAAACGGTCGAAGGCTGATTACGATGCCGCTTCGGTTACTGACTGCACTGGTCAACGCATCAGTGGAATGCGTGGGTCAGTGCGACCCCTTGCGATACCCTTCTCCATTTCATAACCTACGCATTATGACTTGTGAGGAAACTGTATGCCGCAGACAAATGTCGCTCGCTTTTTAAGTGAACACATTAATTCATTTCTTATTTTATTGCATTATTACACACAAAAACGTTTTATGCTGTGGTCCACAGAGACTTTGCTGACGTACTTCCCTCATTAAAGTGGCGTCGCAATAAATGCACACCGACACATTTCACAAAGAAAACCGATCACCTACGAGCGAAGTCGCCCTCTGAACTTATCAGCCCGCAACAGGAGGCACCGGGAGCTGTATCCACTTCACTACCGACCCACGTGCAAAGAACGGCACAAATGCGCCTATATCTATCTATCTATCTATCTATCTATCTATCTATCTATCTATCTATCTATCTATCTATCTATCTATCTATCTATCTATCTATCTATCTATCTATCTATCTATCTATCAGTACCTTCTATCCTTTGTCAACACCTTCTACTCGTTGCTACGGAACCTTCTGTCGCCTACAAAACCGGGTGACGCAACACTCGCAGCTACCTTCGCGGCCCTCAGCGCACACTTCAAGCCCAAAGCTTCCAAAGTGGTGGGACGCTTCAAATTATTTCCATGGAAAAGGCAGGAAGGTGAGGCCCTTAGCGACTGCGTATCTGGGCTTAACATGTTAGTATATAGTTGCAATTTCGGCGCGGTGCGTGAGCGGATGATGCGCGACCAGATTGTCTGTGGAATTAACGACTCTGGAATGCAGACCCGCCTTTTAGAAAGCGCACAACTGAACCTGGAAACGGCAAGAAATCTTGCGATGGCAGTAGAAGCCGCAAGAAGGGACTCGAATATGCTATGCACCCCGTCCATTTCTACGGATTCATTACAGCCGGCAAACTTCGTAGAACGGCCAAAAAGAGAGATGACGGATCAAAGGTGCACCCGGTGCTGTGAGGAGCACCAGACGTCGCACTGCCGGCACCTCGCAAGGGTTTCCAATACGCCTGCGCATAATAGGACTCGGAGGGGCTCACCCTCCGTGCACAACATGAATACACCTTATGGTCTCATCGTACTAACGGACCGGAACCCATGCAAATCGTAGCTTTTGTCAATAACGTGCCGCTAGTGATGGAACTAGACACCGGCGCCAGTGTTTGAATATTAAGCGACGCGAAATTTCACGCCATTCTTTCAGGAGAGCCGGTGGAACATACGGACGTGCGGCTCAAAAGCTATTCTGGGGAGCTGTCGGCCGTGTTGGGAAAAATGTCAGCCGCAGTAAAAGTGGGCATGCAGGAGGCAACGTTACCGTTATTAATTGTGAGCGGACAGTGCTCAACACTTTTCGGAAGGGACTGGATGTAGGCTTTTGGTATTACCATCTCCAAGCCGTTAGACTTGAAAACAATCAGCACCGTTGATGGCTTGGTCGGACAGTTCAGCGACGTCTTTTCAGATCACCACATCACATGACTTGCCGCACACCGTTAGCGAAAACTTTCAGGCCGCTGCTAAGTGTCAGGAAAATATCGTGAACTACAAGCAATTTCCTGCTCCACAAAGTATGGATGAGTCGGTAAGTAAATTTGGCGACAGGTGCAAAACTACGAATAAGCGGCATCTCGCTCTCTCCGCCGCGCTTGCACCCAAAGGCTCGGTGCCGATGTCGTGGCTAGGACTTACCGCTTAAGTACTGCGTGGGACGGTGCTTTAGTGGGAGTATGACCCCTATACAAGCCGCTTACGCTCGTAAGATGATACGTTTTGTCCCTGGTATTTCAGCTTTACCTTTTCCTCGTAATCAAATCACAAGCTAAAAATTGAAACTCCGGCCGCGCAGTTGGTTGCGATGTCGACGTGGCTGAACAGTCGCTGTGCGCGGCCTGAACTATATGCACTGCAGTTAAGTTGGGCTTTTATCATGTCTCGTTCACGCTAAACGCTTGACAGTCGTCATTGTTTCTCGTAAGAGGTCAACTTAGGCACCTTTAGCGATAACTATTTTTTTCCACAGCACAGCTGTATCCAGTCTTATGCCTCTGGCCATGATCTCCAGGCATTGTGATTATGCACACAATTTGAACCGTTGCGGTCACTGATCGGCCCATCTGAGATATGCCAAATTTATTATGACACTGTAGGGCTCTGCTAAAGTGCCCTACACGAAATTCGCACAAATTCAAGAACACTATACTGAACAAGTCGTATGCCGTACGAGCCGGTCTGTCGGCGAAAGCACGCGCTCTTTCCGGTGCTTGACATTCTTCGGGAACACGAGAAATCCGAGGCGTTTTTGTTTGAGGCCGTTCTTGTAGCATCCCTGCATAGGACGTAAACCCAGCCATCCCAACTCGCCCAAATAAAGCCGATAAAGCTTGTTAACGACGTTCGACGATGCTTTAGCCAGGTATTTGAGCGTACCGCAACTGCCTCCAGTACTGCAAGTTCCGGCATGCACTGCGGTAGTGGTGGCGTAGTGAAACATTGCGGTGAGATCGGTCTATGGACGTTCACAATGTGGCTACGTTGGAGACCTTGCGCGATGTGACGGAACTTAACGGGATGGGGGTCTGCCCTCATATTCTGCTCGGCAATGATGTCGGCATGGCAGCTAGCACGGGAGCGATTCATGATGTTGACGAAATGATCACGGATACCGACCTCGTAGTTCTATTTAATCCCGCAACAGAAGACACCGTAATCGCAAGTGTCTCTCGCTTCGGCACCTCCCGATGCGTCAAGATTTCATTTAAGAACGAATCCTTTCCATAAAATGTCAACGTGGGCCACTTCCGCCATGCTGTTCGCCAGTTCATACCCAAACCACTTCAGTTTTGGAAGTGCATGAAGTTGAGTCATGTGAGTAGCGTGTGCAGAAACACTACTGGCTGCTTGCGATGCATTGGGCACCACAGAACGAGCGCATGCCAAGCAAGCGTGCTTAAGTGCGCAAATCGCAGTGAGCCTCACGATGCGTCTTCCAAGGACTGCCATATTATTCAAAGGGAAAGGTTCATCTCGAAAAAAAAAATTACTCCATTTCCCGCTAAAGGGGACCATGAGGCGATGCGAAGCAGCACGGGGGTGCACATCGCGTTTGCATCGGTTTGACGCTAGCAGACGCTGCCTGCGTCAGCGTTGTCTCTTGCGGGCGAGCGCGCGTTCTCGTTCCTTGCGAGCTGGTAAAGCGTTCATCGAAGAAAGAGCGTGTCCATAGTCAACGCGCACCGTTCGGAGAGGAGAGGAGGATTGCCGAGAGGAGTGGATATGAGACAAGTAGAGGAGGGGGAGGAGGATGCGCATGCGCAGTGCGGGTGTGGACACCACACGGCGGAGGGAGGGATGGACAAAGCCCCCGCCATAAGCTGCTTTGCATCTAAAGAATGGTTATAGACCACTTGTCTCACCGAAGAGCGGCCGCGCCATTAAGCGAAGCAGATCCTGTCCGTGACGATGCTCCAAGCCCTCCAGAGCCTCTTCACCATGTCAACCTCCTTGTCCGAAACCACCGTTACCTCTGCCACCCAGACCAAATGTGGTTGGGTCCAAGGGCAAGCCTGGTTCCAGCAGCGAGACGTCTGAAGCCTAGCCAGAGCTCCCCAAACTATAGGTGCCCAATGAGAGACGCCAGCCTTCGACAGCGAAGACCACTTTGTCTGTGCCTTATAAATTGACGGATGAAGACAAGTCGCTGCCATCATAAGTTCACAGGCGAGTGCTATTCGCGTCCTTCTGGATAAGATGCAGATGCCAACTGCTCGAAGCGGGTTGCAAGTGCTGGATACTGTCAATCCAGTTGTAACAAGCCTACAAAAACCCAGCGCTTGAGAACTCTAACGCCAGCACCATGGTTACTACAACACTTGCAACGTTCAAAGAGGATGTCATAAGCGCCATTATAATTGCGTGGAATGCGAGGAGCATGAGATCACGCACATTTGACTTACCGGCAGTTCGTGTTTACAAACCGTATGACGCTGCATCTAAGCTACGCCAAGCAGCGATAGTGCCGCTGTATTTTCTTAACGCTACTGGGCTCATTGCCCGTCTCTGAACATGGACAAAAACTTTTGTACCGCCAGCGACACTGCAGTATTTTGTTTTGTTCACCTTTTGTTTTTGCTCTATCTTTATCTCCTAAAGCTTTCCCTTCCCTTTCCCTTCCCCAGTGCACGGTAGCCTACCGGGCTGAGCTCAGGTTAAAATCCCTGCCTTCACTATTCCTTTCTGCTCCTCCTCCTAAGCTACTCCCGTTTGTTCCGTTATCCATTCCGCTCGTTTTCTGTCTCTTGACGTTGAAACTATCGTTTTTCGTTCCATTGCACGCTTGGTGATCCTTAATTTTCAATCGAATTGTTTCGTTAGTCACCAGGTTTCTTCACCGTATAGGAGCACCGGGAGAATGTAGTGATCATAAACATTTCGCTTTACAGACAACGCTAAATATCTGGTCATGCTTTGGTAATGTTTTCCCTATGCGCTCCAGCCCATATTTATCCTGCGGGGAATTTCTTGCTCATGAGTAGGCTACCCTGTTAATAATTGCCGTATATATACGTACTCCTCTACACATTATGAAGGCTGGTCGTTAATGTTAGAACCCCGTTTTCTGGTCAGGCTGTTGCGCATAAGTTTTTGTTTAGTCATTTGTAGTCCTAGTTTCATGATTTGGGTCGTCAATCAAGTTTAGTATTTCATCACCGTGTGACGACGTCATTATTGAAGAGCACGGTATCGTCCGGAAAACTCAAATTGTTGATTCAAATATTCAGCGCTACTTGTAAGACGTAGACAGTACAGTTAACACACAGGACGGGCGCTGTGTGTTAACTGTACTGTCTACGTCTTACAAGTAGCGCTGAATATTTGAAGCAACATGTGTGACCGACTAGCCCCGCAACGTGTTTTGTCAAATTGTTGAGGTACTCCCTTTCAATTTGATTTCTCTTTTCTTCCAGTTTAGGTACTTGAACATGTTCTCGAAACATGCAGTAAATAATATTGCAGAGATTGTGTCTACTGCACTGACCGCTCCTCTGATCGGAATTTTTATGCTCTTTTCGCGTAGGAGTAGGGTAGTTGTGCAATCTTTACAGATTGCAAATATCTCAATTAATATATTGATCATGTGGATGTGGTCCACTTGGTCATATTTCTTATCTTTCCTGTTTTGATCTATTAGATATATTGATCTCTCTTTTACCCTTCCTAAGTGCAGAGTAGCCAACCACCATATCTTTGGTAAATGCTTCGTTTCCCTCTCTCAAAGCCAAGTAACCTCTTCTGGCCCTTACTTGAAATACTTGAACGACATGCAAAAGAAATATGAAGCTTCTTAGAGTCGTCCCTTTCGCCGTGTCATAGCAAAGAATAATCTTTCTATTTGCTCTGTGGTCGTCGCTCTGCGTTAAGAAGACTGATACCGCGACAATAGGCCAGAATTTTCGTTTAAAACGCATATATCTTGATCATGTTTGTTTTTTTTTAGCCTGATGTGTGGCATTTGAGTTTGTAATTGAACATAACCACATTATTCGAAGTTATCGTTACTCGTTGCAATACCCACCGTAGCTGGAGAAGTTAGATCAGTCGTGGTGCACTTCCTATTCCCCGTACGTATTTTGGTATCGTCGTGAGGAGCCTATGCGCGCAGATGTCACGTAGCCGTCTTTTGTTGCCTCAATGCATTTTTTTTTTTTGCATTTGAAATTCATCCTTGCAACTCAAACATTGCGTTGGGAGATTTTTAGGCTGCTCCACGGAAAGCGAACGGTTTTATCACCCTCCGCAACTGTCGAAACGTCTGACGCGTTCAACGTCGGGAAACGAAGGACAGGCGCGAGAGGGCCTGGCCACGCATCGATTCGGCAGCTATGCGGCTTGAGCCCACCGTCAGCGAACAGAGCGCAGCAGGCTTGGCCGTACACAGTGAGCCGGATTGCGGGGAGCCACGAGAGGCGATAAGAGCGGCATTTTCTCTGCCGTCTGCGCGCTCCCCAGGTGGCTGAGATTCATGCCAGGACGACGCAGACGCGAACGCAAAAAAAAAAAAGAAAGAAAAGTACGCCCGTCGGTGTGGCTCTCTGACGGAGAGGAAGGGAGGCTCTCGCAGAATACCGAGACTGCAGGGACGCAATGTGAAGGGTGAACATACATTCTGGACTATTTTCTTCTCTTTATGACGAGCCTTCTACTCATATCCACCCTGCGTTGGCATTCGTCACGAAAAAATCGCTCTATTACTTATTGTTATTTCTTATTTGTTCCTTTGCATGCACGTGTTTTTATCACGGAGACAACGGTTAGAACAAGGGCGCCGTGGCAGTTAGCATTAGGTGCCTCAGTGTTCCATCGATGGCCGCTGGGAAATAACGAATGCATGAGGAAAGAAATCCCTGCACTTCGAAAAGAAGCCGAACCTGTTGATGTTCCGGCGTGCCGAATCTAAAAGTATGTAGGGAGATGCACTATTGAAGTAGTGAAGCGGAAATGCTTGTTTTTTTTTGTAATTTTCATATTGTAATATTATCGCTCTATTGCTTCAGATAAGTAAATCAAGCTGTTATTTAAATAATGAGACATTTAATTAGTTTTATTTATGTACCTGCTGGTTTTGGAAATGGCCAACTAAAGGAATTCATGCACTTGTGTAAAAGCATCTATTTTAATTACGAGACACACAAAGGTACAGCGATGTAAACTCAAGCTTCATGCGGCATGGCTAGCAGGTTAAGCAGGACTCACTGTAAAAGAACGTACTTAGAGGCCAGGGTGCACAACGCAGTACATGCATAAAGAGAGAACCTTTAAGAAAGAAACAATTTGGATTATATCCAAAAGTAGTTCCTATGAAATAAATGCAGGGCAGCAGGAAATTTTTAGGGGCGAAGCTCCTTAAGGTTTGGGTCTGTCCGTCCGTTGTTCCTAGTAGCGCGTTACCTTCAAAGGAATGAATGATGCTACGTGTAGGAGGCGCGCCCTCGGCGCGTGCCTCCCGGCGCGCGAGCTCTCTCACTCTTCCATCTGCTGTCTTGTGAGAGAGAGAGACAGAGAGAGAGAGAGAGAGAGCGACAGGCGCGCGTTGACTGTGGAAACGCTCTTTCTTCGATGAACGCTCTACCAGCTCGCAAAGAAGGAGAACGCGCCCTCACCCGCGAGAGACAAGCTTGACGCAGGCAGCGTCTTCTAGCGAGTTTCTTGATTGAAAAATACCGACTGCTCGCGCTGGAGAACCGTTCAACGGCCACCCATATATATATATATATATATATATATATATATATATATATATATATATATATATATATATATATATATATATGCACTGGATCTTCACTTGCAATGAAGTGCCGGTGGGAGATTTCACTTGTGCGTAGTTGAACCATAAGGATTCGTAGCGTGCGCGTTAACTAAATTAATCCGGAACTCGGCACGATCTACGATGAACATCCGGAGCTTCGCCCACTCATCATCATTCACTCCGTGGATATGCTGTGATTTTTTGGGGGGGAGAAAGGCGGATTTATTCTACTTCAATGTAGTGTCTCTGTGTCGCTGCTCCATGCTGGAGAAGGACTATTTTCAGAGCAACAGGGAAGGAGGATCATGGTATGGTGAAATTTATGATCTCCGCACAGTGTCACATTACTGGAACGAGCATGCGCGCTTCACAGGATGCGTACACTCGGGCGCTACTGTAGCGAAGTCTATAGGGTGCATTATTTTTGCTGCTGTCGATTACATAGGCCTACTAAACCAGAAAGTCACAACTGCAAAGCATGGATTATTCGGGAATGCGTTGTGTTGATACTATATAGAGTGTGACGGTGATGTCACGACACACTGTCGTTGTCTATGCTGACATTCCGAGGTCGCTGTCTGATACGGCAAGCGCAGCCATCTATTCGATGCCGATTGCTTGGCTCGTTCTATACAATAAATCCGATAGATCAACGAAGGACAATTCAGCCTCTTCCAGTTTGACTTGCGTAATTGAAGCCAAGTCGTTTGACCCATCTCTTTATAGGGCATATTGAACTTTTCTTCGGTTTAGTACTTTTACCTCATTTTCCTGTTTGCAATATTTTCCAGTATTTTGCCATGCATGAAGCATTGCATTTTGAGCACGCATTGCATGAGTAAGAGTGTGGTGCCGGTTGAAGTCGAAGCATTCATCGGAAGCGTGAAGCTCTGTGTTGGCCACACGAAGCGGCTCTGTCGGCTGTCGAAATCAGAATTGTGGAGGCAAATTCGGCTCATAATGATCTCCTGATGATGCATTGCTGTACAAATGACCCTGGACGAATGGCTGAACAGAAGTTCAGGGCCTTCAAAATTCAAACAGGCTGTAGCACAGACGGCTGAATTCTGGGTCCCGGTTGAAGCTCTACCATGTCCTTGTTTCTTCTGCTTGTGTTGGGCCTTCACCTCTTTGCACAGTGCGAACCAACTAGCCCAACAACAATGTTGTTAAGAGGACATGTGCTATGTGCACGCATGACTGCACACGACATGTCACAGCCACTTGGTTAACTACAGGCGCTTCGCATTCCAACGCGTAATCATTCTCATGTGTCTCTGCCAAGGTTTAATCCCAGACTAGGATTCACTGTACTGATTATAATTAGCCGATCTATGGAGACAATGTTTCATAGGCTACGGCAAGCGACTGCCAATGGTAAAAGCTTCGTTTATAGGTTAACGAAAATTGACATTCCTACACGTTGACGGAAAGAAGGTGAAGAAGACACAGAGCACCATTTTCCACACTTAAAAATGTGATCCTGCTCGTAACAAACTTTTGGGAAAACTACGTCGTGTGCACAGCGCACAAACGACCTTTGTCATAACAAAAACTGGACGCATGGCAAACATAAAGGTTACGAAACATAGCTGCTGGCGCATGAGTACACTATTTGGAATTATAAATACATGGTGATATTGAAACAGGTAAAAATTTTGCTCGCTTTGTTCACAGGCATCCTCGGTTACATTTTCTCTTCATTTTCGTGTTCAAATAGCTTTTGTGTTGTCTTGCGTAACCGTTGAATCTATGATGCGCTGAACAAAGGACCTCAGTTACAAGCATCCGATATGTGCTGTGTCAGCATTTCGGTTTTGTGAATATTCATGCTGTTTAAACTCTTTTGATACGTGGACATTTAAGCTGCAGTACCAAGAGTGCACCCATTCCACCAGTACTGACAGGGAAAATAATGAAAGCCTTGAAAGAGATGCAAGCGGGAAAGGCACCCGGTGAGGATCAGATGACAGCAGATCTCTTAAAGAATAGGTGGGCATTATACTGGAAAAACTGGCAAGCCTGTATACGCAATGCCTAATGACTGCGAGCATATCGGAATCTTGGAAGAATGCGAATATCATCCTAATCCACAAGAAAGGTGACACAAAGGACTGGAAAAATTACAGGCCGATTAGCTTACTGTCAGACGTTTACATAGGTATTTACCAAGGTAGTCACCTAACAGAATTTGTGCCACCTAAGATTTCAAATCTAACGAACAAGCAGGGTTTAGTAAAGGCTACTCAACAGGAGACCATATTCACACTATAAATCATGTGATAGAGAAATGCGCGGAGTATAAGTAACCCCTACATATAGCCTTCATTATTACGAAAAAGCATTTGACTCGGTCGATACCTCAGCAGTCATGCAGACATTGAGGAATCAGGGTGTAGACAGCACTACGTAAGGCTACTGGAAGACATCTACAATGGCTCCACAGCCACCATAGTCCTCCATAAGGAGAGTAGCAGAACACCTAAGGAAGGGCGTGAGACAAGAGGACACAATCTCTCCAATGTTATTCACAGAATGTTTACAAGAAGTATTTAGAACACTGGGTTGGGAACGGCTGTGGGTAAGGGTTAATGGGGAATACCTCAGTAACCGCAGGTTTGCTGATGACATTGCCTTATTAAGTAACTCGGGAGATGACATACAAAGCATGATTACTGACCTACACAGGCAAAGTAGAACAGTGGGCGTTAAAATTAATATGCAGAAAACTAAATTAATGTTCAATAGCCTTGGGCGAGCACAGCGATTTGAGATAGCTGGCGAGGTATTGGAAGTTGTAAGTGAATGTGTCTACTTAAGCCAGGTAGTGACCCCTGATCTGAATCATGAGGCTGAGATAATTAGAAGGATAAGAATGGGGTGGAGTGCATTTGGCAACCATTGTCAGATAATGAGAGGCAGCTTACCATTTTCTCTGAAGAGGAAAGTGTATAACAGCTGCACCTCACCGGTACTCACCTGCGGGGCAGAAACTTGGAGGCTAAGAGGGTTCAGCTTAAATTGAGGACGACGCAGCGAGCTATGGAACGGATAATGGTAGGTGTAACCGTAAGGGACAAGAAGAGAGCCGAGTGGGTCTGGGAACAAACGCGTGTTAAGGACATATTAATAGAAATTAAGAAGAAATGGGCGTGGGCGGGCCATGTAATGCGAAGACAAGACAACTGTTGGTCATTAAGGGTAACAGAGCGGGTTCCTAGAGAAGGCAAGCGTGGAAGAGGGCTGCAGAAATTTAGGTGGGCAGATGAGATCAGGAAGTTAGCGGGGATAAATTGGGCCCAGTTAGCACAGGACAGAGATAATTGGAGATTTATGGGCGAGGCCTTTGCCCTGCAGTGGGCGTAGACAGGCTGATGACGATGATGATGACCAAGAGTGTGTAGTGAGTGCTCGTTCGGGAGTTTAATTGTAGTTTTTCGGCCGCTATCTTTACGACGAAAACTGTTATGTAAAGGAAGAGCTACACATAGGCGTCAACCTTTCCCTAAATACACTTATTTAAACAAAGTACGTGGATGTTCTAGCTAGTTTTTTGCGTTAATGTGCAATACAGACTTTTGTTAAAAATGTAACTGCAGCAATGGTGCATCTTCTACGAAAGTTTGAAGGCACGTATTTCGATAACCACGTCACCCTCAGGTTTTCTTCCGAATGAAAATGCCGTCAGAACTTACTGGCTACAGTTCCTAAACTGCGATAATAAATTCGAACCATTTCCTGGTGAACTTAAGTCCCATTTACCATATCCATCTGTCTAGCCGCCTACGTCTCCGTGCTCACCTGGTCCTTCGTTCCACTGGTATACACCACAATATTTTAATGATAGGATTTGAATGTATGACGAAGATGAATGACTCATATATACATCACTAAGAGTGCATACTTGTCATGTACGTCATGATTAACGATAGTGAAGTCACGTGTGGCTTACACCCGTGGTGCTTTAGGCCCATGGTGTGCGAGTATGTGGAACAGGCATTTGAATTTTTCACAGCCTATGTCACTCAAGGACCAACTCAAATAGACATTTAATATATCATTAGAGCACATTAAAAAATAAGGAAGCCATAGCATTTGTCGTAGATTGCAGTTGAAATGTAGACATAATAAGCACACAAACATGCAAGCTACCTAGCGGCGGTGGGGGGACACCGAACCCAGGCGCCTGAGGTGCCAATCAAGCAAAAAATACCACTAGGCTATGGCGGCTTCTCCCTCACGGTATATACAGTAAATAAACCTATGTATGAGCAGTTGTGATGATGGTGCTTGTGTAGCGTCAAATGAGCTTCAGATGTGTGTTAAGGGCTATCACAGCAATGTAATAAACAATACAAATGTTCTGCTATCACTCGGTATGCTCTTGTCCGGCTTTGTTCTAACCCGTAGGAATACTTCAACGAACGGGGCTTATGATGCGCACACCGGCGCACAGTATCCAGCATCTTTCTTTGACAGAACAGACGTGTGTGCTGTGCACCAACATGAGCGCCAACGTTTCGTCACACCACGAGCTACCATTCAGTCGCCACATTGCTGTCGACGTTCCTGGTTAGCCCACGTCAAGCATGCACTCACTCATGCGCTCTGTACAAGGACACTGATCCTACTCGTAACACTTGACACGAGAATTCGTCATCGGCCGACTGCTTCTCATGACACCGATTCCCACAATGCGTGGGAGCTGCAGGATCTTTTACCGCCAAAAGGTTCATTTAAAATTCGATAACTTGTTTTAGTTAACTACTCTACCATCTATTTCGAGTGCTTTTGCAAGTAATGCACGCGGCGTTGAAATATTGAGATCAAGGGCTACAATTATGCTATCAGTCATTGGCACTCTTTAGAACTTCTATATTGCCTATAAAAAAGGATCCCTGCGTAAAGATACACAGGAAGCAAATAAAACTTGGTTTAATTCAATATTAGGCCTTCTAAAACACTAGGATTCAAGTGAGTTACATTCTGTTCGTCTTGTATGCACGTTTGGTTAAAACCATCGCCTGTAATTAAGGAATGCGGCAACGTTCTGTTTCACTGTGTAAGCGTTTCAACACACTTGTGCGAGTCTGTGGCAGAGGGAGGGGAAAGGTTGGTGTATGCGAGCTGGGACGAGTTGAAGATGGCAACAATGTTCTGCGGCTAAGCGCCCTCGTGCCTCGTCATTAGCGAGTACATTACCGAGCGCTGTCCGAGTTAGACGCGCCTCCACTCTCACTTCTTCTCCACGCCGGCGATTCCAGGGTGAGGCCGTGTGATCACGGCTTTGAGTAATCATTGTGGGGCGTCACGCGCTGGTGGTGGACGTGGCAGGGCGCTGAAGCATACGGGCGTGCTCTGCGCTGCTGAGAAATGGTGCCACTGGGAATAAATATCAACAAGCGCGGTGGCTGGGTCCTCTCTGTCGAGAAAGTAATTACCAACACGACTACATAAAAAAAATCAGACAGTTTAGTTTGCGATACAACCAAGCACAAAAAAACTTTTGCATCTCGGTCCATGGCCCAACAGTACATAGTGAGACGACTAAGATAAACCACCCTGCGCTACACTTGTGCCGTATTTCTGAGGCTCCGTTTTTCACAAAAGCAAGAGCACTTACGATCACCTAATTCACAGCAGCACTACTACCTGTGTAAGACACCGACAACGCGCGCGCGCGCTACCGCACTCACGCACTCACGCACGCACGCGCGCACGCAGGCGCAGCACAAGGCTCTCGGCCACGGCCAGATGCGTACATAACGTCTTTTGCTGTCTCATTGCCGAATTACATCTGCCGGCAAGGGTGAACAGTCTTCTACATTAAGTCAATTAATTAAGTGTTTTATCACTGAATTTCGTACTTCATTTCGCAATGAGTTCCCATGCTTTGTAAGACTGCAGCACACATTTAACTTAGGTGAGAGGCGATGTCTAGACTTTTGAGTAACGTCGCGTAGATAATATCAATAAGCTTTAATGTGATATGAACTCGCAAGTTTTGATTTTAGATTGCTGGGGTTTGGCGTCCCGAAACCACGATATGATTATGAGAGACGCATTAGTGGAGGATTCCGGAAATTTAAACCACCTGGGGTCCTTGGCATGCAAAACTGGCAAGTAGTTCGCAATAGAATTAATTCAGGTTACGAGGAAAACGAATGCGTTATGTACTACACGAGAGTAATGTTTAGTGAACAGAAATTTAGCCACCAGTACTTGCAACGCAAATGAAGGGAACTCCTATAAAAAATGGTATGAGTGCCATCTTTACGCATGCAAGCTGCAGTAGTTTAATAAACATTTTTGCACGGCCCGTTGTTGTTAGTCCAAGAAACGATGACGTCAACGTGCCCGTATCGACCGGAAGGAAGCATCATTTAACTTACCGTTGTCATCAGTGGACATCAGAATTTTGAACGACAAGCTTGCGCAGCTCCATTTAAGTACTGTTCTTCGTGTGGCGCATGTATATTAAGGGTGCCCTTTGCACCCATCTTGGAAGGACAAAGAGCTGCCTACACCTTTCAGGGGCACGAGTCCCTAGTGACACTTTTGTTTTTGCGCAACGCTTTGATTCACTTCCTCAGGCAACCAAAAATGAAATAAATAAAAGTAATCAACAATAACCAAAAAAGGACATTTTCAGAGTAGCAGGAAAGCAAAGGAATCTAAAGTAGATGTGTAGTGAGGCTGGCACATACAAAATTTTACTGCTGTGATCCACTTGGGGAGTGTATTTACGTAAGGTCCATTCTAAAGCTGTACAGTCCATGCCTATAAGAAATCCGGGCAGTAATGGGTGATAGTTAAGATTTTGGCCCAGGGGAGGGGTGTGAGGGGAGGGGTTTACTTTTCGTGGGCCAGTTTGCAAGAAGTCCCGGGCGCACCCGTACCCCTCCGTAGCTGCCGGCTCTATTCGCAGCAATGTCATCACATGTGCGTTTGTCTTTGAAATGGAATTTTGTTCAAGTTCCCCGAGGATGGAAGCCGCAATAGTTCACAGCAGTGGTGAGCAGCTTCAAGACCACATGTTGCCTGTGCGTAGGCTACTTGGTATGAGACAAACGTGGCAAGAGCAGTAACGGCAGAGTCTGTATATATATATATATATATATATATATATATATATATATATATATATATATATATATATATATATATATATATATATATATATATATATATATATATATATATATATATATACTTATATTACCGCAGAGCAGTTAATATAAAAATACTTGAAGAAAAATGTTTAACGAGTAATTATAGCCGTAGACAACCTTTTGAAAGAATGGAGATCGATCCTACAACGCACGTCGTGTAGCTCTCTAATCCGGAGGTTTACAAGCACTTTGGTCCCTGCAAAGAGGTCATGCGGCCATTTTTGCAAGAATTGCAGCTTCACCAAGATAACTGGAAGTCAAGATTGCGACGGGCACTAATGTGACGCTCCTGGGATGCTGACATGGGTTACTTGGCTGTTTCGTGCATTCTTTCGGCCTCCCTGTCATGCTAGCATGGTGAAAAGGATATCGCAGGTAGATAAGAACGCTCGGATAAGCCAGGTAATGCTTCCACGCTGAGCAAAAATACAGCAAGTGAAACGGATACATTTGGCCATTACATTTCGCGATACATGTTGAGCCCGCGTTTCTTGAAACTGTGCTAGGCAGAAAAATTTCAGGGAAACGTTTATCTTTCAAAACAGGTTCGCTTCTTACAACACGTCTTTCGTAGCTATACACTGTCTATCTACACATTGATTACTGATAAATTGTTAATTATATTTACAATTTTCAGGCAAAATTTAATGTTCGACACTTCTATGAAGCACGACCTGCGGAAATGACTATTTGATTTTATGCACATATTACATAATCTGTGATACTGGAAGCCGGAATGTCTGGTATATGTATAAGAATAAGCTTAAGTAGGTCATTCTTTTAAAGTACGCGCAAATGCATGAAATACCATAACCGGAAGCGGGAAACCAAGCGCGACTGTGTTCCTCCATAGCACGTACTATCTGCACAGGTAGGAAAGGTGACGAGACAGACGACACAGCAAGTCTTGTTTTCGTCGTATTTTTGTCGTAGTCCCTGTTGCACTGAGGCCTAACAAGTATAACTGCGACCATATCGCACAAAAGGTCTGCTGCGCGGTAGAGGGTGTTAACTTGGTTAAACTTATGGTTAGATGCGAGAACGGCTTTGGCTTAGTTAACTGGTTCCTTATTTTGTTCTTGTTCTTTTTACGTGGCGTCGCCCAAACATTTTGTTAATACCTTCGTCCCTTCATTTTAGCAATCAATCTACGTTGTTTAAACTTCTTGAGAGCTGTTTATTACAAGACGGCTGCTATTTAAGACGTGTTCATTTACCAGCGCACGTGCATTGCGAACTTGCTGCCGCCGTATCATTTGTGCTTCCTTATGCAGGAAGACTGTCCGCTTCTTGGGGAGGAGCGGCCTCGAGTGCATCAGTGACATTTGTTCAAGTAAGTATCTTTAAGCTGCTGTCTAGTAGCTTGCACATTGCAAGGCTTAAGGAAACCTTGGGCTATCGCAGGCGGCTACACTTCGACATCGTTGAATCAGCTAGAAGTAGCGTCCGTCCCACTCGTGGCCAAGGCGGCGTGTGTGGCGCTGCCTAACACTCTCAGGATAATACGTACATAAATACACAATAAAGTGGACGGAGGGACGACCGCCTTCGTAGCTCAGTTGGTAGAGCATCGGACGCGACATCCGAAGGTCGTGGGTTCGGTTCCCACCGAAGGCAGGTTTGTCTTTTCGTCCACTTTAATTCCTTTCTACTTTGTCCACAATTACAATACCACAAGTAACTTCCCCTATGCTTTCCTAGGCTTCATTGTCTGTTTGCTCATTAAGTTGCAACTAAAGTGAGGTATTCATGTCACTTCGAGATATAGTTAGGTTGTGATTGCTAACGAGCCCTTCTCAGCTTCCCTCTACCCACGAAGACGTTGCGTGGAGATGCTCAAGACGTTTTTATTTTACTAAGCTACAAAGGCTATGCAAAGCTATAAAGTCGGAACGCAGTCACTCTGGGAGCGGCACGCTCTCAACAAAACACAAGACAAGGGCTATTCCAGAACAACTTTGCAAGTACCTGCGGATTCGGTCGCGGACATAATTCCTTGCTTGTCGGACTGCACTCGCACAGGCCGCAGGTTGCGGTCCAAGCGCTCAGCAGAGCGCCGGCGCTCGTAAAGGAAATTGATTGCAGTCGGTTTTATGGCCGGTTGGGCAGGTCCGGGCACCTATATGTGTAACTCCGGCTGCGCCTTGTCACTCGCGGAGGCCACTGAGAAGCGAGTTTATGTAAATAAAGCAAGGTGGGGAACAGGAAAGGTTACTGAAGTGGCCGCACCGCTTCCACTTTGGTTAATGTGATGTGTGGGGATGGAGCCACAGTGGGGAGTTCGCAGTAGTGCTTGCCCCGAATGGCAGAGCCACATGGGAACTGGAGGCGGATGTGCTGGGACGGTGGCGCAGAGTTTCTTAATGACTTCATTGGCTCCCGCTCACTGTTTAGCAAGCCCACTTTAATATGCTATGAATGGCTCACTTTAAGGGCGCAGTAGATATTTGCGGTTGTTTTTAATAACGGTTTCTTCTTGAGTTACAGAAAACATGTACGATCGCCATACACTTGGAGACCTCTACAAAGAAACATCCGCCATTCCTGAAAAGGCTACAGGTAGCTAGGCAGATACCAGTCGAATTGCCGTAATCGTCAGGACGCCCCTCTTAAGTTTCTGTAAAACAAGAGATCCACGTTGTCTGTAGCGCTGATATTCGACAAGTAGCGCATGTGAGACACGTACACTTAACGGGTCGTCAGTGCGACGGTATTTGCTCATTTCACATTTACTGTGTGTTTCATTTGTTTCGTATATCGTCGACAGCATGTAAGCTGCATATCGCATAAAGTACGCACTATGCGACGCTGGTGCGCAGTACACCGCGGAACATGTGGGTGTGCATCTTACGGGACATTTTATTAATGTTACATAGAAGAGTCAGTGTTTGAAAGCGCCGGATGCATATACTGGCTGTTCGCTTGCGCAAAGGAGCCGTGATGTCGTACGCAAAGGCTCGCATTTAAGGCATATGACTGTTGATTTTGCCACACGCATACCTTCGGTGTATGTGCCTCTTACGTTACCTTGGTGTGAGGGATACAACCGACGCCATCTACACGCCCATGATTGCCCATACCGTAAAACAACGAAAAATACAGAATAAGAGAAATAATGTGGAATTGATTAGAGAAGAACGCGAAGCATCGCTGGTAATTCAAGCAACTTCTCAGGGATGGCTCCTAGTGAATAAACAATTGCTGGCGGCTTCTTTGCGTCACATATATGTGCACGATTTAAAAAATGACATAAATTCACATTAGGTAGCTAACGGGAGAACTGCTGTGGTCATCTCGGAAAGCGCGAGGCCTGATTCGCGCAGCGTAATGATATGTAAGTCACAACTTCTGCGATGACGAATGGTTTACGCACATTACTGATAAAAAGAAAACACCGACTGAAGGGCACTTTCTTCCAAAGATAACCGAGAAAGTCTTAATTTTAACGCTTGACTGCTGAGCCCGACAGTGCGGAAGGCAACGATGTAAAGAAATTCAGCTCTCATTGTCGATCGACCATTATGCTTTTTTTTTTTTCTTCCACACTCACGCGCACGGATGACTGGCGAGGGCTTTTACCCCGAGCGTGGCGCATGCTTTGCATACAGAGGCTGGACGGCAAATGCGAACGCAAACCTCCTCGGGCGAGGCCTCCGAATGGCGCCCTTTGCTCGTCCCATTGAACAAGATGGAAAGTTCAAAAAGTACCCCACGTACACACAAGTAGGATCGTTTATTTCTGACTCTAGCGTTGCCGACCAGCATTGCTCTAGGAGTTGCACAAAGGCGTTTGAAAAAAGCAAGCAAGCAAGAAAGAAATGTGTAGATCAGAGTCGATTCTACGCACGCTCCGCTCATTGAAGAGTGATTCGAGAACTTTCTGGGGGAAAAAGGAAAGAAACAGCATAAGAACTACACAGAACGCATAGCAAGCAGAGCTTGTTTCTTCTCGCGCAACTGCTGTGCTAGAGCCTGAAAACGGGAACGACTCTGGGCAAACGGGTTTCGAAGGCGAGCAAGCACGAAGAAATAATAATAAAAAAAATATCGCGCGCGAGAGTAGCTGAGGGTGGCCCATTGGGGACAGGGAAAGATTCCGTCCGAGGTTGGCGGTATTTGTTGCTTTTTTTTGCCGCTCCCGACAGCCAGAAACAGCGCGCCGGCGAGTCACCCTGGAAGCGCTTGCGGCGTACACTATCGGCCCGCACAGCTCCGAATGGGCGCACGCGAAGTAATGTGAGCGCGCGTTCCCTCGAAAAGAGTAGGTTGGTGCAATATCGAAAACGCGGGCGAAACAGGCGGCCGAAGGGAAGATAGGGTAAACGCGGATGAGGCGCGCGCCGCGGCCAAAGGCGACGTCGCCCAACGGCTCTGCTGCCGTGCTACCCGAAGAGCGGCGGCGCCAGCGTTCGTGCCATTGGCTCAGCATCATGGGCCGCCGCGGTCTCCTTCCGCGTCTCTGTCTTGACGTCCCGGCCCCGGCAAATGTCGTTATGCGTCGCTGTCTATCGAGGGAGTGAGCGACCACACGCGTATAGATGCGCGAGTGCCTTGTTTCCATTTTCTTTATAGATTCATTCGTCTTCGCCACGACGAATGCGAAGCTGTCCGTTTCTTGGCGAAGAGAGCCCCCCCCCCCCCCCCTTTCCTTTTCCAAACGTCCCTGTCTGGTCGCAATCATTTTTTTCTCGTTTTTACTCCTCCAAGTACTCTCTCGCGCTCCCCCATGTTGTTGTTGAGCGCCCATTCCCTTCTCGACCAGCTATTGCGCGCCAGAACTTGCAAATTCCGCGTGTAGAGCGTACATGAGACCGGAAGAAAAGAGGATGAGAAGGCCGAGTTTTGCGAGAGGGCGACGCACAAAACATGCGTCGCGCGAGCATTGTGGTCGCGGCAACGCTCCATAGGTCGGAATGTTGTGTTTCGCGCGCAGGCTCCGTCTGAAAGACAGCCACGTCGTCGTTTCGGCCCCGCTCTTGTTTGCGCTGCGGTGATGACTGCGTCGCACACGCCCGCCCGGAGATCGCTGTGTCCTCTAACGTTATCATCGTCCACGAAGGAAGCCGCTCGCGCGCCGCCCCGACATTGTTCGCCGAGAAATAGACGCGAAGGATAAGAATGGTCGCAGTTGCGCGCTCCTCGCGCACACATGAACGTAAATAGCCTGGGAGCCCATTCAGCAGGCTTTTTCTTTTCCCTCGTTTGTTCATTTCTTAACCAATGGATGTCAAAGGCGGCGCAGCGGCAGCGGCAATTCACGAGTTCACGTCGCTCTTCACTTATAAAAAAACAAAACAAAAAACGCTCTCTTTTTCTCGGAAGCGTGCACGCAAGGCATAGCCAGGAAAAGAAATTCTTTGTGAAAGTCTGTGCTTTGAGAGAGAGAGAGAGAGAGAGTCAAGATGCCTTCGATAAAGTAAGATACTGTGTAAGGGAGCAACTCGAAAAAAAAGGAAAGAACTGCCGTTCCATACAGGAACGACGCAGGCAAACACGACTTTATCGTCGCCTTTTTTTTTTTTGCTTTCTCTTGTCTCTTCGTCTTCATTTCATTATTATTTCGGTGCTTTCCGACTGCGTTGTAAGTCTTGAATAAAGCCAGCTCTTTCTCTTTTTTTTCGTTTCTTTAGCAGACTTATTTACGGATGTTCTGGCTTCTCAAGTTAGCCTTTTCTGAAGTTGTATAATGTGGATTGGTCACTGCGTCAGTGGCACCATGTTAATACTTCTCTTGACTTTTAATCAGTAATCAGTTTTGAACTGTGTTTCCACGTGCCTCTCGTATTTCTTTTTTCGTCTTTCTTCAATGGAACAAGCTGGTCCACTCACGAACTTCCTTGCTTTCTTTTTGCAATACCGTGACTCGTCATGCGCTGCAGTTTTGTTGCCACTTTGACGCACTTCCGGCTTCCCGGCATCAGACATCCCTTCGGATGCGTCATCAAGGGCGCACTGCGCAAAGTTTCTTGCAGCATCCGGAATCTTCTTGCTCTCGCACTCGACAATTCTTTTCCTTGTTCCTAAATACTTTGTTCCTTAGCCAGGATGGACCGGAATAAAGAAGAACTGACCTATATGCAGCACTTTTTTTTTATCCGCGACCATAGGAAAAATGCCGACTGTGTTAGCATATTCTAACCTTTCTTGAACTTTCAAACTGCAACATGCATTGTAACGAGCGTCCGGCTGGCGACAATCATGGCCTACAACTTTCGTCTTTCTCGCTCGATTATTTTCCAATATCGAAAATTCATGGCATGTGTCGGCTTTCCCTAGGATGATATCACTGGGTTAGTGTATGAAAGTTGAGCCCAGATATTTTGGTACGCTGAAGTATATACGGTAAACAAACAAACTAAAGGAACATTAACAATTACATTCTTCGCCTCGCCACCTTGCCTTCTAATTTCTCTCTCACTGTTAAGTTTTATGGGTTCTAGTCTTCTTTTAAGCGGCTTGAAATGGAGCGAAGTTAGGCATATCGACGCGAGAAAAAGGTAGGTGAAAATTGAGACATGAGAGAGAAGTGTATGATTTCCTAAATACGTCGTAGTTTCGCCCGAAAAGCCAAGTACAGATGGCGATAGCAGCGCATTGAACAGATGCGCAACCATTCGTAGTTATATAGGTCCTGCCTTTTACAGTGAATATTCGAGTACCAATACAAGGAGATAGCTTGGCACCTTGCGCCGAGAGAGGAAAACGAACGCATTTCCTTGGATGAGCACGAGCACTGGTCTTCACAAGGTTAGCATAATGAACAGCGCAAACAGAAGTGAGCAAAATCGCACGTAGTTGTCTCCGTCGTTTTTGGGATTACGCTATCCGCAACATTAGCCGTGCAGAGTGGAGGGCGGAGGGCCCCAGACATTTCGACCACCTCTTTAAGGCGCACTGACAGAGCACTGTGCGCGGGCCTCAACATTTTGCCTTCATCGAAATGCTGGAAATGCAGCCGCCGCGACCGGAATTCGCGACCGAAATCAGCATCCGAGCGCCATCACCACTATCTATCTATCTATCTATCTATCTATCTATCTATCTATCTATCTATCTATCTATCTATCTATCTATCTATCTATCTATCTATCTATCTATCTATCTATCTATCGTTTGTGTTATAAATATAGGGGATGGGGGATTCGCGCTCGAGAGTCACCCTTTTTAAGCATCTCGTACCATGTTGCGTCTTGGCTAAGTTCTCTTTCTGTATTCTGTGCTTTTCTTCAGTTTGTACAGCGGGACAAACAGCGCCCGTTAAGCGGCGAACAATGAAACGGAAATTCCTTTTGTGGTTATGTTCCACTGCCAAGCACTAAATAGAACCAGTAGAGTTCACTGATAATGTCATTTGGGCCTTAGAACGAGAAAGGGACACTACAAGACGCATCCGCAACCGCGCGTAATTTTCCCGAGAAAGTTTAAGAAAACGAAAAGGGACGCATTAGTGTTTTCGGGGTTCTGCAGCAACGATCGCCCGAGACAGAAGTCCGACACGTGGCGACGTCACCGCTTTTCTAATTAACGAGTTTGGATCCGTCGGGAGGCGCTAGCTCTCCGTAATTACCGCTGGATTTAGCCATTCCTCCTCGCCGCCGATGAGCGAGGCGGCCCCGCCGCTCAGAAGGCGTATTTCTTTTCTCAGTTTCCCGAACCCCGTCATTTTGAACGATGACCTGTTCGCGTGCTTGACAGGCCGATTCGCCAAGGAGTCGAGATTATCTGAAGCGCATACAGGCCGACTGGCAGCACTACAATTTCATTCTTTCTTTATCATCGCAAGATGAATGCAAAAAGAAAAAAAAAAGCGACACGACGAATCATTAGTTTTCTCCTGAAATAGCTGGGAGGTCACGCGCAGAATACACAATCGTATGGAAGGAAGCAGAACGCACTAAATAAACGTCTCAGTGGCGTTCGACCAGTGCTGTGCAATATATGTGCAATAAGAAATAATTACTTCGTACTCTAAAGCTACCGTTCTCGCTCTTGAGTAAGGCGAGAGGCTGAGATCTGCATGTTTAAAGGCCGCGTTGTGAGGCATAGAAAAACAGAGGAGGCTAGCGCAGCCACGACTGGCACGGGAACGCTCACCATTTTTGCAGGCCAAACATTAGAAGCCTCCTGGGCACCATTATGCGTCCAAAATGCTATACCTCAGTGTGTGACATGAACTGGCCATGCATGGGGCGTTCGTTAGCATTGGCATAGTTCCGCATGTCCGCTTCCTCGGAGCGGCTAAGTATTGCCGCTGAAGTGTAAACTCGATGTGTTACCGATGTGCAGACTGGCTTACACCTTGTTGTATTTCAAGAGTGTAATGCTGGCCAAACTTTTTTTCTACCTTCGCACATATTCGTGCAAAAAGTTTGTTTTCTATAATTGTCAACTCTATGCATAGATAGTCGTCCTTAAATTATGCGAACTGCTCAAATCCATTGTGTGCGAGCGCGTAATAAAACACCGGCGTTTCTCCTTTGTATTCCTCACATTCAGTGAGTTCTGTGTTGAGACTGCAGCTACATCATGGTATAATAGCTTCTAACTTATCGAATCCTAATAGGTGTCTTGATCGAGGTCGCGGCATCCTGTCTAGCGCAAGCTGCTATAATACGTTCGCGAGCTCCACGTTCACTTGGGGCAGCAGTTAGAGAAAGCAGCAAGCACGCACAGTTCGACAAGACAGCTCACTCGTCGATATAAAGACTAACGCGCCCAACACGGCTACTGACTGTGTTGTATAGGGCGTTGACACATTCTTTGTTCTTACGCGGTACCTCAGCTGGAATCATGGACAGAAAAACGTGCATGAAACGTCTGTGATGATGGTTGCGGATTCGCGCCAGCGTTTGGTAAAGATTATTCATTCGAAAAGAAAAATGCGCATCTCAAAGCGAGGCCATGCATTTTTCGGAGGAGAGTTCCGAAAAATCGCCCAGTGAGCGACGTGCGTGTAACGCCCCGCAGATATACAGATTCATATTCAGTTGGCACATTCGTGGGTATTCAAATGCGGGCTCGAACTCTCAAGGGCAAAGGTTGGGCTTAGCGACACCACGCCCCTGTTTGGCATAATGACAACAACAACAAAACGATTTTCAAGATCATGGTAGGGAATGCAAAATTCGATCGTCGCGTGAAAAATGCCGTTAACAGAACATAAGAACAATAAAAAAATGAGCCGCGAGAGCGCAGACCTGTACGATGATTTGGTACATGTACAAAAATGAGTAATAAATATAACCGTAAATTCGGAATATACGTGATTAGTGGAACTCTTCTACGTCTTACCGCAAGTGTTATTGCTCAATAGATTAATTCATTCGCAGCTGCATGTGCGTTGTTGGAAGGCCGCAAGCACAGTCTCAGTTCAGCTCTTGTACGGTGCAGTCACTCTTGATACTGAACCTCGCGTTTCACTTGCTTGCACAGCTTCTCGCATCCATCGCTCAGTCATTAATATCCTTTTATTTCGGTTGTTGTTGCTGATGCCCCACGGTGACATCGCACGCCAAATCGGGTAATCATTATCGGCGTGAATGCCTAGATA
This sequence comes from Hyalomma asiaticum, assembly GCA_013339685.2. Taxonomy (NCBI): domain Eukaryota; kingdom Metazoa; phylum Arthropoda; class Arachnida; order Ixodida; family Ixodidae; genus Hyalomma; species Hyalomma asiaticum. The sequence goes on from CM023481.1 coordinate 165,778,267, forward strand.
AGGCGGACAGACATTATGTCTGATAGCGCGAGTTCCCGAACTGCTTAAAACAAATCCGTATCTATTCCACCCTGTGAGATTGCATGCGCAGGGAAGCTGTTAAACAAGCACCACCACCGAGCACCAGTATCACAACTGTTGATGCAATATTTATGCGCTGAACCGTCTGGTTGGTTGCTGTTGGTTTGCTGTGGGTTGTCTACACTAAAATCATCAACCATTATAAACGGTATGTCTTTCTCTTTACCAACGCAAAATGTGTTCTAAAATTTTCACTATTTACTTTGGAATTTCATGGTTTGATATCGGCTGCAAAATTTCACATTTCATCACGTGTGGCACATACCTGGCATACCCTGCGCCGGGAGATGCAGGCAGGTATACGCCTTGTTCACGGGGTTCAATTTCTGATCGCTTATCATTATTATCACAATTGGGGACTCAGTGACGGCGACTCATCGTCCACATCATCAGGGGCGTTTAAGCTCTGTCTGGGAAGATGCCACTGTATCTTTGCTCTCTTGAAAACGCCTGTATTTTATCGTGATGATAGTTTTTCTCTGAGTCGAGCATTGCGAAAACCATGCACTAACTTGTGGCTAACGGTTTTGCATTGTCGTATTCAATAGGCAGTTTTTACTTGAGGCTCGGGGAAGCTGCTGCCCCGCCAAGGTGGCCTAGTGGCTACGGTACTCGGCTGCTGATCCGAGGGTTGCGGGATCGAATCCCGGCTACGGCGGCTGCATTTCGATGGAAGGCGAAATGTTGAGGCCCGTGTGCTGTGCGATGTTAGTGCACGTTAAAAATTACAGCATATCCACGGAGTGAATGATCACGAGTGGGCGAAGCTCGGGAGGTTCATCGCAGATCGTGCCGAGTTCCGGATTAATTGAGTTAACGCGCACGCTACGAATCCTCATGGTTCAACTATACGCACAAGTGAAATCTCCCACCGGCACTTCGTTGGAAGTCAAGACCAGTGCCTAAATATATATATATATATATATATATATATATATATATATATGGGTGGCCGGTCAACGGTTCTTCAACGCGAGCATTCGGTATTTCTCAATCAAGAAACTGGCTAGGAGACGCTACCTGCGCCAACGTTGCCTCTCGCGGGTGAGGGCGCGTTCTACTTCTTTGCGAGCTGGTAGAGCGTTCATCTAAGAAAGAGCGTTTCCATAGTCAACGCGCCCCTTTCGCTCTCTCTCTCTCTATCACAAGACAGCACGCGCCGAGGGCAGGAGGCATGCGCTGAGGGCGAGCGGGTGCCTGGCGTCTTTCGTTGGTTTATTTCATCAATCAACGGCGTTTTGAACAAAATTTTTATTGTCTAATCACGCACAGGAGAAATCTCACGAGGCACTACCTTGGAGGTAAACAATGGCTGCTAATGGGAATGAGAGACAGAAGAAGTCGGCTTTTAGCTAACACTTACACTTCTACTTCTACTGATTGATTTGTGGGGTTTAACGTCCCAAAACCAGTTCTGATTATGAGAGACGCCGTAGTGGAGGTCTCCGGAAATTTCGACCACCTGGGGTTCTTTAGCGTGCACTGACATCGCACAGCACACGGGCCTCAACATTTCGCCTCCATCGAAATGCAGCCGCCGCAGCCGGGATTTGATCCCGCGACCCTCGGATCAGCAGCCGAGTACCTTAGCCACTAGACCACCGTGGCGGGGCCTTCTACTTCTACTAACGTTTCCTACTGGAACATGCCGATGGCTGCTAATGGGGAATGAGAGACAGAAGAATTCGGCTTTTAGTTAACGCGCACGCTGCGAATTTTTTATTGTTCAACAACGCACAGGAAAAATCTCCCACCGGCACCACCTTGGAGGTCAAGATGTGGTACTAGCGTTAAGACTGGTTACACACTACTACGACGAGGGACGAACGGGTGCCGCTATAAGGAGCTTCGCCCCTAAAAATCCAAGGTGGTCGAAATTTCCGGAGCCCTCCACTACGGCGTCTCTCATAATCAGAGCTGGTTTTGGGACGTTAAACCACACAAATCAAGCGGGAAAGCTGTTCACACGGTGAGCTTGTAGGCAGTCAGGTTTAAAGGCGCCCCCACGTTTAAGCTTTTGAATATTGCCCCTATTTAAAGATATTCAAAATGCGATTTCAACTCTGAAACCATCTACACACAAAAACGTATCCCGTATAATATAGATGTCGTGTGTGCCTTTTATTTTCCATTTTCTTAGTTCCCTTGCCAGTCACGCGTGTTTACTGAACACAACACAACTCTCACAGATGAAATTCATTGCTTATAGTTCGGAAAAGGCAGAACGAAATCTAGTCGAAGGATTTTACATGAGGCAACAAGCTTCGAAATGCGTTAGCAGGCCATTTATCTCTTGGCTCTGTAAATAAGCGACATTTATGTTGTCATACGGCCATGGTGTAGACACTGCAGTAGATATGTATGTGCATCGCGCAGCATATGGGGATCAGGCAGTCGGAGCATTATGGTGCTTTTTTTTTTCGTTTATGGCGGTGGTGAGCATGGTCTGATGACGTTGTGCTTTATGTGTTATTTTCCAATCGAACAAACTCAGTTGGTAGTTGGCACCCGTCCTGTATAAAGAGTTTGTTATTCTACAAAGCATGCATAAGCAACTAGCTCAGACTAAACCGTTGAACCTTGTGGTCGTGTTTTCGTGGAGGCTTCAGAAGTTGAAGTTGTGGACACTTTTGGGAAGGCGGGAAAGTCGTGAATGCGCCGACTTTTCGCCTGCTCAAAGCGCCAGAACTCCTTGGTGATGGCGTCTACTGTCGAAAACTTATTTTAAATGATTCAAGGCCGCTGGGGAGCTTTGTTGCGAGGCGTGTCGTATCCAGCCCCTCCAGCGAACGCCACAGTGGCGAGAGGTTGATGAAATGATTAGTTGCAGTGTTTCGTTAAACCGACAAATGACGGCGGCACGCGCGCAGGCGTTTCGTGAACACTCGTTGTCTTCATCGCGTCAGAGAGCAGCGCACTGCTCCTTGTATGTATCGCTCCGTAAGAGTATACGACAGCACATCAAAATGACTCCATGAAAAGAAAGCAAGAGGCAAATTACTGAGAACTGTTATCGGACTCCCATGTACATGAAGACGCTCCTATAGATGCGCAGCGAGAGTGTTTCTGAACGGCTCTGAAAACTTCCACACAAAAATATTTGCTCTTGCTGTTTCAAGTGCTTATACTCGGGAAACTTTTAAAGGTCACGGTGTGATAGCATTACGTGCTTCTTGTGCGAAACATACCACGTTATTGACAAGAAAGAAAGACTGTTCCGCGGAAAGTGGAACAAGGGAACACCACGCTGTCCTGTGCGCCTTTAATTGTGTCGCTTTCCTCGTTTCTGCTGCGTGTGTTTGTATGCCAGTCTAAGATTTGTATGCCAACCTCAATATACCGGGCATTCTCATTTATAATTATTATTTTTGTGATTGCAGTTTAATAATCGCCCCGAAGGCATGATTGTCATTATTCAAATGCTGCCATTAAAGAACCGGTCACACTAGAACCAACTTAAAATTTTCTAGAAGAATATCGATATTACTGTAAAGAATTAAAGGAACTTCAGCAGCTCGAAGCGTTTAGCAGCTCAGGGTGTTTGACGCGAGGATATCGACAACACCAATGCACTCGTTAGCAGATTTAGTGATGACTATTTCAAAATAGAGCCTAGTCTCCGACTTTAGTTCTGATAGGCAAATAAGAATTCAATAAGACTTGGTGGCAATATTGCCGTTTTATCAAGTGTTCGCTGGTTGAAATTTATTATCAAATAATCTTAGTTGGGTAAATAGTGATTTTAGTTTGCTCTACAATGTCGTCACCTTGTAATCCACGTTAATACACTGCATTGCGCTTTGGTAATCATGTGCGGCGGCTGGGCTCTATATTTTGGGAGGATATTGGACGTATGGAAAGTGTCGTGCGCTTGGTTGACCCAGCGTTAGTAATGTAGTCAGGAAGTGGCAGTTGTTTGGAAGGATGTCATAAAATTATTTTGGAGGGTCCCGGTGAGGCATCTTATGGAACGCCGCCCGCCACACTGTAAGGCACTCAGAATCCGCAATGGGCATAAACTAGACACTTTCACTAGATGGAGACTGTAACTCTTCGCCGCAATACCGAAACATGAATTTGTGCCCCGTGGTACACCCTGTTTTAACTGTAGCATTGAGATACATGGTGACGTTACTTCAGTGATGTACGCTCTGCTAAAACTCTCAATGCCTGGCGGAACGCCAGGCGTCGCCTATTCGGCCCCAAAATTGTTAACCGCAATGGTCGACTTTACCTGTACACTTTGTCTACGTATTCGTATTTGTTTAGCGTGTAAGGGGTCGTTTCGGCTGGAAATGTGCGACACGCCGCAAAGAGGTCTTGCTTGTGACCAGAGCAAAGCGCGACGCTCTGTGAGAGGTTGTCTGAGGCACCAGCGTGACGCCAGTTTTGGAGCCAACCTACGGCATTCCAGGTGTTTTACCTGGTTATTCGACCGATGGTGTGCAACCGTCGTGATTCTGAATAACTTGGGTGCAGAATTCATCGCTATTGTTTCGCGCGTACGGGTAAGAGCTGTATTGAGCATTTGAACAACACATCCACGTAAGTATGTATATTAAGCGCATTGTCAAAGGTCGCAATATGACTACAACACATGTATCCCAATAAAATGTTCTAGGGATATCTTCATCGTTCAAGCAAAGTACCTTGCTCTCTCTGCTCGAGAGTGCGCCAGTAAGTTATTTCATATCCCTCCTTGCCAGGTTCTACGCTGTACGGGCAATATTGCTCGCAATTATGCGAAACTACGTAATTTCCGCACTTGCCTTGGTCAAATAGAAGCGATATGAGGCCCGTATGCCTGGGGCAGTTTAAAAAATGAGTCTGTGACCGTGCTTACTCCTACTTATTTCAGGTTATTCTCTGCGCAGTTACGTGAGTACTGCGGAGCTCTACGAGTGAGAGAGAGAGAGAGCTAGTGAGTGTTGGAGATTAGTTCTAGACTGCTCTGTGTGTATTTTGCGCGCGCTCTTAATTGACGCTGCCATGCTACGAGTAACGGGATATGAGCTGAGGAAACCAATGCTGAAGGCCTACAGCTCGGTGAGCTGGTAATGAGGCGCATTTATTACTGCGCAATCTAGTCAGGTGCGCGGCTCACTCTAGCCTGTAGTCGAGCGAAACACCAGGGTACACGCAATATACTCAGATATGGGTTCATTCTCGGTGACATTATCGCTGCACGTTCAAATGACGTTCCCTACACACGCGCATGACGTCAAAGCCCGTAATTATTTGGGCTGAAGTACTATTCGCCATTTCCTTTTCTTTCGTCCGGCGTGGAAATAATTATTATCGCTGCATAAATTGGGGATGTCTGACTTAGTCAAACTACGTCGTTCCAAAGCGGCGCAACGTAGTTTGGCAAGAAACAAATGCTACCTTTGAGGCTTAAATTACCTTTATGCTAAGCAAAGTTGTGCCGTATGCTATATAGTGAACGTGCTGAACATCAGACGCGTCATGGTCTGAATAAAACTACCGATTTCGTGTTTACTTTTGCAGTGTATGACGCGCCGTGCTTTCGTACTTCTGCACCCTTCAGTTTCACCTTCGTTTAGCAACACCGAATTTGTCGCTCGTGAGAAGTAGCTTTTGGCTAAGGGAGACAGAATTCGTAAGAGAAAGCCAGGGAGGGTAATTAAAGAAAGCCCAGCTTTTGACTGCAGAAAACATTTAACCGGACCACATTTCAGCCCGTTCGGTTAACCTTCCTTCTGTTCTCTCATTTTCCTCCTTAGCCCTCTGCACGCGGCAGGTGCCCTCTGTAGGCTTACAGTGCGATTAAAATTTGCTGTAACGGCAAGCTCTGCCCCGGCGGCAGGCGCTCGTATTACTTTAAAGATGAAGACGTTGTTGTAGTTGCAACACTTATGTCTAAACAGGTTGTCTAAAATGTAAATAAACCAATGTTAACCTAACACTGCAAACACAATGCCCTGTAGCCACTACGTGGAGTTTAACGCTCTAATAGCCACGGCAAAAAATTAACTACGAAAACGACCACATTTCTGCTGCGCGTTTAGAGCTTGGGGGAGAGGGAAAGCTGCCTGACGTTGCCTTATCAGGAACACAACCGGTAGCTGGCAGCAGTAAGCTTCTTTTTCTTGTGTTTCTCATTTTGAAAAAAGGTATACCCAAGCGTGTAAAACAATCTTACATATTCTATGGTTAAGGAAAAGGCAAGGAAATGAGCCAGCCGTCTGTCAGTGCGTGCCCGAATTCACATCGTTCAGGGGCACCGCATATTCCATACAGAGGTACACGCAGTCCATAAACTAGCAGTGGCTGTCTGTCCACATCACTTTCTTTAATTGGATCTCAGTTTGGGGAAGCAGAGTCTGACATGCTCAGCTCTTTCCATCCTCTTCTTCCAAGCCCATGGCTCACACGCTCGAACTTCACGCCTGGAAAAGCTTGAGACGTCTCGTTTGACATTTTATAGACAATTTTGCCGGCTCAGGGCACGCTGCGTGCTAGGAAGTTATTAACATGATCACGGCAGCGAGGCTGCGTGCAGAGCGTGAATTATGCTAGCAGTTCCCCTCCATATTCATAGCCTCCTTTCTCTTTCCCGCTCAACGGCTGTAAATTATTTGCAGGCGAGCGTGATAGTGCGGTACAGTAGAGTTTCAGCCGCGCGAAGCAAGGGGAGTAAACAGCGTGAAGCGCCACCCTGGAAAGTGCAGAGGGTGGCCATGTGTCTGCCTCAGCGCTCAGACAGGCGCGCGTGGCCGTTGGATCCCACGACGGGGTGTTGGAAGCGTTCGTGTCTGCCGCCGAACGGCACAATTTAATAACAAAACAAACAAAACAACGCTCCGGGGTGGAGGCACGCGCCTCAAAAATTCATTATGACTGACACGGTGGGCACGCGGTGCTGCATTGCCGAAGAGGCGGATGCAGGAGACGGCCGCCTTTCGCTAGCTGGTTCGCCCGCGACCGCGTCTTGAGGCGGCCGGGACGAAAACTCCAGCCGGAAGGAAGGAAGGATGGCGCGCGGCACGTGCGGCTCAATAATGCAAGAACCCATTAACTGGGCTCGTGGCTCCGGCCGGGGTTCCGAAGCAGACTGGATTAAAGTTGACGATGACCTGGCCGCAGAGCTGGATTCACCGCGCACGATGTCACCCCCACGGTGGCGAGCTCCTCTCCGACTGCAGTCGGCCTCGAGGAATGCCGCGAGAGACGGACGAGCGTCTGTGTGCCGCCCAATCATGCTTCTGAACAGCGAGCTATGGAAGCAGCAATCCATTCACCTGAGCCGTCGAGCAGCTAGCCTCCTTCGCAGGGCCTCTAACATGGTAGCCCCAGGAATCCCTGCGCTCGCAGGCAGGCAGCACGATCGATGTGCGTTGCACTGGGTCCGCTACGAATGAATTCCCGTGGCGGGCATGCAAAGTTTGCTCTCAGTGTCACCGCCCGAAAAGCGGCCGAAAGCACGAGAGAGGAACCGCGGCTACCACGGTTCTGGCGTCTCCAACGTTTCCGTCATTAATGAGAGGGCGAATTGGACGGGCGAGCGCGGTAATAATTAAATAACCGCATACACGAATTACTAAATTCACTTACTTCGAGTCCGCGGCTTTAAGCGGCGAGCCATCATCGTATACGTAGGGGCCGGGTCCATAAATAAACTTGTGCGAAATCATGCATGGTTCTTCGATGGCTTACTCCACAACCGAAGCTGAATCGCACGCAGTGTGTCACAAATGAATGCATAGAAGAAGAAAAAGAAGAAGTGGTGGTGGTTACACGATGACTTTCTCTACAACCAGGGGCTGAATCGCACGCAGTGTGTAAGTGAATGCATAGAAAAATGAATCAAGGAATGCCTGATTCCTGATGAAGGCCGGTCTCCGGCTGAAACGTTGAAGAAACACTTTCCCCATTTTTGTTGCCAATTCCGAGAGTCTACTACTCATCTCTCTCTCTCTCTCTCTCTACATATATATATATATATATATATATATATATATATATATATATATATATATATATATATATATATATATATATATATATATAGGAATACTGCAGGCCTTAAAGCCAGGAGGGGAAAAATACAAACAAAAAGTACAAATTGTGCAGGTATCCAAAATTCTGTACAACGAGGATCTATACAAAGCAACAAGGTGAAGCTATCAACGAGTAAACAAGCACTGAAAAATAGAATACAAGCAAAAAGAATATACAATGTGAAAAGATAAAGAATACATAACTATCTAATCAATGTACAAGGGTGCCAGCAAAACAATAATGGTGCACTGTATTGAGACAGGAAGGGCTAGATTTAAAATGTAATGGATGCGATAGAGTCGGTGTTGGTGAGTGTACTAAGAGGTAGGCTGTTCCAGTCGGCTACTGTTCGAGGGAAAAAGGAATACTTAAATATGTTTGTTCTGGAATTGTAAGGTGTTAATGTAGCAGAGTGGCGATGTCTTGTTCGGCGAGCAGTAAGAGGCTTTATATAAGGTTCAGGAGAAAGAGACAACTTATTATTATACAGCTGGAATAGAAATTTAAGCCGGTGAATTTTTCTTCTTAGTCGCAAGGACTGAATGATGTGTTGAGCCATTAGGTCACTTGGAGAGTCGGTGGAGCGATATTTAGAGAAGATGAACATTACTGCTTTACGTTGGATTCTTTCTAGCGCATCGATGTTATTTTTAGTGTAGGGATCCCATACGATAGCTGCGTATTCGAGCTTAGGACGGACAAGTGAGGTATAAGCGGTTAGAGGGGTCTCGGCAGGAGCGTATTTTAATTTGTGTCTGAGGTAGCAGAGTTTTTTGAAAGCTTAGTCGCAAAGGTGAGAGATGTGGGAGTTCCAACTGAGATTATTAGTTATTATGACACCTAGGTACTTATATTCATCAACCTCTGTAAGTGGCATGGATGCAAAATTATAAGCAAACGAAAGTTTATTAATTTTTTTGGTGATCTTCATAAATACTGTTTTATCAAAATTAAGCTGCATATCCCAGCGTTCGCACCATGTTAAAATATTTTGAAGGCTGGAATTTAGGGTAATTTGATCTTGCTGGCAGGTGATTTCATTATAGAGTAAGCAGTCATCAGCGAATAATTTTATGTGTACAGGTTCAGTAACAGAGTCGACGATGTCATTAATATATATGTTAAATAATAAGGGTCCAAGAACACTTCCCTGCGGAACGCCAGAAGTTACAGGAAGGTCACTCGAAGAGCAGCTATCAATTGCAACGAATTGCCTACGGTTAGTGAGGTAAGAAGAAATCCAATTTACTAGGTATGAGGGCACGTCCAGATGAACAAGTTTTTCGATTAGTTTCGCGTGTGACACAAGATCGAATGCTTTCCTAAAAATCCAGAAATATGATGTCAGTTTGTCCTGATTTGTCGACAGCGCTAGCAAGACTATGAATTACAGTAATTAATTGGGTTACAGTGGAGAGGCCCTTCCTAAAACCATGCTGCATAGGAGTTAGAATAGCTCGATCATCAAGAAACCTCGTGATTTCGTTAGCGATAATGTGTTGTAGAAGTTTACAACAAGAGGAGGTTAGTGATATGGGGCGGTAGTTTTGAACTAATGATGGATCGCCTTTCTTTAGGATCGGAATGACATGACCAGATAGCCAGTCGTTCGGAAGCACAGCTGAAGTTAGTGATGCACGAAAGATGATAACAAGAAAACGCGATAGAATTTCGGCGTATCTGTGAAGAAACACATTTGGTAAGTTGCCAGGCCCGGGTGACGATTTTGTTTTTATATTCAAGAGCATAGCAAAGATGCCAGGTAAGGAAATAAAAGTAAAGTCATCCTTCACCGGTGCGTGATTCGCGCGAAGGGGAACAGGCGAGCTTGAAAAGATACTATTAAAATAAGCATTGAAGTGAGCAGCGATCTCGTGTTTAGCGACGACAGGACTGCCCTCGTGCACAATATGGTCGACTGGTTTACTTTTTTTGCTGAGAAAGCTCCACAACTTGCTAGGAGCAGTTCGCATGAAATTAGGCAGGGTAAACTGAAAGTAACGAAGTTTAGCAGCCCTAACAGCCTCGTTTAATTTAGCTTAGTATGGTATTATTATGTCACGAGGAACACCCCGTCGTCTCAAACGTTTGACTTTTCTTTTCGCATGCACCATCTCACGCGTCATCCAGGGAGCAGGTTTTGATGTCTTTTTAGTTCTGTTTGGGATAAAGTTGTCGATACAGTGCATACAAATATTCTTAATATCGTCCCATAGTTTAACAGCGTCATGTCCCCCAAAAGCACTTAGACGATCGTCGAGGTAATCTAGTACGCTCTCATCATTGGCTCGTGAATAGTCCTTAACAGAAATAGTTTTACAACTAGTAGACTTGGGAAGATCGACGGTGCAGGAAAAAGCAACAAGTTCGTGATCAGAAATGCCTTGTTCAATAGAAACAGAGAAATCTTGAAAAGTCTGGCTAATAAATATAAGATCAAGTATTGAAGCAGAAGCAGCGCTAATTCGTGTAGGCTCGGTAACCACTTGCTGCAAGTTGTGCGTCAAGATAATGTCACGCAAATGTTCATTGTTCGCGCTGACATCAGCGCTACATGTACCGCGAATCCAGTCAATTCCTGGTAGATTGAAATCACCTATTAAAAAAAAATTTATTGTGTACGAAAGACGCCATGTGTTCATGCAGATCCTTAAGAAATTGTGGAGTGGAATCAGGGGCTCGATAAACAGCAAATAATAGAAAAGGTGTATTACGGCATAAAATTTTTAATGAGAGCGCTTCGACATTAGCTGCGTGACGTAGGAGAACTGCGGTGATATCTTGCCTCACCAAGACAGCAACACCACCACCCCTAGTATGCCTATCACGACGGAAAGCATGGTAATCGGAGGGAAAGACGTCCGTATCATCTATTTCGTCATGCAGCCAAGTTTCCGTGATGACGACCACGTGTGGGTTATGCCCAAGAATAACCGCTTCAAGCTTGTCAGTTTTACTAAGAACACTTCGTGCATTAATGTTCAAAATTCGGAAATCACGAGGTGGAGGAAGTCGGTCCTTTTTTGAAGCGCTACGATAGCTGTGAATTTTTGCCCTGCTGTTTGTGGGATCGCTCCATATAAAGTAATCATTATCGACTCGCAGCTTCTCGTCTATCAAAGTGACTTTCTTGCCTTCTTTTCTTTCTGCTTTCGCACTGTCCCATAGCAATTTACGTTTTCTGAGTGTTTCACGCGAGTAATCATTTTGAACGGAAAAGCTTGTCCCTTTTAGCTTGTAGGCGTTTTTTAGAACGGCGCGTTTTTCATTGAAATCTTGAAAAAAAAATGATAACCGGTCTCTGTTTACCCGGCTTCTCCAGACGATGGATTCTTCCAATCGAACTGCAATTGACATTTAATTTCTCGGAAAATATACCGGTAACAACCCTTTGCTTAAGCGTGGTTTCCGTTTTACCGGCTTCCTCTCGAAGGCCGAAGATCAACACATTAGAACGCCTACTCCTGTCTTCTAAATCCATGATTTTGGATTCTAGAGATTTCACAGTCTGTTCAAGATCATCTACACGAGCGACATGCTTTTCTAATTCAGTGAACCGTTGACCCCAATCAGCGAGAATCTTTTCGATGTTGTTTTGCTGCGTTCTAAGAGCTGCCATATCCTCAACCAATTTGGTTTGTCCTACCGGTAGTTCTTGCAGTATTTTTTCTATATCAGGACCTGGATTTGTCTCAACATCACCGCACAGCATCACCGCACACACACACACACACACACATATATATATATATATATATATATATATATATATATATATATATATATATATATATAGCGAAAGGGGAGGGGTGAAGGGCTCGTTCCTTTGTTAGAAACAACTTAATAAACCGACAAGCATTGAAGTCTAGGAGAGCATAGGGGAAGTTATTCAAGTTCCTAATTGTGGTATTGTAATTGCAGTATTGTAATGGCGGAAGTAGAAAGGAAGTAGGGATCACGTTCTACGTGACGCCTCCTGGCAATAAGTGTCCCACACTTGCCGCCGTGGCTACGAATGGCGCTGCCTAATACTCCCATTACATACACATAAATACCCAATAAAGTGGACGGGGGGACGACCGCCTTGTAGCGGTAGAGCATCGGACGTGTTATACGAAGATTGTGGGTTTCTGTTCCCACCGAAGGCAGGTTTGTATTTTCGTCCACTTTAGGTCCTCTCTACGTACTCCACAATTCTAATACTACAATTAAGAACCTCAATATGCTTTAATGTTTGTTGGTTCATTAAGCTGTTTCTCTCTCTCTCTCTCTCATATAAGTATATATGAGAGGGAATAGCATCCACCCCTTTAAGGAAATGAATGCGGGTATCTCAGAAATGAATGCCTTTTAGTTGCCGAAAGATTTCTCCTGGTCTGGAGCTCGAACCCAGGACCAAGGCCTGTCCGGGGTACTTGCTCTGCAAAGTGAGCTCACCAGGAGGCTAGCGACAGGCGTTGACCCTGGACAAGCGTTGACCACGGACAGGCGTGGGTCCTGGCTAGAACAGCGGAAAAGGACGAATCTTTCGGCAATTAAGACGCTTTTATCTGTGAGAAGTCCGTATGTATTTCCTTGTAGGTTTGTACTAGAAGCGTGTGGGTACCCATTTTCTCGTTCACAAGCGTTACTCCACCTTGCGGGTTTCCGCAGAATTCATTTGCCATCTTACAATTACATTGTTGCAGAGTTTTGAGCAGGGGTATATTTAAGGAAAGCGGACGACAACTGTACGCTAACACAGTACGTTGTTCTTTTCTTTGCTCCTTGATTGATTTGTGGGGTTTTACGTCCCAAAACCAGCTCTGATTATGAGAGACGCCGTAGTGGAGGTCTCCGGAAATTTCGACCACTTGGGGTTCTTTAACGTGCACTGACATCGCACAGTACACGGGCCTCAACATTTCACCTCCATCGAAATGCAGCCGCCGCGGCCGGGATTCGATCCTGCGACCCTCGGATCAGCAGCCGAGTACCATAGCTACTAGACCACCGTGGCGGGGCTCTTTGCTCCTTCGCCCATATTGTTTTCGCTCTTGTTGCTGTTGCTGCTCCAATACCTTCGACGCACCGTAACAACATACATATCTGGTCCCCTTCTCAAGAGATCAAGGAGGACATCTAGCGAACTTTATTGATGGTACGCACCAGTGTGAGGGAGGCACTGAGGAGAGCCTTCTGGCGTTTGGTTATAGGCACACTCACCTGTTGGTGATTGTATTTTTTTTTACTGTTTTGCTGCAATTCTTCTATGTAGGAGTGTCCGTTTTGAGGTTCGCGCACCGCTAAAGTACGAGTGTTATCATTAATTATTTATTGGTTGACAAAAGCAGCCAACATGAAGAGTTCTATTATAACGTGATAACAAAGGTCATATAAAAATAAATTATAAATTGCGTGTAAGCACTATATTGAAATTCTTACCACAAGGAGTAATAAAACTTAATTTAATATACAGCTGAGCTTTATATTCTTTACTTTGAAATTATACCACTCCACGCACCCTTCTCGTGGCTTTTGTAAAGTTCTAGCGAACCTGAAGGAGAAAGCGGAAAAGTGTGCTCTCCGCGTGTGCTGCCTACTTCCGATAAAGCCCAAGCACCGGGAAGAGACGTACACCACCTGCGGGATATTTTTCTACTAAACACGGTTGTCGTTGCGTGTGGTCTTTTGGCGTTGTCTTGGGCTCGGAGCACAGGCGAGCTTCGTTGTCTTTTCTTTTTTCTTTGCAGCAATTTTCTTTTACGGTTCCACAATAGCGTGTCCGTGAACGATAGCATGGTTTGGTGAGATAACGTCTCCAAAATACTCTGTCGTGCGGTCTTTTTGTTTCCTGCGTTTTTTTTTTCTCATTCTCTCTCACCGAGGTTCCAGGCGCGTTACCTTCTGCAAGTGCGTTAGGGCCACCCGAATCTCGCTTCGGTTGCTTCCACTGCCGGCTGCGTGCGCTTCAGGTTTCGCCCGCAGATCATCAAGCTCTAACGCTTTCGTAGAATCGACCTCTGGTGCGGAAACTGCTCCCTGCGCGGGCGTTGCAGGGCTGGCTCGCGCGGAAAGCACGGCCTAACGGCCCTCTCGGTCGTCTGGTTACTCGCGGGAGAGCACGCGGCGAATGGGGGCATCGTTCTCGATAATTAGGGAAAGGAGAGCGAGGAAGGAGGAGCCGTGTAGAGCGTCCACGCGGCTGCGGGATTTCAGCGCGCGTAATACGACCGCCGCCAAGAGCGGATAAAAGTTTCCCGTCCGGTCTGTGTGTTTATTATATCAGCGAGGCGTACGAGGAAGGAGCGGAAGTCGCGGCGAGATAGCAAAAGGAATTATGCGCGCACCGCTAGAAGCATTCCAGAGCCCTTAGATTGCTTTAGGATTCTGCAGCTTTCGCCCGTCTCTATTCTTTTATCGCTTAGACGTTCCAAGTAGTGCACTCGGTTTAATGCCGAAGGACGTCGTGTGAGCCTTCGAAGGTTGGTTGGCAGCAATTTTCGATACCTGACTGGTTGTGAGATAGAGCGCAGTTATTATCGCGAGAAAAATAACTCCGTGAGAGGAGTACCTTTACAGTTGCTGCCTGTCGAAGAAAAAAAAAATGCTGAACAACGCGCTGCCTCGAGCGCTCCGTCTCGATAGCGGGATTGCAGCGAATGTTTCTTCACTAGAGCTGCAGGACTAGGATCTGCTACTCACTACAGAAATGTCTTAATTGATATCAACGTGAGCTACTGCAGATTATGTAGTGAGGCATCGTCTCAATATATTTTCAGGAGGGGGAGAAAGAAGTTATAGAAAGCAAGGAGGTCAGTCTGAGGAAGTACACTCTGGTCTACCACTCTGCACAGGTGGAAAGCGCAACGGGGAAAAGATGGATGAAATATGATGATGGGGACAGGAAGAAGTAATGTGTACGTGCATTGACAACATAGACTGCTTTCTGAAATTAGAACTGCATTTGTAGTAGTTGTTGAAACTGTCTTATCGGAAAATACGGAGAAAATACTTCTTTCAATTAATGTTCTCACTCTGATGGCCAGCGCAGAAGCCAACGTCTTTCGTTGTGACCCGCACAGAAGACACTCTCTGAATATGTACTCTAATTGTTCGCCTAACTGTCAGCGTTTACAACTCGGGCTGTCCGCACGACCGTTGATGTGCGTGTAGCGTGGAGTGTGAGACGTTCGCAAGAACCTGGTTAAGCATACTGGCATGGATTCGGTCAAGTTTACCCGGGAGGCGGAAGCTCTTGTCAGGGCCGATTTCTTGTAAGCGTCTATAGTTGTGTCGTTGCGGTGACGAGTATATTGCTGTGTGATTTCGCATGCGCGATATCAACAAATACTTCTGGCCACTTCACGAGTGCGGTATTATACGTCGATATGGATGGTGTTCATAGCGCTTCGTGCTTCAGCGTCAGCCAGCTCGTTGCCTACTGATCCGCAATGCCGAGGTACCCATTGGATATATTAAAGTGACAATTCCTCTGCGTAAAATCAAATGCCTGTTTGGTGCCTGAGACTAATACGCAATATTGGCCTCTTCGGAAACAGGAATCAATGGCTTGAAGTGCAGATCATGCGTCGGAAAGCACCGTCCATTATCGTCTTGGTTGGCAGGACACAAATAGCCCAGATTGCCCTACAGCAACAAGTTCTGCGGCCATTGAGGATGATTGGTCATCCAGTTTGTACTACCGGGAAGTATTCAGGTCAGGGATGACAAAGGATACAGATGGAGTGCACGCAGTCACAGATCCATTGGTGTATATCTATATAGAGTCCTCACAGTGGTTACACACGTGCGCCAAGGGGAGTTGCTAGAGGGAAGAATAAGGAGGAAGTGACCTTTCCAAAATTCCAGCAGGTATTTGGAGGCGCACTAATGGCAGTATGTTTCTTCACTTATTGGACCAACGTTTCGAGAGGGGACCTCTCTTCCTCAGGTTATATATATATATATATATATATATATATATATATATATATATATATATATATATATATATATATATATATATATATATATATATATATATATATATATATATATAATGTGTGTGTTTCTTGAGTTGCATATGCTCCTCAATGTCGCGATGCACGTGCCTAAATCTCTCAGTGTGTCTGTTCAAGTCCTCGACGTTTTTCTCAAACGGCGGAAACTTTCTCCGAGGCTTAGCGTTCGATATTTCAAAATACGCAGACATTACGCCGGTGAGTGCCTCACACCGAGATATAGCCTTACTATAAGTATAGAATCCCAAGATAATGGCCGTGTGATCAAGCTAAGTTCGCACCAATAAACTCCACGAAGCATTGGACTTGTCAGTTCGACCTGGCACAAGGTACCACTAGTGTTTGTGCGTGTGTGTTTCAGCAACATTCGGCTCCGACGCCAGCGTTGCAGAACGAGGTCTTGACAGGGAGCAACAAGGTGACAGCAGCGTTTTCAATCTTGCGAAATAACTACACGCGCGGGTGCGGAGAGAGAAGGCACACTCGGTTATTCAAGCAGGTGGCAGAGTTCTCAGCCCCGTGTTTTCCGAGGTTTTACACTGAGAGGGGAGCAGCTCGCACACACGACGACCACGCGTGCACAGGTGCGTTCGCTGAAGACGCCCCGATTTGCCGCCGTGCAGATGGATTGCAGAGTAGCGCAGGAAAAGAAATCGCCGAGCAAAAAGAGAACCTGGAATGTCTCGGAGAGGTTTCAGGCGGGATTTTCGCCTTCTTTCTATTGTTACCTGTCGGGAACCGTTGCCGGAGGCTGTGAACTGTTTCCATCTGTCACTGCGACGTGTTTGCACTTCTTGCGCACAAGTTCTGGTTTCTTTGCGCTCGACACCGCCACGCCAGCATCGATTGCAAGCCTCTGCCGAAAGGTGGAAGCTGCCGTACGCAAATTTTCCTTTCTCTCCAGCATAGCGACGTAGGCCCGTGGTATTCCTCCGCTATATATGCACTTAGAATCGCGCAAATACCAAGGGCGACGTGCAGTTTCGTGCACAGAGTCGTGGCGCATGCCATTATCGTGCAGGTGAAGTGCTGCCCTCTTTTCGCATCTATCTGCTTCCTGTCGTCCAGGAGTGTCTCCTCTTGTTCGATTCAAGGTTGCTTCATCAGGATAGGTGTCTCTCATGAAGTTTCTCTCAATGGTAATATTTGGGGGCCCGGCGAGGTATATAGTTTATACAAACAACTTTTCAGTTGCGTCGACGTCGTACTAATGCAGACTTGTCACGTTCAGACATGACCACAAGCTGCGTTCAGCGCAATGCACTGCACTTGATACGTTGATCGATCAATTTCAAGCTGTTAAAATCACTGTCGGGTGAATCTCGTAAATTCCGCCACGCACATCTATCAAGCGTGAGAGATGCTTATCCATATTACTGTAGAAAGGGGACGATTGGGCTAGCTTCTATTAACATGCAGCATTAAGCAATGCACCAGCATTGGTTATGTCGTACGCGTAACAATAAATAGCACAGCACTTTCCCCAAAAAAAATTAGGAGCCCTTTCCTTAGTACGAACATGGGGCCAAGTGAAGCTTGGCGTGTGCGTGCCTCACCTACTGCCTTTCTTTCTTTCTTTCTTTCTTTCTTTCTTTCTTTCTTTCTTTCTTTCTTTCTTTCTTCTTTCTTTCTTTCTTTCTTTCTTTGATAGACATCCCAAGGGGTGATATAGACTAGATATGTTCACGTATTCGTTTGCCGAGGGTGCACTTAAGAGCGTGCACGAGTTACGGGCGCGCACCTCTTGCGCTTCAATTGTCGAAGCGCAAGGGAAGACATACGTGCGCGCGCACTGCTTTCACGATACGACTGTTTTTCGCGCACGCACCACAATGGCTACACTTGTGACGCATGAGAGACTTCTCTGGAAAAATAACCTTTAGGAAAGATTGATACGCATTCATTGATCGCCGAGTCACTGTGCTTTAAGAACTGCCAGTATTGTATTTAACAAATTTCAGTGTGACCTAAACTCGCTGTAATCGATTGTCTCCTATTGAGGGCGTTAACGATGATTGTAACACGCGGTGCTTTCTTGTATCTCACTTACTTATAAGTTTGGATATAACATCCACATTTGTAGTTGCCACTTGCCATCGTATTGAGCCACACGTTGCAGAAACAATTAGCAACAGCGAAGCTGCTTAAGCTAGTTGTAATTTGTCAGGCGTACCAATTTCAGTAGCCCCATTTTCCGAAAACCTTTAGCACGCAAACACACGACCACGAAGAATAGAACACACAAGGACGACCGCTCTCTAACAACTGATTTTATTTCCGAAGAAACATACGCTTAGATACCCGCAGAACTGCGC
Organism: Hyalomma asiaticum; assembly: GCA_013339685.2. Lineage (NCBI taxonomy): Eukaryota > Metazoa > Arthropoda > Arachnida > Ixodida > Ixodidae > Hyalomma > Hyalomma asiaticum. The sequence goes on from CM023481.1 coordinate 165,796,688, forward strand.
AAAACATTCAAACGGAGAAGACACATGACGCATATAACACTTGTGATAAATATTCACGTATCAGCGTGACCCAGTCAATATAAAGATGGCTATGAGCATACAACAAGTTATCATTATTGGGTATGGTAACATAAAACACCCAAGGATACCAAGGGAAGAAGGAAGGAGCAAGCTGGCACCTGGCACCGAGTGGGGCACAACGTCTGCTTACTTTTTCAGGAAGGGGGAATGATAGAAGAAGTGAAAGGTGGGAGGAGAGTGGAAATAAGTTAGAAAAAGAAAGAAAGAAGAAGAGAAGATGAATAAACGCGCACAAAATAAACGCAGAAACATGACTATAAGCCCGAGGCCAAACCAGCAGTGTTCAAAAAAGTTAGGAGGGTTCGATGGACCTGATCACGTCGACCAGCACTTCTACTGGGAAAAAGGCAATCGGTAATTGAGGCACACTGCAGTCCAGTCTGTCTGTATGACTTGACTAATAATGCACATTGCGTGGCAAATGCAGGACACTGCAAGAGTGAATGTTCGAGTGTCTCACTGGAGCCACAAGACACACACGATGGGGTGTCCGCGCGTCCTTGAAGGTATAATCGTTCGTGCACTATCACAGAGCCAACCCTTGTACAGGAGGGCTCTAGCACGACGAGGCAAGCCACGACCACTGACACGGCGAGGAAATGACCCTGTTGCATCACGCTGGTCTGGGTGCTGTTTCAGTAGGTGTCGATGCATCAGTAAACGTGCGTTGTCAAACGTGCAAGCGATATCCGGGCACTCCCTGTGGGCAAAACTTGAAGCTAGGCGATCAGCCTCTTCGTTGCCGGGAATACCAACGTGCGATGGTATCCATTGGGCAACAAGAGACACACCACGAAAGTAATTTTTTCGGCAGAATCCTTAATACTGCATTGAAGTGGACTGTCAGCGTGACCTCTCAGCAATCTGCTAAGGGCAGCACGGAAAGTCTGTAAGGATGACGACCTTGAACGCATTCAATTGCTAGTTCACGTGCAAACAATTACTATGGGAAAAAATCATTTCAGATATGAAGACGAGCAAAATCTCTTTTTCTATCAAAGACACAGATGGTTGACTGATGCAATTCTTTTAGTTTTTTAGTCCAGTATGCTTCCACACTTTCACTTGCTGTTTGATTCTAGTGCCTGAACAATGTGCAGGTGCTGCTAACACATGGTGTGCACGCACATTCCTGGCAATGCATGGCCAAATGTTTTAAAGGCCGCCCCTTCAGATTGGGCACGTGTTCTCTTAATAGTGTGTTGACACATCTAGCAGTCTCCCCCACATACACACGACCGCACGTCAAATGAATCCGATAAACAACATTCTTCGCGCAAGCAACAAATTGGTTCTTACGAGGATGACTTAATCTACATACATTCTCTTCATCATCCTTGTTCTCGAACTACCTTTTCAACCTTGAACACACACTTCCTATTTTGTTCTTAGCCGAAAGCACTAATTTGACATTGTAACCCCCAGCATCCTTTTTAAGTCTGTGTGACAGACCGTATACATACGGAATTACTGACACCTTGGAATCTGCATGTTTCTACATTTGAGGGGCCATGCGTAGTTCTTTCCCTTGTTTTTCATTAGCCTAGCGCAAGACGCCTGCAAAACATCGAACGTGTAACCTGCCTCTCGCAACCGATCTAATTGCTCAAGAAACGCCTTTTGTACGGTGTGGTTACATGATTTCAACCTAGCTGAACGGAAGCATGAAATGGCTATTCCGTTCTTCACAAGCTTGGCCTCGTTTGAGGCGTAGTTCATTAGAGACTTCCCCGTTCGAGCCGAGTAAGCCCAACACACATGTTCCGGTTGAAATTCTAGCTTGAGATCAAGAAACTGTATCCTGTTGTCTTCCGGAAGTTCCCAAGGAAGACCAAGTCCTTTCCCGGAGAATTAAAGGCTTCTACGACCTTGCCCCTGAAAGCAACATTGTCGACATGAGAACCCATAATCAAGTAATCATCAACGTATCTGTACACCTTGTACGTAACACCTTCCATATCCATGGCCACCTTCTTGTCTACGGTCCTCAGAAAAATACTGCTAAGGAGCTACCTTAGACCCGATGGACAATCCTTGAGCGTGGACGTATGTTCCATCGCCGAAACCTACGTGCCTATTGGCTGCTTGGGCTGCTTTCTTAACACGAAAGTTTTATGCCGGGCATAGAGTTTCCTACTAAAATACTAGAGGGAAAACTGGCGCTGCGATCGTGAAGCTGCCATGGGAATGATGGGTATGACATGGATTTGTCTAGTCTTCGTGCCTGCGGCTTCAAACGTTTTGGTGGATTTGTTTATTCCTGTTTTTTAACTTCAGTGACGCGAGTGACGTTACTACACTTTTTCATTACGCGACAAAGGCAGCTGCTATAGTGTACGCTTTAATGGCTTTACTGCTAGAGATGATCAGACTGCCGCATGTACCAAAGACGTTTGCAATGATGAGGTGATATACAGTGTTTCGTTGTTGTGTTTGTTGATGGATGGCTACACATATTATTTGCAGCCGTACTTTACCCAACTTTAGAAATACTCGCGCTGCGTCTCGTGAGCTTTATCGATGCGGCTTTGCTGTCTTTTTTTCCTTTCTTTTGTATCAGATGCGATAGAATCTGTAACCGTAGGGTCGCTTTCACGGGTGACATGAATCCCTTGTCAGAAGGCTGTTCGTATATCTTGTACTACGGCATTTCAATTCCGCTGTCTGATTGATTCAACGCCTACCGAACGCGCCGAGCAGGCGCACAGTTATCGCGCGTAGTAGGCACCCAGTGGACGATAGGCAGACGCGCCTGCGGACGACGCTCAAAAAGTCAGCTCAGATCAAAGCTCAGGGGCAGTTTCCGATGGGGTTTAACGGCACGGTTGTTTATTTAACATCACGTTTTTTCACAAAACCAACCACCAAGCGATGGGCGATACTGCGCTCTTGCTACGGCCTCGCGCAGGGGCTTGACCTATGCAAATAGTTTGTAAAAACACAGTGGAGCACTTGCCCTGCACTAAAAGAAGCGAGCAAAAGCCCGTTTGTTATATTTAGAAGACACATCTATCTTTTACATACTTAAAAATTGTCAGCACGTCACTTTCAAGAGCAAAAATCTTTATTTTGAGTTCGAACAGAACTACATCTGGAACTTAAACCTGTATGGACGCGGCTAAATCTGGGCACAAGCATAGGAGGCAACATTGCCATATCGCACAGTATTGCTAAATTTCTGAGCGTTCCGTACCTTTCTAATCGCGAAAAAGCAACTAGTACCTGCGCACGCACACATTTATTCCAAAATCTTCCGTTTTATTGCAATATTTTGACGTAAACGACATTTTTTTTTGAAGTCGCAAAGCCATATGAAGCCAGAAGAACGAAGACTAGGCAAATCCATGTCATACCCATCATTCCCATGCTGGCTCAACCGCCTTGTTTGAAACTCCCGTAGACACTAGCGCCAGTTTTCCCTCTAGTATTTTAGTAGGAAACTCTATGATGCCGGGGTCCACCGCGACAACACTACGTCACTCCCGGAAGTGATGCAGTAAAACATACGTGTAAGAATAATAACGAAAAACATGCCGAAGGGCTTCTGATGAGAGGTGGCCGATGGTCTACTACTGCGCCATCGGCGCACGTTCCTCCAAGCCACACGAATGCTGCTTCCATTCTTTTGTATCTCACTTCTTTCGCTTTTGCTTGATGCGTTAGTCCGGCTCTTCGTGCGCGCATCGAGACGAACATTGCCTAGAACGGTGCCACCATCAAGTAGAGGCGATATGAAGCAACGGCCGGACTGGAGAAGTGCGCGCGCCGCCCCAGTCCTTCCGTGGCTTTACTTCGCCCCTCCTGGATGGCGGCACCATTCCACGCCCGTTACAAAGTGCGCCGTTCGTCGCATATGGCATTTCTGTGTCTTCTCCGTCTACTCTTCGAGTATGATGGAAACAAGAAAACTGCTGCTTTAAGTGCCCGAGTATGGTAGCGATATCGACGGGTAATTGTGGCGTCAGTAAACATGATTGATGCCTTTGTCGCGCGCCATTTGCTATCTGCTGTGTCCAGGTATTACGTGAACAACTTTAGCTACCTTAAGGGGGTGGTTACGGTCATGGATGCTATGGAGGCGATGCGTGAACGTGGGTTCATGCACGTCAAACGGTGCCATGCCAGGGATACACTGATAGCAATGAGCAAGTTCATATCGATGTACAGTAACAATTCAACTGTTTAGGTGAAGACACAGTTCACTTTCTTGTTATACCGATTCCTCTGACAGAGGGATAAGCCCATATTTCTTTTATTTAAAGGAAATCAGTTGACCGTGCTTTAGGTTCACGCAGCGCCACGCTCCTCCGTTTGAACTTCTTGCGCAGGAAAGCCCAAAAGCATTTACAAAGACGTTTAAACACAAGAGCAGAAGCCCCCTTATTATAAGCAATCACGTGGCGTGAAGCATGTTGGATGCAGGATTGTGCGAGCCGACGCGATAGCTGGATAACCACATTTGCACCTATGATCATTGTTGCATTCGTTGTCGTTTAAGAGGGTCATCTCCTACTGGAGGAAACTTCAGCTACGAAATATGCGGAAGAGTTTGTTTTGTTCAGTGCGTTATTTCACATTCATGTGAGAGAAAAACTTTCCGTTCACGAGTATCCCCTGACATTAAGTTTCCATTGCACTAACTTGACGGCTATATCTTCAGTTTATAAGAGCGCAGAAATAAACGTGGACACAAAGGAACCATTGAGCGAGGGCCCATTTGAACGAGGACGCACCACACGTAGCCCTACGTATTGTCACTGCACTCTTGCAAACTGATAATGACATACCAACAAGCCCAAATAGCCTCCCTTGTTGGGCTATATGTTATCATACATACCGAAAGTATGAGAATTCTGCAGAAAGCGTATTGTCTGATAAAGCAACCACTCACGTGGTTGCCTTGGACATCGTTATGTTTTAAATTTTACATTCAAATACACGGTAAAATGAACTAAGATTGCTGCTTGTGTGACGACTATACAAACAAACAAACAAACAAACAAACAAACAAACAAACAAAAGCTACGAGCAAGGTAGTTGTTACATGTGACATGGTGGTGCCTGTTTGAAAAAACATTCAGTTTCGCCTATCTAGATAAGCACACTATAGACTTTCGGTCCCTTGCAACAACAAGCACGCGAACACGAGCTGAAATTAAAGAAAAGGTCAACTCAGGAAAGTTTTTGTCAAACCATTGTAACGGTTGTAACGAGCCACCCGTACTTAGCCGTGCAACAACGCACGTGCTACGAGAGACCATTGAGACTGCCCTCCTTAAACAAACCGGGAAGGCCTGCATGAGCACGTCCTTTGTTAGGACTGAATAAAAGTACTTTCCTCTATGGCCAGGCGCCCGTAACAATTACAGCCTAGTTGTACATCTGGTTGTAATTTGCAGGGTTTATTTGCATATCACAGAGATGAACATTTGCGTAGCGAGTTCTTAAAGTTTCAAGGCACCGGTTCATTTTCTATAATGTCAGTTTTTCCTGATATTTTTGGTTTCGCGTTGATCTCGTACTAAGGACAGTGCAGCAGCTAACCGAAATAGACAAGAACATTTGCTAGCAAGGACTGCAGCGTTGTTATTGAGTCAAATAATGGAGTGAAGTTACAAGATTATTCATGCCCGCTGCGGCGACTGGGAGACCAACAAGCGGTACTACTCAGTACCAGAACCGTAGACGACGTCTATAATTGGATGTCTTTAAACTGACAGTGATGGCTTTCGCTGGAAACAGGGGGGGAATCACCAGAGCCTTTGAAAATTACTGAGCCCTCAATGCAGTGATGCGAGAGATCGGCTTATTTCTGGAAGAAAAGAAGTAGAAATGTGACTACGAGATTACAGGCATACATTTCTCCAAATTCTAGGTATGATGAGGTGTAGTTTGGACTATGTGATGGTTTGTTTGTGGGAGTGATGCTTCACTGCAGGCTGCTGAAATATAGGGATGGATCATCGAATAAGAGAAAAAAGGCGAGGTCGGAGATCGTTATTTGCGAACACGGGTTGTTTAGTTCGCTTTTCACTGCACGTCATTGGCCGTTGTCATGCTTACCGCATAAGCAGCGGGGCGCGGCCACATTTTTGCGTGACCATGTTTTCTTAGCACGCCACGTGTTGAAGTTCGGAAAAAAGAATTCTTAGTTTTCATAAAACGGTCTTATTCACTTGAACAATACTTCGTTTTCAGTTTCATTTCAGTTTATTATTCGTTCAAAATATGAAGTTCGTAGTTAGTAGTATGCAGACGAGGTTCCCAAAATCGAGCGAGTGCAGTGGGACCCTCGGTTAACAATAACATCAAAACGAATAATTATAACAGCAAATAAAGTTACACAACGCAAGTCGAAATGAACAGTGAAAGTACAAGAAAACAACAACAAATAAACAAAAAATTACAGCATATAAACGGAGTGAATGATGATGAGTGGGCGAAGCTCCGAACGTTCATCGTAGATCGTGCCGAGTTCCGGATTAATTTAGTTAACGCGCACGCTACGAATCCATATGGTTCAACTACGCACAAGTGAAATCTCCCACCGGCACTTCAGTGCAAGTCAAGATCCAGTGCCTATATATATATATGGGTGGCCGGTGAACGGTTCCCCAGCGCTAGCAGTCGGTATTTTTCAATCAAGAAACTCGCTAGAAGACGCCGCCTGCGTCAAGCTTGTCTCTCGCGGGTGAGTGCGCGTTCTCCTTCTTTGCTAGCAGGTGGAGCGTTCATCGAAGAAAGAGCGTTTCCATAGTCAACGCGCGCCTTTCGCTCTCTCTCTCTCTCTCTCACAAGACAGCAGATGGAAGAGTGAGAGAGGTAGCGCGCCGGGCGGCACGCGCCGAGCGCGAGCCTCCAGGCGCGCGAGCTCTCGAGCGCGAGCCTCCCGGCGGCGCGAGCCGCGGCTCCGCCGCATCGAGTGGTTACGTACCACGAGCTAGGAGGGACAGACCCACGGCTTTAGGAGCTTCGCCCCTAAAAAAGGCATCCTCAATGCGACACAAGCAAATAGTAATCAGTTACACAAGTAGACATAAGCACGCCATAGAACAAAAACCCGAATTTAAAAAATATTTCATATTACGTGCACACTTTTATATCAGAACTAATTCTGGTTGTCAAGCTAGTTGTACAAGATGAAGTTTTTAAGTTCATGTTTCATTGCATGCAAAGATGATGACGACTTTAGTGTATAGGGCAAGTTATTCCATAGCTTAATCACCGCGGAGGATGCCATTTGGCATATTTGGTGTTAAAAGGAGGTTGTGTTTGTTGGAGAACGTAGTGCTATTGGTGTTAGTGAGTAATCTAGCATCGATTAAATTAAACACAAGCTGATTGCTAAGTTCTTTGAATAACATTATGATTAAGTGAAAATTAAGTAAGCCAGACACAGTAAGAATGCAGTTACCCTGAAGGAGTGGGGTACCATTAGAATAAAATGAAGTGTTGAAGTGTATTATCTAATACAAAACAACGAAACATTCTCGCCATATTTTGGTATGTTCACCGCTTGCCCATTGGTTCTCTCGTCCTCCTGTTCTCGCTAGTTTTATGGGTTACCCTGCCACATAACAGCACTCACCCAAACAAAAGAGAGTTACCAATCCTGGAAGCCTACGTCGCACTCAGTCGCGCCAAATCCGCAGCGCGCACAACGAGAGCTGCGCCCCCACTTCGTGATGTTGCAGCAAGCGAACGCGTTCTGTTCCTAACAAACTTCTCCGATCGCTCCCCAAGACATTCCGGTGTGATGCTCTGACACAGGTGCCAAGGTGCGAACGAGCTCGGGCAATGCGCCTAATTGCACTGCTGTGACTTGAACAGGGGCGTGTGCATCTCGTGGTGTACCAACAAAACCGTAATCGTTGCTGTTAGTAACTGGGAGAACCACAAAAAACTAAAGAAGCCTGGGTTTGAGTAGTACTCACGTCGATCGTTTAAGCTTGCATGGCTTTAGAATAGAACGATTTCACCGCGCTGTTTCACCGCGCCACCGCTGCCGCAGTGCATGCCAGAACTTGTAGTAGTCGCGGCGGCCCCGCCACGGTGGTCTAGTGGTTATGACACTCGGCTGCAGATCCGAAGGTCGCGGGATCGAATCCCGGCCGCGGCGGCTGCATTTCGATGGAGGCGAAATGTTGAGGCCCGTGTGCTGTGCGATGTCAGTGCACGTTAAAGAACCCCAGGGGGTCGAAATTTCCAGAGAGCTCCACTAAGGCGTCTCTCATAATCAGAGCTGGTTTTGGGACCTTAAACCCCACCCCACAGATCAAATCATAGTGAATTCCACTGGCGGATCTGGAGCAAGTTTTTTTTGCTCCGCGGCCGAGAATTTCAATTCCACTGGCGGATCCCGAGCAAGTTCGCATGTTCCACTGGGCGATTTGGGGCAACTTGCTCCGCGACGGAGCGCTCCGCGTTGATCCGTCTCGTAGAGCCGGATTCCGCCGGAACTCCAGCTATACGGTGTCGTCATTTCCGGATCAGCCGAGCACGGCGATTCTTTTCAGCGTTTTTTTTAGGAGCTGTCTGACAACCATGGGCGTTTGTTTACATATTTTGGAATGGCGTCGTTCGACCCTACAGGGGACTGCTCCTCGCTCTGAGCGACAGCAAAAGTTCTACGTCGAAAAGTAGCAGCAGTAGTAGCGAAGAGTCGTACGTGCTGTACGAAACGTTACTTAAGGAGCTGTTTCCAGAGTCCCCGTGCAAACGCCCAAAAATGCTCGGCTACGTCGAAGAAGTAGTACACGCGTACTCGGAGAAAGAGGTGTGCATACTTTTGTGCGAGGTCTAACGTAGCCCAACGTAAGGTTGGCAACATGGCAACCGGATGCGTGCGACAACTTCCGCTGTAATCCCTGCCGGAGCGAGTTCATTTTTCGCTGGCCGATGGGGATCGGATCGCTCCGCGACGGATTTTGTTGCTCCGTCGTGGATTCGGCACACCGCTCCAGATCCGCCAGCGGAATTCACTATCAGTAGTCGCAGCGGTCGCGGTACGCCCATATGCATGGCTGGTGCATCGGCGAACGGCGTTAACGAAATTTATCGGCCTTATTTCGAAGAGTTTTGATGGTTGGATTTACGTACTATGTGCCGGGATGCTACAACCTAAAACAAAAGCGCTTCGGATTTCTCGCGTTCCCGAAGATTGTCAAGTTCCGGTAGGAACTGGCACGTCGGACAGACCAATTCGTACGGCACACGGCTTGTTCAGCAGTGTTGGTGAATTCTGTGTTTTTTATGCATGAAGCAGTGCCATACAGCGTCATAACAGCTCAGGCACATCACGGACGGGCCGATCAGTGACCGCAACTATTCATAGCGTGTGCATAAACACCTCGCCGGGCGATCTCCGCCAGCGGCGTCGTAGGTGGCTACAGCTTGTGTTCTGGACAAAATAGTGATCGCTATAAAATGCCTAAACTGACCTCTTACGAGCGATGGCGACTGTCAAGTGTCTAAGGCGAACGAAAGACCTGATACGTGCCCAGCTTAGCACATATACTTCACGCTGTGCAGGGCCATTGCTACGCCACGCCGGCACCGCAACCATTGGTGCCGCTGGTGTTTCGGTTTTCAATGTGCGACTTTACTGCGAGCACAAGTTAAAGAGTCAATAACAGTGACAAAACGTGCCATCTTATGTGCGCGAGCGGCTTACGTAGGTTCATACGCCGACTGAATTAATGTGGACGCAGTTTTGAAGCGGTAAGGCCTAGCGACGACATCGGCGCCGAGCCTTCGGGTGTGAGGGCGGCGGGGAGAACGGGCTGCCGCTTTTTCGTCGTTTTGCACCTGTCGCCAAAGTTACTCATCGACTCTTCCGCACTTTATGTAGCAGGGACTGATTGTCATTCGCGATATTAGCAGCGGCCCGTAAGCTTTCGCTAACGGTGTGCGATAAGTCATCGTTCCGCTAAGATGGACGCGCCTTTAACCTCTTCATCGCGATCGTTTTCTATCCATTTACATCTAGCGCATCACTGTGATCGAAGCCCTGTATTAACAACACACTGTGCACGTGAAGTTTTGCTTTGACAAAACAAGCGCAGAATCGTTCCTTCGACTGAGTCTTTATTCCGCGCTCTTGGCGTTCTATCTCTGCACGATACATGCTCTCAGACGTCCTTATTTGTTTTTTTTTTTATTGCGGATAATTCAGCGAATACGGTAACAGCAATTCGAAACGATACGAGCGCACGGACTAACGACGAGATCGTACCAAGTCGCATGTTTACATTGCCAACCTTTATTTTTGTTTCCTTTAACGGCGCTACATCGCGTGGTTTAACGGCCACACGAGGTGCGGACATAGTTTTCCGACGCGTTCAATCGTCGTCTACGCCATGTATTCGTGAAAAACACCAGTAAACTTATAGCATGCAGCACGCACTGCCGCAGCAGCTGTGCTTTGATAACTATATACAACTGCTACAACTGAGATGGCGGCGGCGCCGCTCCCGGGAACTTGCGCATGCGCAGATCGCGTGGTGAGATGGGTCTGTTGTTCTCCAAGGCCAGCTGTATCTCGGAATTCTGCAAGAACGTGTAGCTCGGATAATCCCAGTGTGTTATATTACTGAAGCTCCTGAACGCTTTCTGCCTAAAAATTCAGACATCATAGAAATTCCTTTAACATGCATCTTATAGGCAGTATGATGTTTCTGACGTAGCTTTCTACCATTAGTAATTCCCAGGGTCCGAATGTGAGCAGTTAATTTCCGCGCACAAAATTCCATGCCTAGTCATAGTTTTATTTCATTTGCAGCAGTCAAATATGTTACAGGAAAAAAAAAAGGCTGAGCAGACAGCTTGAGAAAAATCCTGGCCACCCTACAAGGACGTCAGCGTGACAGTGGTTACAAAAAGAAAATGCGCATATAGTATACTGCACGCGGCTCATCTGCAAGACGTATCGCCCCTTTCAACCCGACAAACTAGGCACCGTCATGCTGAATGCCTAACCCCGTACAGCACCAACACTAACGCTTTCAAATTTTCATTTTTTCCACGCACGATAAATGAGTGGAACGCGCTCCCATCGTCATGGCTACATAGCGCTGAGCTCATAGAGCAAATGGTAAAATAGGACATAATAGTATCCTTTTTATTTTTATGATCTGTGGTGTACCTTGTTGTGCATAGGCGATCAACCTTATTGCTTATAGGCACAGAGCACACTGTTGTAGTTGTTCTACATATCAGTCGTCTTACTTTTTGTTTTTCTCCTATTTTGTATATATATGGCGTTTAAGTGTATGTTTATATATTTTTTAAGTGTATATGGCGTTTAAGAGTATGTATATATGTATGCATGTACATTTTTTTCTCGTTGTTTCAATGCTTATTATTATTACCTATTATGTATCCACTCCTGCTTGGGCCGTGAATGTGCCTGCAGTATTATATAAATAAAAAAATAAAAATAAAATAATACCAGTGTGCTTGCACAGTCCACTCAAAGGGCCCTTTCAAAACTATTCTTTTACAAACAAAGCCGAAACGAATGCGTGACCAATGTGTTGACGCCTAAAGAAAACAAACTTAAGCACTCTTCTTATTTCTTCAAATGAATTTGGGAGATGTGAAGAAGCTGTTATTTTCTAATTTGAATTTATCAATGTTGGTAGCCTGAACGGAATGGCTTTGGATCAATAATAATAATAATAATAATAATAATAATAATAATAATAATAATAATAATAATAATAATAATAATAATAATAATAATAATAATAACTTCGGGGGTTTCGCGTGCGAGAATGACGATATCATTATGAGGCATGCCGCAATTTTGAACTCCTGATAAATGTTGCTCACCTGGGGTTCTTAAACGCGCATCTATATCTAAGCAAACAAGTGTGTTTCCATTGTTCTCCAAAACAAGTCCGGCCACCGTGACCGTGAATCAAAGACGCATCCCCGAGTTCAGCAGCGCAAAACATTGCCTGCTAAGCTACCACGGCGGGCTAAGTCACCTAGAGACATGAGTTGTGGAGGTGCCCACCTTTTTTCCGAAGTACTTCGTCTTTATGAATGCGTTTAACGTTCGACGTGAAATCAAAAGCATTACTTGGTGTTCAGCGTCGTCACTGGGTGTAACTGGGTGATGGTTAAGAGGGCGCAATACGTAGAGAATAACTCGAATTTTTGCTATTGAAGCATATATATAATACGTAAATGCTCGCGTTAGACTAAATAAAATTTCCTTTATTTAGGAAAGCATGGTGGAGTTACGAATGGTAGAAATTAGAACTTTCATTCGTGGCCTTTAAGTTATTTAAACCTTATCCATTTATGGTGGATCACTTATACGCTAGTTTCTCGCCGATCAGTTTAGGCGTACACCGAAAACTGTGAGCCGATAGCGGAAATATAGCTCAATACAGTGCCTGCTTCAGATAACTTCAGGGCCTCATTGATTGATTTGTGGGGTTTCACGTCCCAAACCCACGATATGATTATGAAAAACGCCGTATTGGAGGTGTCCGGAAGTTTCGACCACCTGGGGTTCTTTAACGTGCACTGACACGGGCCTCAATATTTAGTTTCCACCGAAAGCCAGGATTCGATCCCGCGACTTCGGATCAGCAACCGAGTGTCATAGCCACTAAACAACGTGGCGGAACCTTCACGCCCCGTGGGGAGTGTTTGCGCGTGTCTGTTTGTAGTACGTAAGCAATGATGTAAGCCAATCCAGGAGATTGTGAAAGACCGTGTGAGGTGCAGAAAGCTTCAAGAATTCCACCGCTACAGCTCCGCTGGTCATCCATTTTCACAGAATGGAATGACTTCCACTTTCTCGCAAATTTGTGTAAATATTGCAAGTTTACAAATTGCTTACCCGTCTCCGAAATACTGTATTTGTCAGTTGCAGTTTGCAGGAGGTGAAAAAGGTTTTGTGTAAGTCTCACCCTCGTATCACCGGCATCTTTTTCATCAACGCGTAATAAATCAGCTTTTTTAAATGTCAGTGAACCAAAGTCTGTAAAATTGTGATGTACTTTTCATTGGCGTATAGCATGTATTGATGAATATTATTATTATTCCATTCATTGAAATTCTAAAGCAAGATTCTTATTTATTTTTCTGAAAATGTGGCAGTTTTATGCTATTCCTAATATGATGTAACCTTCTTCAGAAACACTCGGTGTGAGTCGCCATAAAACTACTAGTGTTAATGGAGTCGGAGCATAATGATGGGTTATGATTTTGCACTCATCAGTTCGTTCATACATTGGCTTCGCACAGCGGTGAGGCGCTCCAAGTATCCAGGTTTGCGTATGTATAAGAACATTTGAGACTCGCCGTGGTATGTCACTCTGCGCATTTCATCACTGCCTATGTCCAAGGATTGTCACCTTTGACGCGCATTTGCCAAGGCCAAGTTAGCAGCATTGCAGTCAATACATCGACTGGTGATACGCTGCTAAGTTTGCTATCACTTTCTGATGATAAGGTATATGGGCTAATGCGCGCTGTTGGGCATTTTCGCAATATGGTATGCATTTATAGCGAAAGTGAGGGAGACAAATAATTGTGCACATGCCGTGAACTTTACCATTTATTGATAATTTTTACGTGCCAAAACGACAATATCATTATGCGGCACACCCCGTAGTGCAGGTCCCCTGAGTAATTTTGACCACATCGGGTTCTTTAGCGCACACCGACATCGAAGTGTAGGGGAGTATTTTGCATTTCGCCTCCATCGAAATGCGGCTGCTGTGCCCGGGATTCCATCCCGTCGGCTCGAGCTTCGCAACCCACCATCTAGCTGCTAAACTACTATGATTGGTCATCCTGCGCACTTAAGAAAATGGTGTTATGAAGCAGTTTGAAGTTATTCTCGGTCAGGATAACTTCAGAATTTATGATAGCGTATTAACACCCTCATGCATTCATTCACGAGTGAAAGATTCGGGTAGAAGGCATGAAAAGAGAACGCTAGCGCTCTTGGAGCATTTGTCTGTGTAATGGCAGACACTAAGGTATAATCTAATGGCGGATGGAGCAAGACACATTGTGTAGATGTATGATGATTTGTTTGGGAAAAATACTTGAAAACATTGTATTAGTCTCTTGGTATGCAGTTGCAATTTCTTTTCTGAATTGTTTCAGTTTCACTTTATCGAACATAATTGGGTGGAGGGTTGCATATGAGAAGGAATATACAGAAAGAGGTCCCTTAATGTGAGCACTGCAGTGGGACCTCTTGTTATAAAACACATAAAATAAAATACAATCAGAAGCAAAAATAATGGAATACATGCATACAATGCATACGAGATATGTGCGGCAATATAGGACGAAATGATAATAGAAAAAAGCAATAGTCACATAAACGAACAAAATAAAATAGTAAATAATAAAATACAAACATGGTGTCACAGAGGCAATCTTTAGAAGTTCTTAAAAAATAAAAAAGTAAGGAACCTAAATCATCAATTCACGAAAAGCACTGAAGGAGCGATCAAAAGTAACGAGAGTGATTATATGTAAGTCAAGGATTCAAAGAGTGCAGCAAATAATGGCGAACTGAACGTTTTAATGCATATAGTGAGCGTGAGATTTTAACCTCAAAAGGGATAGTGTTCCACACCTTGACTGCAGAGAAGCTTGCTGTTTTTATTCCATTATTTGTGCGCACCTTAGGCAGTAACATATTACTTTGGAGGGAGAAACGTGTATGACTGGATCAAGTTGTAAATATTTTACCTGTGATAAAAAGAAGATTCGGATTACATATGATGCGGTAGGCAATAACGGCTAAGTTAAAGGTGATAATATTTGATAGAGGAAGAATATTTAAGGAGGAGAATAGTGGAGCCGAATGAATCTGATAAGTGCTGTACGTTATTATAGGGAGTGCCTGTTTTTGGATATGGTCTAATGGGCTTAAGCAAGTTTTATATGTGAGTCCCCACGATACTATGCAGTATTTCAAATGAATACGAAGGAACGAAAAATACAGAGAAATTAGAGTAGGGAGCATGAAATATTGACGGGCTCTAAGCAGAACACGAATTCCATGAGCGGTCTTCCTTTTTATTTGATTAATCTGTTCATTAATGTTCAAGAAGTCATCAAGTTCGACGCCGAGAAATGAGCATTTGTCAGATGGGAAGATGGCATACTTACTGACATACACCGGGAGTTGATTATACCGATTTTTAGACCGGGAGCTGAAAATAACATACTTTGTCTTAGATGGGTTAATGAGAAGCTTGTTTTTATGGCACCATCTAACGACGTCCTGAAGTTCACTATTTAGTTCGGAGGTTAAGGCAGGAATGGAGTCATGTGCAGTGAAAATGGTAGTGTCGTCAGCCTAGAGCAAGGAATCCGTGTGAGGTAATAAACAGTCAGTTAGATCATTTATGTAGATAATGAATAGAATAGGACTTGATATAGATCCTTGTGGAACTCTAATATTGGTAGTTTTAGGGTCGGAGAGCACGTCTGAAGTAGATACAACCTGAGTACGGTTAAGGAAATAGCTAGAAATTAGTTCTTGAAACGGGCCAGTAATACCATACGAAGAGAGTTTGTTCAGAAGAATCGCGTGATTGATCGAATCAAAGGCTTGGCTGAAGTCAATGAAGACTGATCCAAGGAACTTCCCGTCGTCCTTTGTATTTCTGATATTTTCAGTAAGAGCAACTAGCGCAAGATTAGTGGAGAATCCTTTACGAAAACCGAATTGATGGGGTGATAAGAGCTTAAATTGTTCGAGACAGTTTGTAAGAGGTGCGGAAAATAATTTTTCAACAACCTTACTGAAAAAAGGAATTATAGCGATGGGCCTCTAATTAGTTATGACTATTTTCTCACCTTTCTTATAGACAGGTATTACGTTCCTTTGTTAGTTCAGAAGGAAAGATAGAGTGCTTAAAGATTAAGTCGCCCCACCATCGTGGTCTAGTGGATATGGTACTCGGCTGCTGATTCAAGGGTCACGGGATCGAATCCCGGCTGCGGCGGCTGCATTTCGATGGAGGCGACATGTTGAGGCCCGTGTGCTGTGCGATGTCAGTGCACGTTAAAGAACTCCAGGTGGTCGAAATTCCCGGAGACCTCCACTACGGCGTCTGTCATAATTAGAGCTGGTTTTGGGACGTTAAACCCCACAAATCAATCAATCAAGATTAAGTTGACTATATGTGCAAGAATAGGGGTGGTGACACCAGCAATATCTTTCATGTGTCTAGCGGATATGTTGTCAAGCCCAGGGCTGGTTGTTTTAAGATTCAAGATTGTGTTGCGAACCGCAGTTGGACAGGTTGGGAAAAGATAAAGTGATTGCAATGGACGACGATTGTAATCAATATATGATTGCCCAGGTTGAGTTGTGAGGCTAGAAAAATACTGGCTGAAGGCATTTACAATGGCATCACAAGTGCGGAGGATCTTGCCGTCATGACGTATTTCAGTAATACGAGTTTCAGATTTAGTTTTATTTTACGCCACTGCTTTCCAGTGTTCTTACCGGCCTGAATTATTAGATTTTCACAGTAATCTCGTTTCACTTTCCTTAATACTAAGTTTAACGTATTGCTGTATTTTTTGCATCGTTATTTTCAGGCCAGATTAAACGGTCTTGTTTTCGATTTTCTGTATAAGTTTTCTTTCTTCCGTAAACATGCGAAAAGTTCCGGTGTTAGCCATGAGTTTAGGGGAGATGAATGCTTTCTTTAGCACAAAACATAGAAGTTGACGAAGTTATAGCATCAGTTATGAGGGAAGGAAATTCTCTAGAAGCAGCCTCAGGATCAGCGCAAGAAGTAACATGGGAGCAGTCTATTGCACCTACTGTTTCCATAAACTTCTTTTTGTCGAAGACCGTTTTAGTGAAACAAGTATACATATACTATATTAGAAGGAGCGGCCAAGCGATGAAAACGAAGCGCTACGGGGGAGTGATCGGTACTATTGGCACGGATGATAAACGCCTTGGGGGGGAGTAAGAAGATTCGTTAGGGCGTGGTCACTTAGAGTACCAGATGTGTTACCCACATAGCGAGTTGGATCATTTAAGAGCGAATCAAGACCACATCCAAGAAAAGTGCTCCTATATTGGCTGGAACCTGAGCTTGAATCATTCAGAATATTGATGTTGATATCGCGCATGATAACTGTATTTATGTTTTCTTGTGTGAGTGTGTGAAGCAACGCATCAAGAGAGGAGCAAAAGTTTGTCACAGACGAGCTGGGTGAACGATATATGCAAATGAATACAGTTTTGCGTGTACTGCTATTGAAGTCAGGACTGTCAATTTCTATCCAAACTGCTTCACAATTGGGTACATCAGGAACCAAGTCAGTTGTACGTTTGTAGCTAACACTATTACATATGGATATCGCTGCGCCACCGTGACACGAGGACACGCGGTGGTTGTACTCAGCATTATAGTTTGGAAAGCAAAATAAATTTTTGTCCGAGTCGGTAAGCTGTAGTTATGCAAATACGTTGGCTCTCATGAGACACAAATGTCTGCCTTTCCAAATTGACTTCGTGAAGAACAAAAGCGATGTGTTTGTTTCAACCACATTTCATATGAACAGAACCGCTGCGTACGTGCAATTTTATAGTTTTTTAATTTGACAGGCTCTCGAGTCACAGTGTTAGGAACTCGCTGTTTAATACAAACTAATGAAAGTCAAACATTCATAATTTGAGTTCGTATCACTGAAGCCTGTTTCAAATACTTCCAGGAGGATCGGTGTTCGCTGGATGCATCTCTATACAAGGTATGTACTCCGGGCAGGTTACCATATTCAGTTAGAGCGCTTGGCCTGCTTACGTGAATGAGCACTACATTGATATAATTGTGCATCTAGAAGCGTGTCATCAGTGGTCGTTACAGGCTCACGCGTTGGGAATATCAAATGCTGTTTTTTTTTCTCTTAGAAAGGCACTGGTTTGGAAGCACACGCTTCTAATACTGAAACATTTCAGTCAGCAGTTTCTACGCGTAGGCGTAGGTAGCCCGTCGGGCACATAGGCGAGATGTGTTGTGACACGGCCGAGTTTGAGGGCGACCACTACGCGTGCGACGCGGTGAACGCCTCCCTCGAAGCCAACAGCGGAACGCTAGAAATAAGCAAAAAAAATTCATGCATATCCACGGAGTGAATGATGATGAGTGGGCGAAGCTCCGGAGGTTCATCGGTAAAAACCGTGAATCTTCCGTGAATCTTGCCCAGTACATCATCAAAGACGTGACAAACACTGTGTGTCGCCATCTAGCGCTCTCCTATCACACTAGAGCACGCAGCGAGCGCCTCCGCGCCATCTATTGATCAATTCACGTACTAGCTAAGCAGCACCGCAGCGCTCGGACAGACAGACAGACAGACAGACAGACAGACAGACAGACAGACAGACGGACGGACGGACGGACGGACGGACGGACTCCTATACTACGCGTTCCCATACATCTGAATGAAGCGAGCATATGCTGGGATTCGAGCGCATTATATGTAGACATGCTAACGCCATCTAGTGAGCGCTTCAGAAACTACAGGTGGCTACATACATACTACTACAGAGGAGGGAACGACCCACGCCCTAAGGAGCTTCGCCCCTAAAACTAGTAGTAAAGTGTGCGCTCGTGGAGGAGGAAAACTCGTGTCTAGAAAAAGTGGCCTCCCCTTTTCTCTTTCTATTTCGCTTTCCGTTTGCCTCTCTCCTGAGGCGCTGAGCCGTGTTCTACAGCATCCTTCACCCTCATAGAGGACATCGAGTTGGCCGGGCTTGAACAACACTCGGCAAGCAGTCTGTCGGCTGCTGCCTTTGTTTGACCTGGCTTGATGTTGTCTTGTGCTGTGCCGATCCCTCTTTCCTTCTTTCTATCCTTTGTTCTCTCCCTCCCCTACGCGCGTAACGGTTCAGGTGTCCTCCATGGAGAGACAGTTATTGTGCACTGATCACCCCCATTTCCTTTATTTTAAGAAACGCCTCTATCGCTACGTTGGTACAGTTTAACCCGGTTATAGCGAACTGCACAATTTTGAATAATTTGTTCGATATATCAAGCATTTAGATATAGCCAAACCTGTCTTCAACGAATGCCACAAAATAGTGCCCACTTCGGTGAAGATCCCAGAGTCAAGTTTGTGGGAATGTTGACATCCCCTGATGGGTTTCTATCGCGTGGCGCTAGCGTTTCCTCGTAGCTCCTCTAAGGTGGATTTCCTGCGGGGCACGAGACGTGACGTCATCGTCATGCGCACCGCTGCGTTGTGGTTGGCGCTGGTATTCCCGCGGTAGCGCTACCTGGAGGCGGGGATTCGCGGAACTGTGGACGGGGAACGGTCGTCGCTTCTCTTGGCCCCGGGACGTCATCGCGCGCTGTAGACGCTCGCTCACGCGGTGGCGATGGGCTCCGCTGGGACGAAACCGCGGACGCCTTTCCCGTTCTCCGATTGAGTCTCTATTCGCGCGGCTTCTCTCACGAGCAACATAGGCCTGTTTTTTTGGCCTGGGCGAGCATTACTCGCTCGGTATCCTGCTGCGGTGAGTCGAACGTCATTGATTCGGCGTGGGGTATTGCATTAGCATGCCTGTTTGTATAATTCGGCTAGCGTGCTTACTATATGTAGGAGGTGCAAATAAATACCCTACTGTTGGTTTGCAACGCGGTGAACTGCGTCCTTTGTTCCTCGAGCATGGGAGAACCCCGTGGCCACCCCCACAAGTTAGAGATGAAGCGCCGAAAAACAACAAAGAAAAACGGCGCGCGGAAGAGATTCGACACCAGGTCAAGCAGCAGCTGGCCGAAACGTAGACGACGAGTTTCTAGAATGTGATGGAGAACTGTAGAATGTGGGGCTGAATCATCAAAACACAGCTGTTGAGCGCGCGAGAGAGGAGGCGGAGAGTAACACCGACACTCCGCGCGATATATGTGAAAGATCGAGGTGCCGCCCAAGCGACAAAGGTTCCGAATGCATCAAGAATGTTCCCTCAACTTTATGATTGATGTGATTACGTGGCCCGCGCCGAATCTTCGAGAATGACTGCCCAAGGCAATATAAAGAGTCGACCACGGTCTGTGAGCAGCAGTCGTCGTATGTGACTCTGACAAAGAATAAAGAAGTAAACGACGCTGCACCGGGGCGAGCTAACCGACGAGTCGGCCTGCAAGCTTCATGTTGACAAGGCACTTCGAGTGACTCTAGTGAATACGACTCTTTTGTGTTTTATTCTTTGTTGTAGTGCGTGAGCTTGGACGTTTGTCATTGGTTTCATGTAATGTTGTAACCCGTCTGTGTTTGTATTTCGAAGAGCCACTTTTGTGCAGGTTTTTGTGTAACTGCCTGTTTGATGAGAATATATTTGTTTTGCTTGATCGCTCATGACTCTGAGTCGTTTTTGCACCACTGCTGGCATTTTGCTAGTGCGCCGAAACGACCTAAAACTTAATTGTTCAAGCTTTCATGGGATCATTTTCGGGGAAATGATACATCGGTTCTTGAAATATTTTCCTGCGATTGCGTCCCGTGTCTCACAGCTCGGGATCGGTGACAACCAATTCTAGTTCTTATACGTAATATTTTACGTTCTTATACGTAATATTGTGAACTTGGGTGAAAACATACAAACGAAAGTTGCTTTCTTGAAAACTCGCATTGTCCCAGCAAGAATATGATGTCATGCTGATAGCTCTCGGGACTGGGAAGTACCAGGTGCGCAGCCATAATGGCGATAACGCAAGAAGAGCACGCGAGATAAAAGACGATTGCTAATATCCGACAGAAAGACTCTCTAAATACTCAAATTTTTTAGAGCGCAAAAGATGTGCATGCATTCTGCGCCGTTTAATCGCGCTTCCTTTGAAGTAGGACATTACCGACAATCCCCTTAGCTTTCGCGCGAGATTCTGTGGTGGCGAAGCCGGATTATCTGTGATGTTTCTCTTTGATTTTTCAACCAACACCGCGGCAACGTGAGTCTGGCGGCCGCACGCGTCGGTGCATGCGGGTGTTTATCGACTGCAAGCACACAGTTCGATATATCCAATGTGCAATTCGTTATACAGAGTACATTTCACATTAATGATGCCAGCACAGCTTCGTGTGTTCGATACAGACCATTATTCGCTGTACCCGATTTCGTTATAAGCGCCGCTATATCGTGCCTCCTTTGACGTGCGACAACTAAACACTGTGCGACTGCATAGTGGTTACGGTGTTTGACTGTTGACCCGAACGGCTTCAATCCCGGCAGCAGCGTCCGCATTTTCGTAGAGGCGAAATGGTAGAGGCACGTATACTGAGGTTTATGCGCATCTTCGGGAAACTGAAGAACGCCCGGCGGTCAAAATTCCCTCAGCCCTCCAATACAGCGCCTCCTCTATTTTTTTTTTTTTTTCAATGCCAGTGCAAACGCTCGCTTCTTGGTTCGGGTCCACCTTGGTTCGGGGAGTCGTCGTTGTGCGACGGCACATAAGGGGCACGGCTGCTTGCGTCACACGTGCGTCAGAGAGTGCATCGCTGTCGTTGCCTTGGAGACGCGGTAGACGCTGCGTCCCCCTCCTATACAACGCGTCTGTAAGATTTCTTCGCCCCGCCACAGTGGTCTAGTGGCTAAGGTACTCGGCTGCTGATCCGAGGGTCGTGGGATCGATCCCGGCCGCGGCGGCTGCATTTCGATGGAGGCGAAATGTTGAGGCCCGTGTGCTGTGCGATGTCAGTGCACGTTAAAGAACCCCAGGTGGTCAAAATTTCCGGAGCCCTCCACTACGGCGTCTCTCATAATCAGAACTGGTTTTGGGACGTTAAACCCCACAAAACAACAACAACAAGATTTCTTCCTTCGCACTTCTTTTCTTCCTTGGTAGCTGTCTCTCTATTCGCTACGCGGCGCTTTTTCCGTTTGCGATATCTATAGCGGCGTTGAAGGATTGACAGCTTTCTGGCATCGAGGCACGCTAGGGGAGCTTTACTCGCAGTTAGCAGTGGTCGTTCCGCTGACGACTGCTTATCGCTAAACATATCAAGCGCTATACGTTGTAGCGTGCATGTCTCCAGGCGCCTCGTTGACGAACATCATTTTGCGCGTGTAGATGACGGAGTCCAAATAGCAGAAAATGTCTTCGCTGCAGCAGAAAAACATCATCGGTTATCAAACAAGCTATCGGCTATCACAGGCGCGCCACCAGCAAACGTCGTGTCTCATCAACACGCAGTGTGACAGCCTAGCATGGAAATGAAGAGGGTTTCAAAGCGCCGCCCCACGCGAATAGGTACACCTTATCACAAGAATACTTCTTCCGACAGTGGCCATGAGGCGCCACAAAGAGGGTACTCTCCCCCTCCGACCGTGAAGCAGGTATGAACGCTAGCCGACGGGAAACAGTAGGAAAGTGTCGACGCATAGGGTGGTGAACGGCGGGTTCGGACGCATCCGACTGGCAGTAAAAAAATTGAGAAGGCGCTGTCCAGTACGACGTGCCTCTACTTTACACTTTTTCATTCCCGCTGCTCACTGCACCGCGTCTCGCCCACTGCACCCAACTTCTCTCTGTAAGGATCTGCAACATAAGGACACTGTGCCGTGCTCAAGGTCTATAGAGGACAACGTGCTATGCAACAATGCAGATGTAAATGCAAAACGGCACAGCACTGAAGCTCATCTACACCATGCAAGAAGGGGCAGCACCGATGCGCTTGCGCGCAGCCCTGTTTACTGACTCAAACATCACTGTAATTTTTCTTTCACTGTCCAGCTCTTCCGTGTCTTAAATATGGTGTAGGTGCCAAAGCAGAAGCAAAACACTCACCATTTCGAAAGCTGCCTCCTAGGTCGATGCTTAACGAAGAACGGCAGCGCAGGGTGACTCGGCTGCCTTGATGTTAGACGAATTTTCTTGAATGATGACTTAGACACGAGGTCCTTCATAAGCCTGTGGGGCGACTTTGGTAGATCCTAGACCAGGCTACAATCTTCGCATTTCACGAACTTTAGAACAGCAGTCCAAACAATGTTTCATGTGTGGCTCGGGCCCAGTAGCCATTAAGAATAAATAAAGTACGTTCAGATGTGCTAGCCTGAAGAACCGATGAATATTAATCGTTATCTATTTCAATGGTTGAAAAGGCTCTTAAAGGGACGGACGTTGACGTGAGAGTGTACGCAATACCCTTCGGACCAAATTCTTTAGCTTTGAGTGTTAACAAAGCTGGCCACATGGCTGGCCACAAAGCTGGTAACAAAGCTGTCCAATATCAGCATTAGTGCCATTTTTACACTACAGCAGCTGGGGACGCACCGTCCATCGACAGCTAAAGTGCAGTCAGGTACTGCAGAGCTGAGTGACGTATTAGTTGTCTTAGGTGATGTATATTATTCGTATGATATACACCGCTGCAAAATATTTTATTAGTATTTGCCTCGGCTCTTTAAATTTTGTTTCATTTTTACTTTACAGAAAGTTAGATAGTCATTACCTTTTCAATACTGTAGCACTGCTGCATAATAGGTGTATAATATAGGACGAGCTATCGCTGGCGTCAAGACCTGAGAGGGACACTATTGGAAAATATAAATTTTGGCTAGGTAAATTTTTTACTTGCGTTGAAGTCTGTCAACACTTCCTGCGCGCCACCAAACAAATTTTCTAGCGTCGGAAACTGCTGCCTAAAGTTCATAGCATCGCCGCTGAATTTGAATAGCCTGCGCCGAAAAGAGGACGCCACGATCTCGCCTGCCAACACTACTGTGCAGTGAGCTCCAAGACCGTAATATGTAGGAAAAACTGTGGCTAAGGCACACTCATTTATGGTCCAATTTTATCAAATCCAGTTTTTATTTATAACTTGGAGCAACATCCGGGTGCTCGAAATAGGATGAGCAGACGTCATATCAAACAGGTACCCACAGAGCGGGACAGAGGGCGCCACTCCGATTTCTCAATTTCGTCGTTTTCTTGCTTACAACTGATCTGTTCTCGCCAGGAAGGGCTTACGGGTTATCACACACACCTTATCTTTCAATCTTGCTCAACTTACCACGGGCCTTTGTGTCATTTGAATTTCAGAGACAACGCGCTTACTTGTGCGGCTTGTGTGTCTGTGTACTAAGACAAAATTTTCGTGATAGGAGTCGCGGCCTGTTATGGAGTACAGCTTAGTGTCCCAGATGTCACTGAGCCCGCCTCGTCACTCTCTCACAGAGGTCATCCGCTATGGCCTTTGGCTAGGCGAACCTCCAAAAGGATCCGCGTCTTGGGCTTTCAGAGAGGGAACTGAATCCAGACGAATTTCCGAAAGATAAGAAACAGAAGGGAGACCGACGTTCTGCTATAAGGACACTTGGGCTTCTTTCCTCACTATCACAAGAGCGGGCACAACTGTCTCCGCCTGAACAGGGATCAACGTATGTCGAGTCTGAAGCTTGGCATTGAAGCTTGTTATAGAGAGCCGAACGAGAAAGCGAACAGAGGAGATGCTCATTTGCGACCGCTACGCAGTGGTCTTCTAGCCGGCTCAGAAGGCTGCAATGTTTGTATTTACTTTAGCGTGTTTCTTCGTTTCCCGCCGTACACGAACCACAAGCGTTGTCCTTGTTGGGCAAATCGCTTGATCTTCCGAGTATGTCTGCACCCAGTTTACTCAGAAAACGTCTAGATGGCGCCACAACTATCGATCGGTAAATTTCCGACTCGCCTTGGCACGGGACGCCAGGACAAATCCCACTCGTTGTCAGCGCCCATTCGAAGTAGGAATTCGGAGGCAAATTCAAATTTGAAATGCCGAGATACGAAACACATTGTTTATTCTCGCGCACTATGCGTAGTCACCGTTTGTTTTTGTTGTTTTTGTGGGGTTTAACGTCCCAAAACCAGTTCTGATTATGAGAGACGCCGAGTGGGGGTCTCCGGAAATTTCGACCACCTGGGGTTCTTTAACATGCACTGACATCGCACAGCGCACGGACCTCAAGATTTAGCCTCCATCTAAATGCAGCCGCCGCAACCGGAATTCGATCCCGCGACCCTCGGATCAGCAGCTGAGTACCATAGCCACTAGACCACCGTGGCGGGGCGTGTAGTCACTGTGAAGTTTATTGCTAGATATATATCGACAGGGAAGGCTCATTAAGCTGTTTCTTACAAATAAACGAGCCCTTGACCCCTTCCCTTTCGTTATTTCACAGCTTGGGCCTCGTTGCGGCAGACTTGGTGCCTTTGGGTAGCGTACGATGGCTTATTGGGCAGCAGCCATCTCGCCATAAGATCACGTTCTACGTGACTCCTCCTGGAGATAAGAGTGCTTCACACTCGCCGCCATGGTTACGAGTGGCGCTGCCTAACACTCCCAGGATTCCCATATACATAAGTACCCAATAAAGCGGACGGGGCGACGACCGCCTTCTTAGCTCAGCGGTAGAGCATCATGCGGTTTCCGAAGGGCTTGGGTTCGGTTCCCACCGAAGGCATGTTTGCCTTTTCGTCCACTTTAATTCCTTTATACTTACTCCAATATTACAATGCCACAATTAGTAAGTTCAATGTCCTCCCTCATGCTTCCCTAGGCTTCAATGTTTGTTGGCTCATCTATCTATCTATCTATCTATCTATCTATCTATCTATCTATCTATCTATCTATCTATCTATCTATCTATCTATCTATCTATCTATCTATCTATCTATATATATATATATATATATATATATATAGAGAGAGAGAGAGAGAGAGAGAATGCCGTAACCGGACATGAAGATTTGCTTCTTTTTTGTAAATGAGTGGGAGTGCTCAGCTGCAACGCATATGCAGTTCTTGATAGAGGACAGAAAACTAGCCGTGGCAGAGGTGGCTGGAGGAAGCAGCGGTGAAGTGAAGCGGGGCATCGGCCTCCAGTGCACTGACGGGTTCGCTGCTGCGAACCCGTCAGTTTTCTAGTGAAGAGAGAGGTACCCCGACTTGGTGCTCTAAAATATGCATTGGTACTGATCTGGAGAAGGTTGCCTCAGCTCTCTTCTATCCCCTGAACGCCGCCACGTTTTTTCCCCACTCCCCTCTCCGCCCCCTTTCAGTAGGCTCACAACGCTGCGTCTTGCTCCAGTATGAGCTCCTGTATATATATATATATATATATATATATATATATATATATATATATAACATTATCTCTCTAAACCATCTACAAGCTTGCTTAGCGTGGCGGCAACTGAGTTGACTTCTGGGGTTTTACGTCCCAAAACCCCGATCTAATTATGAGATCGGACGGCGTTGTGGAGGTCTCCGGAAATTTCGATCACCTGGGGTTCTTTAATGTGCACTGACGTCGCACAGTGCACGGGCCTCGACATCTCGCCTCCATCGAAATACAGCCGCCGTGGTTGGCATTCGATCCCGCAACCTTCGGATCAGCAGCCGAGTACTAGACCACCGTGGCAAGGCAGAGGCAAGTGTGAATTGCTAAAGCTAAGCGGTAGTTCGATTATTCGTGAGAACCAGTATGTGCAAGGTTACTTAAGGTAATAAATTTTAATAAGGCTGCCCATGCTCAATGAACAGTTTTTCTCGACGCTTTCCCCAGTGCGCCAATATAAAAACGTTGATAGTCACCTGCTTTAAGCAATTTACAGAATGTTTTTCTTTAACGCCAACTCCTCATGACGACACAGAGACCACATGAATTGTGAAAAATTTTCTTTAACAGACTCAACCATGACATACGGAAATACAGTAAAATCGGTTATTTTATATGAATGCCGCGGTGCTTCTGCTGGTGCGATTTTCTGGAAAGGGAAGGCATTGCTTTCATCTCCGATACTAAAGGCCAGTGCTTTTCTGCCAAGTAGGCACAAATTAAATTTTGCAAAAACAGTTCGCTATAGAACAATGTAACGCAATCTTGCTCTCTAGAGTACCTCAATTTTTATCCTTCGTTTTACCGCGATTCATGCCACTTTATTAAATATAGTTTTATAAAGCGACTGCGATCCGCTTGCATTTTTGTACAGGCTCTTTGAGATTACTCGTTATAAGGGTGAAAAATCTTCCCGTGCGTTCCAGCACTGCAACAGAATTATTAGTACTTAGTGTCCCCTTGAGCAAGTCTCGCGGGATCAAATCCCGACCGCGACGGCCGCATTTTCATGAAGGCAAAATGCTCGAGGCTCGTATGCTGTGCGATGTCAGTACGTGCACGCCTAAAGAACCCGAGGTGGTCGTAATTTCCGGCGCTACGGTGTCTCTCATAATCATATCATGCATGCTTTTGGGACGTAAAACCCGTGAATTTATTAGTATCGTCAGCTGGTCACAATACTTTTTCTTATTAATTGGCAACTATCATTTAACTATCCTTTAAAGTATTAAGTACCACATATAAATATAGCGTAAATAGGTTTTTAAGTGGTGCTCTCAACGACAACCCCTGTGGTACCCCAGAGGTATAGGTCTCACGCTGCTAAGCTGGAGGACGTGGGTTCCACTGCTGGTCGCGGTGGCAGCAGTCAAGTGGGGGCTATACACGCAAGAACGCCAGCGTGCTCAGAGTAAAGTGCGCGTGAAAAATCCTGAGGTGGGCAAAATCCTCATATTATGGCTTGCCTCATATTGTGGTTATTACGAAGAATATTCATGCAGTTTATCTGTAGATAGCGGTACATCAGACGCGACGGCAGTGCCCTAGATCACGCATAATTTTTGCTAGCAGCTTATTCGTGCCATAGGTCTGTACGCAGCATTGATGATTCGTCCGAAACATATGTGTGCGCTAGCACTGCTACCAGCCAGAGCCTAGTCACGCGATACCTCCAATCTCACGTAATCTCTCAAGAGCGAGGTGAAATTAAAGACACAACTGCCAGCATTACGGAAAGAATTTTCTTCTGCTTATGAGTGTGTCTACACATTCGCCACCTTAAATTTACCGTAACACTCTTGTTTTGAGAAGTTAGTGCATTCTTGAAACAAAGAACGCGGTAGCGCGAAAAAAAAAAGGGACAATGAAAGGAACACAGTAAGGGTGCTAACTTCCAAGTGTATTTAAGCATGCCAAAGCGGGTCTACATGAATACGCATCATCTGCACACGCACAACCAGAAGTGATACATAATCAAAAGGTGGTTAGTGGTATCAATATCGAAGCAAAATACACGAGAGTTGCCGATAGAATCTAAGGCATGCGTGGAAAAAAACTGGGAATCGAAAAGAGGATGACAAATGAACAGCAAATCAACAGTGCATACTATAAGGAACATGTCGAACAGCATGAGTGTTTTTTTTTTTTTTTTCGTACTCAACAAATATCATAAACGGTATGCGCGTAACTTGAAGCAGGCAACAGGCCTTAACAAAGAGCAACACTGATTATATTTACAGTATAGAGGAAAATTTTAACCCTGTTGAACTAATTCATGTTATTGGTTCATTTATTCTTACCATAATCAAATTACAGAAGAAGTCATGTAACAAGAATTCTCACAGTCAACGCATGTAACATTGTCCTTGATAAATTGCTTATCTGCACCAACATTTGATTTAACGACATATCCGACGACCCTCCGTCGGATTCCTAAAAACGCGCCCTCCGTCTTTACGCGCCGACTTGAATGAAATGCTTCAAGCATCAGCGTTTTGGGCAACTCGGAGAGAATTGAACATATGCGGCGGCTACTTTTAAAAATATTATCTTATACATCTTAAGGCAAGGCCTGTAGCGTAATGATGAGAAGATCGGTATGCTGCAGCGAAATTCCAGAGTCCGAAAAAAAAAAAGGCAGATACCACGTGCAGTGGGAATCAAGGAAAGGCGAAGCACGCATCAGGAACGTAAAATGGATTTGCATTGTTGTCTCGCTATACCGATTTTGGTACATATGAAGTTGACGAAACAGCCGCAAGAGCACCAAGACTGTGGCATGTAAACCATGCCGCTCATGACCTACATGTCATGATTATAA